>OV839567.1:62414014-63614014 GCA_929447395.1 Epistrophe grossulariae
ATAATATAATATAATATAATATAATATAATATAATATAATATAATATAATATAATATAATATAATATAATATTAATATAATATAATATAATATAATATAATATAATATAATATAATATAATATAATATAATATAATATAATATAATATAATATAATATAATATAATATAATATAATATAATATAATATAATATAATATAATATAATATAATATAATATAATATAATATAATATAATATAATATAATATAATATAATATAATATAATATAATATAATATAATATAATATAATATAATATAATATAATATAATATAATATAATATAATATAATATAATATAATATAATATAATATAATATAATATAATATAATATAATATAATATAATATAATATAATATAATATAATATAATATAATATAATATAATATAATATAATATAATATAATATAATATAATATAATATAATATAATATAATATAATATAATATAATATAATATAATATAATATAATATAATATAATATAATATAATATAATATAATATAATATAATATAATATATATAATATAATATAATATAATATAATATAATATAATATAATATAATATAATATAATATAATATAATATAATATAATATAATATAATATAATATAATATAATATAATATAATATAATATAATATAATATAATATAATATAATATAATATAATATAATATAATATAATATAATATAATATAATATAATATAATATAATATAATATAATATAATATAATATAATATAATATAATTTAATATAATATAATATAATATATAAAATTGTCCGTTCATACGGTTGTTAGAATTTTTCCAAAAATTAGACAACTATTTGGTAGAAAATTGGATGACAATCGCCGACAATTTTTTGTCTTCCAATTAAAAATTGTCTGTTCACACGGTTGGAAGACTTTAGAGATCAAAAAATTGGTAGACTCATTGGAAGACAATTTTCTTGACAGATAACAGAGAATTTGAAACTTTATTTTAGAAGTGAAGTATAAAACATAAACATAAAACCATTCTATTTTTTTTTTTTTTGATTTAGAATTGATATTAACATTGACCACAAAAAGCCAATTTAGCACTTCATTTCACAATTTTGAAAAAAAATTGGTCTAAACTTTATTTTTCATTTTATTTATAAAAATTTTGAGTTTGCATGCGAAATTTTCAAAAACTGTTGACATTAAAATTTGGTTTGAATTTAGAATTATAGATCAGATTTCTGGCTTTCAAAACCGGTATAGTACTTTATTGTAAGTGTTGCCGTTGTTTTTAAAAAAAAATTTTAAATTTAAGTCATTTTTTTCTAAAATTGCCCCTACCTCCCAAACGGGGCGAGATAGACCCCTCCCTCCCAAAATAAAAGTTCTTGTTTTTGACCCCTCTACAAAAAACGGTTATCAATTCTTGGCGCCATACTTTTTCAATTTTTTTTCTTCAAAAGCGAATATATAATTATGTTTTTTCCTCCACAATAGAAAACTTTTATCTGCCAATTAAAAATTGGAAGATGTTATTGGCAAGAACATCATCCAATATCCAATTGGACAATCGTCCAATTATCTGAAAAAAAGAAAAATTGTGTGTTTAGACGAGTTCATACGATTGCAAGAAGTCGGCCAATTTTTTGATAGAAAAAAAGTTTTTTTTTGATAAAAAATTGGCCGACGATTGGCTGCCAATTTTTTTCTGTCACTTTTGACAGATAAAATTGGATGTTTACATGGTTGATAGAAAATTGGTGAACATTTTTTGGGAAAAGTCGGTGTATATGAACTTTATAATATCGTCAATCCAATTATTATTAATTATTATTGATCATTTTCGTTAAGAATATAGATGTAAAGGTGACGGATTGTTGGCGGATCTTAACCAAATGTTAATAACTTAAAAAAAATTTGTGTTTTCATAAGATATTAATGGTGGATTTTATTGAACAAGAATTTTTTAATACAAATAAACTTTGATAAACAAAATTCAATGCACATTATTTGTGAGTAATATCAAGCGGGGAGGAGTTCCACTTGCAATCATTTTTTTGGATATACAAATCATCCTTTACTTTTCACTTTCTACACTTAAAAAAACACTTTTGGGGTAAGGAGTCCACCTGAAGATAATTTGTTAGATGGAAGCAACAAAATCACAAAATAGTTAATCAAAATTCTTTGGTCAGAGAAAAACATTTTTTTTACTTGAAACAACCTTCATATTTTTGGAAACAGTTGGGATTTAAATGGGAAGAGTGGAACAAAGAATGGGAAAGACTTGGAAATATTTGACATTTAAATTGGAAAAATGTAAGGATCGTTTTCTTCCATTTTCGCTTTTGGGAATAACCGAAAGCGAAGATGATCGAAATTGAGGTATCGCTTTCAATACGATCCGCCGCGCTTTCTGGAATAGCCCTGCTGGAGTTACTGTTACGACACATATAAACACATAACATAAAATGTTCAATAAAACTTCACACCTAAAACCCCAATTAACTGAACGAAAAAGAATGTAAAAAACGTCGGCTTTTTTGGTCACTGTAGTTTTAGCAATGAAACAATTAGTTTACATTTACTTTCCCGAATCCCGACGTTTCGGCAGGGGTTGCTGCCTTCTTCAGGGGAACTTTATTACGACAAAAAAAACAAAAATAAAAATAATACATTTGTTACATTAAATTTTTTAAAACAATTAAACAATAAAGTGTACACTCACTACTTATGCGTTATAAAATTAATTTTAACATTGAATTATTAATAAATCATTTATAAAAGAAAGAGTACTTCAAATGAAGTTTAGTCTATTTAACAAAGAAACTATTTTTGAAATAACGTTTATAAATGTGAAACGAGAGAACAATAGACAGCAGAAATGTCTTGTGTGCCTTGTTTTCTATTCATGTTGTTGTTGTTATTTATTATGTGTAATGTTTCCAGTGTATATCGTTTCGATACATGTTTCTCCGTTTGTAGAACTTTGACACCATCAAAATCTGGAGAGTGACCGCTTTCGATACTGTGTCTTGCCAGGGCTGTCTTTGAAGGATTATTTGATTTTATGTCAGATCTATGATTCGAAATACGTTGCCGAAGGAATTGTTTTGTGGTGCCGATGTAGCATAGGTTGCAAAGACATTCGGCTTGCCATTGCAATCGATCTTGTAAAAAAATCATATCGAAGTCAAAAAAAACAACCTTAAAATGCTTAAAAAATGTATTTGATAGTAAATTGCGGGAAAACCGTTATCCACACAGAAAATAGTTGTATATGGTAGATACAAATTTCTAACTGTTCTTGTTCAAATATGAAAAAAATTTCAAAAATCGGTTGTAGTTTGGCAAATTTAGAGCCAGTCAAAGGAAAAAAGAATAAAAATCATAAAAACCGTTTTAAGTCGAAAACGAAGCGAAAACGAGAAAAATACTTTTTAAGTTTTTCGACTTGAAATGATTTCAGGAACTCATGGTTTTCTTCTGAGGCGGTGATTTCGGGACACCCTGTATATATATATCTTACTTATTATATCTTGCAAAATATACCTAAGTCATAGAACCTTCTAGTCATAGAACTTTAGGTTTTTAATTGTATGATTAAGGTCACAAGTAATTAATTAAAATGTAAAATAAAATAAAAAAAATATTTTTTAAGTTCACCGAGACTTTTAGTAGTTACCCAAGCTTTACCACGCTTAAGATATAGTTTTGTTTTATAGCTAAGGTCTTTATAAAAAAAAAACATTTATAAGAATCATCTGCGGAAAAGTGCGGTTTCGGAAGTTATCAGCAAAAGAGTCATAAAAGCGAGAAAATTAAAAATTCTTCTTTTTATAAAGAAATTGTTTAAGATATTTGCTTATATCTTGCAAAATATAAGTCATAGAACCTTCTAGTTTTCATTATTTGACTTGAAATTGATAAGAGCATTGAATATTAAAATTAAAAACAATACTTAATAACGTTGAATTTTGAAAAAAAAACCAGTTTGAACAAAAAAATTAAGTTTTCTTTTTTAAAATTTAGAGTTTGAAAATTAACTCCTCAAAAACTATTTGCTCAAGCAACCTTAATTAAAAAGCAAATTAATGAATGGATTTCATGGCTTTCAACAAAATTATAGCATGACATTTTAAGTGTGTCTATTGTTTTTTTAATAATTTTTTGTCTGTTTTAAGTAATTTTTTTAAATTACACCTCCCCCCTAACTGGGGGAAATAGACCCCCCTTTGTTGACATTTTTATAAAATTTGAGGGTTTTGATAATGTACTGAAATTTCAAAAAAGTCTGTTAAATCTGAACCATTTAACGGAAATTTGGCACACATGTTAAGATTAGTCTTCTACATATTTGATAAAAAATTGGTTAAGAAATAATGATTAAAAATTAAATTATTGATATTTTTCTTAGATTTGAGGGTACTGAAATTCCAAAAAGTCTGTTTAATTTGAAAACTTATCGGATTTTATTGAAATTCGACACACATATTAAGATTATCTTATAAATATTTGGTCAAAATTTGGTTAAGAAAATATTATTACAAAAAAAGTTACGCACATTTTTCTTAAATTTGAGGCAAAAATAAGAAAAAAAAACCCTTTTTTATTTTTACCTGTTTATACTTTTTGCGTGAAATCAAAATAACTGTAGGATTATACCTAATTCCTTTACTTGTTCTTTACTAAACCCTATCATAAAATTCAGGCTGTCATAAAATAATAATATTTTTTGTATATTTTTTTCGAGAAAATTGAGTTGAAATTTGAAAAATTTTGCAGGCAGAAATAAATGGTTTCGCTAAAAATCGAATTTTTCAGACCTGGGTCAATGCATTAATTTTTATTTTTAAAATAAAGGTGCACATTTTTCTAAAAGTAATGGGCTTAACCAGTTTATTCTGACAGTTAGTACCAAATAAATTATAACTTTTTGATATATACCACCTTCAAAACTGAGTTTTTTGAAACCCGATTCAGTGAGACAAATTTGAAAAGAACTCTCAGATCTGTAAGTATCTGCAGCTGATTTTTCTGTGCTGTAACTCGAAAATATAGAGCACACGTTGATATACCACTGCTTGGAGACAAGTTGAGCTAAACTTAAAACTCAAAGAGTTTTCATAAAAAACACTTTTTTTAGTATCTATACCATTGTTTGAGGCTACTTATAGAAGGCTTCCTTTATGAATTATCGTATTTGGTTTTTTTAGATATAGTCAAGAATAGATCAATAAAATGTTATATAAAGTTAAAAATTAAGTTAAAAAATAAATTTTAAGAAACTTCGGAAAAAGACATTTAAAAGTTTGTTGAAAATATGATTTGCAACTTGAATAAAATATTTTTTTAACTTTGAGGGCTTGTAAATAAGTATATAATATATATATTAACACTTTGAAATTATACGCTCGGGTTATCTAAGAGTAGTTCGACATAAAAATAAAAAGGCTAAATATGAATTTCTTAAAAGACTTTTTTTCCGCTCTCAGCCCACTGTCCGGCGGCGCGGCGTCGATTAAATTATTAAGTTTTTGTTGCATAAAAGCAACAAGTATCATGAGAGAGTCGGTAGAGGTTTGATCCATTTTGTTTAAATGAATTATTGACGTTTTTAAAAGTATGTACAGTTTGTAATAAAAATTATTACAATTTAATTTTTTAATTATCACCCTTTATTAGTTTGTACATAAACCAAAGATTTTAACAAAAGTTCTTTGCGTATCTCAAATATAAAGTAATACTTTTCTCCCAAAAGTATGCAATCACATAATTATAATAATAATATAATATATAATTATTTGTGCTAGAAGGATTTTTTTTAGCTTGAACTAAATATAGTTGTTTTATTTAAATTATTTATTACTTACTTCCATAAATCGAACCAAGGCTCTGAGTGCTCTGTACACTTCCTCTTCATTTGGGCTACTATTGAAAAATTGCAGGATAGCCATCGCCAGCTCTACTGCAACGTCATCGAACACCTAAGAAGATTAATAATTTTGCAAATAAATTCAAATCAAAATTTCGTAAATAGTTGCTGTTCTTATTCGTTCTGACTGATTTCACCTATTTATAACCTAGCTTTGTTCATCAAGCACGGCTCAGATAATGTTTTTGTCATCGACTTATCAAAACAGATTTAAGGTTCTCCCAAACCAACGGAAAACATTCGGAAAGACGACGGAACTTTCGACTGGCATATTTTTACTTAAAGGTACACTATTGACACAAATATTAAATAATTAAAATGTGACATTTACATACACCACCACCACCACTATTACAATTGTCAGTGAGAGGTTCGAGTGGAGGCAACGAAGCAGGTTGTGTCGAGTACAGCGGCACAACCTTGCAATTCCAGTTTTATTTTAATAAAACAGCAAAGTAAATTATTCTTAAATAATTATTTCTTCTCTTCGAAAGTTGGTACTCTGAGGAGAGGGGAGTCCACCAGGAAGGTAACAGTAGTGCCGCTTGAACTAGACTTGAAGTCTATCCCGTTAAAACGGGACTCTGGC
This sequence comes from Epistrophe grossulariae, assembly GCA_929447395.1. Classification (NCBI taxonomy): domain Eukaryota; kingdom Metazoa; phylum Arthropoda; class Insecta; order Diptera; family Syrphidae; genus Epistrophe; species Epistrophe grossulariae. The sequence continues at coordinate 62,420,561 of OV839567.1, forward strand.
GTGGTATCACGTTACCCGCTAGCAACTGTATCATGTGACCGACGTGTTGGCCACATGAAATCCTAGCATGGAACTTTTCTGGGGGAAGGATTCCAACTGGATCAAAACCGGAGATTATCATACACTCCAGCAACTGCTAATCTAGTCCCCAGGCTGCCAGCACCCCATAACCTTGTGCTAAAAACAGATGACAAACCTTAATCACAACAATGGATAAAGGATGACCGCCCTGCATCATACCAAATCAATGAGATGACCATCACAATATGATAAGAAAATTAATTGTTAAAGTGAATTATGTCTTTATAACTGGCTCATAATGTGTTTAAAGTTAAAGTGATTTATCACCATTGTTTTTTTAGTGTTTCTACTAACTTATACCCTTTTACATATTCTATATTCATTTCCTATTGCCGCCATTATGTGCTTTAAATTCCAATTAAAACAACTCGTAAGAAGTGAATTTATGTAAAAATCGAAATTGTCTTTAAATAATTCAATATACCTATTCATGCAAAAGTGATTTCATTAAATTTGAAAATTGTATATAGAGCGTTCTCGCTCTATAACACGAAATTTTATGTATGTATGTAAATGTATTCTATGGCATATTAGTTTGTAGGGTATTTGTAGGTATTGTTGTGCTCTTACTGTACAAATAATAAGAAATGTTGTGGTCTTACTGTACAAACAATAAGAATGTTGATGATTATAAAATACAGGCACTTGAAACCTGATCTTCTGAGAATAAAAAAAAGCGATCGGAATAAATACAAAAACTATTGTAATTTAAATGATATTTTTTGTTGGGCCAAATGCCTCTTTTATACTTAATATGCTAAATGCTTACAAGGTGTAAATTAATAATAAAGTAAATCAAATGTAAATGTAGGTCGATGTGGTGTTCGATCGTTGCACTATGTATCTGGTCAGCACTTTTCGGATTCGTTAAGTGGTGATTTTTTCAGATTTTTTTTTCTTTTCAAATGTTTGGCACTTTTAATAACCCTTTTTACCGTCGCCAAACTACATGTTACATCGGTTTTATCTTGATTTTTGTCGCTTAATCATGAGAATCGGAAGCTGCTCTGATAATTACTGTTCACTACATTTTGACTTCTGTTAGTTTTTTAGCGATGCATCGCTGGTTTAGGCCCTATTCTCGAAATACTTTTGTTTTGCCTTTTTCTGCCTCGCTTAATGATTTTTTGCGACCCATTTTCGACGTTAACAGGTAAAACACAATTAGATTTATTGACAGACAATTTTGAGTAAAATTGACCGACGCAACTCAATATAAACTAAAGTTTTGAACCTATTCAGTTGAGCCAAAATATATGTTCGCTTCTACGGATACATTTGTTCTACCTAGCGTTTCAGAGTAACGGTAAGCTTTAAGACAACATTTTGTCTCTCAAACTAAGCGTATAATGATGCTCTTTCATTACAAATATAACAAAGATGTTTCATTGCAATATATATGAAGAGAGGCGAACAGTAAAGTGAACAAAAATTTGAACCTATTCAGATGAGCGGCAGTGTAGGTATACATAACTCCTACACATGTCGAGCACTGAAAATTTTTTTTTTTAATTTTTTTTGCGGTTTCTTATGAGTTTGTTAGCTTAGTTGTTTTACTCTCTGAGAAAGGAAATTTTAAATTTACCTTTCTCAAAAAAGCAATTACACGCTATTTGGTTTCAGCGAGTTTTAAAAAAGAATTTCGCTTGATAGTTGATATTAATATTTGCTGTTTTTCTGGAACTACAAGAAAAATACAAATTTGGAGCTTCATTTAAAATTGATAGTTTGCTTGGTTGTTGAAAAAACAGCATGTAGGCTAACTTAACAGAGAAGTAAATAGTTATACAGTACAGGGGGTTACACCCAATGTTTTGCAAAATCCGGGATAGAAGTGCAAACAAACTGCAAATTTCTGTTGTGGTCCCGTTGGTCCAGGTGAAAATTGTTATACAAACTTCACAGACGTGATGTTGCATCATTTAAACGCAAGAAACAACCGCTTGACTAACCATGTTGTATAGTTTTCAAAATGTTTTTAAAACTGCCTCCGATTCCATCGAGCAATGCTGTCGAGCATATAAACCCCCCTACTGATCAGCGTGACTACTGACTACACCATGAAGAAAAATCCTATCTACCATTCTATACCTGGCGCGATTTAATTGTGAAACAAAAAACACTTGAGCACTGAATTATCATACTATTAGTAATCTATCAGTTGTCTTAAGACGCATTCAGTAGCCATAACTAATAAAATAAAAATATAGCCAGTATTATAAACTAACTGTGATGCAACCTCAAAGGACCATAGTACACATATTATGAAAAGTGATAATAATATTGGTAATTCATAGCTAGTGCAGTATTTGTATTGTATTGTATTTTATTGAGACTTTAAAAATGACATTTGGAAATATATACATGAATTCTTAGATCTATCTCTTTCTGTTAATATAAACGATGCGGGAAGCGGAGGCTGTAATGTATGGCCGTCCTGTTCTGTTGTTTTTTAATTTTTCGGTTGCCAACATGGCTTGTCTTTTTCTTTTAAATGGAATAGTCTGCTCTTGCTCAGGAGCAATATTTCGGTTACGTGTTGGCTGATGCAACGGATAAAAAAAATATACATATATACAATACCTACAAATAACAAATACCTTAAAACTAATATGCCATAGAATATATTTATATACATAAAATTACGTGTTATAGAGCGAGAGCGCTCTATGTAGAATTTTCAAATTTAATGAAATCACTTTTGTATGAATAGGTAGGTACATTGAATAATTTAAGACAATTCTATTTTTACATAAATTCACTTCTTCGAATTGTTATAAATGATTTTACAACAAATTTTAGCGGCAATAGATTGCATGATATTAATACTGAATTATTTAAAGACAGTTTCGGTTTTTACATAATTTCACTTCTTACGAGTTATTTTAGTTGATTTTAGATCAAACGTTAGTGGCAAAAGAAAATGAATAATATAGAATATGTATGAGGATATAACTTAGTAGAAACACTAAAAACATAATTGAACAGAAAAGATAATTCACTGACTTTTAACACATTATGAGCAGTTGTACAGAGATTCACTATAGCGTTTATTTTGTTGATTTGGTATGATGCAGGGCGATCATCCTTTGTCCATTGTTGTGATGAGGGTTAGTCATCTGTTTTAGCACAAGGTTATGTGGTGCTGGTAGCCAGGGGGCTAGTTTGGCGGTTGCTGGAGTGTATGATCATCTCCGGATTTGATCCACTTGGAATCCTTCCCCCAGAGGAGTTCCATGCTAGGTTTTCATGTGGGCAACACGTCGGTCACGGTCACATGATACAGTTGCTAGCGGGTAATGTGATACCACGCCAGAGTCCCGTTTAAACGGGATAGGCTCAAAGTCTAGTTCAAGCGGCATAGCTTGGAAACTAGCTTTTCAGTTGCTGGGGTGTGTGTACAACTCCTGTTACCATCCAGATGGACACCGTTCCCCACAGAGTACCAACTTTCGATGTGGAAATATATATTTAATTAAAAATAATTTATTTTACTGTTTTCTTTTTTTTAAAGAAAAACTGAATTTGCAAGGTTGTGCCACTCGACACAACCTGCTTCGTTGCCTTCCAAAAAACCTTCCAAAAAAAAAAAAAAAAAAAAAACAGTAAAAAGTAAAAAGCAGTAATCAAGTACCAATAAAACGCTTTAGGCATTTTCATGTACATTATTTATTTCGGTGGCTGTGTTCGCAAAATATTTTTGTTTCCGTGTCTCCGATAAAGTCTTAACTACAAATATCATAGAACACATCTGTTTAGAGAGTTATAAGGTTCAAGTCATCAATACTTTTCAACAACACCATCTTCATCTTCAAAGTTTCTACTTTATTTGTCCATTTTATATTCACTATTTTGCTGGATCATTTATGGACTCTTTTGAATTTTGTTTACCAAAGGAAATTTTACTGCACAAGCTATAAATTTACCAATAAAACGCGCCTAATAAAATGGCAGATCCAGTGGCCCTTCACTTGTCAAATATCAATATTATGCAGCTCTGTTTCTAACATTGCATCTTTTGGGGCTTTTTATAAACCTTGTTCGTTTACTTGCCAAACCTACTCATTCTACCATTTTAAACCCGAAAGACTGTCAAAGTTCATATAAAAAAATAAATGTGGTAGAATCTGGCAGTTTCGGGCAAGAACAGACCTATAATTTCTGAGTCTGACACTTTCAATTTGGACAACCTGTGCAGTAATGTGCCTATTGTCAGCATCCTCCCAAAATTGATAAATTTTAAACTGGTTATTTTATATGATGATTTCAGGCATACATACCAGTGTTTTTACTTCTTTGATGGCTAAATTAAATATAATTGATGTTCCAATGTCTTTAAGAGTGGAACAGTTTGAAAGGATGCAATGAACTGTCACTTTTGTTGTGACTCTTATATTCGAAATGGTCTGGTTGTTGTACTGCCATTCAGATATGTATAAAAGCCATTCAGACGGGCTCGGATTCTCAAACAAATTGCATACCTGAAAAACAAATTATTAATGAATATTACATTTAAATAATGAACCAAAATCCTACAAATAATCCCCAAGCTTGTTGCTCTTCTGGGCTTTGTTTATCAAAGTCATTTGCAAAGTTCATTAATGTGTGATCCTTTCTATCTTGGTGCAACAATATAATAACATCATCCTTAAGAGCAGCACATGCTAAAACTCTTATCAAATGAACTCTAGTGTCTGGAGAAAATGAAGATTCTTTTAAGATACGACCTAAGATAATGTATAAAATTTGAATTTTGAATTTTGGTTTGACTTTGATTATGTTAATAAATTTGTTACCAACGAAAGTTAGAAAGTTATCACTCAGAGCCCAACAGCCTTCATCTTCAATCAAATACTGATGCAATTCTTCCATGGCAATCTCTTCTTCCTTGTATATTTTTCCATCTAGAAGTTTAACAAGACATTCCAATTCTGTTTTAACCTGTAACAAAATAAGTTTTAAAATACCTTTTAATATATTTTATTAAAACATGTAAACGTAATTTAGCAACAAAAAGCACTGCATATTTTTACTTTCGATAAAGGTATGTATGTATGTGTATGGGCAAGTTTTGCATTCGCAAAATAATCGAACTCAATATTTTGATGGTATAGAACACGAAGCAAAACTCGTTATATCCACTCTCCTAAAAAGTTGAGATTTGAATGCAGATTTGAAAAATCCAAGGCCGTGTGTGAATTGCTTAAAAATGTTGGTTAAATTTTTTACCATCGTTGAATTTTGACACTATTGTGGTGAATAAAATGGGTTAAAATTAAGCCTGCTGCTGAGCAGGATAAAAGTGGTTAAAATTTGACGTTTATCAAGATAGACAGAAAAAGTCGTATTTTTTTCTTTTTTGCTTGCAATCAAAACAATAAACTTTCATATACCGAATAAACAAACCTACCATAATGGAAATTGATTTGCAAAGTTTTGGGACTGTTGTTTTAAAGCATGAAATGAGCGATACTGATGGTCTTTTCCGAAAGTAAAAAGGATTGATTCCTAGAATGTTTGTGTCTTACTCCATTTTGCCAAAAGTCGGTGAAAAAGGAATGATTCCAAAAATTACTTTTGAAAAACGACATCAGAAAAATAAGTCAAATCGAGATTTTTTCACATTTTAAGGGCTGAATTTTTTATTTTGTATATTTCAAGTTGGATTTTGTAAAGCAAAAGGCTAAATTTGAACTCATCTCAAACCAAACGTCAAAAATTAATCGTGGTAGAATATTTAACCAAAATTTTAACGTAATTCTCAAACGGCCTAACTACCGATATTCTATCAGTACAATATCTCTTATATGGACCTGACGGAAACATAGAATGCAGTCTTTGCAAATTGCAAACCATGTTCTCCACTTCTTGGGAACGTGTCCGATCTTAAAAACGATACGACGTGGACATTGGGGAAAAAGTTCCTTGACTTTAGAAGAAACCAAGGATATACTTAACGGCCAAAATTGGACGACTTTATACTTATACGTCAAAGCAGCATACAACTATAGAAACCAAATTATAAATGAAGCTTTTTAAAAGATAGGTGTGAATCCCATTATATTATGTAACCTGAAATACTAAAATAGTGAGCCTAAAAATATTATACGTAATTCATTTTTGAACTTATGTAATTTATCTTAATAATACTCTTTTTTTCTGGCTGACGGTAAAAGCCAATGTTATATTTTGTGTATTTGTAAGCATATGTAACTCTCACACGGCCTAATTATCAAAACTAGGTAAGGACAAAAAAAAATGGTTGATAAAAGATCTTGGAAAAGGCAACAACTAAAAAAGAAATGGTATGGTTTTCATGCATCAATTAAGTTTAAAGCATTTTTGTTTAGATAGTTGCCTAAGAATCAGTAAATCTTTTTACCATAAAAAAATTATAAGAAAAAAGTATTTTTTCTATCACGGCTTATTCTGAAGTAAAATGTTCCGATCATTCAAGCACATTTTCTCTCTTTAAACGCCATGGTCCGTGTACACGGACAAGAGAAATATACAGATGTGGAACATGGTCTTCATCGAGTTTAGTTCCCTTCTTTTATGTGGATGGATCTAGTTGTACTATTTCTGGGTTATTGTATGATCATGAAAGTTTGAATTGATAATTTTTTTTATCTGTTCTGTCCTACTCTCCGTGCTGTGGTACATGAACATGATACAAAAAAATAAGTTACAGGATACAACATCCAACTCGGGGGTAGATTTTGTTTTCAGTATATCATTTTCTTTCACATTTGAATTTGATTTCAGTGCAAATCATTAATCAAGTTTGGAAAGGATACGGATGTCAATGCTTATGCGAATTGTTTTTTTTTCAGACTGGGTACGCAGACGGAATTTATTTTGCACTTACAGGTTTCGTGTGGTTGTCGTCACTCCATAGTAATGAATTTTCTGGATCTAATTTTTGCAGATGATATGAAAATTTTTAAAAGCATTAAATCTGACAATGTCGTTTACTTCTGCAAGAAAATATAAACAGTTTTCTTATTTGGTGTAATAAGAACGGCTTAAATCTTAATCATATTTAATCTCAGACAATGACTTTTCCTAAAAAACAAACTCCTTCTTCGTTTGATTACAAAATAATATATCGAAGCCAACTTTACGCCGTGTGCATAGTGTGCAAAGAAATCGAAGTACACATTACTTTCAACCTTGAATTTACTGAGCATATCAATTTGATCTTCAATAAGGCCAACTTAATGTTAAGGTTTATTTAAAGATGGTCTAAAGAATTTCAGGATCCCTATGTTACCCTCGCTCTTAACAACTGCTTAGTCCGCCCCCATCTTGAATACGCATCCCAGATACTGACTCCTTCAAACGAAAGGGCTACCGTGTTCCTCCTTATGAACACAGAATAAAACTTTTTCAGGTTCAGCCTTCATAACAATTGAGGATTAATATGGATATTATATTTATTCACCAATTTATTACTGGCGTTATTTTATTAGTTTTAATTACCGTAGGGGAAACTATAATATTCGGAATTTGGAATTGTTACATTTATCCCAACATCGTAGGTACTGATTATGGTATGCATGAGCCTCTTACCTGCAAGTGCAGGAATTTAAATTCCAACACAACACTTCGATTCAGGATAGTCGTCGTTTTTACGAATTATTTTATGCATATGAAGGAAAGATCGCGCAGGATAATTTCATATTAAAATATACGTCTCAAACAAAGCTAATGAGGATAAGGCACTCTAGTGATTTGGAAACACTAAAAGAAAAACAAGGCGGGGACACAAGGGAAAACAGTATTCGGCAATATTTCCTGGACTGGACCGTCAACCTGCTTTGGAGACAGTACAAAAATGAAGCTGACACAATTCTTAAGACAAAATATCACTTTTTCTGGGAAATAATCATAAAATACTTAATTTTTTTTGCTCAAAGTTAAGTGTATACATAACAAAAAGAAAAACAAATCAGCAAATCAGAAGAATTAAGCTGGGAAGCTGCGTCCGCTGTTCGAAAGACGGTACTGTCGTCAAATGCGATGTCGTGAAGAATTATGGGTTCGTGCATATGAAATCGGAGCAACAGGGTCGCGACGCAATACATAATCTTAACTGTTACGTCTTGCACAACAATCCGATCAAACTGGAAGCGGCAAAGAGCCGTTGCGTCGTCGTGCCCCCAACACGCCGACAACCAAGATCTTTGTTGGCAATCCGATGGACAAGACCCGAGCACCGGAGGTGCGAGAATTATTTGAGAAATATGTTACGGTCGTGGTGTGTCACATTGTGCGGAACTATGGGTTTGTGCATTTGGACAATGTGGGAGACATCCAAGATGTAATTAAAGAATTGAATAAAATTTAAAGCAAATGCCGAAATTACTTTTATATGCAAATTTTTTGGAGTCTTTGTTCGATTTGAAAATGGTTTTCAGAAACACTTACAAGACTTCAAATGAACTCGGAACCGTTCCAATTAATCCAAATGAGGCAAGTAGTTTGGAAATGACAGCGTTGTATATCTACCAATTTCAAGAAATTTCTGTAACTTTAAAAAAATTTCTTGAAATAATTAGATATACAACACTTGTTATGAAGCATTACAATTCGAACACTCCCCCCACCAGAATACGCACCGGTTGCTATGACTTTGGCAAAACCAGCCAACCAATCATAACAGATCAACTCTATAGTTGACAATAACCGCCTACACCTCCCCCCTACCTACGCAACTGTTTCCTTTCCAAAATCATATACCTATCCAACAACAAAATACCAAGGTACCTACCCGACCACCAGCCTTACGTCATACAAATGATTGAAAATCAGTTCAAGTAGGGCAGTCATCAAGATCCACATCGATAGAGTAAATATCCAAGCAGCAGAACCCACCAGCATAGGTAAGGAACAACCAAAAGTTAAGCAAAAGACTTCCCCCCACCAGCGGTAAGGGGTCAAAGGATTATCCGGATTAGTCCGTGATTGCCGGATTAGTCAGTGATTTGCCTGGTTTACCAGTGATTGCCAGATTCATTTGTGATTGCCGGATTCATTCGTGATTGCCGGATTCGTCCGTGATTTGCCTGGTTTACCAGTGATTGCCAGATTCGTCTGTGATTGCCGGATTCGTCCGTGACTGCCGGATTCGTCCGTGATTTGCCTGATTTACCAGTGATTGCCAGATTCGTCTGTGATTGCCGGATTCGTCCGTGATTGCCGGATTCGTGAGTTTATTTGCCTGGTTCGCCAGTTGATTGTCAGATTTGTCAGTTGATTGCCAGATAAAGACGGTATAATTTAACACGAAGGAAACCCCTCCAGCGACAATTTTTGAGACGCAAACCATAAGGACAAGGATCCACAAGAAATCATCAACCAAGGCTGATATTTAAAGACACCCTCGAATGCAGAATTAATCTCGAAGTTATAAGTTAAATCATTGTAATATATTTTAAGTTTAAATAAATAAAGGAAAAGACCTACAAATCTAAAGTTACGTACTTCTTTGGAAGGAACCCCGGTAAACCGGCGAGCTTAACCTCAGCTATAAACAAAAAGTACCTACATCACACGCTGTCGTTTCAAAAGCACTAGCTTTATAAGGATGGTTGAAATGGTTCTAAGTTTCATTTGAAGTCCCCTAAGTGTTTCTGAAAAAAATTTTCAAATCGAACAAATATTCCAAAAAATTTCCATATAAAAGTAATTTCGGCATTTGTTTTAAAACTGAAAAATGCCGGAAATTACTTTTATATTGAAATTTTTTGGAACCCAGCAACCCAGCTGCAGGGTCTCACCACTAAGCAAAACCAACAAAAAACAGAGATGTACATCTAAGACAAATATGGACAATATACAAACGAACGAACAAATCAGAGTGGGGATATACGCTCAAGTGTCGACAGAGGTCACGGCTGTCGGCGAGGGCTTGGACTCGCGAGAGTCTAAGTCGCCAGTGACAAACTTTAACGCAAACGACGAACAAAAACTGACAAACACTAACGCAAACGAACAAAAACGACATAACTTAACAAGACAAACAAAAGCGCTGGACCTCACAGCTGCTCTTCTCCCTGCTCTAGATAGCATGGCTATCGACGGTATGGAGACCTCGGACGGACCTCCCTCTATAGGAAGTCAAACCGAGGACGAGCTGCTAGAAGGCTCGAATCCCGAAGAGACCACGCTGAAGCCTACTGCACCCCTCAAAGATCTCAAAGCTTCGAGGAAACGCAGTAACTACAGATCCTCTAAAAGATTCGTGAGTGCTATGAACGGAAAAGACCCGACCACCCTCAGTTCAAGAGACAAGGCTCTCTTGAAAAAACATAAGAAGTTGGTGAGGAACTTTGAGCGTCAGTCGGCAGCAGCTGCCCCTGAATCCATTGTCCCTTCACAACAATCGATCACCAAAAAGCTGGACAGCGACAGAGCAATTGCATCCACACCTGGTTCTATCCCTAAAAAGATAAACCAAGAACAGGCTGTAATCAACTCTGCTGCTCGTCCCGGCTCGAAAACGACACAGGCGACGCCTAATAAGAGGCAGCAGACAAAAACTAAATCGAACCCGAAAGGGAACGAGGCAGCACAAGTCGGCAACTCTTATGGGACGAAGCCAAGTACGTCTAAAAGAGCTAGATCGGAGGAGGCAGCCAAGACTGAAGGTGCTAAAAAACGCAAGACCAACAGTTTTGACACCACCCCGATTGATCTGCAGATAGCTATCATTAGTCGAGACAACCCGGATGGGAAAATCACGGCAAATAACTGGCTACTTGTTGAGAACGAAATCCTCAAAGCCATGATGGCTACATCTGAAAACGATAGTTTTGATGACTATACTTTCGATGGAGCTGGATGGCGAAAAGGTGTGAAAGTGGTTTGCTGTGGGGACCGGAAATCTCTGGAGTTCCTCACTCACATCATCACCAACATTGGTGAACTGTGGGAGGGAGCTTCTCTAGAGATTCTTCCCGTCACGGAACTACCCCTTCGCCAGCAAATTAATATATGGATTCCTCCTCCTGCTACGCATGAGGACACATCCATAATTAAACTGCTGGCTAACCAGAACAAAGAGCTCTCCGTGCTAGACTGGAAGCTCCAGTCTTCTAGGAAGAGTCCTAGTGGGGAAGGAAAGGACCTCTTGTTCATTATTGACAAGAAATCTGACCTTCTTCTAAAAAGCAAAAAAGACGTGTTGAGGTACGGTCTTGGAACCGTAAGGGTTAGGAGGCATGGGGGCAAAGGGGAGTCAAAAGCTGCTGGTGGTGCAAATTAATTTGCATCACGCCAAAGCAGCAACGCACGACCTAATGCTCTACATGTCTCAAGAAAACGTGGATGTGGCCTTAGTCCAAGAACCATGGCTCCGAAAGAGTCAGGTCCGGGGATTGAGGTCAAAGAACTACAACCTTTTCTGCTCCACGTCAGATGGTATTATAAGAAGTTGTATTCTAGTGAAAAAGTCAATTAATGCTTTCTTTTTATCTAGGTACAGCAACGAGGATAATGTGGCAATCAGCGTTGAATCCAAGGAAGGAAACTTCGTCTTGGCATCAACGTACATGCCGTACGATGAAGAAAACCCTCCAGCAAAGATAGTCCGCGACCTCGTGGATTACACCACGACACGACGGACACCTTTTGTGATGGGATGTGACGCCAACGCCCATCACACTCAATGGGGGAGTAAGGACATCAATAAAAGGGGTGAGTTACTTTTTGAATACATTCTCTGTTCTAACCTTATTTTACGTAATGAGGGCGATCATCCAACATTTCGCAATAAGAATAGGGAAGAAATTCTAGATCTCACTCTTACGAGTAACACTGATAAAATCTCTGTAGGAAATTGGAGAGTCTCACCTCAGGAATCCTTTTCGGATCACTTTAGGATACTCTTTACTTTAGACAGAAACACAAATGAGGAAAAAATTTTTAGAAACCCAACTAGAACAAAGTGGACAGAATATACAAAATGGTTGAACGAATGTATCGATCCACCAAAGGAGGACTCGATCTCGACAACTTCAACCATTGACACAGCTGTCCACATCCTTACTAGTAAAATGAAAACGGCCTTTGAAAAACACTGCCCTATATCTCGTAATATTAAACCCACTAACCCACCATGGTGGAGCAGTGAGCTTAAGAAACGAAGAACAGGGGTCAGAAAACTCTTCAATAAAGCCAGACTGAGCAAATTAGAAATAGACTGGAATCTATATAGAGCCGAACTTAATTCATATACCAAAGAATTAAGAAAGGCCAAGAGAGATTCATGGGCTAGGCATTGTGAATCCATTGAGAACACAAGTGAAGCGGCTAGACTTCGAAGGATCCTCGCATCCAACCCCACGACTCCGGGATACATTAAACATCCCGATGGATCGTGGTCGAACTCGAGCCAAGAAACACTTGAACTCTTCATGGAAACACATTTCCCTGGATGTATAAGTCCTGATGACTCAGGGCATACACAACCAGACTCTCTATACGCTGATCAACCAGTACCAGACTTGGAACAGGTTATCACAGATCAGAAGATTATGTGGGCAATAAACTCGTTCAAACCCTTTAAATCAGCTGGACCAGACGAGATTATTCCGGCATTTCTTCAACATGCTCTACAGATAATCACCCCATGGCTTAGGGTTATCTTCAAAAGTTGTATTAAACTAAGATACGTCCCTATCAGCTGGAGAAAAGTCAGAGTAGTCTTTATTCCGAAAGCCGGCAAACCGACACACTCGACTGCAAAAGACTACAGACCGATTAGTCTCTCTTCGTTCCTCCTCAAGACACTGGAGAGGATCATTGATCTGCATGTAAGGGACCTCCTCAATCCAAACAACTTGTGCAACTCCCAACACGCTTACCTTAAAGGTAAGTCAGTGGAGACCGCGTTGCACGAGGTTGTTTCACAAATTGAGAAAAGTCTCGAGCACAAAGAATACACCCTGGCAGCATTTTTGGACATCGAAGGGGCGTTTAATAACGTTAAAACGGAGTCCATTAAATCTGCTCTGGAAGAGGTTGGAGTTGAATCTGCCATCGTGGACTGGATTTATTCCATGCTCAATGGTAGAATCTTAAACTCGCAACTTGGGAACACTATTGTCGAGAAAACAGTTGCAAGAGGCACACCACAGGGAGGAGTAATCTCACCTCTGCTCTGGGTCCTCGTTGTTAACAAAATTCTTACAAAATTTAGGAATAAGGGCATTAAAACTGTGGCCTATGCAGACGACATAGTAATCTTGATATCAGGTAAATATCTTACCACCATCAAAGATATTATGGAATCTGCGCTTAAGGAACTATCCTTTTGGGCAGCACAACACGGTCTCGGGGTTAACCCTGCAAAGACCGAGCTAGTTCTGTTCACGAAGAAAAGGAAATTAGAGGACTTCACTCCTCCCAAACTTAACGGAATTCCTCTGAAACTTTCCAAGGAAGCTAAATATCTTGGCGTAATCCTTGATTCGAAGCTAACCTGGAAACGGAATACAGAGGAAAGAATGAAGAAAGCAATTTGTGCTTTCTATACATGCAAAAAAACATTCGGTACACGGTGGGGAATGCGACCGCAAGTCATCCATTGGATGTACACGGCGATCGTTCGACCCATCCTCACCTATGGTTCGATTGTATGGTGGAAGGCCGTAGAAAAGATTAGCTATCTCAATAACCTTAACAAGGTACAGAGATTAGCCTGTATAGGAATAACAGGGGCACGGAAGTCTACACCACAAGCAGGACTGGAGATCATTCTCAACCTTCCAGTCCTGGACGAATACATTAAGGGGACAGCAGCCAAAAGTGCATTTCGACTTAAAGAAATGGACTCTTGGAAGCACAGCACTTATGGTCATGGGTCTATCTTGAAAAGATATGACGATCTTGATGTGACTACTGACTACGTACCACCCGTTATAGATTTTAGGAAAAACTTCTCCACTTTAATACCCGAAAGGCATGGTTGGGAACCCAACTCACTACTCGGTGAACAGGGTATACCTCTCTACACTGATGGGTCAAAAATGGAAGAAGGAACAGGAGCTGGAGTGTTTAGTGAAGCTCTTAATATTAGAGAATCATATAAACTACCAGATGAATGTAGTGTCTTTCAGGCTGAGATTTATGCTATTGAAAAGGCAGCCGAAATAGTTCACAGGAAGAAACTGAGCTCTTCAGAGATCACATTCTTCGTGGACAGCCAAGCTGCTATCAAAGCGATAGCCAGTGAGACTATAAGATCCAAGGCAGTTGCAAAATGTCGAAATACACTGAACAATATTTGTTACTCCAACCAAGTCAAACTCTGCTGGGTCCCTGGACATAGCAATATAGAAGGGAACGACAAAGCAGATGCACTGGCAAGGGAAGGGTCAATGTCAAATAGAGACAGTCGTAGCCAATCAGACACGAGACCGGATGTTCCGATTGGCGTGATCAAAAGGAAGATAGACCTAATAACGAAAGAGAAAATCAACAACTCCTGGATATCCAGGAACGATTGTGACATCTCTAGAAGTTTATGGCCTCTAATCAACGAAAAAGAAACTCAGTATATTCTATCGCTGAGTAAAAAGAATATTAGAACCCTGATAGGTGTACTAACGGGACACTGTGCCATTGGCACAATGGCCACTAGATTTGGTGTATACGCACCCGATTTCTGTAGGAGCTGTCAGGATGTTGAGGAAATAGAAACCATTAAGCACCTGCTCTGTGACTGCCCCAACCTCCAAACAAATCGCCTCCGTTACCTTGGGAGCAGATTTGTTGGAGAACTGGACGATCTAGCGCAGGTCTCAATGGCAAACATGAGGAAATATATTGATAGTACGGGCTGGTTCGTAAATGACCCAGTCTATGTGAACCATTAGTTTAGTTGTTATCTCTGTTTATAGGGGATCACAATGGACCAACAGGCCCCCGTGTACGCACAGCCTCAGGGCTGGGCACGCCCCTCCTAACCTAACCTAACCTAACCTAACTCAATTGAACTATTTTCAAGCACACACGGAAACACACACGTCAATATTTTTAGTATTCGTATACTGTCTACACTCTACACTTCACAGTCTACACTCCACAGTCTACACTCCACACTCTCTGTGCATTAGCCAAAGCCAAGGCAAGGCAACCCGAAATATGTCGGGTTATAAAATTTCTCGCTGATAGAACAAAATTGTTTCCTTTCTCTTTCTTTACTTATGATTTTCTGAGTTTGGGTCGACTGTTCAACGCCCGCTTTCTTATACAAAATAATAACACGCTTTTCTTCGACTTATTTGGTGAATTTTGTATGTATCTTATCTTCAATCGCTGTGCTGTGGTGGATTGATTGAGGTCAGTTATACAGCTCTCTGTTTCACTTAATGATTCTCTGCGTTTGTCTGTCTCTGCTCAAAGTTTGGTTTCGTATGCAAAAAATAACACGATCTTTTTCGAGTTATTTGGTGGATTCTGTGTGTATGTATCTCATAGCAGCGGCTGTTATAGAACAACAGTAGCTGTTAAAGAACAGCAGCGGCAGTTATAGAACAACAGTGGCTGTTAAAGAACAGCAGTGGCTGTTAAAGAACAGCAATCTTGCATTATTTGAGCTGCTCAGTTTTGTTGCTGTTTGCAAAATTCAGTTGGCAAGGCTTTAGAATTTTATTAAATAATGGTTATTTAAGTAAAACTGTTCACACGTTTCACAGTTGGTTTTGTTGTTTTATTTTTTTGCATTTTTTGCTGTTTTTTAACTTTGTTGCACAATAATTCATAGAAAATTTGTATACATAGATATTCGTAGAAGCTCCCTATTTTTTCTTCATAGGTAGCATTAATTTAAATTTCTCTATTGTATTGTTTTCTCGAGGTCACTTTCATTATGCTTTAAGATTATTGTAAGTTTAAAAATCAATGATTGGAAATAAATACCTATAAAATGCGGAATTGAATTGTTTCGATTGTTTGTTGTGGAAAGCAGAACTGCAATACATTGTCTAATTTTGGCTACATTCATACATACTAATGTGTTTAAGAATTTACTTTTGCTGTATAATTAATCTTTTAATTATTACAACGACTTACCATTTGAAATTGTTCACGCCACGCCACTGGTACATATACAAAGCTGTCATTTCCAAACTACTTTTTTTATTTGTATTAATGAAACGGTTCTGAGTTTGAGTTGAAGTCTTCTAAATGTTTCTGAAAACCATTTTCAAATCAAAAAAATGGCAGGTTTTTTTCTATAGGAGAATCCGTAAGTCATATTATCTCAAAAACTAAAGCTGATGGATTAAAATGGGTTTCATTTTCAGATTCAGGATACCGATTATCTACATGTAATATATTTATTTTCCCAGAAAAAAATTCTTTGTTGTTATGTTATTATATAACACTGACAAATTTATCTATTTTTGTTTTATAATTTTGTCACACTTAACAAAGGAAACATTTTAATTACCCTTGTGCAGAACTCCGATTCATTGAAATTGAAATTGTTGTTTGAACAGTATTATGACTACTATTAAAGACGGTTCGATGACAGCCCTGATATTTTTGAGAGGTGTTATCAGAGCTCGCGTATGCGTGACTTCCCTCCACCACCGCTATCACGACGCGAACCAATGCCATTGCCGCCAACATTGAGTGGCAACTTGAGAGGAAGCAGCATAACTCTTGGTTACGATTCGAATTCGATGTTCAGTCACAGATCACCAACACCACCAACTAGAAGCAGCAATGGATTAGGGCGTTATGGGTAAGTGATGAGATGCTTACAAGAATTTCATTTATGATTGCTGCTTTTATTTTTATTTTGCAGAAGCTATGAAAACTAGTACAGATTCATTTGACGATCGCATGATGTCACGTGGAGAAATCAGAGGTCCGTCACCTTCTGGATATGCACCGTACTGAGACGAATTTTATTCAGAGATCGACTGTGTAGCAAGTGGGGAATTTCGAAGTTGGCCACTACCGTACAGCACCATTAAGAATACCTACTCGCACTCAAAAACTTCGAAATATCGGACTGGGTATACTTACGGAGACAACAAACAAAGAAGACGCATCAAAATTAATCTTAAACGAATAATAGTAAAAATACTAAATGCTATTTTTATTTAGTGGTTGAAAAAAAATCAATTTTCCAAAACATTTTAAAGTATTCAAAATTAACTTTTAAAAAAATGAATTGGTTTTCTCAAGGGGTGTATAAATACTAGTTTCCTGACCCTTACGATCATGTTGTTCTCAGAGATCCTGCCATGATTTCTTAAGTTAGTTTTTTTCAAATTTGTTTTTTTTTCTTAGGATTATTACATTGGATTAAAAAAATAAAATAAATGTAATTGTACTGTGTTTACACAAAAAATGTATTTATAGGTTATATGCAAATATATAATACACAGAAATATTATTAATTGTGTGAGTATTTTCCAGATTATTATTATACAAGAAACTAAGAATCGGATACCATGGACACATTTCTTAATTCTTCTTGAATCACCATTAAAAAATTAACTTTTGGAACTCGCATATTGGAACCTGTATAGGCTCACCATCCGTCAGGATTTCGCCTGACGCGTCAGGCTTTTAATGTCCAATCAGGCGTTGGCCAGGTTTCGTCATTTGTCAGGCTTTTTTATAATTATTGCACAAAATATAATCGTTAGAAGAAAAACGTTTACTGAATGCTTTCAAATCGCAGTAAACACTCAACACATTCATTTTTTTCATTTAGTTGTCAATTTTTAGAAAGAGACAAAGAGTTGTGCCATAGGGTGATTCAAAAAACACCTTTCTCCAAAATTCAATCGGGACCGGGCGAAATTATGAAATCGCTGAAAATTTCATGCTTTTAGCACCAAAACTCGAAAAGTTATGCAGCTTTTAACATTTGAGAAAAATTCCTATTTCAAGCTAAATTATTGAAAAAGCGCTGGTAGCGACCGATAAATGCTGTTCGATTTTGAATTTTGTGGTCTTAATATGTATTTTGTTTTCAATCTAAGCTTCATAATTTCGCCCGGTCCCGGTTGGTTTTAGAGAAAGGTGTTATTTTGAATCACCCTATTGTGCAAGCTATGACACTTCCATTTTATGACGTATTTTTGTGTGTACTTGTTTTTTGTGTCTGTTGCAGATTGCAATTGCAATCTATTTATCGTCTTGTCGTTTTCGTGCATCCAAATCAAAGTAAGTTATCTATGAATATTTTTTATAATTTTTTTTTTTTATAAAATAATATTTTTTATTTG
Source organism: Epistrophe grossulariae (assembly GCA_929447395.1). Taxonomy (NCBI): domain Eukaryota; kingdom Metazoa; phylum Arthropoda; class Insecta; order Diptera; family Syrphidae; genus Epistrophe; species Epistrophe grossulariae. The sequence continues at coordinate 62,438,899 of OV839567.1, forward strand.
TCAGGCTTTTTTCTCTAAAATCAGGCTTTTCTTACTTTAGTGTCAGGCTTTGCTGATTTTAGAGCTGGTAACCCTAAACCTGTATGAGTATTTTAAGAGTGCTTTTTCTCATTACAACTTTTGAGTAAAAGATTAAGTTCTGATTCCAAAAAGGTATCAACCATCGCTGTACGGCTTACCGTTGGCCAGATACACTCCAAAACATTTTTCAATTTTCTTAATTTTTGCAATCATGAAGAAAATTCAAAAACATTATTTTGGAGTGTATTTGACCAACGGTAAGCCGTACAGCGGTGGTTGATACCTTTTTGGAATCAAAAATTGATGTATCAAAATTTGTTGCAGCATTTGACGCTGTTAATAGAAGCTTTAAAATCTTTTACTCAAAAGTTGTAATGAGAAAAGACACTCTTAAAATACGCATACAGGTTCCAATATGCGAGTTTCTCATCATGAAGAAAAAATCAAAGACAATCACTTATATTTATGGCTTTTTTTTTTCTGTGATTGGCAGAAATATCAAAAAAGAGCTCCGTTTGGTAGTTTTTATAAATTCAGAAAAAAACATCAAGTTACCAAACACGCACCCAGTGGCAAGGTACACTTGTCATCTTCAAATTGAGTCAAACAAAACTGTTATACATATAGGGAATACATTATCCAGTATATTATAGAGATCAGTGCATTATTTAGGTTTCTGCTTTATTGGAAAGCATAGTTTCCGGAACCGAAACCACTACTAGACATGTTTTGCCAAACTAAACAAATTATCTCAACTCAAAAACTAAAAAGTTATTACAAAAATCACTATTTTTCGATAAAGTTTAACAAAATAAGTTAAATTAATTTACTGCCTATAAAATTAAACAAAAGTTATAGCATTTTTATAACAAAGTTCCACGATTCAAGTGGATTTCTCCAAGTTAATTTGTTTTTTCTTCCCCTCGCGTCGTGAGAGAACTTTTTTCCTTCACGCAAAGTATACTTTACAAAGCAGACGAGTGGTTTTAGATAAGGTACTGCTGAACTTATGCATTACCTTTCAACAATTGAATCATCGCATAATTTGTTGTTTTCTTTGAAGCAGGGGAGGGAAAGAGTTACATACGTAGCAATGTATTTTGTGTATAGAAGTTATTTTTTTCATTTATAAGAGAAACGAGTTGGACAAGAGTAAAAGCAAAACTATACTCTGTTCAACAAAAATTGTAAGTACAGGGAATATACGACGTTTACATGTCACTCTGGTTCCATTGGCTTGCATAAATATGTCCTTATTTAAAGCTTTTACAGGGTTTCCGTAGTGTGTATCATAAATCCGTGCAAATCGGGTTTTCCTTGAAATAAAATTTGTGTGATATGACATTCTATTTGGGCTTGGCAACGCTTTCTTTGTGTCTTGTCACATTCTGGACGATGCTTTTGTTTTGCGTTATGACATTTTTTGATTTGGGTTTTATGACGTTGGGTGATGATAAGATTTAAGAACGATAGAAATCGTCGTAAGGCCCAAAATAAATCCCAGAACACCCAAGGCGTTTGTCATAACGCCCAATTTCAAAAATTTTTTGAGCAAAATGACAATTAACTTTCATTTGAAAAACAATTTGGGCGTTATGAAATTCGTTTTGGGTTTTTTGGCCCTTTTTTGTTGAATTTTTGGGCCATTTTTGGGTATTACGACATTTTTTGATTTGGGCGTTATGGTTTTGGGCTAAAAGACCTAACGCCTCAAAAAGCTACAAATCCCGATAGCTCCTTGATACAAACCATTGAAAAAGCCCTAATAATTTACTTCCAATAAGGAATAGTAACTCTGTTTGGATGTGCATATTTTCAACACACAGCGATCAGAGTACCATGGCCCATGAGCACTGATGCAGAATGAATGGTCATGGTGAAGTGTACGCAATTTTGCGAAGAAAAACAACAAATTTACGTAATTCAGTGGGTTGGTATGTTTTTCAGTGACGATTTTTTCAATTAAGTAGCATGATAGTCTACACATGGTCACACTTTTTTGAAAAAAGCCCTCCCGTAAGCCCTGAAAGATAATTTTAGTTGAACAGAGAATAAGTTAATAGCCTTTTCACACCAAGCCCAAAACGCGGTTTTCGCGAAATTATCCGTTTTGGCGGAAAACCTAATCGAAAACTCAAGTTTTACCATACATTTTTGCTAAACCACAAGTTTTCGTAAACCACAAGTTCTATATAAAACCTCACGAAAACTAGTTGAAATTCAAAGTTGAACTAAACAAACAAACCTTACAAAACATCCAGCGCTCAATCAAATGTAAACAAAAACTGCTGAATTCTGCTGACAAAAGAAATTGTGAGTGTTATGTAAATGAGATGTTTTGTTATTGTTTTTTTTTGCAGGAGATGAGTTGGTGTTTGTGAAATGTCAAACGAAAACTTGTAAATGTTCATCGTGAACGCTTTTCGGGTTTTTGCAAACTTTTTGCATGTTTTGGGTTTGATGTGAAAAGCCTATAACACCGCATTTCCTAGGATTCACCTCATTCCGTACGACTCTAAGAATTATAAAATAATTAAATGCAAGAATGCACTTCTCATATCGTACGATTCTAAGAATTATAAAATAATTAAGTACAATAATGCACTTTCCATTTCCAACTAACCTATTTCTGGGAATTGCAAGAAAAAGATATACTTTTCCCAAGTTTCGAAAACTTGGATATTTTTCGTATGGGTTCTGACAGAAAATTGTGATAATTTGTAAAAAAAAGCTCAAGTTACCAAACACACCTAAGAATTCTCTTGTTAATATATTTCTGTCGAAATTATTATCATTTTTCAATTAATTGTGTGGTGTCTGTTTTCTGTTTTGTTTTTATTTGAATGGAATGTATCTGATGGAAGCCATAACTTGCAAACCGATAGAAATATATCCACCTCTTGGGTCCCCATTTAGGTCATCGTCAATAACTGCAATGAGTTTCCTCATATTTTCCTTCGAAAATCTATAATATATTTCTTCCTGAAATTTTCCTCACTTAGCACTTCCATTAGATCATATGCATATTGTATTAACATTGAAAAAGTTTATAGGGTCGTTTTGAGAAAAATATGATGTTACCAAAAAGATTAAATGATTCAAAGGTAAAGCTAAGTACAGACGATTGTCAGATCTTACAATATTGCCAGAACTGTCAATGGTCCAACAATAGCTAAGAATTAGCTGACAATTGACATATTTCTTGCAATGAAAAATTGTCCGTTCACACGGTTGGTAGAATTCACCCCAATTTGATTGTCAGCTATTTTTTTTTATCTCTCTTTAACCAACTCATTGATATTTCGAACAATGACGAAATTATCAGCATTTGTAAGATGTTTTCAATTAAAACATCTGACAATGACCAATGAGTCTGACAATGTCCTAATCGACTTACAATGATAAAAATTGTGTGTTCAGACGATTGTAAGATACCTGACAATTTTTTGTCAGATTATCGTCTGACAATGACGTGTCTGACAATTGTCAGACAAAATTGTGTGTTCAGACGATTGTATGACATTTGGAACAGTTTTTTCACTGACCGATCTGACAATATTGTAAGATCTGACAATCGTCTGTACTTAGCTTAAAGAATGAACTGTAGCGTATAGGGACCTCAGGATCAAAATATTGGTTGCTGCTACCAAAGAAATTACCAAAATGAATAAAATGAACCTAAATACATAATCTATGAATCGTACCTACATGTTGATCGTCGCCAACCGACGAGCTTCAGTGGAGGATAGTTGAATTTGTATAAAATCCTAAAATCAATCGATTTGACCCCACTAAGAAGCCTATTACTCGGGTTATGATTATCGGATGCTTAATATTAAGATAGATAATTAAAGCTAAAATGACAGGCTACAAATTTCCATCAAAATTACCTTACAAAATTTCTTACTATAAACTTGAAAGATTGACTTTTGAGAACTTCTTTCATCACAGCACGGGAGGAACAAGAAAAGAAAAGAAACAAAAACAAAAAAACAAACCGAAAATGTACCAACAAAGAATATACCAATCATTGCATATAAAAACTATTTATTATTTAGTCGGCCTCATAAGCAAACCTCGTAACTCACAAATTTCAAATTTTTCAGGAGAGACGAAAATGTCTGCCAGTCACAGAGTAGTAGTCGAGTTACGTGTAGGGATGCAAACATCGTAAAAAAAACATCGATGGTTCGATGTATCGATGTTCCCAAAAAAAAAAAACATCGATATCAAAACATCGGCCTCAAAAACATCGATGTTTCGAAACATCGATGTTTTTTTAAAAGCCCAAAAAGTGAAGCTAAGGACTTCTCATTTCTCTTTTTTTTTAATTTTTTAGAGAGTCATCTAAAAAGAACCTATAAAGTGCCTAAGTTCTATCCAAAAGAAAAGAAATAAGCAGTCATTTAGAAATAAGGAAATATGTATTACTTTATTTATTTAAAGCAGAATTTAAAAACAACAACTTGGACAACCTTTTCCCTGTCAAACGGTTTCGTTGTTGGGTAATAGTTGCTCCAGCTTTAGAAAAAAGTCGTTCACTTGGAACTGACGTAGCCATAATGGGCAAATATTTGGTAGCCTGCTTATAAAGTCCTGGAAACACATTTTTCATATCATTCCACATTTCTACCGGATTTTGAGTTATAGTTGCTACAGCTGACCCCAGATACATCTGCACTTCAGTCTCCGTTGTTGTGAAGATGGAGGAAAAGGACTGTCTGCACTTAATGTTTTGAAACGCCAAATGTTTGTGATACGTCCAAATATCAAAAGGCCTTTCTTCTTTTTCGGACTCTTCGGAAGAATCTGAAATATTGGCCACATTCCTTCCATCTCTTATGAAGAAGCAACTCAAACTCCGCGTGCAAAAGCAGGCAATTTTAAAAATTCTGTGTGATGTGACAAAAAAACCAAAAAACATCGATGTTAAAATATCGCTCCAAATAACATCGATTCATCGATGTTTTCGGATTTGAAACATCGATGGCAAACATCGATGTTTTTGGACAAAAACATCGATGTTTCAAAAACATCGATGTATCGTTTGCATCCCTAGTTACGTGCTATGCAAAATTTTAATTTAAGTTTATTTAGGCCGGTATTCACCGAGCACCCATAACTTATGAGCCTCATAAACTTATTCACCAAGCAATAATAAGTGGATATTTATGAGCGCTCATAAAAGTTATGAGTGGTCCCGACCACTCATAACTTATGAGCGCTCTCTTCGAAAAATATTCCGACATTTTCGAAACTACTTCCACAACCACCACCCCTACAAACACAAACATCTCCATCGCTACCACCCCATCTACCTAAAAAACTTTGATTTTAAAGTTTGGGAGTGCCTGGTTGACAGAGAGTGGCTCTCTTTTTCGAAATTCGAAATATATTTATGAGTGGTTGATGAATACACCAAAGTTATGAGCCTCATAAACTTATGAGGCTCATATGAGCGCTCGGTGAATACAGGCCTTAGAGTTTTAAGAGGGATACGAAATGTTCTAGGTAGCTGCGCTGACGAATTTTCTATAAAATAGTATTCAAAACTCATTTTCGCTAAAAGGTGGAGTTACGAGGTCTGCTTATGAGGCAGACTAAGGCCTCTTTTTCGCCGCACCTTTAAAAATGACATTTCCCCTTTCCAATTAGTAATATTTTGGAATGTGAAATAAGATCGGTTCAATTTATTAGCTCCGTTCCCTCACTTAGATCTTCTGTGAGTTTATACCAGAATTTTTCTGGACACAAGAATGTCAGTCAGTTTTACATTTTAGTTCCAACGTCCTTCTGTGGTTTCATTTAAATACTTTTATATGTATTGAAATGTTATTTTCTTATATAAATATTCATCATCATATATATTATTTCTGTTGTCAGGTTCCTTTTTTTGTCATTAATGAAATGGTCAAATCCAGTAATTTAGGTATTACTGGATAGGAATTTCAATGTAGTGATGATATCGCACAAAAACTTTATGTTAAACCACACTATTTTTTATAATTCAATAAATGAATAATTTGACATACAAAATACTTCAATTTTAATTTATGAATGAGTGAAACAGAAAAATATGTATACTTCTGTAATTTAATATTCTCTCTTTTTCGCCACTTCTGAACACTTCCCGTTTCCAATTAGTATATTGTGGAATGTGACATTAGATCGGTTCAATTTATTAGCTCCGTTCCCTCACTTAGATCTTCTGTGAGTTTATACAAGAATTTTTCTGGACACAAGAATGAAAGTCAGTTTTACATTTTAGTTGCAACAAAAGTGTTCTCATTCTGTGTAATCATTTAAATACTTTTTTTATGTATTTAAATGTTATTTTCTTACATTTGTTTCATTTAAAGAACATTTGTAATAGAAATAAAATATAATATTTATCTTTTAGATAAAAGTAACAAAAATGTGTCTTTTATTCTTTTATGGCAGGCTGAATACCAAAAATGCGATTCATAAAAGATATTTTGAGATTTCGAACTGTTGACAGTTCATAAGAGATTTGGTAATCATAATATATATGATATGACCAGATTCTGTTGTCAGACTCCTTTTTTCTCACTTATAAAATAGTCAAATCTACTAAATTAGGTATCCCTGGGTAGGAAATTACACATAGCGATGACAAAAACTTTATTTCAAACCACAATATTTTCTATAAATTTCGCCAATTTCAAATAATTCAATAAATGAATAGTTTGACATAAAGAATGCCTCACTTTTAAGCCATTGATTGAGTGAAAGAGACAAATATGTATTACTTCTGTAATTTAAAATTCTCTTTTTTCGCTGCACCTTGAGTGAATGGGGGAGAAATATATTTGTTACTTCTGTAGTTTGCATTCTTTTGTTTCGTATTTATAAAAAACCGAATAAACTAAACCCATTGATTGAGTGAAAGAGAAAAATATGTATTACTTCTGTAATTCCAAATTCTCTTTTTTCGCTGCACCTTGAGTGAGTGGGGGAGAAATATATTTGTTACTTCTGTTGTTTGTAATCTTAAGTCGAATGCATTTATTAGGTATTACTAGATTGCATGAATGAAAGAAACATATTTATCAATTCATTAATTTAAAATACTCTTTTTTCTCTTGCACATTGAGGTAGTGGGGGAGAAACATTTTTTTCGCTGCACCTTGAATGATTGGGGGAGAAACATATTTATTTGCCACTTCTGATTTCACTCTTACATGAAATATTGTTTACAAAGAAGTTTTGTAAAGCTAATATTGTTCATATCAATAAAGAAATTATTTATTTTGTTCAAATATTCTGTTTGAAAATTTAATTGAAAAACCTAATTGAATGTGCGAAAGTTTCGCACGGGTCTTCTGGTTATTCATAATTTCTAAAATATATTTTAACTTTATATAATATATATACATGATTAACATCGTTTAAATTTTCATTTATATCATTAACTTTTTTTACAATTTTTTCCGAGGTTCGTTCAAATTTTTCACGTAGAAAATAATGCTGCAGGACAATCCACTGTTCGTCAATTCTTTGTATTACTGCTTCAAATGACAGCCATCTAGTTGCACTTATTTTTAACACTTTATGCTCAGGGACATTGAAAATGTCTTGCAAATCTTTGAGGTTTTTCATTCCTTTTGAACTAAACTTGAAATGTGAGTGAATGTGCCTGCATAATTCTCAACCTCATTTGGAGTACATTTGGAGGAGACATTGTTGATCAAATCAACGGAATGACTTACGCACCCAAGATGAAACAAATTTGTAGTACGTTTTTGTAGCTGTGCAACTACACCTGTTTGGCAACCAACCATTAGCTGCGTTTTATTTTCCCCCAGATCCAATCCAGATCAGATCATGAAAATAAAACAATCCAGGATCTCAGTGACAACTTGTTATATACCCAACTCTTTTTTTCCTTTGTTTTTTTTTATTCGTATACACCCTTTGTCTTTTTTCTTTACACTACTGACGACATTTACAAATTAAGGGTGTGTGTTCAAAATGGATTTGGAAATCCAAATTCAAAACAAAGTTGGATCTTGTGTTGTTTTTGTATGTATTTTTGTAAGCAAATCCAATCTGGTTCGGATCTTGGGGAAAATAAAACACAGCTATTGTTGATGCATTGTCACTTCCAAATCCCATACAATTGCTTAAGGGAATAATATTTTCTTCCAAAAAAATTATTACGGCGCTACTTGTTGCCTTGCCGGTTCCATTTTCAGGCTCTGTCAATGAAAGGGAACTATCCATACTCTTACCCTTGTTAAAATCAAGATATCTAGCTACTATATTGAATTGAATTGATTTTATTGAGACTTAAAAAATAAAAATAAAAAAAGGTTTACAATGATGAATACATTATCGATTTATGTTTAATAAATACTGCGGCTATAAAGTATTGCCTGCTCTTTACGATTGCTATTTTATTTAATTTTTCTATGCCACTTGGCTGATTTTGAGTATGTTTCGACTGCTCTTGCTCAGGAGCTGTGTATGCGGTTACTGTATGACTGTCGATTGAGTGTCAAATATAATATACAACTGGTTCTTATAGACTAACTTAAAACTAGGGGGTAGAGAAAGACGGAGTATACACAGTATACATAATGTCAGACTCTTTTGTACATCGAATGTGCCATTGCACCACAGTACACATATTAAAGGTAATATATTGCGCAGGTTGTCAAAGTTAGAAATGTCAAAAAATTAAAAATGGCTGTTCGAGTGACCACAGGAACTCGACGCGCATCATTAGAAACAACAACAAAATATTGAAATTAGACAAGGAAAGGGGCACTGAATCCACCATTTTACCACCATAATACCTCGATTTTGACAGATGCGCAGAACTGAACAAAAATGAAAACGCTAATGATATTACCTTTAATATGTGTACTGTGCCATTGCACGACATATATATTATATATATTTGTATCTTTTAATCACAGGTGTGTGTATTTAAAGCAGATGAGATATATTATATACATTTGTGTTTATAGTTATGTTTAATCACCGAGGGTGAGTTATTTTGTAAAAGACATGTTTACATATTTATAGAAGATATGAGAGAATATTAAATTTCTGAATGAATCGTTTAAGTATTCAAGATTAGGTACAATTATTTTGATATATCGATAGGTTAATTTACAACAAATGTGGTATATACATAGCCATATTTAGTTATTGGCAATAAATTAAAATCTAGAAATAAATTTAAAAGAATGTTATTATTTAAATAAGACATATAATTGATTGAAAAAAGAGGTGCGTTTTGCCCGCCGAACAATGTTATGGGTGTTTTGTTTGTAGTTTTATTTTTATTTTTTGAAAGTAACTTTAAATTAAAGTGATTTTAGATCAGATTAAGTGACCAAGTAATAACTGGGAAGCAGAACGTGGGTTCCCATCATACGCTGGGTACGTACATATATAATACAAAAGTATTATCCGCGGTTATGACCAGGAATGGTCTTGACGTAAAAAGAAGGGGGTGTAGCATCAGGAGTTGCATCAAAGGATAGGAGGGATATGCCATTTGGCGAAGGGTAGGGTTCACTTTCCCACGACGAGATGGGTTGGGAAATAATTTCGTTAATGAGGTAGTTATCGGATTGATGAAGTTTGAGGATAGATTTATTCATAAGTGTTAGAGCATAACTTATTAACGGAATGGTGTTTGTGTCGTTATAGAGAAAGTTATTTGAGTAACGTTTCGTTCGAGTTTCAAAGTTTTTGCCTGAGCAAAGTCGAAGAATTTTCCTTTCTAGTTTTTCAAGCTCGAAGGCGACTGTAGGGGAGATTGAAAACCATATAGGGAAAGCATAAGTCAGGATCGGCCTGATGAGTGTTTTATAGAACAGGAGTTTTGATCGTTTGTTGAGCATACTGTGTCTGAGATATGGCGTGAGTATGTTTGACACTTTCTGGTATTTGAAGACGGCAGTTCTGGCATGTTTATTGAACTTCAGCAGGTTGTTGAAGGTAACTTCTAAGTATTTTAGTTCATTTTTGGCATTTATGATACAGCCATTAATTCTAAGGGCAAGCTGTTTGCTTTCTTTAGGGACTCCGGGAGGTCCTTTACCACTTGCGTTACGAAAGCAGATAAGCTCGGTTTTTTGGGTGTTTATTTTGATACCCCATGATTTATAATAAACATCAATTTTCAAGATATGTTTTTCAAGGTGTCTAAGCGCAGTTAAGGGTGAGTTATGGCTGGAGTAAGCGATTGTATCATCTGCATACAAGAGCTCTGTAGATGTGAGGTCGTTACTGGTTAGTTGGTGCGGAAAGTCGTGGAGGAAAAGATTATACAGGTGCGGGCCGAGGATAGAGCCTTGGGGGACTCCGCTGTAGCAGGCATTGAGGTTGGATTTCGTGCCTTGTATTTGAACGTAAAATTGTCTGTTAGTAAGAAAGCTGTCCAGGAGTGAAATGATATGTATCGGTAAGTTAAGTGTGGCCAGTTTGAACAGTAGCCCGTCCCTCCATACACTGTCGAACGCTTTTTCGACATCGAGTGAGCAGGCGATTGAACAGCGTTTTTCTTTGAGGTTGAGGGAAATATCGTTGTGTAATTTTAATAGAGCGTGGACCGTTAAGTGACCTTTACGGAATCCAAATTGATGGTCTGGGATTGGCTCAATTGGATTGTTGGTAGGTGAGTTGAGATTATTTAGAATAATTCTTTCGAGAATTTTGCCTATGTTAGAAAGGAGTGACATAGGCCTGAAGTTATCAATTTCCTAATGGTTAGGTTTTTTTAATATAGGCAAGACCCTAGCAATTTTCCAAGAAGTCGGAAAGTATCCGTTGTTGATGCAATTATTGATCAAGATGGTGAGGTAACTGATGGCCAAAGGTGGCAGTTTTTTAAGGTAGAAATTCGAAATGTCGTCCAAACCCGCGAATTTTTTGGGTTTGAGTTGTTTGATGATGCAAGTTATTTCATTGACATTCGTGAATATATGGGTGGCTAGGGGACTTAAGGCCGTGTTGTCCAGATCAAAATTGAAAATTCGGTCTGGTCTAGAGGAACGTACGGAGCGAGCAGAGGAAGTGACGGCTCCAGTAAGAAGAGGATTGAAGTTCGGGATTTTTTCACTGTATGTTTCTTTGTAATATATTTCAAAGGCAGAAACGATATCAAGCTCATTGGTATAGACATGGGTAACTCAGCAAAAACTCGTGCGCTGATACACTGACTCAAGCGCAGTTTACTGTATCAGCGCAACTCACTAACTCACTTGCGCCATGGCGCATTTCGTGTTGCACTTGCGCCATGATTCAATTTGCGTTGTTGGATAACCAATAACCCACTTACTCAACTGCGCACTGCGCAGGTCGGCTTTAAATTTTTTTTTTAGTTACCAGGGAAATTTGTGTTAGTGTTAGTGTGCCATGCTTATTGCTTTCGCTCTGTGTACAGATGTGTATAAGTATATACCTGCTGTTTGGCCGATTGAAGAACCTTTGGTGTGCACAGTGCGAGTCCCTTGTTTAAAGTCACTCTTTTTGCAACCGAATGGTGGAAAAACGATCTTGGTGCGAAACGGTTGTGAAAAGAGTGACTGCAAACAAGTGACACTCAGTGTTTTAGTTTTGTCATCGAAAACGAGAATTCCGGTTTGAGAATTAAGAAATTTGGAAAGGGTTGTTTTTGTATTACGTATGTTAACTTTATGTATCATTTGAATACTGAAGAACAAAAGCCGTACCTACTTATATTATGGAATGCGTTTTTGAACACAATTTATTGTGTTAATGCTTGAAAACTCAAAACAGAAGTACCTAGGTACCTATTTTTTTCTACATTTTTTGTGACCCCATGTTCCTATTTGCTCAGTGTAAGTTTTGTGTCCATGTTATCTGTTTTGTGTATATTATACAAAAATACACATTTTTTTATTCAATTTATTGTAAAAAAACAAAAATATATTTTTAATACACAAAAAATATTACAACACACATATCTTCCCATCTAATTTCAAATAAAAATTTATTCTTTTCCACTGTTTGGCTACAATGTAACAGCTTCCCTACTTTTGAACACAAAATTAAGGAAACACATTTTCTGTAACACCCTAGTGAAGAAATGTTTACACAATTAATCAAAAAAATAAAGCATTCTAATATACATATATATCTATATGTATAAAACATTTCAACTGCAGGTCTCATCGCAACATTAAATAGAGTAAAAAACACACAAAGTACAGCGAATCATACCAACTCATATATAAAATGAGCTACGCACACTGCACAGCGCTTTTTTCCATTTGCTTCTTCGTTTATCTGTTTGTGTGGCGCGGCCAGCGCTGCGCTTCCACAGACAAAAAGAGCTATTCAATTATTGAGTTTCTTGAGTTAACAAATTGAGCTATGGCGCTTTTGAGTTATTGAGTTACACATTGATGTGTCAGCGCAGATAACTCAGCTGCTGCTTCAACTCACTGCGCCAACTCAGCGCTGCGTTACACATGTCTATTGGTAAGTATTCGGTTATTAAGCACGAGTTTCTCGCAGGAAAACTTTTTGTTTTTGCCGATAAATCTGAAAATCTCCTTAAAAGCCTGAGGGCCAGGTTTAATGTTAGCCATTTTGTCACTAAATTGTTTGTTTAGCCATATTTTATTAAGTAGTGAAATTCTGTTCGAAAGTTCTTTATACGGAGCGCTGACCCTATTACAGGAATTGTGGTAAATATGCTTCAATCTTCTCTGCCACTGATGTTTGGTTTTGAAAAGGGATTCAATGTCAGGGGGAAGGTTGCTGTACTTTTTGCTTGTGGTGGGAACACAAGAGGAGTGGCTATTAAGAGTGCTATGAAGAGCTCCATTGAATGAGGTGATGAAATTGTCAATCTCGGCATTTGAGAGATTGCGAGTGTGTGGAGGGAAGAGGGAAGTGATGTTGAAATCAAGGTCATCCCAGAAAGATTCCCAGTTAGTGTTCCTAAAGGAAGTTGCTAGAGGAGGGTTTTGAAGTGAGATATTAAATTCTGCAAGGTTAATGCTGAGCAAGACAGGATAATGTTCAGTCAACGTTGGGAGTGTTTGGATCTCATAGTTATAAACAATGTTGTTTATAAGATGTGCAGATATCAGAAAATGGTCGAGGTAGGAAGAGCTTCTGGGAAACGATGGGGTGGGTGGAGCAAGGTTAATTAAAGAGGGATTGTATTTTTGAATCCAGCTTTCAATTGACTTTCCGTTTTGATTATAGGTGGTATCACCCCAGTTAGGGCTTCTAGCATTGAGGTCGCCTCCGATTATGGCACCATCAAAGGAGTTAGCGAGAGACTCAAGTCTAATTAGTTCACTTTCCAAAATGGCCGTGGCACAGTTTGTTGGAAAGTAAATTGAACCAAAAAGAATTTTTTTTAAAGTGTTGTTGAGCTTAAATTTGATATTTAGGAAAAAGGAAGGGAGGTATGGGGAATGCCAATTAACAATCTCATATTGGATGTTATTTCTCAGGATTGCTGCAACGCCGTGGAGAGAGTCGTTACGGAGAACATTAAAATTGTCTAGAGTGACTCTGTGGTGGTTGTTCAAGTGCGTTTCTTGTAGAAATGCAATTCATATGTTGTTTGCTAAGAGAATTTTATTAAGCTCTATTCTCCTGGCATGGTTGATAAGGGACGAAATGTTAAATTGTAGAATTTTTAAAATCATTGTGAGTCGCTAGTAAGTAATTGATTGACTAGTTCTAGGTAAGCTAGTCTTTTTTGAGCTATGGAAGAGAATCTTCCAATATTGGCCATAAAGTTTCGATTTTATTGATTAAGGCCGACATTTCGAGGCCAAAAAGATCTTTGGAAAGATCCAAAAACTGGTTGATAGCGCTGGCGCTAGACTTGGTTTGTGAGGGAATGACTTTGCTTGAGCTGCTTGAACTCGGGAAAGGGTTACTCGTTGGCTGGCAAAGGAAACGCCAGGGGTTAGGAAATTTCCATTTGAGATTAATTTGGACATATTTTTATTGTCATTTCTTTTAGTTTTGGCATCATGAATCAGCCTTTTTCGTTTTTTTTCATATTCCTTGTATGCAGGGCATCCTCGGAAATTAGCTGAGTGATTGTTACCACAGTTGACACAGATTGCTTTGCTTACTTCATCTCTGATGGTAGGACAGCAAGACGGTTCGTGATTATTAGGACATTAAATTTATAGGAATTGGCACAGTTCTTGGCCAAATGGCCAAATTGTTGGCATCGTCTACATTGTAGGGCACCATTGTTTCCCTTAGGTTTTTCCCACGATACGCGGGTGTTAAAAATATATTTTATTTTGAGGATCTCGGCAGGGCTGGTACCCGGTAAAAGACGCACTAGGAAAAGGTTATAATTCAGTTTATCTTTTTTGGACCGTAAGGTCTCAAATTTAGAAACTTTGTCAATATTGTTAACTCTTAATTTGAGTTCTTCAAGTATCTCCGTTACGAGATAATCGGATGTGAGTCCTCTGAGGATTATGTTGGAAGTTTTGTCCTCTTTTTTAGTAAAATAGTGTGCTTGGACTTGTGGGGAATTTCTAAGGAGTTCAAGCAACTCCCGATGCACATCCCCATTGTCAAAATATAGTCTACAACAACTACCACGGTTTACTACCATGTACGCGAAATCAACAGAATTTTTTCTAAAATCACTAATAAGTTTTCTACTATCTACGTTAAACATAATAATCGGGGGGCAAAACTTACCCCTGAGCAGTTTAGAGTTGTATAAATCATTGGTTTTATCGATGTTGCTTGATGGGTTGGTGGTGTGTCCCTCGGTGTCGGTGGTGGTGGCTTCGGTGTCCTGGGTGGAATTTTGGGAAGCGGTGTTCTGAGTGCTTCTGATGTTGAGTGACTCTCTGGAGTCACGATTATTTGTTGCTGCTGGATTTTTGGCAGAGATGATGATGTTCTGGAGGATAGAGAATCTATTCTCGTCTTTCGGTTGCGAGGTCTCCATGGCGGAGTCGGTGTTGGCGTGGTTGTGGGCAATATGACGTCTGCCTGGGATTTTCCAGTTATTAATTTGGCTGGGATCGCTTGCTTCGATTTGGCTTGATGGTGGGCTTGATGGTGGACTTAGATCAACCATGATGCTGGGTGGTGGTGATGCGTTGATGGGACTCATCGTCTTGTTGGGTGCTGCTTGGCTGAGCACGAGGAGTTGCTGGGCAGCGGCCAGTTTTTTCTGGCTCTGGCTGATGTTTGGAAGTGGCGGAGGTTTTGCACCGCCAGGGTGTTTAATTTTGCTTGTTGAGGTGGCGTTGTCGTGTTTTAGCCTCATGATGGGGCATTACACGTTGAACTCAGACGGTGAAACTTGATTTTTGTGAGTCACGGTTATGAGAGTCTGTATCGTGGTCTTTGCTGCGTTTTTAATCTGTCTAGAATCGCTAGAAATACTTGGCATCCAGTAAAAGATGGCGCTTATTTCTGTTCGGAAAAGTTTACTTATTGTAGAGTTACTTTTATTTTAGAGAATTTAGTTAAGTTTAAAGAGTATAACGTGTCTGACTGACTGGTACTACTTTCAATGCGTGGATTATATAAAGCGGGAGAAAACACGTCTTACTGCCACAAATGCAAAATCTCAAAACCTAGCTACTATAACTAAGCATTTTTCGATGGAAATGTCTGTTGTCTCGTCGACTATAATGCTTAAAGGACTATTTTTCATTTTTTCCAAAATGACGTGTTTTTCTTGATCTCCGAGAAATGTAGTTATTTTTTTTTGATTTTGTTTTTCCGCATTTAATCTGAAAGTAATTCATAAATTCATAAAATGTCAAAAGTTGCTTACAAGCAATACAATTTGTCCGCTTGTTTTAAATGTCATGTTCACTCCATTTGTAGGAACCTTCCCATTCTGGCAAAAACTTTCGAATCCTGGACACGTTTGGTCTTTTTAACGCAACTGCATAAGTCTCTTCGAGTTCGTCACTGGCATTTGAAATATTCGTCACCGTCAATGATGTTGGTTGCTTTTCTTTTGGAACCTTGGATACAATCGAATTTTGTGGGTGTTCTAGAGAAACCAGTTTGCAGTGTTGTTCTTGGGCAATATCAGTAGATTTAGATTGTTTTGCGCTTGAACATAATTTGATCTGTTTTTGGTTCTTAAAATTCTGATTAGGCTCGCATATAGCTATATTATTTTGTTTTTCGCTGTCGATATTTGCAGTTGATGGCTTTAATTTTGTTGCGATTATTAAAAACCTTCATAAATAGTTTTTTTTTATATTTATTTTCACACAAGTTTAAATTATAAATTACCTTTTCATCTTAATGCCAGTATTTTTAACTTTAGGTATAACACGAAAAAACATAAACTTAGTGTAACTGAACATACAAAACAAAACGTAGACAGGTATAACTGTTTTTGTTTCCCAAATAAATTCAAAAACAAAATACGCTGTAGCGTTGTCCCTTTCTTCTATCAGTTTGTTTTTGCTGAATGCAAAGATGGGTGCATTTTTCGATGTAAAACGACAGCGTTCAGTAAAAAATTTGTGGAACTGGATTTTTTTCGGAGAAATGCAAATTTTCAGAAGTTTTCGAATGCAAATATTATTGAATTAATAAAAAGAGGCCAATTAGGTAATTTTCAAAAAAGTGGTGGCCACGGGTCCCGAATGCAAAATAGTGGCCATTTGGCCACTTTAGTGGCCAAACGGCAACGCTGCTAAATTGAAGTAAAATTCACCACACGATATGCGTTGATTCATCTTGCGAATGAAGCCTAGTACGCTGCTGATGCGAAACGCAAATTTCCTGTGATCTCCAAACGGACAACGAAACTCTTGCGAAAACACAACGGAAAATATCCTTGGAGAGTTTCACTAATTCACTAATTCCGGAGAAACCAATGATGTAAGAAAATGATAAACAAAAAAAAACGAAATTAAAACTCAAATGTAATTTTTCCGTACACAATAAATAGTCTGTATAATTAATTCAGTGCGAAAAAGGAGCGGAGACTTCTCCAAATAATCTGCTACAATCATAAATTTCGCTCTACTGCAAAACGAAAAGCAAAACGAAATTTTCAGTTTATGATTTCGTTGTGTTATTTTTGTATGGGATTTTTCGTTTCGCATCAGCAGCGTACTAGGCTTGAATATAAACAGGGATTTCTCTTATAATAATGAACACAACATTTTCCCCTGCTTATAACAAAAACAAAAGAAGTTAAATAAATATTAGCTGTGTTTTATTTTCCCCGAGATCCGAACCAGATTGGATTTGCTTACGAAAATACTTGTATTACAAAAACAACACAAGATCCAACTTTGTTTTGGATTTGGATTTCCAAATCCGTTTTGAACACTTGTAAATTTCGTCAGTAGTGTAAAAACGACAACGGGTGTATACAAATAAAAAAACAAAAGGAAAAAAGAGTTGGGTATATAACAAGTTGTCACTGGGTTGTTTTATTTTCCTGATCTGATCTGGATTGGGTCTGGGGGAAAATAAAACATAGCTATTATATTCAAAAATTACTTCAAAAATTTTCTTTAGTTTAGTTTTAATCATTACAACATTCAAAATTTAAATTCATTGTTTTCTATTGTAAGTAAATCAAAACAAAAATAATTTATAGAAAGTACAAAATTGTTTAAAGATTCTCAATTTATTTATATAATTTAAATTTATTACAATTTTTATTTTTTCGATTGAAGTCTTACTTCTTAAACCATCTAATATTTCGAATTTGTTTTTCAGTTTTTTACCAGAAGCTGGTTTTTTATATTTAGCATTTGCATCTTTTATTTTTATTTTATTTTTTATTTCAATTGTATATTTAGGAATTCTTGAATACATATAGTCGAATTTTGGTTTTAGGTAAAGTTTTCTCAATTGATTAACATGTAAAATTTTGGTTTGATTTGCAATTCTTATTATATATCGAACATAACTTAGTTTCTTAGCAATAATAAAATTGATCCATTTTGTATAACTTTTAATATGATTTCTATACATACAACCCTCCCCAGCTTTATATGAAGGCAATTTATTATACAACTGTTTTTCTTTATTTGTTTGTTTATAAGATTCAAAATTAGCTGTATTTTTCAAATCAAAAGCAACTTGTTTTTTATTTTTGAATAAATCAAGTAAAACTTTTGGCTTAAATGAAAATAACATTTCTGATGGGGACGTTGATGTAACAGAGTTCGCAGTGTTTCGGTGATGCATCAAAAATTTGGTAATATGGTCGCGCAAATCTACATTTTGTTTATTATGTAACATATGTTTTTTTAAATTATTCTTTACAATCTGAACATGTCTTTCTGCCAAACCATTTGTTTGTGGATGGTATGCAGGGCTATGAAGTAGTTCAATTTGATTACTCTCACAAAACTGTTTAATCTCCCAAGAAGCAAAAGGTGGCCCACTATCCGTAGCTATGGTTGTTGGTAAACCAAACACCGAACAAATTTAATTTAACTTTTGGAATACACTTTTAGCGTTTGTTGAATTCATCTGTACAACCTCAAGGTACTTGCTATATGAATCTATTAGAAAAGGAGACAAGTTTTATTTCGATAATAAAAGAAATCCAAGTGGATTCTTTGAAACGGAAACACAGTACTAGGCCATTTAGTTGTAACGATTTCTTTTGGAACAATTCTAGCAGTCTGACATTCTTTACAAGACTCAACAAAGTCTTTTATATCCATATCCAACTTTGGCCACCATACATAAGACCTAGCTGCCTTTCTCATTACAACTATACCATTATGGTTTTCATGCAATAATTTTAAAACATGCATTTCTAAATCGTTTGGAATTAAAACTCGATCATTATAAAAAATACATCAATTTTCAGTGCTAAGCCAATTCCTATATTTGTATTGTAGGTATTGTATTGTTTCCCCTAAGGGTTACAACTCTCCTATCCCTCTCGCCTTACTCCTTCTCGCAACCTCTAGTGCCTTTATTCACTCTTCCCCCCTCCCTCCTTCGTCCATTATATCCCTCATCTCCTCCCCTATTGACATCCCTTCATCACCACCTGACCTGCATCTTTCTATCACATGTTCCCAAGTCTCAGATTCACCTTCACACACTCTGCACATTCTTTCTTCTTCATGCTTCCAGTACCATCTTTCTCTCACCTCATTCCCTAGACTGACTCTCGCTATTCTCGTTGTTCTGTCTGCCTTCCATCCCGCTTTCAAATATTGTGGGATCCCCTCGGTCATTACTTCCTATCTAGATTCCAATATTAGTTCCAGTCTTTCCTTCTCCTGCTCTCTTCTGTCTTCCCATTCTACTCTCTCGTACCCTGTCATACTGTCTTCTCTTCCTTCCCTTCCTCTCTTTCCCATTCTCCCTTGTTCCCATCGGGATCCTTTCTCGCTTCCTTCCCTCTCTCTCTCCCTCATCTCCTCTAAACATTCCCTCGTTATTTCACTTCCTTTCCCACCTGTTAATTTCTCTTCATAATTCCATGCCCTTCTCCCTGCCCTTATCATTATCTTATCACTTTTGGTTTCCTCTCTCACCATGTATCCTGGAGTTTGCCATTCTACTCCTAGTGTCCATTTGAGGTACCTCCCCTGCATTCTTTCCATTTCTTGTCTCTCCTCCCATCCCCATATCTCCACCCCTATCTCAACCCAATATCCCATCACCGTCCACACCAGGGTATCAAAAAGCCACATCTTTCTCTCCCATACCTTCTCGAATTTCCTCCTCCCAATCCCCCATGCTTCCTTCATTACCGCTGCTGCCTTTTTTATTCTGTCCCTTATATGTGCCTCCTGCCCTCCATTCTTCTTGAACACATACCCCAGGTATTTGAATTCTTTTACTTCTTCTATCTTTTTTCCCCTCCATCTCCAGTCTACTGTTGTACTCCTCCCTCCTCCTTTCCTGAACCTCATCACTTTCGTTTTTCCCACGTTAACTTCCAGTTTTTTCCTTTCGAAATACTTCTCCATTTTTCGCCATTACCACCACATCATCTGCGTATGCCAACGAGCAAATTCTTCTTCCTCTTACTTTTATCCCTCCCCATCTCCCCTTGCCCAATTCATCTTCTATATCCGCTGTCAGTAAGTTAAAAAGAATTGGGCTCATTGGGCACCCCTGTCTTACTCCCTTTACCGTCCAAAATCTTTCCCCCATCTCTCCTCCCGCTTTTACTCTACTCATCGTTTCTTCATAGACCTCCCCCACTCTTTCGCTGAGCCCTTCTCTCACTCCTCTTTCTTCCAATTCCTCCATCATGATTTTTCTATCCACTGAGTCAAATGCAGCTTTTAAATCTATAAACAATGCCCTGAGCTTAGCCTTCTCCTTTGTTATCTCTCTGTTCACCACATAGTTCAAAACATATACATTGTCTATCGTTCCTACTCCTCTTCTAAAACCCGTTTGATTTGGTGGAATCATTCCTTTTTCCTCCACTTCTTCCTCTAGCCTCTTCGCTAAAACTGCCGTATATATCTTATATAGCGACGGCATGAGCGTTACTCCTCTGTATTCTTCCACCTTTGTTCCTGTCCCTATCTTTATTATTGGCGCGATCACTCCCTCTTTCCACCCCTCCGGCCAACCGTCTCCTCTCCACACTCTTCTGCAAATCTCCCATGCTACATCTAACGCTTGTTCTCCTCCTATATTTGTAATAAGACTTAATATTGTTATCAACTTCCTTTGACCAGCCATTTTTAATAAAATTGTATACTTTTCGAAGTATAAGACTTTGCTTTGTTTTTTCTTCAACTCTTTTAAAATCTATTGGTACGTTACTTAGGCCATTTATCGAATTAATTTTAGCTGATTCAACATCTGTAGATTCACTTAATGGCAACCTTGAAAGAGCATCAACATTTACTAAATATTTGGCTGGACGATGAACTATTTTATATTGATACGTGGACAATGTAACTGCCCATCTTTGCAAACGAGCCGCTGAAACGGCTGTTGTACATTTGTTATGGTTAAGTATTTCCTTTAATGCTTGGTTATCGGTTTGAATTGTAAATTCTTTGCCGTAGAGATATTTAAAAAAACATTTTTACTGCAAACATGACCCCCTAAAGCCTTACGATGCAACTGCGAGTAACCTCTCTCAGCGTCTGATAAAGTGCTGCTAGCAAACAGAACGGGTTTCTGAACACCATCAGGGCCGGACCAATTATATGTTTAAGTTATGCAAATGCACAGGGCGCGAAATTTGAGGGCGCATTACCAGGACCAAGAAAATGTAATCTGATCTTGCGCAAACAAATATGTACTGCCATTTGCCATGTGTATGTGTGTATGTATGAGTGCAAATATAAAAAAGGGGCGTTTTCTACAAATCTTGAACAGGGCGCAAGTTTGGCTGAGGCCTGCCCTGAACACCATCTATTAGGTGAGCAAGTACTGCCCCTACTCCGTAGGGACTTGCATCTGTAGAAACTATTATAGGCTTAAGGGGATCAAAAAGAGTAATGATTAGTTGTTTTAAATTTTCAAATTCCTTATCACATTTTCCAGTCCACATAAAAGCATTCTTTTTCTGCAGCAACTCATACATATTTTTTAACTCGGACGATAAATTAGGTATAAACCACCTATAATAATTAATTAATCCTAAGTAGGATTGAAGTTCTTTTAAATTTTTAGGTGCAGTCGCAATTTGAATGGCCTCAACTTTTTTCGGATTAGGCTTTACAATGTTGTTACTTAAAACATGACCTAAGTACTCAACTGAGGTTTGTAAAAATTTACATTTCTGCAGTTTTGTTTTGACTTTGTGTCCAAAACCAAAAATAATTTTTCTTGACAATCTTCTAAGGTTTTTCCTCCTATAATTACATCGTCTACGTATGCGAATACGTTTTCAATGCCCGATATAATCTGATCAATAGTTGATTGAAAAATTGCTGGTGCGCACTGCGCAAGCAACACCATAGCCTAAGCCTAAATATTGAAATAAACCTTTCATTGTATTTATTGTAAGAAGCTCTCTTGAGTCTTCAGTGAGTTCTAACTATTGGTAAGCCCCAGCTAAATCTAAGACACAGAAAATTGCACAGTTGGAAAGACTTCCAAAAATATCTTCTATGTTGGCAAAAGCACAATGTTGCGTTTTAAAATGTCTTTTGATTGTAACCTTACAATCTATGCAAAGCCTAACGCTACCATCAGGTTTTGGAACACATACCACCGGCGATGCCCATTACATTTGGATAACATGTTTTTATTTTATGACTTACAGTATCATTATGCGCCTTATTAACCACATTTACGAAGTCTGTACCACATGCTATATTAGATTTCCAATCCGGTAATAATGAAGAAAACCATATTCTTCCAAATAATGGCTTAAAATAACCACCGTCCACCACAATCAACTCCAGCTCCCTCGTTACACCAGCGAACTCCACAACAACACAAACTTTACCTAATACTGACAACTTTTGCCCTGAAATAGTATTTAAATCAATATAACAATTATTTAGTTTTAAATGTGGAAACTTAGCTTTATAATCCTTAGCATTAATTAAAGAAACACTAGCTCCTGTATCCAACTCCATTCTCAGCATCACACCTTCTACCTTGACCACCATCTCTGCTGCATCTCCTCCACGAATGGCATGTATACTATGCACTGGCTTAAGTTGACGTCTTCGCTTCGATTTTTTGTGATCGTGTCTATTGAAAAAACAAATGTTTGCCATGTGGCCTTTTTTTCCCACACTTGAAGCATGATAAAGATTTAACTGGACACTCATTATCATGATGGAACTTTCCACAGTGAGAACAATTTCTCATTATATGGCTTTTTTTCGACTCACAACTTCGACTTCGAACACGTGGTTCGTTGTTTCTTGACGATCGGTGCTTAATCTCGTTAATATATTTTTTTGCTGGCTGCATCGATCGCTGTTCTTTTTCTGACATTTCCATCGTCAGAGCCTTTTCGCAACTTTTCTCAAATGATGCTTTTTCATCTACTAACAGCGCTTGTTGTATTCTCTCATCTTCTAGGGCAAGATTTTTTAATTTTCCTGCCTCTGTAACAGAATCCGTAATAAAATCACCAAATTTACAAATTTCAGCCAGGTTTCGAAGTTTAATGATGAAATCACTGACTCTTCTTGCTTAGCCCTATGAAATTTGAAGCGCACCGTTCTTTTATTGAATTTTGGAGCATAGTGTTGCTCCAATAAAATTAACTCGTTAAACGATTTGGTGCTGGGTAAGGCGGGCGCTGTAATGGACTTTAGAATTTTGTACACCTCCCACGAGGGTGATGAACACAGGTGTTTGTCGCTCTGTTGCAATTTTATTTGCAAATTGCAATAAAATATTGCTGTACCCGATCTTTGTAAGCGTCAAAGTCTTCACCGGGCACGAATTCACTTATATTTCCTACGTATGACATTATTATTGCAGGTTTTATTTCTGTAACCCGTTATTTCAAAATTTAGCAAGCCGGTGCGTGAATAGTAGGTAATCGAAATTTATTCGATGAATCTTATTTTATTTAATTTTAAATTTATAATGTGCAGCTTTTAAACATTTTACTCTTTAATTTAATGTTGGTCTTATTTCGTTTCTCCTCGTCGCCATTTATTATAATTTACTTTTAGAAAACAAACACGCTTTTCTTAATTCATTGCACACTTTATTCTGACCACTGATCTCTATAATATATTATAGAGATCAGTGATTCTGACTGACTTAATTCTAATCATAGAGTACCTATATTATCTAGAGAACCGACTCGTACCCCCCTTGCCTGAAACACCCTCAAAATTTATTTTAGCTCAATGAGAGAAAACTCTCTTAAATTCCCTGTCCGTGAATACGTGTGAATTGTTTATACAACAACAATTGGTACCAGTAGCTCAAGAAGTTGAAAAATTGAAAAACACCCGATTTGCGATCATTTTAATGCTTATATCTTTGGATCCAATGGTTGGATTTTAAAAATTTAAAATTTAAATTAAAGCCAGAATGATAGTCGAGTACCAGCTATAAAAAAATTTTCAAAACCGTCAAAAATTCTTTACTAAAAAAATTTAATTAATTTTTGGAGAATAATTTTCGTCGAGGCAAACGCAACGAAGAAGAGGAATACACAAGAAAAAAAATAAAAAAAAGTTTGCTTCTAAGAATATACTGGTTGGAGGGAGATAGTAATTCTAAAGACGGTGGAGTGCGTGAAACAAAACAGCATAACCTTGGCAAATTGGGTTCGCATCGGGAAAAAATTTGCTATACATATGTAGGTATCCATGTTTGTGGTAGGTATTTTTCATTCATTATTTGTTAATGTGCCTTCATATGCTTAGTTTGGTTGGCTGATAACTTTTATTCTAATAGTCGGATCGTTAGGGTTGAGGTCTTAAAATTCAGGTTGAATATCAGGCTACATATTTCTTACAAAATCATTGCAGAGTAACACAAAAGTATGTTTACAATACAATATGTGTAAGATACAATATATAATTAATTATCATTAATCATTAATTTTGTCCAAAAATTCAGGTTGAATATCAGGCTACATATTTTTTACAAAATCATTGCAGAGTGACATAAAAGTATGTTTACAATACACATACAGTATGTGTAAGATACAATTGATTATTAACTATAGTCAATAGCTTTAAAGATTGTAAAAGAAAGAAAAAGAAATGGCTACCTTAATAGACAAAATTAATGATTAATGATAATTATTAATATATTGTACCTATCTTACACATATTGTATTGTAAACATATGTACTTTTATATTACTCTGCAATGATTTTGTAAAAAATATGTAGCCTGATATTCAACCTAAATTTTAAGACCTCAACCTTAACGATCCGACTATTAGAATAAAAGTTATCAGCCAACCAAACTAAGCATATGAAGGCACCTTAACAAATTATGAATGAAAAATACCTACCACAAACGTGCATACTTACATATGTATAGCAAATTTTTTCCCGATGCGAACCCAATTTGCCAAGGTTATGCTGTTTTGTTTCACGCACTCCACCGTCTTTAGAATTACTATCTCCCTCCAACCAGTATATTCTTAGAAGCAAACTTTTTTTTATTTTTTTTCTTGTGTATTCCTCTTCTTCGTTGCGTTTGCCTCGACGAAAATTATTCTCCAAAAATTAATTAAATTTTTTTAGTAAAGAATTTTTGACGGTTTTGAAAATTTTTTTATAGCTGGTACTCGACTATCATTCTGGCTTTAATTTGAATTTTAAATTTTGAAAATCCGACAATTGGATCCAAAGATATAAGCTTTTAAGTGACCGCAAATCGGGTGTTTTTCAATTTTAGCAAAAATTGGGCAATTCCCACTGAAACACGTCGGTTGGCAATGAACAACAACCCCATTTTTTTTTAATTTTTCCGAGATTTTTTTGGTTTCCTATTTAACTATTGTGAAGGTCGTGTAGGGTGTACAGTTATGTATTATATATCAAATTAATTGTCTATTTTTCTAGATGCGAATTAAAAAAAAACTAATCCTATGGATGCAATAACTTAAGAGTTATGAGGTGATAAATAAAACAACAGAAGTATGTCTATATCTCGGTTAAAAAAAAATTGAAAAATCTAAAAATTTTACAAATCAATAAGATAACCAATATCTATCATCTGTATGATTTTGAGATTTTTTTAAGCATCCGTCAAAAAGATAAAAATCAAAAAGCAAAAAATTAATTTAATTTTTATTTTTTGAATTTAACGGACTCTTATTTTGAATATCTGAGCGCATAATCCTCCATATTTCAAACTGAGCGTGTCTACTTTTGCTCAAAGAAGTGTTGGCATGGGCTCCCATTTAAAATGCACGGGACCACTAATACATGCTTATGAAAAAGTAGATTTCAGTGTTCTAGCAGCTTGTAGGTCGAAAGAGAACAATCCCCTTAAGTCGGTTCTCTAGATAATATACGTACTCTATGATTCTAATTCTGAACCTAAGTTGAAGTAAAATTCACCACACAGGACATAGAGTACCTATATTATCTAGAGAACCGACTTAAGGGATTTGTTCTCTTTCGACCTACAAGCTGCTAGAACACTGAAATCTACTTTTTCATAAGCATGTATTAGTGGTCCCGTGCATTTTAAATGGGAGCCCATGCCAACACTTCTTTGAGCAAAAGTAGACACGCTCAGTTTGAAATATGGAGGATTATGCGCTCAGATATTCAAAATAAGAGTCCGTTAAATTCAAAAAATAAAAATTAAATAAATTTTTTGCTTTTTGATTTTTATCTTTTTGGCGGATGCTTAAAAAAATCTCAAAATCATACAGATGATAGATATTGGTTATCTAATTGTTTTGTAAAATTTTTAGATTTTTCAATTTTTTTTTAACCGAGATATAGACATACTTCTGTTGTTTTATTTATCACCTCATAACTCTTAAGTTATTGCATCCATAGGATTAGTTTTTTTTTAATTCGCATCTAGAAAAATAGACAATTAATTTGATATATAATACATAACTGTACACACTACACGACCTTCACAATAGTTAAACAGGAAACCAAAAAAATCTCGAAAAATTGAAAAAAAATGGGGTTGTTGTTCATTGCCAACCGACGTGTTTCAGTGGGAATTGCCCAATTTTTGCTAAAATTGAAAAACACCCGATTTGCGGTCACCTAAAAGCTTATATCTTTGGATCCAATGGTCGGATTTTCAAAATTTAAAATTCAAATTAAAACCAGAATGACAGTCGAGTACCAGCTATAAAAAAAATTTCAAAACCGTTAAAAATTTCCTACTAAAAAAATTTAATTAATTTTTGGAGAATAATTTTCGTCGAGGCAAACGTAACGAAGAAGAGGAATACACAAGAAAAAAATAAAAAAAAGTTTGCTACTAAGAACATACTGGTTGGAGGGAGATAGTAATTCTAAAGACGGTGGAGTGCGTGAAACAAATTATCATAACCTTGGCAAATTGGGTTCGCATCGGGAAAAAATTTTATTTGTTAAGGTGCCTTCATATGCTTAGTTTGGTTGGCTGATAACTTTTATTCTAATAGTCGGATCGTTAAGGTTGAGGTCTTAAAATTTAGGTTAAATATCAGGCTACATATTTTTTACAAAATCATTGCAGAGTAACATAAAAGTATGTTTACAATACAATATGTGTAAGATAGGTACAATATATTTATAATTATCATTAATCATTAATTTTGTCTATTAAGGTAGCCATTTCTTTTTCTTTCTTTTACAATCTTAAAGCTATTGACTATAGTTAATAATCAATTGTATCTTACACATACTGTATGTGTATTGTAAACATACTTTTATGTCACTCTGCAATGATTTTGTAAAAAATATGTAGCCTGATATTCAACCTGAATTTTTAGACAAAATTAATGATTAATGATAATTAATTATATATTGTATCTTACACATATTGTATTGTAAACATACTTTTGTGTTACTCTGCAATGATTTTGTAAGAAATATGTAGCCTGATATTCAACCTGAATTTTAAGACCTTAAATAAATAAAAGTTATCAGCCAACCAAACTAAGCATATGAAGGCACCTTAACAAATAATGAATGAAAAATACCTACCACAAACGTGCATACTTACATATGTATAGCAAATTTTTTCCCGATGCGAACCCAATTTGCCAAGGTTATGCTGTTTTGTTGCACACACTCCACCGTCTTTAGAATAACTATCTCCCTCCAACCAGTATATTCTTAATAGCAAACTTTTTTTTATTTTTTTTCTTGTGTATTCCTCTTCTTCGTTACGTTTGCCTCGATGAAAATTATTCTCCAAAAATTATGTAATTATATTTTTTTAGTAAAAAATTTTCGACGGATTTGAAAATTTTTTTATAGCTGGTACTCGACTATCATTCTGGCTTTAATTTGAATTTTAAATTTTGAAAATCCGACCATTGGATTCAAAGATATAAGCATTTAAACGATCGCAAATCGGGTGTTTTTCAACTTTTTGAGCTACTGGCACCAATTGTTGTTGTATCAATAATTCACACGTATTCACGGACAGGGAATTTAAGAGAGTTTTCTCTCATTGAGCTAAAATAAATTTTGAGGGTGTTTCAGGCAAGGGGGGTACGAGTCGGTTCTCTAGATAATATATGTACTCTATGGGGAAGGGATAGAACGACAATAAAATATTGTTCAAAAGGAGGTTACATTTTATTTTGCTTTGACGTGTATTTTTGAATACAACAAAAATGTGAAATATGTTTGCATGAAACTTTTAACGGTTACCACTCGGAAAAATTATTTTGTTTGAAATAAATAACTGATTGATAAAATTTATAGCGAAGGCTTTTTTTCAATGTTTTTAGGTAGTTATTTTTGTTATTTAGGGTAGTTATTTTTGTTAAAATTTTAGTTTTAATTATGTGATGTATGTTCCGTGAAATAGGCCCCAATACCTATTTTATATTTATTTTTTTGAAAAATAATTTTGTAGGTACCTATGCATATATGTATGTATGTAAATTTTACATACTTATACCTACCTATATTTTTTATTTTTTTTTTTTTTTGTAGGTAGGTACCATTGTTTTCCAAAAAAGGAGGTATTTAATTTTTTTGAATAATATTTGTACCTGCCTACCTATTTTAATTATTTTTTTTTAATGACCTATACCATACATGGGTTCAACATTTTCAATTCTCTTCTTTTTTTAATATTTGAAGAAAATTGCAAAACGTTGAATTTATTTTTGAAAGGTGTAGGTATCTACGTACCTACGTACCTACCTATAAATTTTTTTGTTTTAATGTTTTAAAAATTATCTTTACCTTATAGGTACCTACATATACCAATACATACATTACTGTAGGTAGGTATAGGTAGTTAATCGTAATAATTTTTATTTTTGTTTCTCAAAAGTTTAAATTTTCCGCCTTTTTGAAGAACAAAAATAATAATAAAAATAAATGGCAAGAGTATGAACTATGATAACTGTGGCGCCAAGAAATGATAACGGTTTTTTTAGAACACTTTAATACAAACATTTTTTACTATGGGAGGGGGTCTATCTCCCCCGTTTGGGCAGGAGGGGCAATTTCATGAAAAAAGTACTAAAAATGGAAAAAAAAATTATTAAAAAATAACAGTAATATCTAAAATTAAGTATTATACATTTTTTTAAAGCCAATATTCTGTTCTATTAGCCAGTTTTTAAACCAAGTGAAATCTATGCATAGTTTTTGAAAAATCGAGTTTCAAACTCAAAATTTGGAAAAAAAACATAAAAAAAATGTTTAAAGTAAAATTTTTCAATACATTGAGATTTTATATTATTTTTGTTTTCTTTAAATTCGTTGCTCTTATTTATATTCTTAATCAAAAACTGAAAACTAGATGATTTTATGTCTTCTCGTTTTCGAGAAAATTGAAAATTACCAATTTTTTTGTATTTAATAAAATTTTGTTTTGCTTGAGTATTTACGTTCTTTTAATTTGATAGTAATACTAGAATATATGATTAATTCCTATATATAAATTGACGCTATGAGAAGACAATAAAATCTCGGGTGGCCGGTATGTACACTACCCATAATTTCAAAATTTATACAAACATGAAAATGTAATGCATTGTTAAAAGTTCACATTACCTAAATGCTACTGAAATATGTTTGTTTTTATCATGCATTTATATGTATTATGTAATGGCTAAAGTAATGTCGAAAGAAGGTATACAATATACATACATAATACACCATAAAAAAAAAACCGCACAAACCTTCAAATTTTGTCTCGTTTTTTTTTTCATGCACGTTGCACATGATGTGTTACAATTTAATATAAACGAAGGTCATTCTTTAATCAGCCTTTGTGAAGTAAAGTTTTTTTTTTTAAATAACAATTGAACTGTTTTACAAAAAACCGTTTTCATTTCTTGGTGCCTAAGTTATCATACTCTCCCCACATCCAGCTTTACGTCACATAAACAGTGAGGTATGTATGGGGGGCATGCTTCCCCCCTGCAACCCCCCTGCTTGGGCTCATTATAATATTTGGGGTAGGTGCAAGGTTGGGTGTATTCAGTTGCAAACAAAAAATTATTAAATTAAAATAGTTGTTTTGGTAATTTTCTCGAAAACTAGAAGACAAAATCATCTAGTTTTCAGTAAGAATCAATAAGAGCAACGAATTGTGAAAAACAAAAATAATAAGGGTATTCACGCAACGTCGTAACTTTAACAATTGTGTAAAATGATAAGTTTACACAAAAGTTTGCGTGAACGCCCTTTTAATTCATTTGGTTAAATGCGGTGTAATTGAATCTGTTCGTTAAACGTCAAATATTTAACTCCAAAATATGTATACAAATAAGCGTGTTCATATTTCGAAATTATTTTTAAATGTAGAACCTCTCCCAAACTACCTAACTTGAAATCGGAGCAGAATGTCTCGGAACGGAAGAAAATGTAAGGTACACGAAAAAAACAGGTTTTTTTTAAGCCTGACGGGAATTATATGAGAAAACGATTTCGGGGTTAAATGTAGAACTGTAACAGTCGCAAACTCATGGCACTGATCGAACGAAAAGGAGCGAATACAAGAAAAATCATATGGCATGCCCATAATGGTGCAGGATATCTACTTTTCCTTCAGTTTAGTTCAATTTCGTAAAAGTTGTCCTGAGTTCAACTCAACTGAAATTTGATGAAAGAAGAATAAAAAGAATGGTTTCTTTCACTTCGATGGCAATTCGGATACCATAACAAATACAAGTAAAAGCATTTACTTTTGTATATCCATATGGCCCATTATATAAATTTGTGTAAATAAACAGTGCTGATCAATAGTCAGAAAATGTGGATGTCCTAATTATTTTTTTTTTTTATAAACAACGTTTTTATTCACAACTTTCTTCGCCAACTAATCTCAATGGGATAGTTACAGAACACGGGCAGATTTTTTTTTTTGTTCTCTGAGATACCTAATTATCATATTTCTGAACACGGCTGATTCTAAAAATCACAATGACGTTTGGTAAAGTTTACCAACAAAATTTGGTTAATTTTATCCAGCAAAATCCTTGGAGAGTTTTAACCAAATTGTGTAAATCATTTCTCATACAAAATTTGACAGTTCATTAACCAAATGGTAAACTTAACCAAATGGAAAACTTATCCAGTGTTTTATATCATCGCGTGAATACCCTTAATATAAAATCTCAAAGTATTGAAAAATTTTTTTTATGTTTTTTTTCCCAAATTTTGAGTTTGAAACTCGTTTTTTCAAAAACTATGCATAGATTTCACTTTAAGAACTGGCTAATAGAACATAGTATTGGCTTTAAAAAATGTGTATTACTTTATTGCAGGTATTGCCGTTATTTTTTAATAATTTTTTTCCATTTTTAGTACTTTTTCCATGAAATTTCCCCTACCGCCCAAATGGGGGAGATAGACCCCTCTCCCATAGCAAAAAATGCTTGTATTAAAGTTTTCTACAAAAAACCGTTATCATTTCTTGGCGCCAAAGTTATCATACTCTCCCCAAATAGATACCTAGGTCCCCCCACAACGTATTTATAAACAACAAAAATACACAGCTGATACATATATGTACCTACATTTTCTTGTCCCCCCTTAAAGCCCTTTCACACTATCCCTCTGAGTATTAATACAAAGTGGAAAAGAATTCCATGCTACTGCCAAATTTGTGAGAGAGAAATTTCTTTTCATTTTTTGACCACACACAACAGTTTAATTTAACCTCAATAAAAATGTGATGAAATGTGTGACAGAATTAGAACCATTTCTAAAAATTCTCATGTATTAACACATGTCAAATCGTGTAGGCTGGGAATATCATATTTTGTTTCCACACTATTATACATGATTTGTTTCACACTTTTTTGACATGTATTAATACTCAGTGGGATAGTGTGGGAGGGCTTTTAATAAATTTGTATGCAATGTTCTCGTTCTATACTTTAGTATTATTCCCATTTCCTTTATGTTATTATATTCTATAAAAAAATTTTTTTTTCCTCGAACTCTCCAACAGATTGACACTACGAAGTATTTTCTCCAAAGAGCTCACGTCGGCGTACTCACTAGGTGTCGCCCTAAAACTTCCACATCATGATAGTACTATAGAATTTATATACAATGATATTGAATTCGTGTTGTCATTAAAAATTTTAAAAAACTATTAGAAAATGAGATAACCATGGGTTCCTGAGGACATTTTAAGACAAAAAAATGTAAGAGGTATTGTTTTCGCTTCGTTTTAGAGTTATAACGGTTTTCATGATTTTGGGTCCCGTTGATATTAACAGGCTCTATATTTGCCAAACTACGACCGATTCTTATTTGTTTTTAAATAAATAATAAGTAGAAAACCGCCACAAGTGAAAGCTTATTCTAAATAAGCTTAAAAATTTTTTGGATACAAACAAAATCAAAAACGGATTGATATTTTTTTTTGAAATAAAGTTTCTTAGTTGTAAATTAACAAATATTTAAGTATGGCATAACATTATTTGTTGTAAATTACATACATGCGGTTATACAGCTAAATTGCCAAAAAGTTAATCAAACGCCGCCGAAAGAAACGGACAACATAACGTCGCCCGAGAATTGTTTTGTCGTAAACGCCAAATTGCACTTTTTTAAAGTGGGTATGCAGTTCTATGTTTTCAAAGGTCCTCTTTCCATTTATAAAATCAGATTTGACCTATCATTTACCGTTACTGAGAAAATCAGTATGCATTTGTCGTATATCCGCACAAAATAACTCATCCCTTAGTTTTGTTTTGTCGTAAACGCCAGATCTTGGCATATACGGCAAAATATCCATATATTTTCCCGATATTTTTTTTTAATATTGTTTTGTCGTACGTATATAGGATTTTTTTAGTTAGAAAAAGAATTATTAAAAATCAACCGCAACACTTACAATATCATGTCATGCCTTTTTTTAAACCCAAAAAACCATCCCTTAATTCCGTTTCTAAGTTTATTTTTTTTATACAATAGTTTTGGAAAAAAATAATTTTTAAACTCAAATTTAAAAAAAATTAAGAAAGATTTTTTCAAACTCATTTTGTTCAAAATTTACGTTATTAACTAGTAATTTTGGTTTAAATATTCAATTCTTGTATCAATTTGTATTCAAACACTGAAAACCAGATGTTGAAATGTCTTTTAGTTTTTGAGAAAATCGAAAATGTCGCTCGATTCGGTATTGAATTGAACTATCGCATTTGTGTGTACTTTGTCGTATGTGTATGAGGTTCTAACAAAGTACTGATTTTCGTGGCGTATACGACAAAATGATTTTGGAGATAAACCTCTATAGATTAAAAACTAAAACCGACTCAACAATCTGGAATACCTTAATCAAAAGAAGATTTTTCACACAAAATTTTACTAAAATTGTAGAAAACTTCATCGGTCAGTTTCTTTTTTATTTAAACGCGAAACTTAAAATGCGATTTCCCAAAATTTTATATTATTTTTGTTTTCTTTAAATTCGTTGCTCTTATTTATATTCTTAATCAAAAACTGAAAACTAGATGATTTTATGTCTTCTCGTTTTCGAGAAAATTGAAAATTACCAATTTTTTTGTATTTAATAAAATTTTGTTTTGCTTGAGTATTTACGTTCTTTTAATTTGATAGTAATACTAGAATATATGATTAATTCCTATATATAAATTGACGCTATGAGAAGACAATAAAATCTCGGGTGGCCGGTATGTACACTACCCATAATTTCAAAATTTATACAAACATGAAAATGTAATGCATTGTTAAAAGTTCACATTACCTAAATGCTACTGAAATATGTTTGTTTTTATCATGCATTTATATGTATTATGTAATGGCTAAAGTAATGTCGAAAGAAGGTATACAATATACATACATAATACACCATAACAAAAAAAACCGCACAAACCTTCAAATTTTGTCTCGTTTTTTTTTTCATGCACGTTGCACATGATGTGTTACAATTTAATATAAACGAAGGTCATTCTTTAATCAGCCTTTGTGAAGTAAAGTTTTTTTTTTTAAATAACAATTGAACTGTTTTACAAAAAACCGTTTTCATTTCTTGGTGCCTAAGTTATCATACTCTCCCCACATCCAGCTTTACGTCACATAAACAGTGAGGTATGTATGGGGGGCATGCTTCCCCCCTGCAACCCCCCTGCTTGGGCTCATTATAATATTTGGGGTAGGTGCAAGGTTGGGTGTATTCAGTTGCAAACAAAAAATTATTAAATTAAAATAGTTGTTTTGGTAATTTTCTCGAAAACTAGAAGACAAAATCATCTAGTTTTCAGTAAGAATCAATAAGAGCAACGAATTGTGAAAAACAAAAATAATAAGGGTATTCACGCAACGTCGTAACTTTAACAATTGTGTAAAATGATAAGTTTACACAAAAGTTTGCGTGAACGCCCTTTTAATTCATTTGGTTAAATGCGGTGTAATTGAATCTGTTCGTTAAACGTCAAATATTTAACTCCAAAATATGTATACAAATAAGCGTGTTCATATTTCGAAATTATTTTTAAATGTAGAACCTCTCCCAAACTACCTAACTTGAAATCGGAGCAGAATGTCTCGGAACGGAAGAAAATGTAAGGTACACGAAAAAAACAGGTTTTTTTTAAGCCTGACGGGAATTATATGAGAAAACGATTTCGGGGTTAAATGTAGAACTGTAACAGTCGCAAACTCATGGCACTGATCGAACGAAAAGGAGCGAATACAAGAAAAATCATATGGCATGCCCATAATGGTGCAGGATATCTACTTTTCCTTCAGTTTAGTTCAATTTCGTAAAAGTTGTCCTGAGTTCAACTCAACTGAAATTTGATGAAAGAAGAATAAAAAGAATGGTTTCTTTCACTTCGATGGCAATTCGGATACCATAACAAATACAAGTAAAAGCATTTACTTTTGTATATCCATATGGCCCATTATATAAATTTGTGTAAATAAACAGTGCTGATCAATAGTCAGAAAATGTGGATGTCCTAATTATTTTTTTTTTTTATAAACAACGTTTTTATTCACAACTTTCTTCGCCAACTAATCTCAATGGGATAGTTACAGAACACGGGCAGATTTTTTTTTTTGTTCTCTGAGATACCTAATTATCATATTTCTGAACACGGCTGATTCTAAAAATCACAATGACGTTTGGTAAAGTTTACCAACAAAATTTGGTTAATTTTATCCAGCAAAATCCTTGGAGAGTTTTAACCAAATTGTGTAAATCATTTCTCATACAAAATTTGACAGTTCATTAACCAAATGGTAAACTTAACCAAATGGAAAACTTATCCAGTGTTTTATATCATCGCGTGAATACCCTTAATATAAAATCTCAAAGTATTGAAAAATTTTTTTTATGTTTTTTTTCCCAAATTTTGAGTTTGAAACTCGTTTTTTCAAAAACTATGCATAGATTTCACTTTAAGAACTGGCTAATAGAACATAGTATTGGCTTTAAAAAATGTGTATTACTTTATTGCAGGTATTGCCGTTATTTTTTAATAATTTTTTTCCATTTTTAGTACTTTTTCCATGAAATTTCCCCTACCGCCCAAATGGGGGAGATAGACCCCTCTCCCATAGCAAAAAATGCTTGTATTAAAGTTTTCTACAAAAAACCGTTATCATTTCTTGGCGCCAAAGTTATCATACTCTCCCCAAATAGATACCTAGGTCCCCCCACAACGTATTTATAAACAACAAAAATACACAGCTGATACATATATGTACCTACATTTTCTTGTCCCCCCTTAAAGCCCTTTCACACTATCCCTCTGAGTATTAATACAAAGTGGAAAAGAATTCCATGCTACTGCCAAATTTGTGAGAGAGAAATTTCTTTTCATTTTTTGACCACACACAACAGTTTAATTTAACCTCAATAAAAATGTGATGAAATGTGTGACAGAATTAGAACCATTTCTAAAAATTCTCATGTATTAACACATGTCAAATCGTGTAGGCTGGGAATATCATATTTTGTTTCCACACTATTATACATGATTTGTTTCACACTTTTTTGACATGTATTAATACTCAGTGGGATAGTGTGGGAGGGCTTTTAATAAATTTGTATGCAATGTTCTCGTTCTATACTTTAGTATTATTCCCATTTCCTTTATGTTATTATATTCTATAAAAAAATTTTTTTTTCCTCGAACTCTCCAACAGATTGACACTACGAAGTATTTTCTCCAAAGAGCTCACGTCGGCGTACTCACTAGGTGTCGCCCTAAAACTTCCACATCATGATAGTACTATAGAATTTATATACAATGATATTGAATTTGTGTTGTCATTAAAAATTTTAAAAAACTATTAGAAAATGAGATAACCATGGGTTCCTGAGGACATTTTAAGACAAAAAAATGTAAGAGGTATTGTTTTCGCTTCGTTTTAGAGTTATAACGGTTTTCATGATTTTGGGTCCCGTTGATATTAACAGGCTCTATATTTGCCAAACTACGACCGATTCTTATTTGTTTTTAAATAAATAATAAGTAGAAAACCGCCACAAGTGAAAGCTTATTCTAAATAAGCTTAAAAATTTTTTGGATACAAACAAAATCAAAAACGGATTGATATTTTTTTTTGAAATAAAGTTTCTTAGTTGTAAATTAACAAATATTTAAGTATGGCATAACATTATTTGTTGTAAATTACATACATGCGGTTATACAGCTAAATTGCCAAAAAGTTAATCAAACGCCGCCGAAAGAAACGGACAACATAACGTCGCCCGAGAATTGTTTTGTCGTAAACGCCAAATTGCACTTTTTTAAAGTGGGTATGCAGTTCTATGTTTTCAAAGGTCCTCTTTCCATTTATGAAATCAGATTTGACCTATCATTTACCGTTACTGAGAAAATCAGTATGCATTTGTCGTATATCCGCACAAAATAACTCATCCCTTAGTTTTGTTTTGTCGTAAACGCCAGATCTTGGCATATACGGCAAAATATCCATATATTTTCCCGATATTTTTTTTTAATATTGTTTTGTCGTACGTATATAGGATTTTTTTAGTTA
Source organism: Epistrophe grossulariae (assembly GCA_929447395.1). Classification (NCBI taxonomy): domain Eukaryota; kingdom Metazoa; phylum Arthropoda; class Insecta; order Diptera; family Syrphidae; genus Epistrophe; species Epistrophe grossulariae. The sequence goes on from OV839567.1 coordinate 62,475,947, forward strand.
GAAAAAGAATTATTAAAAATCAACCGCAACACTTACAATATCATGTCATGCCTTTTTTTAAACCCAAAAAACCATCCCTTAATTCCGTTTCTAAGTTTATTTTTTTTATACAATAGTTTTGGAAAAAAATAATTTTTAAACTCAAATTTAAAAAAAATTAAGAAAGATTTTTTCAAACTCATTTTGTTCAAAAATTTACGTTATTAACTAGTAATTTTGGTTTAAATATTCAATTCTTGTATCAATTTGTATTCAAACACTGAAAACCAGATGTTGAAATGTCTTTTAGTTTTTGAGAAAATCGAAAATGTCGCTCGATTCGGTATTGAATTGAACTATCGCATTTGTGTGTACTTTGTCGTATGTGTATGAGGTTCTAACAAAGTACTGATTTTCGTGGCGTATACGACAAAATGATTTTGGAGATAAACCTCTATAGATTAAAAACTAAAACCGACTCAACAATCTGGAATACCTTAATCAAAAGAAGATTTTTCACACAAAATTTTACTAAAATTGTAGAAAACTTCATCGGTCAGTTTCTTTTTTATTTAAACGCGAAACTTAAAATGCGATTTCCCAAAATTGCTCAAATGGTTTATACGACAAAACAATTCTCGGGCGACGATAAGGTAAAAATTTTAGCTCTTTGTCCAAAAAAGATTATACAAAAGTTTTTTTTTGTAATTCTCATACGAATTTATTGGATTTCAAAGTGAAATGGTTAGTGTACTATACCTATACTAGAGAAAATTAAAAACATTAGTTACAACCGATTTTGTAATGCAAAACTGTATTCATTATTAGTTTAAGAAAATTTCAAATATCTCGTTCTAAAAAATTAAATTAATAAGGGACTCACATCAATATCCTTATATGCGATTGGAGGTTCTCCGGTATTTTCTCTCGATGTGCTTCCATTATCCATTTCGATATTGTCACCAGAAACACCAGAATTGTTGTGGTTTCCGGACATTTTGCTTGATAAAAACGAATAAGTTAAATTTTTTAATAAAATTTATCGAAAGAAGTTTCTAATTATAATTATGTTCTATTTTTAGATGCAAGTTTTATTTTTATGTACATGGTAAAGTTAAGAATAAATTTTAGGTACATATGCATCTACAAAATATGTACATAGATGGTTAATTAATCAATTTTTTAAAAACATTTCCGAAAAATATATACGTTAATATGAATGAATTATGATTTAATTAAAAAAGAACGATATAAATTTATTGTTTTACCAATTTACTTTAAATAAAAGAATCACGAGGAATTAAATTTCGTCTTCAATTCAAAGAAATTGACAGATAAAAGGTATGAAAAAACAGGACAAATCTCATCACGCAAGAATATTAAAAATAAAACTTAATTATTTTTAGAAATAAATGCTTCGATTGAATACACAGTCACCGCCAAAAGAAAGTTTACAGTGGTTGTCATACCATAGTGAGACAAAATTATCAAATTGAACAATAATTTTTCTTATAACTTATAATACTTTTGTTTCAATGGGTAATACGCAAAAAGATGAGTTCAAACAAAAATTTTTTATGAATGAGGAGTAAGAGAAGGGCTCAGGGAAAGAGTGGGTGAGGTCTACGAAGAAACGACGAGTAGAATGAAAGCGGGAGGAGAGATGGGGGAAGATTTTGGACGGGAAAGGGAGTAATAGGCTTTTCACACCAAACCCAAAACCGGGTTTTCGGCAAAAAGTTTTCAAAAACCCGAAAAGCGTTCACACTGAACATTTACAAGTTTTCGTTTGACATTTCACAAACACCAACTCATGTCCTGCAAAAAAACAATAACAAGACATCTCATTTACATAACACACTCACAATTTCTTTTGTCAGCAGAATTCAGCAGTTTTTGTTTACATTTGATTGAGCGCTGCATGTTTCGTAAGGTTTGTTTGTTTAGTTCAACTTTGAATTTCAACTAGTTTTCGTAAGGTTTTATATAAAACTTGTGGTTTACGAAAACTTGTGGTTTACCAAAAATGTATGGTAAAACTTGAGTTTTCGATTAGGTTTTCCGCCAAAACCGAAAATTTCGCCAAAACCGCGTTTTGGGCTTGGTGTGAAAAGGCTATAAGGCAGGGGTGCCAATGAGCCCAATTCTTTTTAACTTAAGAGGCCCATAGACACCACACTTGTGTGCACACCGGTGTCGGTGTGCGGAAATGTGTGCTGTGTGTGGGCTGGTGCACACACCGATTTTCGGTGTCAGACACGGTGCGAGTAAAATCAAAAGTTTTTGATTTTTGGTGTCGGTGTCTGTAGTTTGTACGATTTGGTGTGGCGTGTGTGGCGGAAGGCCACACCAGTGTGGTGTCTATGGGCCTCTTTACTGACGGCGCGGCGTATATATAAGATGGAGAATGGAGGGCAGGAAGCACATATAAGGGACAGAATAAAAAAAGGCAGCAGTGGTCATAAAGGAAGTTTGGGGGATTGGGAGGAGGAAATTCGAGAAGGTATAGGAGAGGAAGATGTGGGTTTTCGATGCCCTATTGTGGACGGTGATGGGATATTGGTCGGTATGGGGATGGGAGGAGACAAAAAATGGAAAGAATGCAAGAGAGGTACCTCAAATGGACACTAGGGGTAAAATATCAAACTCCAGGATACATGGTAAGAGAAAACAAAGAGATAAGATGAAGATAAGAGCAGGGAGAAGGGCGTGGAATTATAAAGAGAAATTAACAGGTGGAAAAGGAAGCGAGATAGCGAGGGAATGTTTAGAGGAGATTAGAGAGAGAGGGATGGAAGCGAAAATTAAAAGAGCGAAAAGGAAAAGAGGACAGTATGACAGGAAACGAGAGAGTAGAATGGGAAGACAGAAGAGAGCAAGAGAAGGTAAGACGGGAACTTATCCCGTAATATTTGCAAGCGGGATGGAATGAGGTGATAAAAAGATGGTACTGGAAACTAGAAGAAGAGCGAATGTCCAGAGAGTGTGAAGGTGAGCAAGAGACGTGGGAACATGTGATAGAAAGATGCAAGTCAGGCGGAGATGAAGGAAGATCAATAGGAGCAAAAATGAGGAATATAATGGACGAAGGAGGAAGGGAGGAAGAGTGGATAGAGGCAAAACAGGTTGCGAGAAGGAATAAGGAGAGAGGAATGCGAGGAGAGGAGAGTGTAGTGGGAGTCAATAAGATACAATACAATACATTTTTAATATAAGCTCTTTTTAACTATGGAGATTGGAGCCTGGTGGTTAAAATAACATATATTTGTTTGCTGTATGTTTCAAAATTCTTTTAGCCGTGTTACATTTGTGGAGATTGGACTTTCACCACTTTCCAACTGTTGGTTGGAGCAACGGATTTGCTTGAGAGTGATAGAGAACCCGAAGAGGGAGTTAAAATTCTTGAAACCCAAAAAAAGCTGTTCACAAAAGACTGGAATGTATTATGTTTCTTTTCATAATTAATTCACATTTAACAATGTTTCTGAAAAATTCTGTTTTACTGCTAATTTCTGGAATTTCCACATTTCAGTGTTTGACAGTTACACATACAATATACATAATACATTATATTTTTAAAATCATATGAGCATGATAGATTTTTGTCATTCTAGATATTGACTTTCGATATTTTCCCTATTCTAGACTATGTATATTATATTATGTTCGATATTTTGGTTTTTTGATATTTTGGCATTCGCAGCCCCCCTTGATTTGTTTGACTAAATTCTTCTAATTACCTTTATTCTAAGTCGTTCTTGCAGAGCCTTTTTTCTGTTCTACCAGAAAACATCCGAACATTTTTAACTGGCTCTTATTAGGTTGACCTACAATATGATATGTACAAATGTACATATGTAATGGAATCTGTGACCGTAATTATCAACAAATTCTAAAAGTGCACCAGTAGATTTGATAGATTTTTTTTTTTAATAAGTAACATTCTGGAATTTTGAATATAAAGGCGGGTGAGATGGCGCAGCTTTAATATCTCCTACATTTATTATTCAAAACAACACATTTAAACCCTTTTATATTTATTTTCTCATTTCAAATCGAAGTATAGCTTCTATTCGTTGTTTTGTATGCGATGCAAAAAAAAAGAAAAAAAAACGTAACATACAAATTATGTGAAGATTTTTTTTTCGAAAAATTTGTTTGCACTCAGTTTTATATTATTTAAGTCTTGGCTTAGATGCCTATGATGTCTCAATACATACAAGAAGGTATTGGCTACAACCAGGGATGGCATAACTGTCACTTTTTGGAATTATAACTACTTTTTTTTACATTTGCTTCGTAGTTTATGTAGTTAAATGTAGTTCACGAAACAAATCGTAGCAAACGTAGTTTCAAATGTCAAATAATCGGTCAGCTGTCACTTTGAAGTTTGAATTTTGAGTAGAAATGTCCACTTTTTTATTGAAATTGTATTATTTCTCTAGATTGACCATGTACGTAGCAAACATAAAAATTTATAATAAATTAGGCGAGTAGCTTATTCAATTAACTACGCGTAGATACCATAGGCGAAAAAGGCAACTGCCTAGGTGCCCAGCCCCGCCTAAAGACCCCGCGGATCAATTGAGAAATTTTTTTTGATAGGTGTATTTAAATTGCTTGTTAAATTTTTTTTAATAATAAATTAAATTTGATAATCATTGTGACTCAATTTGGTTATTGTGAAATAACAACACAAATAACTTTTAGAAATTTCTTGTTACTATTCAGAGTTGGAGCGTATTTGAACTACGCTTCCACCCATTTGAATACCTTTGTCGAGTTGAAATAGGATTTTTTTGTTTCGACGTTATAGTTCGAACACAAGAGACGCAACGCTGGGCTTTGAAACTTTGCAAATCTATGGTGTCAGAAATTACTAGGTTCGTGTTATATATCTAACGAAACAAAATGAAAGTAAAACAATTCGCAGCCAGCGAAATTCAATTTGTTGAAGAATATTTTAATAATATATATTTTATACTACGTTTTCAAAAGCGAAAGAATTTGAAATTTTGTAACTAAAGTACAAAACAGGGTGTTTTAATAGAAAAATGTCAATATTACCATTTTTTAACTTCAAAGTCATGGGGCTTTTCAGTTTTAATTTTAATATAATGTAGTCCAAGTGGAAAAAAAGTATATGGCACATGCGCTCGCATATTTTTTTTTTCTGTTCTGTTTGTGTGTTGGCTGATATAGTTTATTTTCTCCTTTGTTTTCTCATCTCGCAGTTGTGATTTGGATGAATATTTTTTTGTAGGTTCGTGTGTCAGGGTTGCTCAGAAAAATTTTAAAGCGAGGGTGGGAGGTCATTCATCATGGTCAAGTGTATAGCACATGCGCTGTCACATTTCTTTGTTCTTTTTCATTTTTTTTTCGATCTCAGGGAGAAATATAAAAAGCGTGGAACATACGATTTTTTTTCCGCTGGATAGACATGATGTGAATGTGTCGTTGGAGAAGTTGTGTCTTGGTTTAATTTCAAGTTGGTATGTATCACAGTACACAGTATAGTGTTATAGGGGTTTTCAACAAGTGCGGCGGGAGGGGGATTTAAATGATTTTGTTTACCATTTTAATTCAAAAAAATCATCCCACATGACATCATTAATTAATTAATAACTCCTAAAATACTTAATTTCAAAATTAAGGTCTTAAAATACTGTCATTAAGACACATATTAAATGTATGTATGTTTCAAATTTCCATGACAATTATGAAAAAAATGTAAAAACAAATTGAATTAATGTTTTTTTACACCCACTTCGATTGATTAAAAAATTTTAAATAATATGTTATATTCAAAATAGAGAAAAAAATTTATTACATATTATTTATTAATATATTGTCTAAATATTTGTTGAACATTTAAAAGTTCTAAGTCCAACAAAAATTAAGATATTAAATAAATTTTGAAATTAATTTATTTATAACATGCTTTTTGCGACATAGTTTTTGCTTCATTAAAATGCTCATTTCTTTTTACTAGAATAACGGATTTTAATCAAATGACTTTTATTCGCTTAAAAACAAGTAAGCGCTTATTTTGATATGTAAAACATATATATCTATCATCCATTTCATATATTAAAACGTTATAAAAAAAAATTTCATAAAAAAATCTCAAATAATTTTCTTGAAAAATAAATGAAAAAACTTCGAAAATGTCGTGTACATTTTTCATAATTATAGCCCAACCTACATACAACCGTATGAATGAGTCGCCCAGTGACCGGTTCTTTGAAAAAATTTCAAAACAAAACTTTATTAAAACTTTATTAGTTATTACGTAAAATGTAATTACGTAATAACTAATAAAGAACATTTTTTTCCTTTTTCAATTAGATCATGACGAACAAATAATATACCTATACCTTTTTGCAGGTATACTAACATCTCGATATATACTCTGCAGGCTATACCTACATAATAATGTTCATGCAAAAAATAAAAAAATACACCGCCACCAAACCGAAACCAATAGCAACATATTGCCACCTTATTCGCTCGTTCATATACCTAATACATATTCTCATTTCTCATATCCAAAAGACAAAACAACGATAGTGCGCCCTCGTCGTCGGTCAGTCACCGTAGGTTTTTTCTGCACATAAATATAATCCTTGTGTGCGCTTGTGCAACTCTGCTGTGAATTGCATAGCATGTGGTCTATATGTCTCTCTGTGCTGAGAAAAGAAAAGCAAAAGAGATAAAGTTAAAATAATTTGCTAAAGCGGCATATACACAGTTCAAAATCTCATCAAGCATGGGAGAGTGTATTAGTAAAATTGCCACACGTATACGTTGTGTGTATACTTGAAGTAAAATCAAAACTTTTTAATTTTTGGTCAATCAAGTATAGTCAAGATTCACAGTACACATATTAAAGGTAATATCATTAGCGTTTTCATTTTTGTTCAGTTCTGCGCATCTGTCAAAATCGAGGTATTATGGTGGTAAAATGGTGGATTCAGTGCCCATTTCTTTGTCTAATTTCAATATTTTGTTGTTGTTTCTAATGATGCGCGTTGAGTTCCTGTGGTCACTCGAACAGCCATTTTTAATTTTTTGACATTTCCAACTTTGACAACCTGCGCAATATATTACCTTTAATATGTGTACTGTGGGTATGTATAATGTATATAAGTCTTTCGCGGTGTACATTATTATTAAATTTAATAGGGTAAACTTAGGTTTAAATAGGGTAAAGTCGGATTTCTATATTCTAAATGGGTTGAGATAAAATTATAATTTTGAATGCAATTCATAGATTTTTTAAATAAAAGGTGTGTTATGGGAGTTAAAAAAATTACAAAAAATTATTTTAACACTTACCAACGTTTAAAACGCAAAATGTCAAAAATCGGTGTTTCACAAATAAATTATATTAAATCAGGAGGTTTACTGATTTTTATTAGACTCACTATTTTGAAAAGGAGATGAAAAAAAAATTAGGCGTGTAATACAAAAATTTTTATTCAAGTCGTATTTTTGACGCACCCAATTTTTCAAAAACACTAATTTTTTTTACGTTTTTTCACACTTTTTATTTTTTATCTTTTTAATGCGGGTAGATAGAAATATGAAATTTTACGATCTTATAGAGATTATAGATTTACATGATTTTGGTGAAAATTGGATTTCTTAAATATCATTCAAAAAAGTTATTCAAGTATAAAAAATTTAAAAAAATTAAAAAAACTTTTTTTTGCGGTTATCTGACAGTATCGTTTTAATTAATTGTCTTAGAAGGTTGAAATTTTCACAGCTAATAGAATCTATTGATTTAAATTTTATTTTAATTTAATTTCATTTTTTTTTACCACTAACGGGATTATAAAAGTAGTTTTACATATAAGCTAATTACTCATCAGTACATGCACGCATGAGTTTCATTTTTCTTTAGTCCGCATGGCAATATGATAACAATTAATTTGATATCACAATTTTAATTTTAATTCAATCAAAAAATCGATTAAATTTAGCGTGGGAAGCGTTCTGTACGAAAACGGATGGTAAAGAGGTCATCAATTCAATTTTCTGTATTAAAAATGCAAAGGTTGATGAAAATTTTACGAATTTCAAAAAATTATGTTCTACAATATTGTAGCCCCAACCCTTATCATAAAAAAATTAATAGTGTTATAGGGGTTTTCAACAAGTGCGGCGGGAGGGGGATTTAAATGATTTTGTTTACCATTTTAATTCAAAAAAATCATCCCACATGACATCATTAATTAATTAATAACTCCTAAAATACTTAATTTCAAAATTAAGGTCTTAAAATACTGTCATTAAGACACATATTAAATGTATGTATGTTTCAAATTTCCATGACAATTATGAAAAAAATGTAAAAACAAATTGAATTAATGTTTTTTTACACCCACTTCGATTGATTAAAAAATTTTAAATAATATGTTATATTCAAAATAGAGAAAAAAATTTATTACATATTATTTATTAATATATTGTCTAAATATTTGTTGAACATTTAAAAGTTCTAAGTCCAACAAAAATTAAGATATTAAATAAATTTTGAAATTAATTTATTTATAACATGCTTTTTGCGACATAGTTTTTGCTTCATTAAAATGCTCATTTCTTTTTACTAGAATAACGGATTTTAATCAAATGACTTTTATTCGCTTAAAAACAAGTAAGCGCTTATTTTGATATGTAAAACATATATATCTATCATCCATTTCATATATTAAAACGTTATAAAAAAAAATTTCATAAAAAAATCTCAAATAATTTTCTTGAAAAATAAATGAAAAAACTTCGAAAATGTCGTGTACATTTTTCATAATTATAGCCCAACCTACATACAACCGTATGAATGAGTCGCCCAGTGACCGGTTCTTTGAAAAAATTTCAAAACAAAACTTTATTAAAACTTTATTAGTTATTACGTAAAATGTAATTACGTAATAACTAATAAAGAACATTTTTTTCCTTTTTCAATTAGATCATGACGAACAAATAATATACCTATACCTTTTTGCAGGTATACTAACATCTCGATATATACTCTGCAGGCTATACCTACATAATAATGTTCATGCAAAAAATAAAAAAATACACCGCCACCAAACCGAAACCAATAGCAACATATTGCCACCTTATTCGCTCGTTCATATACCTAATACATATTCTCATTTCTCATATCCAAAAGACAAAACAACGATAGTGCGCCCTCGTCGTCGGTCAGTCACCGTAGGTTTTTTCTGCACATAAATATAATCCTTGTGTGCGCTTGTGCAACTCTGCTGTGAATTGCATAGCATGTGGTCTATATGTCTCTCTGTGCTGAGAAAAGAAAAGCAAAAGAGATAAAGTTAAAATAATTTGCTAAAGCGGCATATACACAGTTCAAAATCTCATCAAGCATGGGAGAGTGTATTAGTAAAATTGCCACACGTATACGTTGTGTGTATACTTGAAGTAAAATCAAAACTTTTTAATTTTTGGTCAATCAAGTATAGTCAAGATTCACAGTACACATATTAAAGGTAATATCATTAGCGTTTTCATTTTTGTTCAGTTCTGCGCATCTGTCAAAATCGAGGTATTATGGTGGTAAAATGGTGGATTCAGTGCCCATTTCTTTGTCTAATTTCAATATTTTGTTGTTGTTTCTAATGATGCGCGTTGAGTTCCTGTGGGCACTCGAACAGCCATTTTTAATTTTTTGACATTTCCAACTTTGACAACCTGCGCAATATATTACCTTTAATATGTGTACTGTGGTCAAGATTGACGTAGTGTATATTTGTGATTGAATGCTTGATCATGCATGTGCTCATTTTCATATTGAACAGCGATGAGGCAACATATTATCAAATCAAAATACTGGCAGCGGATAAAAATCCTCACATGTCTTCTCATCTGAACAAGTACGTATAAATGAGTGATTGAAAACTCATGCTTGATGTGTGTATATTCAATGTGAAACTTGTTTTACTAACACACTCTTCCATGCTTGATGAGATTTTGATGTGTGTATATGCCGCTTTAAGAAGAGAATCGCATATTCTTTAACTAATACATTCAAATGCATTTACATGAGTTCTGAGCAAAGATATCTTTGGTTCTGAGTTTCCTTCTGAACTAGACCTACCTCTAAGTACAAAGAAAATATTTGGTTTCTAGTTTCTTTAGTTAGCTCTTTATTATTTTTTATTATTTTCTTTATTATTATTTTTACTATTTTTATTTTTACTATTTTTGCTATCATTTGTTCTTGTATTTTATAAATCTTTACTATCATTTTTTCTGTTTTTCTCTTAATTTTTAAATTTCTTAAAATTCTTAATTAAAAAATTACTTTTTTCATTTTTAAAGAAGAGTTACTTTTTGTAAATAATATGCCTGTGCCAAAAATTGATTTTTTTTCTATGGGTTTTGACAGCAAATTGTGAAATTTTGTGAAAAATTTGTGCAAATTCGCAAGAAATTTCACGTTACCAAACAGATCAAATATATGTGCTTGTGTTGGTTTAAAAAAGTGATTGAGCTTTCGCTATTGCCTTAGTGTCTCCGTATTATATTTTTTGTTATATTTTTCGATGATTTCGATTTCCGAAAATTTTCAAATTGGACTTGATTTCTCACAGTCAAATAGTCGTAATAATAATTTTAAATCATTAAATAATAAATATCTTTCATAACTTGGTGTTGTTTCAATATTACTCTTCTTAAAATATTTGATATTAAACCTTCATAAAGTTAGAACTTGGCATACTTTTAGATCTCACTACTTTTCACGGCTGAGTTGTTAAATATACAGATTTTTATATAGAAGAACTTGGCTGTTTTTTTAACATTTATGTTTTTTGTTGTGATCTCACTCCTTTTTGCAAAGATATTTATTTGTTGTCAGGTAATACCTCGTAAGATACCTACTAATATAATTCTACAACAATCAGAAGTGCTTTATATAATTGATAAAAATTCTGTGAAAGTGGGCGGATACCACGCCCCCTGAATTGAAAACCTCAAGTATTCTATTTTTTTTTGCATGCACTTTAAGCCCTACTGCTCTACCAAATTCCATCATTCTACAGCAATCGGAAGTGCTCCATTTAATTGGCCGCAGTTTTGAAAAAGTAGGCGGATACCACGCCCCTTGAATGAAAAACTTAAAATATAAAATTTGTTTCTTTTTATGCACTTCAAGCCCAACCGCTGTACCCAATTTCATCATTCTACAGCAATTGGAAATGCTCCTTGATAACTATTCTGAGAAAATGGGCGGATACCACGCCCCCTGAATGGAAAACTTCAAATATTCTATTTTTTTTCTTTGTATGCATTTTAAGCCCTATCGCTCTACCAAATTTCATCATTTTACTACAATCGGAAGTGCTCCATTTAAATGACTGCAATTCTGAGAAAGTAGGCGGATACCAGGCCCCTTGAAGAGAAAACCTCAAATATTAAATTTTTTCTTTTGTATAAACTTAAAGCCCTATCGCTCTGCTCTGCGACAGCATTCGGAAGTGTTCCATATAATTGATAACAATTCTGGGAAAGTGGGCGGATACCACGCCTCCTGAATGGAAAACCTAAAATATTCCATTTTTTCTTTGTATGCATTTGAAGCCCTATCGTTCTACCAAATTTCATCATTTTAAAACAATCGGAAGTACTCCATTTAATTGATTGCAATTCTGAGAAAGAAGGCGGATACCACGCCCCCTGAATGGAAAACCTCAAATATAAATTTTTTTTTTTATAAACTTAAAGCCCTACCGCTCTGCCAAATTTCATCATTCTACAGCAATCGGAAGTGTTCCATATAATTGATAACAATTCTGGGAAAGTGGACGGATACCACGCCCCCTGAATGGAAAACCTCAAATTTTCCTTCGTATGCACCACCAGGCCTACCGCTGTGCGAAATAACAAGTTTCTGCGGTGTCGGGGAGTGCTCCATAATTTTGATGATCTGTCAGTGAGCGAGTCAGTAAATCAGTTACGGTTTTCGCGATTTTTGACGTCTTATATCTCGGGAACCAATTACGCTCAGGAGTTGAAATTTGGTGTGGTGCTTGTGCTTGGCTAGCCTACCAAATGTTAAAAGTTCCGAATTTGAAGTTTCTGACTTTATTGGTACTGAAGTTAGATGGGGGTCGAAAATCGCCTGAGTTTGTTCCTGTAAAAAGGGTGTAGTGCCAGAACTTGGCTGGGCACTGTTGATCACATATACAGTGTATGTGAGTGAAGCACCAAATTAAAAAAAAAAAACAAAAAGGTGCCTATCTGTTATTTTGCCGAAAGTGTTTCGAGATTTTCAATCGTTAAAATAGTGAAAAAAGATAATTAAACTAAATAAAAAAATGAAATAAAAGTGAGAATAGTGAAAGCTTTCAGTACTTTATTATAAAAAATGTAAAACAACATGCGGTGCTGTGTTAAATTGTGTAAAACACCTACAATATGGAGTTAAAAATCTTTTTATTTCACGGGCTGATTGTGTCTCAAATTCCACATAAATTAATGTGAAGTGATGTTTTTTATGTAAATACATTATCGTAGAATACTTTAAAATTGATATTTCATAGCATTTTGCTATAAAAAAGGATAATTTGTTGAAAATGCAAATATACTTTGAAACGTGGTATGTCAGGTGCCTATCTGTCAAAATTGAAATTCTCTCCCAGGGTCGAATAAGCTTTTGTTGGTGATGGCAAGGCGCTCAAATACATTGAGCGCCCGTAGTGCAGAGTAATTTTACTTACTTTATGTGGAATATGAGACACAGCTTACCTGATATGAACAAAAGTTGCAATGATTATTATTTATGTTTTTACAGGATTTAAAGGAGCACCGCATGTAGTTTTATATTTTTATTTCAATTAAGAATAGCATATATTCACTTTATTTACTTTTATTTCACTTGTTTATTTAATTAACTAAGCTTTTTTTTCTATTTTAACGATTTAAAATGTAAAAATACATTCCCCATGAATTAGCTGTCTTACTGCATGCCTTCCCTGTGTGAATGCATCTGTATTTGTGTTACTCACACTATTTTGAAAAATGCTTCACTTTTTCCTCGATATGCCCGTTCCTCTATTTCTTCTTCTATGCCTATTTGTTACCGCAGGTCAAATTTGAGACAAATTTGATATACAAAAATCTGAGTCTGGTATGCGGTTTTCAAATCGAGGATGAAAATCAACATCGTTGGATTAATTGTGTGTGTTTCATTATATACATATGTATTTTGCATGTGCGCTTCATGATATTTGTTAAGAAAAATATTGAAACTGATTTTTTGAGAATGTTTGGAAAAAAATAATTGAAATAAAAATTAATTTAAATAGGTAGGTACTATAAATAAGAACGTTTCAATCAAGGAAAATTTTATGTCAGTTTGCACAGAGAAGAGGTTTTTTGAATTAGGTATTATTTTTAATAGATTTAATGAGGGTAGTTAAGTGGAAGATCATCGTCGTCGGTTAGCTGTTGATTTTGTATATATGCAATTATTTTCATCTAGATTTGATGGAAGATCGAATAGTTTTTGCATAGATTCAATTCATTATTGGTCATATATCGGGGTGATGTTTGACTGAGGTAAATTTGTAAATTGTATGAGTAGGTACCGATATAAGGCGTACTTTTTTTTTAAATTTTTTTTAATTTGGTATGTTTATGAAAAATCTTTTTTTGTTGAGGTTATTTTTTTATTGATTTTCAAAGATTAGTACGAAGCATAAGCTGCACAATTTTGCTGAAAACTTTATATAATGTATAAATACCTATACAAAATATTTCGATTTTTAATTATTATATACAGGGTGGCGCACGAATCGTGCTACAAAAATAAAACGTAATAACTTTTTTTCTGTGTGAGTAATCGGCTTATTTTTTTTTATTTTGTAGGTTACTATTTAGATTTATAAAAATGGATGCTTGGGATACGGAGAAAAGAATTTGGATAGTGCAACGGTACCATGCTTTGCAGTCCGTCATTTCCGACCAAAGGGAATTTAGGCGGGAGTTTGGCGGTAATCCCCCGAGTAGATGGACCATTATAAGGTTTGTAAACATGTTTGCCGAATCTGGAAGCATCGCACGAAGGCCGTACCATCGAGATGCCACTGTTCGGGTTCAGGATACAATCGCTGCAGCAATCTGCAATACAGCCCAATCCGAACGTTTCGACCCGAAACTTATCGGGGCAAATTGGAATTAGTAGACGGTCATTACAACGGATACTTCATGACGATTTAAACTTGTTTCCGTACAAAGTCCAAATTACTAGCAAGTTAAACCCTCAGGATTTGCCTGTTCGCCTGGAATTTTGCCAAAAAATGATATCAATGGCCGAAGAAGACAACACATTGATCAATTGTTTGTTCATGTCTGATGAGGCCCATTTTGATCTTAACGGCAATGTAAACAAGCAAGCAACAATTGCCGTATATGGAATGAGTCTAATCCAGAAATGCTCCATGAGACGGAACTGCACCCAGAACGAGTCACTGTGTGGTGCGCAGTTTCATCAAGGTGTATTGTCGGGCCGTACTTCTTTGAAGAAAACGGTGTAACCGTTACTGTCAATGGGGACCGTTATTTAAAGATATTGAAGTAGTTTTTTTACCCAGAACTGCGCCGAAGACGTATACCATTCAACAGCGTTTGGTTTCAGCAAGATGGAGCAACTGCACATATAGCCAGACCAGTTATGGCGGAGCTAAACAAAAAATTCGCAAACAAATTAATTTCTAGGAACTCCACTCTTCGCTGGCCTCCAAGGTCACCTGACCTGACTGCACCAGACTTCTTTTTATGGGGTTATGTCAAGCAAGAGGTGTATAAAACGAAGCCCAGGAATTTAACTGAATTAAAGCAGTCCATAACGACAATAATTGAGGCGATCCCAACTTCAATTCTTCAGGCCGCAATGAATAATTTTTTGACCAGGTGCCGCATATGCGTGGGACAGCGTGGAGGTCATTTGCGGTCTATAATCTTTAAAAACAACTAACTATTTAAAATAAAATTTAATTTTCTAACCAATAAAAAAAAAAAAAATGAAATACATCGATTAAAAAAAAAGTTATTTGAATTTCTTATTGTAGCACAATTGGTGCGCCACCCTGTATAATTATTAATACATAATTATTAACATAATAATTATGAAATCCTCGCGGAACATCTCCCGAATGTTTTTAAACCCCTTCCAGAAAGTGCAGTTAGGTACAAATAATTTACATTTTGTTGATAGAAACGACAAATTGGAAGTTCAATTCTTCACGCTCAAAGAAGTAAAAAGCAAGTGTCAACACAAGCTATCAAATAAAAAAGCACAGGGGAATATTCCAGTTACCTCTCAGGTTTTGAAAGAAATGCCAACAGTAGCCTTCAAAAAACTCCAATATATAATAAACGCATGTCCTAAGCTTCGATATGTACCACATCATTGGAAAATTGCAGAAGTCATTGGCAAGGAAAGCCACCAACAGAAGTAACTTCCTACAGGCCAATATCTCTTATACCAATTATGGCAAAAGTTTTCGAAAAACTGCTCATGAAACTGCTTAGCAAAGTAATAGAAGAAATGAAAACTAATCCCAAACCATAAGTTTGGATTCAGAAATAAACATCCGACGATGGACCAAGCGCATCGAATTACGGATTTTGTTGAAAAGGTAGGTATTGAAGAAAAACAAGTATGTTCCGCTCTATTTCTAGATGTTGCTAAAGCCTTTGACCCCCCAGGCAGCTCTACGAAATACTGAAATCCTATGTTACAGACCGATTCTTTAGAGTACGGTAAGAGTAAGAGTATTCAGAAATTAATAAAACTGAAGCCGGTGTACCACAAGCAAGTGGCCTAGGACCAACAATGTATTTGTTATATACTAGGGAGTAGGGATATTCCAGTGGACAATTATGCTATCTTGGCCACATTTGCAGATGATACTGCCATTTAAGTGCCTAATAAATGCGTTGTGAAAATGCGTTCTATCAAGAACAAAATAATGCTATACAAACAAATACTGAAACCAGTGCCTACGTTCTGCAACTCTCACATCGACAAAATCAGTCGAGAAACGATCAAAATTGTAACAAATCGTATGAGTTTTGTTCCAATTCAACGTTTCTCGACCAATTTTAACGATGCGTTTGGCATCCAATTGTGGTGTTGTACAAAGAAAATTAATGCTTAAACCATCCAAAAATAAAGTCCTTCGTGGAATAATAAATGCCCCTTGGTATATTAGAAATAGCGATTTACATCGTGACCTACAAATAGAAATGGTTTCTGAAGTGATTAGAAAACACGCTGTTTCAAATAATCAGCGACTACATAGTCATTTTAACTCCGAGATGGATACTGTATTAAATGTAAGAGATAATGTTAAGAACAAAGCCTCATGAGCTGATGGTCTAAAAGCGATGGAAAAGTATTAAAACTTTAAACTTCTCCCAGTGCGATTTTGAATTGAAGAAATAATTGTCGATTTTTCATATATTGGTCCTGATTTTCCGGTGGTTTTAGTGCAGCACAAGTCCCACACTACTCGGTACCGAATATTTCCAAGTGTCCTTTGTAGGTAGGTATACCTAATCAACCTATCAGATCAAATTTAAATATTTTATTATAATTACATATTTTTAAATTATTTTGTATTTGTTTCCTTTTACAGGGTCAAAATGTTGAAATGTGTTAATAATCCCTAGAAATAAATTTATTAATATAAGAAACTGGAAAATGATTATCTAAATAAAATTAAAAATAATGTTAACCTAGCTAATCAAAAAATGCGCCGATATAAGTATCTTACTAATCTAGAATATAAAACACGAAAACTACACAAAAAATAAGACCCCCACCACTAAAAAAAAATGTCCTACCTAACCACATAAAGAATATATCCAATATCCATGGATGCAAAGAAGAAAAAGAGTTGATACCATCGACTTACTATATATGGACTACCAGGAGCCAACTTCACGATGGTTCCACCTATAACTAAACGCTGCTAGCGCTAACATAGGACAAGCGGAAAACATGGTGAAACATTTTGACACTTCAGTTTTTTTTTCTTTGTTTTTTTTTGTCACTTTAGAAAACTTTATTTACAAAAATAAATAAAAGATTATGAATAAAAGATTATGAATAAAAGATTATGAAAAAAGTTTCGGATTGAAGCCTAGTACGCTGCTGATGCGAAACGAAATTTTTCTGTGATCTCCAAACAGAAAACGAAACGCTTGCGAAAACACAACGGAAAATATCCTTGGAGAGTTTCACTAATTCCAAAAATAAAATCAAACATAAACGCAAAAAATCAGAGAAACCCATGATGTAATAAAATGATAAACAAAAAAAAAACACACTCAAATGTCATTTTTCCGCACACAATAAATAGTCTGTACAAATAATTCAGTGCGAAAAAGGAGCGGAGACTTTTCCAAATAATCCGCTACAATAATAAATTTCGCTCTTCGAACTGCGTACTGCAAAACGAAAAGCAGAACGAAAATTTCCGTTTCTGATTTCGTTGTGTCATTTTTGCATGTGATTTTTCGTTTCGCATGAATTGGAAAACTTTTGGCGGAATTATTTGCTACAAAAAACAACATCAATTAAAATCAATATAATATTTATGTACTTGAAAAAATTATCTCCAAATGCTGTTGAATCACCATTCGTTATCCAAATTTAAACAAAAAATATAATTATAAAAAAAAAACAAATTTACCACGCATGACGCAAAATGTGAAATGAAAATTAAAATTATACACAGACGTCAAAATATAAATTTTAGCAAAAACAGATGGCTCAGTTTTTTATAAGAAATAACAATAGATGTCCGTAGTTTCTATGGCAAAAAAAGCTTGCTCAGACAAAGTAGGAACAGATGGCACTGAAAATAGTTACTTCTCTTTGCCGCGTGTCCTACCATAGCGCTGATGTCACTAGGGAGAGGTGGAACCATTTTCATTTCGGCATTTGTATGGAAATGACGCTCCACTAGCAGTCCATATATAATAGGTCAATGGTTGATACACTTTTTATTTTTTGTCACCAGCGTCAGACGACCTTAAAAGAAAATCTTAGGTACATACAACACAATAAAAAAAAAAACAAACATAATCGCAATGTCTTTCGTCTTCCTCTCGATCGTTTCTGACTGCATAGTATTGCAGAAACAAAAAAACACGTTTTTATTCAATTTTTCCCCATTCATTTCATTCCTATATCCTGAGTAACAGAGCAAGAGGGAAAACATATGAGCGAGCACGCAAGAGCGAACTTTTTCGAAAAGACAAATAGCTTTCTTTCTGTGCTTTACTATGAACAGGCAAAGAGCTTTCTTGCCTGTTGATCGTCTGCGTGGGGTAAATATAAATTGGGACATTTTTTCTATGGGGATTGGGGATGCTACATCTGTATAGTAAAGTTTATTATCTGTGCTCGGATATTGCTGGATGTGCTTTGCAAGAGATTTTCGGGTTTGCCTGTATGCACATTTTGACAAGATCAAAATAATCTTTGAACAAGGTAAAGTTAATGTTATCTGCATTTTTGAGACATGGCTCTGTCCTAATATAAATGACTTATCTTCACCTATTAATGGTTATAAAATCTATTGAGCTGACCGTATTAATCGTAAGGGCGAGGGAGTGGCAATATTTGTGAGCCGAAAAATTACAGCTAGGCAAATTTTTGCTTCGGGGATTGATGATGCCACGGAGTTTCTATTTGTTGAAATTTTGTGTGGATCTGATAAATGCTTAATTGGCGCCATCTACAAGCCTTCTAGTGTATCTGACTCAACTTTATGACAAATCTTCTGAAAATCTAACATTAAACTACAATCACATTATTGTCTCGGGAGATATGAACCTACGACCTTCTTGATGCTAATAGCCATCAAGTACACCTTTTTAAAAATAATTTAAAGGCTCTACATCTTTTTCCTGTTCATGAAACTGTTCCAACTCATTTTAGTGCAACTAATTCGACTCTTCTACATGTCTTTATTGCAAATAGACCCGAAAGGATAATTTCTTACGACCAACTGGGTGTATCTGGTGCACGATTTAATCGTTCCTTCCTATGATCTCTCATTTGAGCAGTCATGTCGTCATGAAAAAACTATATCCTTCAGAGACTTTAAATCCATTAACTACACCCTCAGCATGCTACTGCAATAGAGTGGGAACTTCTATATTGTATGACATCCGTTGATGATCAGGTTGGCTTTTTCACCTTCTCCGTTAACTCTTTGTTTGACAATCGTGTACCGATCAAGAACTTTACTATCCCAAATAAGAATTGTGAGTGGTTCACTCAACGAATTAAACATTTAATAACTCAAAGAGATTCAGCCTTTAAAAGACGGAAGAGATTCAGACTCTAAGAATTCCAGTGCGAATACAAACGCCTACGTAAGGCTGTCAAAAGGGAAATCCAAAGTTCGAAAGTCAGATTCTACTAATCTAAATTTAATTCCAATTTAAATATGCGAAGAACATGGACAAATATGAAAGGTCTAGGTCTTGGATTTTGGAAGGCAAAATGAATATTGCTCTTCCAAGATAGACGTGAATTCTTTAAACAGAAATTTTGCTGCTGCCTCAATTTCTTCAAACTCTGAAGTTGAGTCGGTAGAATCAGCAATTCTTCTGACAAACAATTACAGATCTACATCAGTAACGGAACCTGTCTTTAGTTTTCGTGCTCTAAACCAATCCGATGTGTTAAAATGCATATTTGCTATACAATCGGATGCCATAGGTTTGGACTGTATGAATCCAAATTTTCTAAAAATTATTATTTCGGTTATATTGGTACCGTTAACTTACATTTTTAATAATATTATAACAACCTAGTCGTACTTCCCCAAGTCATGGAAGGGTTCTAAAATAATTCCTATTCCAAAAAATTCAAATAAAAGTAAAAAAGAAAATCGGCCTATCTCTAAACTTCGATTCATTTCTAAAGTTTTTGAAAAGCTTATCAGCCAACAAATATGTGCCTGTATAAATGAACACAATCTTCTCTCACAGGTTCAATCTGGTTTTAGGCCCAAACACAGCTGCATCACGGCACTGTTAAACTTAGTTGAAGACATTCGATCTGAAATGGACAATGATCACGTGACGACACTAGTTTTGCTTCTCCAAAGCGTTCGACACAGTGTCACGTGAGATCATAATTTTAAAACTAAAAGAATATTTTTGCTTTGATCTAACCGCTCTCAAACTGGTTGACAGTTACCTTTCAGACCGCTCACAGGCAGTGTTTGCTGACGGAAGGTGGTCGGAATTTATTGAAACAGACGCTGGAGTCTCGCAAGGGTCTCTTATGGGACTACTTTTTTATATAACATCTAATAACGATTTTCCTTTAGTTATAAAACACTGTAAGTCTGGAATGTACGCAGATGACACTCAACTCTACCTAAGTTATAAACTGGGCCTGATTGAAGATGCTACTGCCCGCATTAATGATGACCGTGTGAATTGCACGCTACGCAAGAGTACTCACAAACTGTCAAAAACCTTGGCCTGACCATCAACCAGACCTTAACTTGGTACGATCATATCACGCGGGTAGTTGGTAAGGTCTATGGATCTGTACCATACCGCCAGTTTCCTCCCTTTGAGAATTAAGAAAACCCTTGTTAAAACCCTTATTATACCATTTCTATTATACGGGTTCTCAGTTTTTTGTGACCTTGACAGCAACAGCTCGCAGAAGCTTAAAGTTGCTTTTAATAGTTCAGTTATAGTTCGACTTGTAAACAAACCGGGTTTACAAGTCGAAACTTAATCTTGCCAAATTTAAAATACACTCAAACGAAAAAACAATTCTTTATTTATTCTGTCAGGCTGTGGAACTCACTTCCAGTTGATATAAGGAGATGTTAAGGCATTGGCGAATTTACAAGAAAACTTGAAACATATATGATGGGAAGTACTTAAACTATATATTATATTTTCTATAATTCATAAACTAAACTTTAAGTATTTAACTTAGAATATTAAGTTTGTTAGTTTAAAGTTACAGATAAGTTGAAATTTCTTTTAAATTCACAATTGTTAACCTATTTTTAATTTTACACAGTATATGGAAAATTGTTTCTAAGTGTAAGCATTTATATATAAATAAATTGAAATTGAATTGAAAATTAAAAGAATTAATTAACAAGTCCGTTGGCATAAACATCCATGATGATACCATTTCAATGATCTAATTCCAATATACGAACAGGCACTTGATCATTTTTAGAATATTTTTGAGTTAGTTTTAAGCTGATTCCGGTAGACAACGGTCAAAATAAACTCGAAATCATTTTTAAAAAATAAAATTGAAAAAAAGTGAAAAAAATCTAGAAAAAGTATAAATCAAATATTTATTAAATGAAACCAAAGTGAAAAAAATCTATAAAAAGCATAAATCAAATATTTATTAAATGAAACCAAAGTGAAAAAAATCAAAGAAAAAGTAAAAAGTAAATATTTAAAAAAAATTACAAATTGAATCAAAAAGTAAATTAAAATTGAAAACATAACATAAAAAAAAACAGTGCAAAGGAAATAAAAAAACTAAGGAACTTTAATACATTTATTAAAAAAACAACTAAATTACAAAAAACAACAAGGACCATTGAAACATTCAAAACAACGAACATCCGAAAAACAACGGAATTCTGGAAATCTGGTGAAACCTAAAATTTTTATTTTTTTTTAAGAAATTTATACACAAATTGTTTTTTTCAATTAATAATATAATAATTTTTATTTTTTTAACTCACAAAATTAAAAATATCTCATAAGTACATAACTTTGAAATCAATACATCTAATTCTACCTAAAACAAATTGCAAAACCATTAACTAATCTAACGAGAGGAGAAAAGGCCCGAATCATAGCAAATCAATCTCGTAAAGTAAATATCTAAATATCAGAGATGATATTTTGTCGCATATTTTGTATTATCTAAAAGAATTAATCAATGAGTCCGTTGCACGTTGGCGTAAACATCCATGATGAGATCATTTCAATGATCTAATTCCAATGTACGAACAGGCACCTGATCATTTTTATAATATTTTTGATTCCGGTAGACAACGGTCAAAATAAACCAGAAATCTTTTTTAAAAAATAAAATAGAATTATTTTATTTAACTATATGTATCCTAACGCGCCTCTTGCGGGTAGCACCGATGGACTGGGACAGATCCCAAAAAACCGATGATCCCTGCCCATCCTTACACTATGGCGCCTGACGCGGAGAGCACTGATAGACCATTCCAGTCCTGCCTCTTACGATGGATGTCATAATATCCAGTGAATTATTCCAGACATAGAATATAAATGTATTCTTCCGCGCCTCTTGCGGGTAGCACCGATAGACATCGACATCATATTCCATGACCATAATGATTCGAGGCACCGCAGTTCCTATACCTCTTACGGTTAGAGCCGATGGACACCCATAGAATGAGTCCAGTAGCGTACGCAGGATTTCAGGGGAGGCTCAATCTCAATTTTTGTAGAAGTTTTTTTTAATGTACCTATCACTAAAAAAAAAACTAGCACAAAAATATAAATCAAGAAAACGAAAAAGGTAAATCACAAAAAACACTCCCTAAGTTATGAAGTTAATTTAATTTATGTTTTAATATTTCTAGTTTGAAATATTAATGTAGGTAATAGAATTTGGTGAAAATTATTTCCATTCTCTTTTTTTTTTATTCCCAATCACAATATCTTCAGGGATTAAGGAGTTCAAGCTCGCCAGCTCAGACTCAGAGAACGATCTCATCTTTTAGCATACGACCCATTGTATTAGCAATATGAGAACCAGTCAATGGTGATTAAAGATAACGATAACACTTAAGTCTGTTGCTTCTTTGGTAAACCTTGGACCCGACGAGCATACCTGGGCCTATGATTAAAAACATATCACACAATAGATATAAAATCTGATAGAGTTGAGTCAAGTTGTATTTGAATGGTTTCCGCTGTTAAAAATAAAAGTTATCAAGTATTTTTTGCTACGAATTTTTAATGTTCTGAATCATATAAGCAAAATGTTCACGCTTAAAGCATTTGCATGAAATAAGCCAAAGCCTAGTACATAACACCAATATGAAACTGTAGCGTAGCTGCATTGTTTTCAAAGTCTACATTATAATTTGAGGCTCAGGAACGCTTGAAGCTATATTTTTGTGCGGCAACACTTGACCACCATTTATATAAATTTCATCCTTAACAATAACATCTTCACCCAGAACAGTTGTTCCTTCCAATCGCACCCATTTACCAACGATAGATCGCCATCCTACGATGCAGGAATCCAACCAAGAATGTGATTTCACAATAGCTCCTTTCAGAATTGTAGACCGCTTGATGCAGACCCCATCTTCTATTTCTACATCGGGTCCAATTGTGACGTTCGGACCAATCCGACATCCTGATCCAATTTTGGCGGTTGGATCTATCAAAACGTTTCCAACTATTGCTGGTCCGGTGTAAAGAGCGGATGGCTGTTTTTGGCGCAATGATGCCAAAAAAAGACACATTCCTGTGAAAAAAAATAAAAATATTAATTCACTTATGGCCGAAATTCAAAAATGTCAACCTAACTCGCCCCGAATCAATTGTTACAATCAAACAAATGGATAATCTAATAAATTGTAAATTTAAAACAGCACTAGCTTAATCAATTGGATGGACTAATTAACTCTTGTCACCAGAGCCATTTTTTATAAAATTTACCGCCCTGGACAGATTGCCTGTTATCATTAGGTCCGTTCCCAAGATTTCTCGCACTAAAAGTTGGTCAAATGTCAAATTTGAGGAGTGGGGATGAAATGCTCTCAAAGAGAAAGAAAACTGAAAAAATGTCTGGAACGGTTTTCGCACTAAATTGGACTACTTTTTAAACGTCAAAAAATATATTCGACTATGGTTGCCGTAGATCAGTGATAAATCTTAATCAAAATTTTCAAGAATCACATCCCAAGAAAATAAAATGTTAACAGAGAATAAACGTACAAGCTTACATCAAGTATATTAATATACAAACAAACAAATCTTTAATTATACATTAAATTATGAAGCTTAAGCGTGTTTTTCTTCAAGTAGCACTATATAATATAAGTATTACTCAATATTGTCAATTTTAAATTTTCTTTTTAAGAAATAGTTTTGCTTATTGGCGTAAATTTTTTGTAATTAGTTGATTAGTTAAAAGATTAATAAAATGATAAAAAGTATGCTTATCTTTCAAAACTAAAATCAAAATAAAATTAACGCTTGGGCAACCCTTGTCCGGCATTGTTATTTGTACTCAACTGACAAATTACGTCATCTGACATACGGCAACCAGGCATTTGACATCCAGCCCAGAAATAGCCAGAAGAAATTCCTCGGACTAAAACTGGCAAGAAGGGGAAATGTTTTACTCTCTCGAGCGCGCTCTCTTTTGTAAGAATTAGCACAACTTTTGAAGTCTGGAACGACTTCGGACTAAAAATGACTAAATCTGGCAGTCTGAAACTGTTTGAAACTGGGTGTGGAACACACTTATTGTATATAAACTCTATAGTAGCCTCATGAAGAGGAACGTCCGACGCGCCGTGAGGTGAGCCGATACTGAAGCTTGTTCTATTTCAAACCAGGGATGGAAAATTCGGTACAATTGTATCAAATTCGATACAATTGAGTTTGGTCAATTACAAAAGTACAATTTGCCTATTTCAGTACAATTTAATGAAACCTGTTTTTTTTAAATTTTCAAATTTTCTAAATCTTTAATTATGTAGATTTCCTTTCAACAAAAGAATCGAATTTTTTTCTAAAGAGAATCGAATTTTTCCTGTCGTTGAAAGGAATGCGAAAATAATCGATATTTTTTCTGTTTTTGTGTGTGTGACACTTGACAGCAGCAATTTTGAAGTAAAACATCAAAAAAATATTCAATTTGGAAATTATGAGGAAGTTGTTTACAAATCAACTTACCAGTATTGTAATTTCATTTATCACTTAATAAACTTAATAAAACAAAATAACTAAAAGCAACAAAATCGAACTTAATAATACGAATTTTTTCATACCAGAATATTATAAAGTCGAAATGTCGAAACAAAATGCAAGTTCAAACGTGTTCTGCCTTGATAGTAACAAAAAACTTGTTAAAGAATTCACCGTGCTATGATTTTGATATAATATGTAAATGGAAATATTTTGAAGATAACGTGCAAAATGCAAGCATTTTGACAGAAGAACTTTTAGACTGAAAAATAATTGTACAAATAATTTTCACTTCTGTCAAAGTGCTTGCATTTTGTACGTTTTTCAACTTTTTTATTATAAAGTATTTATTTATTTATATTTGATGTTTTTTGTTTTTTTATGTATGTATGTACATATGTATATTTATGAATTGTTTTTGTTTATGTTTTAAAGAATAAAATATTTTCGTTACATATAAAATATTTTTTCATTCAACAAAAAAAAAATTTCAGTACAATTGCCTTAATTTCAGTACAATTTTAAAGAAGTTTTCAGTACATTCAAAAAATGTCGTTTTCCATCCCTGTTTCAAACCATTTCAGTTGAGAAGGAACAGATAATCAAATACAAGAGAATAAAAATTAATATTAAAGAAAGAAAAGAAGAACGAGAACAATGTATAGGAAATTTATGAAAATTGAAGAAAAAATCAATTTTGGGACTTTTTCTTGTATACATTTCTATAAAAAGGGGTAGTATATAGAAAGAGTGATAAAAGAATAATGTTCAAGGACGTTTATTTGGTAGAGGAAAAATTTTATTTTATTCAATTTTGATTTTATAATAACTTACACTGATTTATTCGTATTTTGTTATATAGTACATTTTATTAAATTTGCTATTTTAAGTAAGTGAGCACTAAGATGGGATTTTTTGAAATTCTAATCTTAAGTCGGGTAAAAAAGGATAAAACTGGTCGAGGGTTTAAAAAATAACTTCTAAACGGATGGTCGTAGAACATTCATTTATTTTTTATTTAATAGATATTCAAAATTCCAGAACTGTACTAATTTAAAAATAATTCTATACAATTTACAAAGCGAGATATAAATATTTGAAAGTTCAAAATTGAAAAATTAAAAAATTCCAATAAATCAGGGTTAAGTCTGATGAAATATATTTTATACCATTAGAAAGGTATCTGAAAAATAAATTATACGTTTTTAAGGAAATTTGGATTTTAATTTTTTTTTATACCATTTTTGATGTTTCAAAAACAGGGATTTTTCGGGTGAATTTTTACCACTTTTGGATTTTTATCTTTTTACCGTGTTGTTTAAAAAATCTGAAAATCGTGTAAGTGATAGATATTATTGATTTACATTTGTTGTAAAAATTTTAGATTTTTAAAAATGTTTTCAACCGAGATATTGACATATTTCTGTTGTTTTATTTTTCACCTTATAACTCTTTAGTTATTGCATCTATACGATTAGTTTTTTTTTTTATTCGCAACTAGAAAATGGACAATTAATTTGATACATCATTCATAATTGTACACTCCACACGACCTTCACAATAGTTAAATAAGAAACAGTTTGAAAAATTTCGGAAAAACTAAAAAAAATGGGGTTGTTGTTCATTGCCAACCGACGTGTTTCAGTGGAGATTTGTCCAATTTTTACAAAATTACAAAAACACTCGTTTTGCGGTCACTTAAATGCTTATATCTTTGGATCCAATGGTCGGATTTTCAAAATTCGAAAATTAAAGCCAGAATGACAGGCGTGTACCAGCTACAAACAAATTTCCAAAACCATTCAAAATTTCATACTAAAAATATTGAAATTTGTTTTTGAGAATAAATTTCATCGAGGCAAACGTAATGAGGAAGAGGAATACTACAAACAAAATAAAAAAGTTAGCTATTAAGAATATACTGGTTGGAGGGAGATAGGTATTCTAAAGACGGTGGAGTGTGTAAAATAAAAAACCATAACCTTGGCAAATTGGGTTCGCATCGAAAAAAAAAAATTGCTATATGTTTGTGGTAGGTATTTTTCATTTAAAATAATTGTAAAGGTCCCCTCATAGTTGGTTTGGTTGGCTGATAACTTTTGTTCTAATAATGGGATCGTTAAGGTTGAGGCCTTAAAATTTAGGTAGAATGTCAGGATACATTTTTTTTACAAAATCATTGCGGAGTAACATAAAAGAATATACCTATTATATGTATGTGAAAAGGGTAATTATTTTAAAATTTAATGGAAACACAAATTTAATAAAAAAAATATTTTCATGCACGTGTACTTGACCCTTTTAAGGAAATATGTTGTGGGTAGAGTACATTTTGTAGGTAATTTTGTATCTAATAAAATAGAAAGGATTGATTTGGTTGGTTATAACTTCTGTTTGATTAATCGTATCTGTAAGATTAAGGTCTTAAAATAAAGGTAAAATGTCAGGCTAACTTATTGAGTTAAAAAATCATTGAGATCATATAAGAATGTATATGAAAAAGTGAATAATTATAAAATATAATTTATAAAATATTCAAACTGAATGAAAAAAAATCGGTTTCACTAGCATGGGCAACAAAATTGAAATCAAAGTTGGTTTAAGTAGGTAGGAAGGTACATTTTTTAGTACCTACTCGAAAAATGAAAAATGATAGGTAGGATAGGTATTTGATTTTTTTTTTGAAAAATAATGTTGCGATGTATGTATTTCAATTGATTTTAAAAATTGTGATACCAATTTTCTTTTTTTTTTTTTATTTTTTTAAAATTATTTTTTTTTCAATAAAAAGTAAATTTTTGTCGACAAAAAGCTTCAATTGATATATAGAATTACATTCTTAAGTGCGAATTTATTTTTTTATTCTGTCTAGATGTAAGTAAGGTAAGTAAAAACTTTTTTTTTCGAAAAAAAGTTGTTTTATTTTTTTTTTAATTTTTTACAAAATGTCTAATCAAAAAATGATGGTTCTGAAAAAAATAATTAAATTTTTCCGAAAAATAGTTTTAAGAGTACCTATCTAACTATTTCAACCGATTTTTAAAATTTGCAAACCAAATTTTCATTTATATAATTTTTTATAAAATTTTCTAACCAACAAAAAATTATTTCCGAAAAAAATAGTTAAATTTTCTTGGAAAAATCTATTTCACATGTACCTATTTCAATGGATTTAAAAAAAATTTCAAAACAAATTCCCACTTTTTAAAATTTTTTATAAAATTTGATAACTTAAAAAAATGTGTTTTTCCATTAAAAAATTAAGTTATTTATTTTTAGAAAAATAGTTTTCACGTGTATTTCAATCGATTTAGAATATTTGCAAATCAAATTCCCATTTTTTTTTTAATTTTTACAAACTTGCCTTTAACAAGAAAAACACTTTTTAGAAGAAAATAATTTATTTTCTTTCAAAAATTGGTTTTACGGGTATTTCAATTGGTTTTTAAATTTAAAAACCTAATTCCACTATTTTTTAACATAATATGGTTACCACATAATAATACCTAGGTACCTAATACGATAAAAAAAAAACCTCACAACAATTCATACCTACCTACCTAGGGAAAAAGCATATCAAAAGCAAAATATAGCAACGTTGTATTTACCTCACATAATATGTGAAATTTAACAACGTTGCTTTGATATATTAAATTTTCATCAAATTTGAAAATTTAAAATATTTCGCTTCAAATAATACCTACATATATCTATACCTAAACCTATATATATACCCCTGTAATGACAAAACACAGCAAGCTTCGTCCATATGACAAAAACATTTCATTTCCTTTCCCTTATTTTGCTTTATGCCACGTCAAAAAAATCTGATTTAACCATCTCCCTTAGTCTCATTATTGTTGTCAGAATAATATATTAATATAATCCTCTTGTTCTTACTACTTATCTTCATTTCTTTGTTATTTATCTTCCTCCCGCCTTTCGCCAATGTCAGATTGTGGCGATTGCAGCGCCGTTCGAGAGCCGATGCAGAACTATTGTTTTCTGTTCCATGAGAGTACTATAGCGTTTATATACAAAGCTGTTATCATAAATGTCTAATAAATGCGCATTGTGAATGCGTATTGCACTTTTTTCAAAAATATAAGATGCTTTCTCACTTCGTTGCTTTTTGCTTGCTGACATTTTGCAACGCTGAACGATACTTATGTTCAGTTGTGTTTTAACCGTTTCGTTTCTTGAATTTTGAAAAATGTGCAAAAAAATTGTTGCTGGCCTAGTTAGAACAAAATTCTGAACCAATATTATATTAGTATATTAGAAGCATTTTCACAATTTTTTTTATTTTTTGTGCTCAAAAATCTTCTTCAAATCGTGGTCTGTATAGTCTAAGAGCTCGCAGCATGGAAACCATACGATATTTATACCATATATAGTCCTGGGGAAGGTGATGACGAATACGTGCATCTGCCAGTACGTAGTGGCTGCGTTTCGGGAAAAAGTGCATCGAAAGTACAACTTTTCTGAAAATAGAAATAGTGAGGGAAACCACTTCAAATGCATCGCATCCCAACCAGAGATTAAAATGAATATGTTCGACTTTGTTTGAACAATTCTCTATTTTTTCCTTATGTTCATTTTTACTCGATTGTTCTGCCTCTATACTCGCAAGCCATTTTATTCACAAATAAAAATACTCACGAGAAAACTCAAACAAATTGGTCGAACTCGTTTGAGTCCTTTGACTTCACACCCACGAACAAAATTACTCGTGAACAGTTGGAACTGGTTTCGAGTACCCGAAACAAAGCGAGTTTACTCGAAAAAAGGTGGTTGATCGTGAACATCATCCAAGATCGTGAACATATCTCGGGTCGTTTGTAGATATGGTAGATTTTAGGTACATATTTATTTGTATTCGGTATTTAGAGTCACTTGGTATTTTTAAATTCTATTTCTATTATGGAGATGGAATTATTTACTAATTGGTTTTTTTTTTTTATTTATTTATTCTAGAGGATTATTTTGTATTGTTTTGGTATAGGTATGATGATAGAAGATTTAATTATGCAAGCAATGATCAATACAAGCGACATATGCATTTTTGTGGATTACATTCATAATATAAACTACGCACGGAAAGTTTGGGACAGT
Source organism: Epistrophe grossulariae (assembly GCA_929447395.1). Lineage (NCBI taxonomy): Eukaryota > Metazoa > Arthropoda > Insecta > Diptera > Syrphidae > Epistrophe > Epistrophe grossulariae. The sequence goes on from OV839567.1 coordinate 62,506,064, forward strand.
GCAGTTTTTGGACAATTGTTTTAAAAAGGATGGATCATTTGATTTTAACTGGAAAACAGCTACATTGAAAAAATAAAGTTTAAAACGGTCATCAAAATTGATGAAAAACACGTCCTTTTTGTTTAAGATGTTTGAAAAAAATGAAATCGAATCTTTATTTTATTATTTTATTTATTATTTTTCATTATAAATTTAAATATTAACTTAAGTTGCATTGCAAACTATTAATAAACAAACAAAACAAGTTAATTTAATTTTCAATTTCAACAAAAATGATTGCAATTCAGGAAAAATTGCTATGCGTATTGCGTTGACATATGTATGTATGTACCTACTAAGTACTACCTACCTACTATGTACATTCTAGGTACCTAATTTTTTTATCTACTTAGTTTTTTTTTAAGGATTGGGTTGAATTCGCCGAAAACAGATTTCTGTATTACAGCAATTATGCAATACCATGATCTTCAGTATCCGCAACAAGTGATGTGCATAATACAAATACAGGTAGGTAAGATACATATCGTCGGTTACGCGTGCAAAGTTTTTCGAAAATGAGATTTTGTTGCCATCTATTAGATTTTAGCATATACTACAATCCCTTAAACTGGGAATCCCCATTTTGTTTATAATAACCGTTAGAATGCAAGTTTAGAAAAATGTGTAACTCCGCGACGTATCAATCTAGTGGAGAAAAAGTGTATCTCCGCGATTTGCAGTTGTAAAAGGTTGTGAGTGATATCGTGTTGCGAAGAAAAACAAATATTCGTGAACATAAGCTTCTTTTATTAATTGTGATAACATTTATTTAATAACAAATATACGGGAAGTGTCTTACAAAAGTTTTTCAATAACGAAAATCAATATTTTATAAGTGGTAAAGGAGTTACACAATTTGCACTCGTTCTACTATTTTAGAAAGAGGGAGATACACATTTCTTATTATAGCCATTGCAATGTGACTTTATATGAAATTCTCCTTGTTTTAGCTTTTAATCATGTTTCGAGGGTTACAAATGTTAAATTTGTTGAATATCAAACTACGAAACAACAATGATAAAGATTCTCCCCGCTCGATAAGGACATGATAATAGAATACGACATTTCCGAAGTAGATTACGCGACCTTAAGAACCACCGAATCAATTCAAATAAATAATTGTATAACAACAGATGTAGAGCAAAATAGAACAAATGAAAATCCTAAAAATCCAAATGAAAATCTGCCAGACATACGTATTTGTGAAGAAGAGGAAATTCATAGTAACACTGTGGAACTGGAAAAATCTTTGAACGAGGGAAAGTTGCCAGTAAAAAGAAAACGTAGGCTAGAAAAAACGAAGAGTTTGAAGAAAATAAAAAAAAGAGGGAAATGGGGCTGCCTTATAATGGCAAACGAAAATCAAATGGCCATTGGGAATATAAGGTAGCAAAACCTGGAAAATTTGTCGTCAATCCATGTATTTGCAAGCTCTCCGAAAAAAAAACTCGACTAGAATGCAGAAAGTTGAGCGAACTGCAAAGGCCTTCAATTTTTGACGCATTCTGGCAAAAGTGCAACTCGATACTAATGACAGTAATGACCATAATAAAGACACTACAAATTCTACCCCACAGACCAAATTGAATCCTACTCGAATTAAATTAGATAATTTTTTAACTTACTTCCGAAGGTTGAGTCTCACTACTGTCGGGCCTCTACGCAAAGGCTCTATTTGGAACCTCTCTGGAAATCAAAACAGAATTTATATCGATTTTATTTAAATTCGTATTGCATAGAAAAACAAGAGCTAAATCCTGCTTCAAGAACAACATTTAATGAAGAGTTTGTCAAAACGAAGTTATCACTTTTTCATCCAAGGAAAGACCAATGTAATACTTGTGTAGCGCATAAAATAAAAAATATAACAGACGAAGTATATCAACAACACCTTATTCTGAAACAAGAAGCACGAGATGAGAAAGATAAGGACAAAACTGCAGAAACATCAGACATCGTATTCACGTATTCGAAGTTTTACCTAAAATGCCAGATCAAACAGCAAATATCATTTTCTGGAGCGATGGCTGTGTGGGCCAAAATAGAAATGTATGTTTATCAAATGCTTTACTTAATTCGTCCATCAACTATAAGGTAAGGAGACAAATTCGATGCACTCGACTATTGAAAGAAGAATTCGAAATAAAGACATTAATGTCCCAGCAGACTACATTACTCATTGTGAAATGGCTCGCCTAAATCATTTCCCATATAAAGTTCAATACCTATACCATACCTTTTTTAAAGAATTTTCACAAATTAAATACTTTATATCAATAAGACCAGGTAGAAAGGTTGGTGAGCCAACAGTTAAACAAATTAAATATACTCCAGATACAGTTATTCAATACAAATTGAAGCACTCTGATAATGTATGGACCACATTAGATGTCCGGCGGCCTACGCTCTACCTGGAAAGAAGAAAAAAGAAAAATACGACCACTTCCAAGCTTTAAAAAAAGTCTAGAGTCGGACTATCATGCTATCTATGATGCAATTCCATTTGCCACAAAGTAAATTGCTATAAATATGTCTTGTATGTTTGTGTTCCAAATGTATTTAAAGTTTTTTCGTTATCTTTTGAAGCAAAGCTATGTTAAAACTGCGGCTATAATGTATTGCCTGCTCTATCTAGTCACTTATAATATATTAAAAATATATAGTCATTCTGCTCTTGCTCAGGAGCAATATTTCGGTTACGTGTTGGCTGTTGCAACGGATAAAAATATACATATATACAATACCTACAAATACAAATACCTTACAAACTAATATGCCATAGAATACATTTATATATATAAAATTTCATGTTATAGAGCGAGAGCGCTCTATGTGAAATTTTCAAAATTAATGAAATCACTTGCATGTGTATTGAGTTATTTAAAGACGATTATTTAAATACAATTTCAATTTTTACATAAATTCACTTCTTACGAGTTGTTTTAATTTATTTTAAAGCACATGTTGGCGGCAAGGCAATAGAAAATGTAAAAAAATATGTAAAAGGGTATAACTTAGTAGAACACTAAAAACAATAATGATTGAATATAAAAGATAATTCACTTTAACTTTTAACACATTATGAGCAGTTATAAAGAGATAATTATTCACTTTAACAAATTTTCTATGATATGATGGTCATCTCATTGATTTGGTATGATGCAGAGCGGTCATCCTTTGTCCATTGTTGTGATGAAGGTTTGTCATCTGTTATTAGCACAAGGGGTGCTGGTAGTCTGGGGACTAGTTTAGCAGTTGCTGGAGTGTGTGGTCATCTCCTGTTTTGATCCACATGGAATCCTTCCCCCAGAGAAGTTCCATGCTAGGATTTCATGTGGGTTCGCGGGTAATGTTATACCACGCCAGAGTCCCGTTTAAACGGGATAGGCTAAAAGTCTAGTTCAAGCGGCATAGCTTGGAAACTAGCTTTTCAGTTACTGGAGTGTGTGTACAACTCCTGTTACCATCCAGATGGACACCGCTCCCCACAGAGTACCAACTTTCGATTAAATAATTATTTAAAAATAATTTACTTTACTGTTTGAAAAAAAAACTGAATTTGCAATGCTGTACCACTCGACACAACCTGCTTCGTTGCCTCCCTAATTCCAACTTATTTTTAGGATAGCTTGAGATTAATTTTTTGGCAACAGCTCCGTTGACATCAGCTGTGATTTTACAAGGGATTACAACAACACAAAGCTATCCAGATCCACAGTACACATATTAAAGGTAATATCATTAGCGTTTTCATTTTTGTTCAGTTCTGCGCATCTGTCAAAATTGAGGTATTATGGTGGTAAAATGGTGGGTGCAGTGCCTCTTTACTTGTCCAATCGCAATATTTTGTTGTTGTTTCTAATGATGCGTGCTGAGTTCCTATGGGCACTGGAACAGCCATTTTTAATTTTTTGACACTTACAACTTTGACAACCTGCGCAATATATTACCTTTAATATGTGTACTGTGATCCAGATCCACAGTACACATATTAAAGGTAATATATTGCGCAGGTTGTCAAAGTTGGAAATGTCAAAAAATTTAAAATGGCTGTTCGAGTGCCCACTGGAACTCAACGCGCATCATTAGAAACAACAACAAAATATTGAAATTAGACAAGGAAAGGGGCACTGAATCCACCATTTTACCACCATAATACCTCAATTTTGACAGATGCGCAGGACTGAACAAAAATGAAAACGCTAATGATATTTGGGCCTATTCGGTAAGATCTTTTATTCTGTTATTCTTTTATTCTGTTATGAATTTCCATATAAAAATTTGTGCTGTCAAAAAATCTTTTATGAATTATACTTTTGGTATTCGGCATGACAAAATCTGTTATGAAATCTGCTACCAAATCTCTTATGAACTGTCAACAGTTCGAAATCTCAAAAAATCTTTTATGAATCGCATTTTTGGTATTCAGCTTGCCAAAATCTGTTATGAAATCTGTTATCAATAATAAAAGAATAAAAGACAAATTTTTGTGACTTTCATCATAAAAGATTTTAATAAAAATGTAAAGTAATGAATATTTATATTTTATTTCGACTACAAAATGTTCTTTAAAGGAAACAAATGTAAGAAAATAACATTTAAATATCTATGTACATAAATTCATAGATAAATAAGTAATTTAAAATAAAATTTATTTTTCGATGAAAACACAGAACGAGAACACTTTTGTTGGAGCTAAGATGTTAAATGTTCCTTTTGTCTTCCCGATGTGCGATTCTTGCTTTACTTCAATTCATCCGTCCAATTGTCTAATGCTTCATAGATATGCGAACGAACATCGTAGTCCGTAACGTCTCTTTAACATTCCGAAGCCAGAACCGAGATAATTGATTGTGCTTGAATCGGTCAACTGGACGTATTTTCCATCTTTGCGAGCGACATACCAAAGCCATTGGAACGTATGTCCTGACGTAATACTGCATCAACTGCAACCACTGAATATGAGATGCCCATGAAATCTAAATAAGCCCGAACTTTACAACAGAACGGACATGTTTGGAATTGGAAGAGAATCAACTCCAGACCAGATGTGTCCTTGGAATTATTATATTGCTTTGTAATTCTTATATTCGGCAAATATCGATAATTTTGGCTCGTATTAGTTGATATTCCTTCTGGATCTCGAGGTTTCTCTAATATAAACAAACTATAATAAATAAATACAAATACAAATTAAAAAAATTACTTTCAATTCACGAACACGGAACAACCACTTTATGTGTCAGTACTGAATTTTTTTAGAACAGCTGATTGAAAACAGATTTTAGTTCTGTTTGCTTGCATATTTCGTTTTCGAAGTTTCATAACAGAATTTTATAAAAGATCGAACTTCTGAATACCAATTATAAAAAATCTTTTATGGTGAAAATCTTTTATGATTCATAGCAGAAAATTCATAGCAGAAAATTCATAGCAGAATAACAGATGTGGCAGAATAGGCCTAATTACCTTTAATATGTGTACTGTGATCCAGATCGCTTTGGATACAAACCTGAACGCGGCCATTAATTCGCAGCGCAGTTCTCTTTTTTCTCTCTACCCATTTTCCGTGAAAAGAAAAGAGAACATGCTACTGACAATCACTACGGATCCAGTATTGCGGATTCCATAATCGACATGACTATTGATTTGCATGAAAATAATGATCAATTTGAATCTCTCTAATATTTTGTTATATAATTTACAAAGTGGTGAAAGCATATTAATTACTGGATTTCAATAAAATATAAAACCCCTATTGAACTTTTATCAGTTTTTTGTTGTGAAAATACTGGTAGATTTTGGACAATTCAAACACTAAATGGTGGAAAAAAAAGAAATTATGATAAAGTTTTCATTCGTGTAAATTACATCTCTGAAGCTGTTTTTTTTTCAAGAAATAACGTTAATTGATATTTGTGTTTTCTTTTTAATATAACCTGCAATTTTCTATTGCAACAAAAATACAACTGTTGGCGACGAATAAAAAAAATTCTTAACAAACATTAATTGTATTTAAAAGAACTAAAATTTAACTTAAAAAAATTTTTAATTTTTGAAAATACCTCCCTTCACTAGTATCATCAAGGAAATAGTGCCAAATTTGATATGCCATTTTTGGGGTTAACTTACTTTTAACCCAGGTGTAAATTTAAAAAGGATTCAGTGAATAATATGGCAAATATTCTTTGTTTAGAGGGGTTTATTCAAGGGCCACGATCATCGCCATTGTTAAAGCCCGTAAGACACTACATTTTTTTCTTCATTTTTAAGCCCGTATGACACTACATTTTTTTCTTCATTTTTAGCTCATTAAAGCCCGTATGACACTACATTTTTGTTTTCATTTTTAGTTCGTTGAATCATACTAAAATGTCAGACAAGAGAAAAAGGGAAAGATATTAGCTGTGTTTTATTTTCCCCAAGATCCGAACCAGATTGGATTTGCTTACAAAAATACATGTATTACAAAAACAACACAAGATCCAACTTTGTTTTGAATTTGGATTTCCAAATCCATTTGAACACACACCCTTAATTTGTAAATGTCGTCAGTAGTGTAAAGAAAAAAGACAAAGGGTGTATACGAATAAAAAAAACAAAGGAAAAAAAGAGTTGGGTATATAACGCATGTCACAGAGATCCTGGGTTGTTTTATTTTCCTGATCTGATCTGGATTGGATCTGGGGGAAAATAAAACGCAGCTATTGTTTTTAAAAAAGGAAAAACACTTATCTGGTAAAAAAATAATATGAATTGTCATCATTATTTAAAAATCCTTTTGTTGTTTTCTCTTCTAATGCTGCAATATTTGATTAATTTAGATTAACGGCATCACAAAATTATAACCGATTCAATTTTGTCCGAAATGTTCATTAATAAATAGTTTTATAACGTTTTTTGAAATATGTTTTAATTTTCAATTCTAAACTGTCAAAAAAAAAGCTGCTAGAAGCTGAAAAATGTAAATCAAATCACATTTTTAATTAGCCAGTTCAGGTTTCTTGAGATATCTGAGATCTCAGAGATCTCAGCAATCTCAGAAATCTGAACGTAATTCCTCAGTGAGATTCCTCACTTTTGCTGTCAAAAAGCTGAGACTGAAATTTTTTGGATTCGTTTGCTCAATTATTTTTTGTCGCAGTTGATCAATTTATAAAAACGAGATGGAGAGTGCTTTTGACTTCTGAAGGAAAAATTTTGTTCAGGTTTCTTCTTATCCTCAGTGGAGCTGACAGATGTTTGCTCATTGAGATCTCAGAAACGTGAACTGGCTAAATACATTTTTTCTGGCATTTTCACATTTTTTCTGACATTTTTTAATTTTTTTTGTGACATTTTCACATTTTTAGAGTTTGATGTGTACACACTCACTCATATGGGAATTTTCAGTAATGAATTCTTCGTATTGCTTTAATTTCATTTTCAATGAATTAAAAAAATGTAGTATCATACGGGCTAAATCATACTAAAGTTTCAGCAAAGAGAAAAAGGGAAAGATGTTTTTAAAAAAGGAAAAGCATTTATCTGGCAAAAAAAAATAATATGAATTGTCAACATTATTTAAAAATCCTTTTGTTGTTTTTTCTTCTAATGATGCAATATTTGATTAATTTATATTAACGGCAACAGAAAATTATATCCGATTGAATTTTGTCCGAAATGTTTATTAATAATTAGTTTTACAATGTTTTTTGAAATATGTTTTAATTTTCAATTCTGAACTGTCAAAAAAAAGCTACTAGAAGCTGAAAAATGTAAATCGAATCACATTTTTAATTAATACATTTTTTCAGAGATTTTCACATTTTTTCTGACATTCTCACATTTTTTTGTAACATTTTCACATTTTTAGGATTTGATGTGTACACACTCAATCATATGAGAATTTTCAGTAATGAATTCTTCGTACTGCTTTAGTTTCATTTTCAATTAATTAAAAATGAGAAAAAAATGTAGTATCATACGGGCTTTAGCTCATTAAATCATACTAAAGTGTCAGCCAAGAGAAAAAGGGAAAGACGTTGTTTTTAAATAAGGAAAAGCACTTATCTGGCAAAAAAATAATATGAATTGTCAACATTATTTAAAAATCCTTTTGTTGTTATCTCTTCTAATGCTGCACTATTTGATAAATTTATATTAACTGCAACACAAAATAATGTCCGATTTCATTTAATCCGAAATGTTTTTTGAAAATTATTTGTTTAATGCTTTTTGAAATGTTTTAATTTTTAGTTCTGACATGTCAAAAAAAAGCTTAGAAGCTTTAAGCGGCATATACACACATCAAAATCTCATCAAGCATGGAAGAGTGTGTTAGTAAAACAAGTTTCACATTGAATATACACACATCAAGCATGAGTTTTCAATCACTCATTTATACGTACTTGTTCAAATGAGAAGACATGTGAGGATTTTTATCCGCTGCCAGTATTTTGAATTTTCCTCATCGCTGTTCAATATGAAAATGAGCACATGCATGATCAAGCATTCATTCTCAAATATACACTACCTCAATCTTGACTACTTGATTGACCAAAAATCAAAAAGTTTTGATTTTACTTCAAGCATACACACAACGTATACGTGTGGCAATTTTACTAATACACTCTCCCATGCTTGATGAGATTTTGAACTGTGTATATGCCGCTTTAAAATGTAAATCGAATCACATTTTAAATACAATTTTTCTGACATTGGGTGCGTTCAATCGATTACGTTTTACATCTGAATTTTCAGATTTCTGAATTTTTGGAGCTTCTGATTGGCCAGCTGTCATAAAAAGTTAGATGACTTTTAGTGACTTTTAGTTACGTTTAGTTACGTTTCATCTGAATTTTTAGACAAGAAATTCTCATCTGAAAATTCAGATGAAAGTTGTTTGTGGTGGGGGAAGTGCCAAAAGCACACATAAAAGCTGAACTTTATAATTTTCGTCTTGTTGGTGGTTGATTTTTTTAGTTTTTGTCATGAAAATTTAATACTTATTTAAATGAACAAACTTTTTGTTTATTGTTTAGTGAATTTTTAAATCAACAATTTTTTTAATTGGTGTTTGGAAAGTTTTTCTATGCTTTTGTAAGTCATACATATCAATAAAAGGAAAGGAAATAGTGAAGGTAATTAAACCTGTTGCTGATTTAGTTACATATATTTTCATCCTTACAACTACTCACTCTCAATGTTTAATTTACAAATGTAATTAAAGTTCTATTTTATTTCGCTTCAATGTAAATCCTGAAGGTAAATGCAGGAATTTGACACAATGACTTTCGACTGAAATTTCAGATTTTTTTTGCGTTCAACGACATAAATTCAGAAATCTGAAAATTCAGATGTTAAGCTATTTTTATTGAACCCGCCCATTTTCTCATTTTATCTGACATTTTCACATTTTTTTGTGACATTTTCACATTTTTAGTGTTTGATGTGTACACACTCACTCATTTTTTTCTCATTTTTAATTCATTAAAAATGAAACTGCATTTGACAATTCATATTATTTTTTTCCCAGATATGTGCTTTTCCTTTCATAAGAACAACATGTTTCCTTTTTACTCTTGGCTGATACTTTAGTATGATTTAATGAGCTAAAAAAGGAAACATGTTGTTCTTATGAAAGGAAAAGCACATATCTGGGAAAAAAATAATATGAATTGTCAAATGCAGTTTCATTTTTAATGAATTAAAAATGAGAAAAAAATGTAGTATCATACGGGCTAAAGCCAGAAAATGTCAGACAAAATTTATTAGAAATGTGATTTGATTAACATTTTTCAGCTTCAAGCTGCTTTTTTTTGACATTTCAGAATTTAAAATTAAAACATATTTCAAAAATATTATAAAACTAATTTTTTCAAAACAATTCGGAGAAAATTGAATCGGATATTATTTTGTGTTGCCGTTAATATAAATTAATCAAATATTGCAGCATTAGAAGAGAAAACAACCAAAGGAATTTTAAATGTTAACAATTCATATTATTTCTTTGCCAGATAAGTGCTTTTCCTTTTTTAAAAACAACATCTTTCACTTTTTCTCTTGGCTGACACTTTAGTATGATTTAAGGAGCTAAACATTAAGAAGAAAATGTAGTGTCATACTGGCTTTAACATAGGAAAGGAACTGCAACCTAATGATAGCTTTTTTTAAGGTGGCAAATTTTACGAAGTTCTTATTAGTAATAATAATAATTTATTATCTTCAGAGAAAACTTAAAACAATCAGACAAATGTATGTAACATCTATAAAATTTTATGAAAAATGTTAAAGTTGATACAGTTTTGCTCAGTAATAGGTGAATCCTTGAAATAAATAGTTTAAAAGTTTGAATTTCATCTAAGAGTAGCTGTGGTAAATTTCACACCTTTTATTGAACTGTAAAAAAAATGCGAACCGTCTTTAAAAGATAAAATAAATTTTTATGGGCTGTTCTGAAATATGTTTAAATTAAAAATAAACTTTGACCAATATTTCTGATTGTTCATTTACTTCAAGAAAAATGGTAATCAGATATATAAAAACAGGTGTTGTTTTCTAGCACCCGATTATGACACTTATATCTAATATCTATATATAAATCAAGAATAAACCTATTAGTAAAAAACTAAATTATAACAAGGTCAGTATATAAAGTAGCTGTTTCAATTTTATTTTTTATTTAATGTAAGTGCATCAGAAAAAATGTTTCTAGGGGCGGCAAAAACTGACTTCGTCCCAGGCGGCAAAAACCCACGCTACGTCACAAACTAAAAAGTCGTCAATCCACCGGTTGTTTATGATTGTCCACCAAAAATTTTCGTTTGTCCACCCTCAAGAAAAAGTTATTCAACATTTCTTTTTTATAGTAAATATCAAAATCTTTAAAGTCGTATACCACCCCGAATTTAAAGCTTACCATGGAGCCAAGTGAGTTCGATTGTCTACCAAAAAATTTAAATAAATAAAATATTCAACTTTTATATTTTATACCTCAAAACACAAAGAAATGAAAATTTCACTTAGCGGAACGGAATCTTTCAAAATCGTTTATCCACCGTTTGTCCAGGCTTCGTTACAATTTATTCAACTTTTCTATTTTATGGGAACATCCCCAAAAACTACCTACCAACCACAATTTTCAACTTAGAAGGTCGAAACCAAGTGCGTTCATTTGTCCACCGGCCGATTATGATTGTCTATTAAAAATATTTTTTAATGCGGTAGACGACTTTTAGTTTGTGGGGTGTTGCTATAAAAAATAAATGTTGAATAACTTTTAAACTAAGGCTGGAAAAATTAAAATGGTGGACAATCAACATTGGCCGGTGGACGAACGAATGCACTATGTCCCATCCCCCTAAGTTATCAATTGCGGGCGGAAGACGACTTTTTAGTTTGTGGGGGTGTTTCTATAAAAAAAGAAAAGCTTAATAACGTTTTTCTGGAGGTGAACAAACGAAAATTTTGGCTGGACAAACGTGGACAAACGATGGGCAAACGAATCTGACATATTTCGACCCAAAATTTTAAGGTCGGGGTCTACTACTTGCTTAATTTAATTTAAAAATAAAATTATCCAATCTTTAAACTAAATATTAGAAACAAAAATTGTTTTTCTACTCCTATACTCACTTGATAAATGTAAATGTATGTTCATACTTATTTTATATGCTAATAGAAGAGTTTAAGAAGAATTGTTTTTTCAAAGTCAAATAGAAAATGACATAATTGAAGTTCCAAAAACAATTACAGTTTTATTAAGACAAAATGCAAAACATCTTACCAGAGAGAAAGTCCTTCGGTTGTCCGATATCCATCCAAAAGCCAGCAAGCTCCATAGCGTAGAGCTGATTTTCTGCAGCCATAACCGGAAAGATTTCTTTTTCAATTGAAGTCGGCTTAATTTCTATTCTTTTTAAGATTGATGGATTAAATATGTATATTCCGGCATTTATTTTATTGCTGACGAATTCTTGCGGTTTCTCAATGAAACTATTTATGCGGCATTCTTTATTATATAAGACGACCCCATACTTTGAAGGTTCCTCAACTTTTGTAACAACTATTGTTCCTTCTTTTCCGTGAGCAAGGTGAAATGCTTCAAGCTGCTTAAATGGAAAGTCGCAAATAACATCAGAGTTTAATACAAAAAAAGGGTCATCACTAGCAGTTAGAGCATCTTTTGCTAGAGCTAAGGGTCCTGCGGTACCCAGTGGTTCCGTCTCGTGGGAGAATTGAAGATCTAAACCCAATTTCTCAGCTTTTTGTTTAAGTTCACATTCCATTTGTTCGGCACGATAAGAAACGGCTAATATAACCTAAGGATTATTGTAAAGAGAAAATAGGTATGTACATCAATAAATTAGCGGTGTTTCTTTGAAGATGGGGAGGTACCTCATGAGCAATTCGCTAGCCATTTTCAACGGAAAGCACAGATGACAGAATTGATTTCCCTACAAATCTCATATTATACTCGCAGATGAGAGCACGAGCAGTTTGTTGTTCTAGATTATCGTTCATCTACTCATGAGTACTGCGCCACCTCCAAAGAAGCAAAACGGCTGTTAGAGTAATGTTTTAATAGTACAAACCTCTGATACACCTGCAGTTTTCAAAGCCTCTAGCTGGTGTAATAGTATAGGTTTGTTCGCAAATTCCACTAAAGGTTTTGGTATACTGAGAGTCAAAGGTCTTAGTCGAGTTCCAAAGCCACCAACCAATATAAGCGCTCGGGTGCCTTTTTTTCTTAAATGCGTATTTATTTTACTCATTTCTTCAAAAATTGTGAGACAATAAACTGCAAAATGCCACGACTCCAAACTCAAGACGAGAAAAAAAATTGTTTGGATGAAGATAAACAGATTTCCAACCTTATTCTATGTTTCCAAATGATAAACAAAAACAGAAGTCATACATGTCATTTAAGAAACCAACTATAAAGATAGACAACCTCGGCTGTTCCGGTTTTGACCAGAGAAAGATTGGAATCATATGGCGTGTTCAGAAAAATGAGATCTCAGATATTTTTCTCACTTAAAAAGTGAGCAAGCGAATCCAAGATTTTTTTTCCTCAGAGTTTTGACAGCAAAGCTGAGAAATTTTGCTGAGGAATCCTGTTCAGGTAATGCCTCATTTACACAAATGGCAAAATGCCATTATAGCTGCCAAATATAAGCCATTTTTCTTTTCACCGTGTAAACGCTCTAAATACTGACATATTTTTTGCCATAAAAAACTGGCAGAGACAATTTGGCATTGAATGCTGCCATTAAAATAGCACTGTGTAAACACTTTGCTGGCGCCATTTTCCAAATTATGCCATATTCGAAAAAGAATGAACATGTTCATTCCACTGATCTCTATAAAGGTAGAACTAGAATAGGCGGAAGCCAACGTACGTGGTCGTACGAAACCGAGCGAAAACAAGAAATTCATATGACGCGCACATAATTGCGATTTGGAACTTTTCGTTTAGTTTTCGTTAACTTTCGCCGTCGGACGTGAGAGCGCTCACCGACCGCTCTTTCGTACGTGGACTGACAGCTAGCTTCAAAAATCAAAAAAATCACTTCCAACCACTCAAGTGCATTATGGGTGACTTATGAATTTGACGTTTTGGAAAGCAACTTTTCGTTCGCTTTTGACACTAGCTTCCGACAGCTACCGCCTATTCTAGTTCTACCTTAATACACTGGATAGTGAATAGCCTATAGTGTATAACAGTTTTGGTGAGGCAAGTTTTTTAAAGGGTACCGGCCACGACCTCATATCTCGCTCTTTACAAACGAAGAAAGAGATTGAAGATATTTGCCGAAATTGAGCATTTATTTGATATCAGTTGATGGCAACAAGCATTGCGGCTGTAAATATTAAAAAAAAAAAAGAAAATGCAGGTCCAGTAGCCTCCATTCCGCTGGCGCCGCTGTTATACTGTTATATGAGGGTACCGGCCACGACTATATTTTTGCCTCAAAAATTTTGTATGAATACACTATCCAGTGTATATAGAGATCAGTGGTTCATTCTTTATTGGCAAAATGCCATTTCAAATGTCACATCTTTGAACTTTGAATATTGACGGCGTTACAAGGGATTATTTATTCAACAAAACTAAATTTGTAAGTAAATAGAAAATACAGATTTAAGCCTCAACTACATAAGCCAAAAAAGTGAAAAAGTGCAAAAGTGAAAATTTTTAAATTGATTTTGTGATAGTTTTTCTGACTAGAAAACTTATAACAATGATGCAGAAAGCTTAAATTTTGGTTTAAAAACAAATTTGTGTATTCTTTTTCACAAAACAACGGCGCTAGCGGTAAAAAAAATATTTTTACTTTTGTACTTCAGTACTTTTTGGCTTATGTGGTTAAGCCTTTAAGCCTCAACTACATAAGCCAAAAAAGTGAAAAAGTGCAAAAGTGAAAATTTTTAAATTGATTTTGTGATAGTTTTTCTGACTAGAAAACTTATAAAAATGATGCAGAAAGCTTAAATTTTGGTTTAAAAACAAATTTGTGTATTCTTTTTCACAAAACAACGGCGCTAGCGGTAAAAAAAATATTTTTACTTTTGTACTTCAGTACTTTTTGGCTTATGTAGTTAAGCCTTTAAGCCTCAACTACATAAGCCAAAAAAGTGAAAAAGTGCAAAAGTGAAAATTTTTAAATTGATTTTGTGATAGTTTTTCTGACTAGAAAACTTATAACAATGATGCAGAAAGCTTAAATTTTGGTTTAAAAACAAATTTGTGTATTCTTTTTCACAAAACAACGGCGCTAGCGGTAAAAAAAATATTTTTACTTTTGTACTTCAGTACTTTTTGGCTTATGTAGTTAAGCCTTTAAGCCTCAACTACATAAGCCAAAAAAGTGCAAAAGTGAAAATTTTTAAATTGATTTTGTAATAGTTTTTCTGACTAGAAAACTTATAAAAATGATGCAGAAAGCTTAAATTTTGGTTTAAAAACAAATTTGTGTATTCTTTTTCACAAAACAACGGCGCTAGCGGTAAAAAAAATATTTTTACTTTTGTACTTCAGTACTTTTTGGCTTATGTAGTTAAGCCTTAAGAATATATGTTGACCGATTCTGATTCGTGATTCGTGAAGAGGTCCTACTTATGTAGTTGAGGCTTTAAGCCTTTAAGTTTTCAATAAATATACTAATAAATTAATATTTAGGAATTTGAAAAGACATGGAACAAGTGATCTTAATTAAAAAGGCAGCTCGCAAAAGGAAAGTCGAGAGGAAGTGGGTACCACAAGAGGAGCAATTGCTTGTTGAAATGGTCGAGGCTCGGGAAAACTTGTGGAATTTTTGTTCACCCGATTACAGAAACAGGGATTTGAAAAGTTTTCATTGGGATGAAATCTCTAAAAAAACGAACCACAGTGTAGATGATACCAAGCTACACTGGGGTTCATTAAGATCACGATTCAATGTACAATTTATATTACTTAGCTAAAGTTTTTTGAAATTCATTCTTTTTCTTTAAAGGCCGAACAAAAAAAACTTATGACCACAAAAAGCGGACAAGGAGGTTCTACAAATTTAGTAAATATGGCTCGTTTATGGCAGTCATGTAAATACATTATTTTTTTCCTTGCCATTTAATACTGGCAAAAATAATGCCAACATTTAATCAGCCTTTTTTTTACTCGTGTAAACGCATGCCATTATAATTTTATTTCGTCCATTATTTTGCCAGTTTTTTGGCAGAAATATTGGCAACTTTGCCATTCGTGTAAATCCGGCATTGATGTCGAATTCCTTTCAGCCAAAAAAAATCGATCCCTGTGAGAGATTTTGATCCCGGACCAGTTTTGGCATTCCATTCAACCAAAAAAAATCGATCCCTCATGATTTGGGATCAAAATCTTTGATCCCGATCTCAAGAGAGATTTACACCTACACGAAACACGCACTTGCACTCACACAATAGTAAAGTGACATTTATCTAAACGTCATTATGAAATTTTTCAATTCGGAAATTATTGTTGTTTACTTTTTAGAAGTTTTGTGAAAATAAATTTATATTTCCTTTTTCGTGGCCTTTTCAAATTTAAATTGTTATTTAAATACATTTATGAATTGCAAGAACGACGGTGACAATCGGTGTTTGTCCGCTGGTGAAGCTGCCGAATGCATTTACTGTTTTGCACAATCTATGTAGACTGTAGAATACAACGCCGCCGTTGCTGCAGCCATTCCAACTGCAGGGATACATATAATCCGGAAGAAAAGTGTGCTTCGACTACATGTGAAATTGCATTTCCAGGCAGAGAAGGTGTTGCATTATCATTTGTTTCCGAAGTTAAATTTTTTTTTTTGTTAAAATAATTGAAATTGGTGCAGTGTTAGTACATGAAAGAAATAAAATTCCTACTAGTACTAAGGATCAAAAAATCCCTTATGTGTATTTTAGTTTTAATTGATATTTTAGACTCATACGAGGAAAGAAAATCGTTTACTCTTTTGTAAGTTAAACAAGTCACCATGATTTTTTAAATTTTGTTTACCATTTTAAACTTCAGCATTTTAAATAGTCTCAAATCTACGACTAACAAAGTCGTCAGTTTTCTGTCGCCTACCTATATTTATACGAAGTCGAATGATGACACTGAAGATTCTATTATTGATTTGCCTCAAAATATTGATTAATTTGAATCTCTCTAATATTTTGTTTTATATAATTTACAAAGTGGAGAAAGCACAGTAATTATTGCCAATAAAATTAAATTTTATTGTGAAAATAGTGGCAGATTTTGGACCATTTAGAACTAAATGGTAAAAAAAGAAATTATGATGAAGTTATCATTCGTGGAAATTACATCATTACATAACAACAATTGGGTTTCCATTTCAAAAGTTGCGTTTTTTTTCCCCCTAATCCAATTCAGATCAGATCATGATTATAGAACAAACTGGATCACAGAAATTTTTAGTTTTCATAGTTGGTCACATTACCCATAAAATTGACAGATTACAGAATGAAAATTCCATCACACAATTTATATTTTGATTGTTTTAGGCATTTGCAAATTCCGGGGTGACATTCTGTATGGGAAAAGCGAACAATCGTTTTCGTTTTTGCTTATGTTTGTCTATGAAAAACGAACGATCGCTTTCGTTTCGCTTATTACAGAATCTGGCCCCCTACCATCTCGAATAAAATCTCGTGCATGCAGAATGTCGGTGATAATCTGTACAAATAAATAATATGCAAAAATAAATAATAATTGCGACAAATAAAAACAATTCTTTAAAACACAAACATTTGTATATAATATGTATATTATAGTTTGAAAATACTTATACTTCTAGGAATTTTTCCCTATCCATACTATCACTGGTTTCATCAAGAAAATAGTGCCATATTTGACATGCCACACACACAATTACAAAAAAAAATTAATCCCATTTTGCTCTCCATTCACCACGAAAAATCCGCAATCCCGGATAAAAATCCCAAATGGCAAATGGAATTCGACATGAGATTGGGCTTTTCCACCAGCCGTCAGTTTCAAACACGCAAAAAAAAATAGAAAACAGCTGGTCTGAACTTGGAGAAAGGTAAACAAACGACAAATATTTTTATAATATAGTGCTTGTTTGTTTTCCAATAAAAACGTATAAAACGATGGTTATAACGCCAATTTAACAAAAAATCAACTTCAATAACTTATCAAGCTTATTTATATAAACAAAAAACACAGAAAATATTAAAAATCCACATTGCACTGAAAAAGCATTTGTTAACATTTCTCCAAGTTCGATATCACATGTTTTGTTTTTGTTGTTTTTAACTGTCAAAATTAGAATGAGAAAAGACAAAGATAGTTTTTGGAAAAGCCCAATTGCTGAGATCTCCGAGATTTCATTTCCCTGAACATGCCTATAGATCAAAAATAAAAGATACCAATCCTCGGCTGTCAAACTGGCTTGCCTACAAGCTGAAAAAACAGCTAACCGTGGTAGAATGGGTGCGTTCAATCGATTACGTTTTACATCTGAATTTTCAGATTTCTGAATTTTTGGAACTTCAGTTAAAGCCCTTCCACACTATCCCACTGAGTATTAATACAAAGTGGAAAAGAATTCCATGCTTCTGCCAAATTTGTGAGAGAGAAATTTCTTTTCATTTTTTGACCACACACAACAGTTTAATCTAACCTCAATAAAAATGTGATGAAATGTGTGACAGAATTAGAACCATTTCTAAAAATTCTCATGTATTAACACATGTCAAATCGTGTAGGCTGGGAATATCATATTTTGTTTCCACACTATTATACATGATTTGTTTCAAACTTTTTTGACATGTATTAATACTCAGTGGGATAGTGTGGAAGGGCTTTTAGATTACTTTTAGTGACTTTTAGTTACGTTTATTTACGTTTCATCTGAATTTTTAGACAAGAAATTCTCATCTGAAAATTCAGATGAAAGTTTTTTGTGGTGGGGGAAGTTCCAAAAGCACACATAAAAGCTGATCTTTATAATTTTCGTCTTGTTGGTGGTTGATTTTTTTAGTTTTTGTCATGAAAATTTAATACTTATTTAAATGAACGAACTTTTTGTTTATTGTTTAGTGAATTTTTGAATCAACAATTTTTTTAATTGATGTTTGGAAAGTTATTCTATGTTTTTGTAAGTCATACATATCAATAAAAGGACTTTTAATGAAGGTAATGAAACCTGTTGCTGATTTAGTTACATATATTTTCATCCTTACAACTACTCACTCTCAATATTTAATTTACAAATGTAATTAAAGTTCAATTTTATTTCGCTTCAATGTAAATCCTGAAGGTAAATGCAGGAATTTGACACAATGATTTTCGACTGAAATTTCAGATTTTTTTTGCGTTCAACGACATAAGGAGGAGGCAACGAAGCAGGTTGTGTCGGCACAACCTTGCTAATACAGTTTTTTTTTTAAAACATAAAAGTAAATTATTTCTTAATAATTATTTTCATCGAAAGTTGGTACTCTGTGGAGAGAGGAGTCCACCTGGGTGATAACAGGAGTTGTACATACACTCCAGCAACTGAAAAGCTAGTTTACAAACTGTGCCGCTTGAACTAGACTTTGAGCCTATCCCGTTTAAACGGGACTCTGGCGTGGTATCACATTACCCGCTAACAACTGTGTCATGTGACCGTGACTGACGTGTTGCCCACATGAAATCCTAGCGTGGAACTTCTCTAGGGGAAGGATTCCAACTGGATCAAAAACCGGAGATGATCATACACTCCAGCAACTGCTAATCAAGCCCCCAGACTACCAGCACCCCACAACCTTGTGCTAAAAACAGATGACAAACCTTCATCACAATATTGGACAAAGGATGACCGCCCTGCATCAAACCAAATCTATGAGACGACCATCATATGATAAAATTTCTTAAAGTGTATTACATCTTTATTACTGCTCATAATGTGTTAGAGTTAAAGTTAATTATCTCTTATATTCAATATTATTGTTTTTAGTGTTTCTACTAAGTTATATCCTTCACATATTCTATATTCATTTTCCATTGCCGCTAAAATTTGTTTTAAAATCATTTATAACAATTCGTAGAAGTGAATTTATGTAAAAATAGAATTGTCTTAAATTATTCAATGTACCTATTCATGCAAAAGTGATTTCATTAAATTTGAAAATTCTACATAGAGCGCTCTCGCTCTATAACACGTAATTTTATGTATATAAATATATTCTATGGCATATTAGTTTTAAGGTATTTGTATTTGTAGGTATTGTATATATGTATATTTTTTATCCGTTGCATCAGCCAACACGTAACCGAAATATTGCTCCTGGGCAAGAGCAGAATGACTATATGTTTTTATATATTATAAGTGACAGCCATGAGGATTCTAAAAAATGTAAATAGATAGAGCAGGCAATACATTATAGCCGCAGTTTAACATAGCTTTGCTAAGTAAAGATATTTTCTGAATTGTACCCTTTGTAAAATTCTCTAAAAGTCTCAATAAAATTCAATTCAATTCAATTCAACGACATAAATTCAGAAATCTGAAAATTCAGATGTTAAGCTATTATTATTGAACCCGCCCAATGTATCAAGTTGCAATAGAATTAGTTAAAACACTGTTACCGGACAGCTTGGATAGGCAAAGGTGGGTATGAGGTAAGGACGTGGGTAGGATTGAGGATTGGGAAAGGTAGGTATTGGATAACCGTTCAGGCTCAAAGCGGAATGATTCTAACGGAGAAAAGCGAGTATAGGAAACGGAAATAAATCGAGGGCTTTGGGTCTTAATGGAATGAAAGGGAATGATGCTAGGAGGACTTCGGTTTTAAGGAAAGGAAGGAAACAAGGTCGCAAAGGTAAGTTAGGGATAAGTAATGGTACCTGAACGGGGGAGAGGAGTGTCGCACCTTGGGACTGGCACGCTGGCGACGCTCGGCTTAGCTCGCCGGATATGGGGGGGATCTTGTCCCAAGATGTGACTAAGCCGGCAACAAAAACATAAATCGTGCCAAACAAGACATCACAAACTAGACGATTACAAATACATTAAAGGATTCTTGGCTTACCATCTTTACTTCACACCAACTTACACATCATATTTCGGGCTCCGCTGATGACACGCGGATGACCGCCCTCCCTGCCTGGAGTCCGTGGCCATGTTAGTCGGACTCCCCGAATGCAGAGACGATCGTTGGTCTCAATTCACTTCCTCCTCCAGTGTCGGTTTCACCCCTTCCACCCCCTGAAAATTTCTATTAATAAGCCATTAAGCCGCTAACGCTGCTTAGAAAAAAACCATTGGAGTTGGCGTGACTCACAAACATTATTGATTTATTGCAACATCAAGGGAAATTTAAATGAAAACATGGAGATTAGAAAAGGATAAGATACTAAAAAAAACTGAAGAGTTTTATATAATGGTAGGTACTACTTACTTACTAAGATTATATGTTATGTAAATATTTTTTGGAAAACAAAATTGGATTTCTCAACAAAGAGATATAATAAAATTTACAAATACAAATAATTATGAAAAAAGAAGGATTTTAACTATTCTTAAATACTTAAAACTAAAAATTTTAATTTGCTTCTCGATTTTATATTACACAAATTTCCTTTTTTTTTTTAATCTTATAGATCGATTTTTTTGGGGGGTTTTAGGAAACCCCGGTTTTTTTTTTTTGGATTTTTTTTTTTTTTGTTTGATTGGTAGATATTTTGATTCTTTTAGATACGCCGGGATGTAACAAGAGGGAATGAGTATCAAAATAAATCGCACCGACCTTCTTCAGAACGCGGACCCTACTTGTCGCCTTCTTTCGGATGCTTTTGGCGATCTTTTCTCTTTATTTTTTTTTCTGGTTTCGCGCGTTTTTCGGAGACCCTACCTACACAGAGCTCTCTATAGGTTTACGCCAGCCGAAATCAAAAGCCTTAATTGGCAAAAACGACCGCGAACGACCGTCCGAAGGCAAGTGGTTAATTTGCTCTTTTCCTTCCTATATACCTCCCTTTACTAATATATACTGGTTTTAAATTTTGGATTTAACTACAAATATTTACAACTTTAAAATTTATATTTAAAATATCACGCTCAAAAAAAAGTTCAAAACGTTATAAACAGAAATAATATTTTTTTCTGCCAATTGATGAAAGGCCCCGCTGTAGGCCGCGAACTTTCCTCTAGAAAATTTCGATTCACCGCTAAATTGGTTCAGAACGCTATAAAAACGTTCGGCGGCCACGACCCGTTTCGTTAGCCGTTGACCGCCAAGGATCCGCTTATACCGGTAACCTGTATATTAAAACCCCTATTCCTTTGTTTAATTTTTTTTGTTCTTCACATCACTGTTTCTTAGATTATTTTTGACTCACCCTTTCTCTTGTAATTATTCTTTTTTTTCTTTTGTTTGCGGATCTGGACAACTGTTCTGACCTCTGCTGTGGCTTATCTATAAAATAGAGCTTAACATCACGACCACCACCTCACCATACAGCAACAAAAAAAACCTCACCTTTAACTTAATTCTTTGATCGTGTAATTTTATCTTGTATGTATCCTTGTGCTTCTCCCAGAAATTACCTAATCAAGTTTCACCTACATATCTCTGATTATTTTAAATTTCCACCCATCTTTTACTTTTATCAAAACGACTTACCCTCTTAAATTTTTTTTTTCCTCTTGGTAGTTTTTTTTTGTTTTTTCTTAAACAGCGGCTGAGAAAAATTGGTAACACCACTTTCAACAAATCTAAATTCAAAATTTACCGCACTGCCTAATATAAAATAGGGCTTTTTTTTTTTCCTTTTTTTTTTTTTAACACTTATAGGTATTTCTTTTTAATTTCTTTGGGACACTTCTGATCGCTATGGACACTTTTTTGATATTGAATGCATATCGCAACCGGCAAGTGCAATCCGCTGCCTTGCAGACAATTCCACCCACACATGCAACCATCCACCGTTCCCTCACTGCAACCGAAATAATGCAACAACTTTCATTTAACTATTCTGCTCTCTTTATAAAAAAAAATCTTCACCCCGCACGATCCCTCGCCAAACATAGCCTAAGAGCCGAAATGTAGGCTACCCTTGCCATTAACTTCATCTTTAGCGAAGATCGTACCCTTAAATCAGAATACTACCCCACCGACTCATTATTGTAAACCCACCCTTTGTGGATCGTCGGCCATCTTTCCTTTTCGGTTGTGGATTCTAATTCTAACTAACCCCTGACAGCCAATCAGCGTACGGCTTCTATATTTTTCTAGTCTCCTTCATTCATAATTATGTTTACTACGCTGCCTATATCTGACACCTGTGCATCGACGCAATTGCCTGGTTAGTTTTTTTTTATTTTTATATTTCATTTTTTTTGTGTATTGTTAACTTTTTTCATTTATTTGTTTCAGTTGTTATTTCGTTTCTATACTTTTTCTTTGAAGCATCCCTCTAATTATTTTCTTTTAGTTTCTTTCTAGTTTTCCAAAAGGAGAATGACGTCCAAGGGCCTACCTACATGAAAGAGGGATTTCGCCAGCCGGGTATATTTAAATTTCTTTTCAGAAATTTTCTTCGAGTTTTATTAATTTATTTTATTTTATTTACTCTTTTCAGACGATCGCAACAAAACACCGGTTCTGGCCGTGACTGGCTCACCTCAGGGACGGTGTCAGATCTTATTTCAACCATAAGGAATGTGGGGAGTTTAACCCACGAAACAGCCGGGCATCACTATACAACCTTAGTCGTGTCGTAACCGCAGTGAGTTTTGTTTACTTTTTTTTTTTTTGTTTTTTTTTTCTTTTATCGGCCATATTCTGTTACCCGTTCATATGAATTTTCGGGAAACAAATGTTCCACAAAACATATAAATGCGATAACAATAAAACTTATCAATTAGTTACAATTACATAAGTGCCACCTAAATAATTCTTGACAGAGATATGATCTCGAAAGATTACGTGTTTAAAAGTGTAATTGTGATAAACAAAGTACATTAATTGGTGAATTGAAAAAAAAATTCGATCGGATAGCAGAATATGGCAGTATGTGTAGTGTCCAATGTGTTTCCACTTTTTTTTTCTACATCTTGCCTTAAGCATATGTGATCAGGATTATGGTGGGTAAAAATAAACATTTTATATGCACCTTTTAAACGAACGGGTCAATTTAGATTTTAGAGCGTTGATCAATTTGTAAATAGTAAAGTTTATTGAAACGTTTCGATGGCGATAGATTACGAAATTCACAGTGTGTATTCTGTCTCCGGTTCGTACCTAGGTGACTTACTAGTGAATCGCAATCGCTTTCGGTTGGTTGTACAGAGGTTTTATTCGTGATAAAATTTTGTATCCCACTAAAATTCATCCGCCAAGTAAATTCAGTACATTTTAACTGGTTTTGTGGAATCGTTGATTCAATATAGATTTAATCAGGCTTTAGTTTTTGTTTATAAATTTTTATTTTCTGTGAACTTTTTTTTCCTATTTTTGTTTGTTTGTTTATTCAAATATCTTTTGGGCATTATCCACATATTGTGCCGCAACAATTTTGTGAACTTTTGAGGGTTTTGTTTTGAGTTGGTACCTGTCTTTATATTTGTTTTTTTTTTTTTCTTTTTATTTTCTTTTTACATATTATGGATATATTATATGATTTTACTTTTTCTAACAGTTTTACTTGTTTCATATAATCGGTTCGTTCGTGACTTTTTATTTTTATTCGAACTATGTACTCGCGGGTTTATAATTGTTTGCATCGTTATCATGAAAATGTGTACCCATAGGTCGATGTTACCAACCGGTGGTATTTACTTGTTTTCGAATTTTCTTACTATTTATCTTTGTACCAAGTATTTGACGGTTTTCTGTCAACTTTTCTTGGTAACATGGGTACGAATTTACGCGAAAATACTTTTGGTACAATTTCCTAACTTATGAACATTTACACTAACGATGAATGAATAAATAAATATATAATAGAAGCTATTCACGGGTACTAAAGTTTTATTGCACGAAGAGATGTTATGGCTAGGCCTATCACAGAACGTAGTTATCACGGTTGTTTTTATCACAGAACGTTGTTATTACAGATCGGTTATTGCTTCATGTCCTTTGCATGGAACACACCAATGCTTTTACCGGAAAGGTTTTCTAACTCGTACGTGTTCTTGCCAATACATTTGACTACGCGACATTTGATAAATTTCGGGCAGAGTTTTGACGAGAGGTATTTCGACGAATCGCTAAGTACGAAATTTCGGCGATATACTTCCTGCCCAGGAACGAAACGAACATTGCGGCTTCTAATGTTATAAGTTTTTGCGCTTTTCTCGTTAGCTCGAATAATATTCTCTTTCACTTTATCGCGAATGCACTGCAGCCGGTTAAGCCTCGGAAGGGTCAAAAGCTCGCCATCCTCCATCGCCTTGAGTTTTTCGACCAATTCGTAACTCTTGCCGTGTGTCATCATATTCATGCCGAATAGGGTAAAATATGGTGACACGCCAGTTGAGGAGTGTACTGAACTTCTCAACGCACATGCGATATCACTTAAGTGCATATCCCATTCGCGTTGATCGTCTTTTAAGTAAGAACGGATGGCAGCTAGCAACGTTCTGTTCACCCTTTCCGATGCATTGGACTGAGGCGAATAAATCGCAGTTCTGAAATGCCGAATTCCATAGCTTTGCAGTAAATTTTGAAAATCTTTCGATATGAATTGTTTCCCGTTATCAGAATGAATTATCTGTGGAACTCCAAACGCGTTAAAAATTTCATTTTTCAAGAATTTAATCACACTCGTGGTATTTGCTGCACGCAAAGGTTTTAGAAACACATATTTCGAAAAATGATCTAGGACAACCAACACATAAGCATTTCCCGTTTTCGATCTCGGGTACGGACCCAGGAAATCTATAAACAATTTTTGAAAGGGTAGATCTGTGACATAACTATTATCTATGATTGGGCGAAGGATTTGATTGGTGGCTTTACTTTGTTTACATGTTGAACATTGGGCTACATAATTTTTGATTTGAACAGTCATGTTTGGCCAGAAAAGGTATTGCCTTACTCGGTGCAGTGTCTTGGCAATTCCTCCATGTGCCATCTGTGGGGGTTCATGCGCCTGCCTGATAGTATCCTCAGTCAGACCTGAAGGGATCCACAAACGCCATGAATAATTCACTAGTGGCGTATCATTTGAACAAAAATAACGCTTATAAACAAAGTTGTCTTCGACTTTTAAGTCAGGCAACTCAGCACTATTTTTTCGTATCGTCTCTATTAAGGCCAGATACTCTTCAGAACGGAACTCTTCGGAATCAAGGTCAATCAATGGTGCAACTTCAGCTATCTCTAAACTATCGAGGTGTGCCCGAGAGAGAGTGTCCGGCACGACGTTCAGTGATCCTTTCCGGTGCTCTATGTCAAAGGCATACGATTGCAGTTCTAGGCTCCACCTAGCTAATCGACCGTTAAGGTCTTTCATATTCATTAGCCATTTCAGACTAGAATGATCGGTGATTATGGTGAATTCCATGCCTTCGACATAGGGCCTGAACTTTTTCACTGCCATTACCGCTGCCATGCACTCCTTCTCGGTCACGCTATAGTTCCTTTGGCAGGAATTTAACTTTTGCGAGAAATATGCGATAGGAAATTCGTCTTCAGCCTCGTTCTTTTGAAAGAGTACCGCCCCGATTCCGGAATCAGAAGCGTCACACTGAATGTAAAATTTTCTTCTGAAATCGGGATGTGAGAGAACCGGAGCGGTAGTGAGTGCTACCTTCAAGGCTTCGAATGCTGCTATCGCTTGTTCTGTCATATGAAATTTCTCATTTTTCTTCTTTAATGTATCGGTTAGAGGCGCAGTCAAGGTGGAAAAATCCCGAATAAATCGCCTATACCACCCCGCTAAGCCAAGTAGCCGACGAACCTGTCTTGGATTTTTCGGTAACGGAAAATTCACTACTGCTTCTATCTTAGCCGGATCCGCTTTTAACTTCCCACCACCAACGATGAAGCCCAAATATTTTAGCTCTTTGAAGCAAAATTTTGATTTCTTCACGTTGATGGTGAGATTCGCTTTCCGGAGACATTCGGCCACTTCGCTCAGCAGGTTAATATGAGTCTCGAAGTCCGGTGCTATAATTAGCAGGTCATCGAGATAAACGAAAACTTGATCCCTGAGTCGTGCAGGAATCACCTTGTCCATTAAACGGCATAACCTTTGGGCGGCGTTACACAACCCAAAAGGCATGACCGTAAACTGGTACAAGGGTCTTCCCGGTACCGCAAACGCAGTTTTCTCTCTACTCTCTTTCTCAAGCGGTATTTGCCAGAATGCATCCTTCAGATCAACACTGCTTATAAAGTAGGTGTCTGGTAGACGACTGAGAAGCCCGTCGATATGAGGAAGCGGGTTGGCATCCTTTTTGCTCAACGCGTTGACCTTACGAGAATCCAGGCAAAAACGATACTTAATAGTACCATCTTCACCTGGCTTCTTGATAAGGACGACAGGCGAGCACCAAGGACTTTCGCTTTCCTCTATAACGCCGAGCTTCAGCATTCTGTCTAACTCCTGATACAAAAGAGCTTGTACCGCCGGAGAAACAGGATAGTGTCGCTGCTTAACAGGGATCGCATGCCCGGTATCTATGACATGCTCCATTATAGACGTTTTTCCGAGACCATGGCGATCATAATCCAGAAATTTCCCCTTCACTGTATCCAACTTTGATACCTGTTCCGCCGAAAGTACGTGGGCGTTGCTCACCTCCCCCGCCTCCTCCAAAATCGAGACGGAGCTAACCACATTCGGAGCGATTTGGAACGCTCTCCAAAAATCAATCCCTAAATATAGTTCTTGATCTAGGTTTGGAACTAGATAAAAAGATATCTTATGATTGTGGTTTTTAAATTCTACCTCTACATTAATTTTTCCGACTATGGCTTGATTTTTGCCATCGGCAGTTTTTACATCGGACTTATATGGCTGAATCGGTATCTTTAGTAAATTCACTAATTTCATACAATTTTTTCCTAAAATGCTGATACTCGCCCCACTGTCTAACAGCCCCAGAATCTCTTGACCCGCTAAATTTATTCTGGCATAAGGTCTGGGATCGGAACTAGTATCGACAACAGTAGATAAAATTTGATTCCTGGTGTTTTTTCTTGATTTGTAACGTTCACGCGTTTTTAAAATTCTTTTTGAAATGGTATTGACCTGATTGTGGAAAATTCTGTTTCTAGCTAATTTATATTCTTGTAATCTAACATGTAATGGTTTTATTTCTACGCTCGTTTTTTCTGGTTTCGTTATTTCTTTTCTCTGTAATATTTTGATTTTTGTATTTGCTTCTATGTTTACTTCTTGATTCCGTTCTGGCGTTTTAATTTCACTACCTACTTTTTCTCTATACGCTCTTGGGTTTTCTGAGGTGAACGCGAATCCCCCAAAGATGTCGTGTTCCTCAGGAAGTTTCCCGGATTGCAGATGCGACACTTAGGTGTTATCACTCCCTCTTGCCCGCATCTGTAGCAGAAAATATTTCTGACAGCCGATGGATAGTCCATAAACGAATGTCCCGTGGCTCTACAGTTCCAGCAAGTTAAGTTTTTCGCGTCCCTATACTCTCTGGGGTTGTTTGGCCGAATCTGTGAAGGATGGAAAGCAGCCAGATTTTCCTCCTGAAGCAATTGTGAGACATCATCCCGAAACTCTATCTCATTTGCCGAATACCGAGCCGGTGGTCGATGAGGTTTCGGGCCTTCTTTTTCTCTACCAGGGAACGCACGTTCAGCATCTTTGCATACTATCCTCAGATGGTCTAGGGAATAGACTTCTTGAGGGTACACAAGCCATTTTATCCTCTCGTTCAGGTTCGCCTTCAGCACGCGCACCAGTTCTGACTCCGGTACTGGCATCCTGAGCTGAGATCTCATTTTGTTAATCGCGGCAAAATAATCTTCACTGGACTCCCAAGCACCCTGCCGTCGATCCATTATATCCCTCATAATGTCTAGACGTGACTTCGGATTTCTAAATTGACGCATTAATGCGTCCCGTAGCATTGGCCAATCCGGATTATAATACGACCGTTGGAACTGCCAGTACCATTCGTGGGCGGTGCCTGAGAGCAGGAGATGAAAATCTCGTAAAATCTCGGCCCAGGAGCATCCGTGTCTATACTGCATCAGTTCCACACTGAAAATGAAATCCTCCACAGAAACGGATTCAGGCTTTCCATTGAATTTCAGCCCCCATTTATCCAGTCTGATTGGAATTCGAGATCCTCTAGGAGGCTGATAATCAGTCGACCTATATCCATCACCTGGAGGGTTTCCGACGTGCTGAAAGTAACCCTGACCGTAGGGCATTTGGTGTCCCCCATTTGGCCATCCCCTCGGACCATCTGGGCGCTGATTTTCAAAGTTCCGATAACTTTCCCCTTGGGCAATAAATTGGGTCGGACGAGCCCCTTGCTCAAATCCGTACGCGCCGTTTTGTGTGTTACCTGCATTGGCACTGGGATGAACTTTGGTTCTTACAGACGAGGTTTTCGGAGGCCCTACCTCCTCTGGTGGCGGCTCGGTCCGAACCGTCCGGTTGATATCCCCCAAAAACTCCAAGAAGTTCTTTCTGACTTCCACCTTCAAAGACTCGGAAAGTTCCCCTTTCAATGTGTTGGTGTACGAATCGTAGGCCTGCACCACCGCCAAATTAATGACGGTTTTCAATTCCGCCGAAATATTAACATCGTCTGAGGTTGCTTTCGAATTGTCGGCGTTATTGAAAGCGGTTGACCCAGTCACCGTTTGCACTTGAGAACTTCCTTCTCTTGGACGGCCGCCTGGTGCCTTGTTTGATCTGTCAACCAATGGCAGCAAACCCCCTCCTAGTGGTGGTTCCCTGACTGATGTTTTAGGAATTGCACCTGTCTCCGCTATCATATTTTCCCCTAGAAGATTATCCCTCCAAGTCCTGGGTCTATCATTCCCTACATTCCTATTGGGTTGTCTGTCGGTTGGTCTTGGTCGCACAAACGATTCCCACTCATATCGAACTGATCGTAAATTATCCCTGCCAGTTGTCTCTCTCAGAGGTTCGCAATCGCCCGGAAAAAGTTCGCCGTGAAGGCTTCGCGCTCTTGACCGGCTATCCAGATCCCAATCGATAGGTTCGAACGCGCCGCTTGCCATTAAGTCTCGCTGAACTACGGATGCAGATCGCTGTCCTGGTACCTGTCCGCTCGCGCCCTCTAAACCCGAAGCCCAATTTTTCAACGCCGCTATCGGATTGATCGATTGGTTTCCTCCCTCAATAAGGGTGTCTGAACCTCGAGATTGACTTTCTACGGGTGGGGTGGTTAATCCCGACAAATTACTGAACGAGGGTGCAGCTATCGACTCGTTGCTGAGTGATTTGCTAGCTGGCTTAGGTGGTATTTGCGGTGGATGTGAGGGTACATCGCTCACCTCGTGAGGAAGTGTTTTTTTCAGGTTTTTCTTGATGGGGGTATGCTTGACTGGAGCCATATCGAACGAATAATCTAAATAATGTTTTGCTATAGATCTCGTTATTACTCTATTTCTTGTTATCAAGTATCTTTTACTAATGGAATTTTCTTTTATTTTAGATTTCATTCCTTGATAACTAACGGGACCGAAACTGTGTGGGTTGCTGAGCTCGAAAAAAAAACCCTATATCTAATCTTAAAATTATAATATTATTTTTTTGTAAAATCTGTATAAAAACGAATTTTGTAAATCAAAAATTTACTTATAAAAAGAGACAGAAAAAGAAATGTAATTTACGGGTAATCAAAAATGTAACAAAAAAAAATGCCTAAAACTACCTAATTCAAAAGAAAATAACTGCTTAAAACTAACTAATTAAAACGAGATCTAATCTAAAACTACTATGAATTGAAATGTATTAAAAGAATTACAATTCCTTACTACCTATAATGTAATCTAAACTAAAAATTAATTGCTATATATTTAACTATGTACCTATAATCTATATCAAAAAAGCCTAAACAAAGAATTATTACTTATTGTACCTACTAACTAATGTATTCAAAAAGCCTAAAATTAAAAAAAAATTACTACTTATTATCCTATTAACTAATATATTCTGAGATCTAAAAACTAAAAAAAAACTATCTTCTATGTATGTATTTAAATGTGTACCTATCTTACAAACTGAAAAGAATTACTATTACTTACTATCCTATTAACTAGCGTATTCTAAAACCTAAAATTAAAACAGAATTATTTCTTATTATCCTATTAACTAATATTTTCTAAAACCAATGATTATTTACTATATATATTTAACTATATGTACCTATGTATGTATTTAAAAAGACTTAAAAGAATTGTTACTTATTACTACTATAACTATAATGTATTCTGAAATCTAAAACTATCTGTTATATGTATATCTATATATGTATTTACTAGACTAACTTAATTCTTGGTTGCTAAATCAAACGACAGGTATAAGACGAATTATATTAGACGAAGATATGTATGTATAATATGTATTTCTAATGTGATTAATAAAAGTTTTTGTTTTGGTTTGTTCTTATCATTCATGGGTGCGGGGGTGTAGGAGGTGATTTCCTGTGGAGGTCTTTTTGTTGACGAAGAATAGAAGTATGATTGAGGCAACTCTCGTCTGCATTTGATGTGTACATCGATGGTAATCCGGTTGGTAAGCAAAGAAGTAGAATGTGTGGAAAAACATATAGGGACGGATACATGGAGTTGGTACTTATCTGCTGCTGCTGCTGAAGCCAAGATGAATCGTCGCTATTGTTTAGGCATTCTAAGGAGCAATCCTGTGCAAGACATACGATTCACTCTGCTCCAACACCACCAGCATTTGTGTACCATGACCTAGCCCACGTAGTCGGATCGGAGATCCCTGCCGCAATTCACTCGTACGAACAACCTTCTAGTTGAAGACTTGCAGGAATCCCCGGCTTCCGCCACGGTGGCCTAAAAACACATGTGTCAGTTCATTCTGTTCTCGGAGGCATCATCTGAATCCACGTCGCAAGTGATAGGCCTTCTGAGGAGCAATCCTAATCACGACATACGTTTCGTCAGATGGATGTCACCGAGGCCAGCCTGAGTGACGGGATAGGGTTATAAGACAATTGGACTTCACGGATGGGCGCCATTTGTTACCGGACAGCTTGGATAGGCAAAGGTGGGTATGAGGTAAGGACGTGGGTAGGATTGAGGATTGGGAAAGGTAGGTATTGGATAACCGTTCAGGCTCAAAGCGGAATGATTCTAACGGAGAAAAGCGAGTATAGGAAACGGAAATAAATCGAGGGCTTTGGGTCTTAATGGAATGAAAGGGAATGATGCTAGGAGGACTTCGGTTTTAAGGAAAGGAAGGAAACAAGGTCGCAAAGGTAAGTTAGGGATAAGTAATGGTACCTGAACGGGGGAGAGGAGTGTCGCACCTTGGGACTGGCACGCTGGCGACGCTCGGCTTAGCTCGCCGGATATGGGGGGGATCTTGTCCCAAGATGTGACTAAGCCGGCAACAAAAACATAAATCGTGCCAAACAAGACATCACAAACTAGACGATTACAAATACATTAAAGGATTCTTGGCTTACCATCTTTACTTCACACCAACTTACACATCATATTTCGGGCTCCGCTGATGACACGCGGATGACCGCCCTCCCTGCCTGGAGTCCGTGGCCATGTTAGTCGGACTCCCCGAATGCAGAGACGATCGTTGGTCTCAATTCACTTCCTCCTCCAGTGTCGGTTTCACCCCTTCCACCCCCTGAAAATTTCTATTAATAAGCCATTAAGCCGCTAACGCTGCTTAGAAAAAAACCATTGGAGTTGGCGTGACTCACAAACATTATTGATTTATTGCAACATCAAGGGAAATTTAAATGAAAACATGGAGATTAGAAAAGGATAAGATACTAAAAAAAACTGAAGAGTTTTATATAATGGTAGGTACTACTTACTTACTAAGATTATATGTTATGTAAATATTTTTTGGAAAACAAAATTGGATTTCTCAACAAAGAGATATAATAAAATTTACAAATACAAATAATTATGAAAAAAGAAGGATTTTAACTATTCTTAAATACTTAAAACTAAAAATTTTAATTTGCTTCTCGATTTTATATTACACAAATTTCCTTTTTTTTTTTAATCTTATAGATCGATTTTTTTGGGGGGTTTTAGGAAACCCCGGTTTTTTTTTTTTGGATTTTTTTTTTTTTTGTTTGATTGGTAGATATTTTGATTCTTTTAGATACGCCGGGATGTAACAAGAGGGAATGAGTATCAAAATAAATCGCACCGACCTTCTTCAGAACGCGGACCCTACTTGTCGCCTTCTTTCGGATGCTTTTGGCGATCTTTTCTCTTTATTTTTTTTTCTGGTTTCGCGCGTTTTTCGGAGACCCTACCTACACAGAGCTCTCTATAGGTTTACGCCAGCCGAAATCAAAAGCCTTAATTGGCAAAAACGACCGCGAACGACCGTCCGAAGGCAAGTGGTTAATTTGCTCTTTTCCTTCCTATATACCTCCCTTTACTAATATATACTGGTTTTAAATTTTGGATTTAACTACAAATATTTACAACTTTAAAATTTATATTTAAAATATCACGCTCAAAAAAAAGTTCAAAACGTTATAAACAGAAATAATATTTTTTTCTGCCAATTGATGAAAGGCCCCGCTGTAGGCCGCGAACTTTCCTCTAGAAAATTTCGATTCACCGCTAAATTGGTTCAGAACGCTATAAAAACGTTCGGCGGCCACGACCCGTTTCGTTAGCCGTTGACCGCCAAGGATCCGCTTATACCGGTAACCTGTATATTAAAACCCCTATTCCTTTGTTTAATTTTTTTTGTTCTTCACATCACTGTTTCTTAGATTATTTTTGACTCACCCTTTCTCTTGTAATTATTCTTTTTTTTCTTTTGTTTGCGGATCTGGACAACTGTTCTGACCTCTGCTGTGGCTTATCTATAAAATAGAGCTTAACATCACGACCACCACCTCACCATACAGCAACAAAAAAAACCTCACCTTTAACTTAATTCTTTGATCGTGTAATTTTATCTTGTATGTATCCTTGTGCTTCTCCCAGAAATTACCTAATCAAGTTTCACCTACATATCTCTGATTATTTTAAATTTCCACCCATCTTTTACTTTTATCAAAACGACTTACCCTCTTAAATTTTTTTTTTCCTCTTGGTAGTTTTTTTTTGTTTTTTCTTAAACAGCGGCTGAGAAAAATTGGTAACACCACTTTCAACAAATCTAAATTCAAAATTTACCGCACTGCCTAATATAAAATAGGGCTTTTTTTTTTTCCTTTTTTTTTTTTTAACACTTATAGGTATTTCTTTTTAATTTCTTTGGGACACTTCTGATCGCTATGGACACTTTTTTGATATTGAATGCATATCGCAACCGGCAAGTGCAATCCGCTGCCTTGCAGACAATTCCACCCACACATGCAACCATCCACCGTTCCCTCACTGCAACCGAAATAATGCAACAACTTTCATTTAACTATTCTGCTCTCTTTATAAAAAAAAATCTTCACCCCGCACGATCCCTCGCCAAACATAGCCTAAGAGCCGAAATGTAGGCTACCCTTGCCATTAACTTCATCTTTAGCGAAGATCGTACCCTTAAATCAGAATACTACCCCACCGACTCATTATTGTAAACCCACCCTTTGTGGATCGTCGGCCATCTTTCCTTTTCGGTTGTGGATTCTAATTCTAACTAACCCCTGACAGCCAATCAGCGTACGGCTTCTATATTTTTCTAGTCTCCTTCATTCATAATTATGTTTACTACGCTGCCTATATCTGACACCTGTGCATCGACGCAATTGCCTGGTTAGTTTTTTTTTATTTTTATATTTCATTTTTTTTGTGTATTGTTAACTTTTTTCATTTATTTGTTTCAGTTGTTATTTCGTTTCTATACTTTTTCTTTGAAGCATCCCTCTAATTATTTTCTTTTAGTTTCTTTCTAGTTTTCCAAAAGGAGAATGACGTCCAAGGGCCTACCTACATGAAAGAGGGATTTCGCCAGCCGGGTATATTTAAATTTCTTTTCAGAAATTTTCTTCGAGTTTTATTAATTTATTTTATTTTATTTACTCTTTTCAGACGATCGCAACAACACAAATGCTAGTGCAAGCCCCTTTCACACGAGGAAACCAGTTGCCGGAGATTTTTTTGAAAGGTAAACAAACGACAAATATTTTTATAACATAGTGTATTATATAGATCAGTGACTGGATAGTGTATTCCCTACAAAGTATAGCAGTTTTTTTGACTCCAATTGAAGATGACATTTGGGAAGGTAGCTCCACTTTTTGGAGTGTATCTGGCCAATAGTAAATCGTACAGCGATGGTTGATACCTTTTTGAAATCAGCAATTGATGCTTTCAAAACGAGTATCAAAATTTGTTAAAAAAGAATCACCATTAAAAAAAATTTACTTTTGGGACTCGCATATTGGAACTTGTATG
Organism: Epistrophe grossulariae; assembly: GCA_929447395.1. Classification (NCBI taxonomy): domain Eukaryota; kingdom Metazoa; phylum Arthropoda; class Insecta; order Diptera; family Syrphidae; genus Epistrophe; species Epistrophe grossulariae. Next base: position 62,541,158 of record OV839567.1, read on the forward strand.
CGTATTTTAAGAGTGCTTTTTCTCATTAAAACTCTTGAGTAAAATATTTTAATGTTTATTTTAACAGCATTAAGTGCTGATTCCAAAAAGGTATCATTCATCTCTGTACGGTTTACCATTGGCCAGATACACTCCAAAACCTTTTTCAATATTCTTGATTTTTCGAAGAAAAATCAGTGTGTGGTTGATACCTTTTTGAAAACAGCAATAATTGATGCTTTAGAAACGAGTATCAAAATTTGTTAAAAAACAATCACCATTAAAAAAAATTACTTTTGGGACTCGCATATTGGAACTTGTATGCGTATTTTAAGAGTGCTTCTTCTCATAACAACTTTTAGGTAAAATATTTTAATGCTACTTATAACAACATTGAATGGTGATTCCAAAAAGGTGTCATTCATCCTTGTACAATTTACCGTTAGCCAGATACACTCCAAAACCTTTTTCAATTTACTTAATTTTTGCCATCATGAAGAAACTGCAAAAACATTTTGGTGTATCTGACCAACGGTAAGCCATACATCGATGGTTGATACCTTTTTGGAATGACACCCTTGGCCAGAAAACAAATATGATCTTCGTTAATTGTTTTGGATAGCACCTTTCCCTGTAATTTATATTTAATTTATGGTGCGAAACAAAATCGACAATAAACTTTATTTTTTTTTTTGTGACTGGCGAAATGTCAAAAAAGAGCCCCTGTTCGAGCATATTATGACTGTCCGCTCGATTCTTCGCAATGCGAACAATAATCCATTGCGTTACAGTCATAATGTGCGCGAACAGACCTAAACACATTGTGTTTCCTGCACAGGAGAAGGCAACCCAGTATTGCAAAATACTGGTTTTTTGTGTATTCTTCTGTGCAGGCCTTTTACCTGTCAGTTGCAATTACGCACATTTTATTGTTAAATTGTAAATCGCCCAAGTTGGTAGCTTTCTTTAAAATCTTAAACGTTTAAAGTTCAACCTTTTCAATATCTTTTAAAATTAGTTAAAACTACTTAAAAAACTAACGTTACTTTAATTAACTAAAAACTATCATTGTAAACAAAAAAAATTAAAGAAAGAATAAGACGAACAAATAAAATTAAAATATCAAACGAAAGACCTACACTTCACAATTTTATTTTTGGATTTGTGGCTTTTACCAAGGTGGGTGTTCGTTGCTGCTTTGCTTGCTGTTGTTGCTGGTGTTTCGCTGTGGGTGTTGCTACGGCTGTACGTAAGTGTTGGATATTCCTTTTGGCCGAAGATTTTGTGCTAAACATTTGGTCCTTCGAGCCGGATTGCGCTCCAGCTTCGGGCAGTGATTTTATAAAAAATCTGCCATCATTTTTTTGTTGCTCACCACTAGAAGCCATTTTGTTTGCTGTCGCCATCACGCTGTTGAAATAACGGCACAACTTATAGACGCTATAATTTTGCTGTTACAACACGCCATCTTATTGGGCGTCACCATTGCGGCACATAACGTTTACCGCTTCGTAACAACGCCGTTATATTCACGCTGCATTTTTTGTGAGTTGACCACAACGACTCAACGTTCCAATTTTTTTTGAAGACAACGTGTTTTATATTCATCATCGTGCTGCATAAATTCCAAGAACATTTCTTTTGGAAGTGAAAATTTTGTGCTGCCATTTTTGTTTCGCTGTCGCCACCCTGCTGCTTTGAGTTCTTGTGTAACTCAGCCAGAACGAATCGCCTTTGGAAGACATCGTTTTTTGTCACCAACAAGCTGCTAAAATTGCACCATTGCAATAGGGTGTGACCAAATTTGTTTGCTGCCATCGCCTGACTCCGTTTGCCTACCGTTATCCTCACCAGCCGAAACATTTCGGCAAATATTTTTGGAGTCAAATTCGCTCCCATCACCTGACGCCAATTGGGTGCAATCATCACGAAAGATAGCAACGAGCAAAGCCTTAATTTGTTGCAAATCTTTCTTGTGTGCACAAATCGAAGCACACAGTTTATCTCTGCTGCTGGTAGTTAGCAAAGCTAGCTTATTTTTGGCCAAAATAACGTGCCATAATACAAAAAGTTAATCCACCATTGCCTCGATTGGTGGCGGATGGTACCACCATTGCTTCGATTGGTGTGTGGGAGAAGGACGAGGAAAACAAAAAGCCCTAAAGTCAAGAAAAAGAAGATCGTAAGCCGCTGAAAAATCCCAGAAGACATCATCTCATCAATCAACATACAACATTCCTCAAATCTCAATCATTTTTGTACAGGTGAGTGTAAAGTTTTTTAAATTGTTGATTGGCATTTTTATATTTTATATATACTTTTTATTTTATATATAATATATTCTATTTGATATGTATATCATGCTATATATACTAAAATCTTAACATACGGCAAATTACGTCACAACTCTCATTTCGGTCGCTTTTTTTGTCTCTTGACTTCGTGTTTTTTTTTACTAGGTCAATTATATTGTTCCTCTGGTGCGATTTAATATACATATGCTTTTTTATAAAAAAGAAAAAGATTTTTATTTCAAAGATTTTTCTGAAAACCAATTTAATTCAGCTAAATCTAATTTTTTGGACTTCCATCGGCAACATTACTGCTGGCATTTTACCGTTTCTTGTTCATACGGTTTCTTTTTTTTTTTCTTCAAACCAATCGCGTGTTTTTTTCTGATATACCGTTTGTAAACTGTGAATTGAAACAGTTTTTTTTTGCTTCAAAAAGTTTATTCAATATTTTATCGGAACTTTCATTACGTTTTTTACATAAATCATTTTTTGTATATCGCCTCGAATATCGTGGAAAGTTCTTTCGTACTTTTATACCGGTTGTCGGCGACTCCTCAAGCAATTTTAAGAATCACCTCATTCAGGAGAAATTTTTGAGTATTTTTTAAAAAAAATTTTTAAGATACCTATTCTTCTGAAATCCCATATATGTATAAATTTCATAATTTGTAAAAAGTTTTTTGATTATTTTCAAGACTTTACCATTCGTTCTCAAAGAGATTATTTTGAAATCTTTAGATATTTTTTTTTTTTTCTCATAATTTGGAGTACTTTTCAGAAATTTTTCATTAAGCTCTGGAAATCCTTAATAAATGTATCCTCAAAATTCAAAAAGTTTTTTTTCTTTTTGAAGGACATACTTTCAAATATCTTTTAACTTTTCTTATTGTATGGAATAATCTAACTTTTTATAGTTATAGTTTTGTAGAATAAGTATAATTCAATTGAGTTTCTTACAGTTTTTATTATTTTGAAATCTCAACGATTAAGATATTTCTCGACCGTGCTCTACTGGTCGTGAAACATTTTCGGAATTTTCTTAACTTTGTTCGGTGCTCCGTAAAGTGGAAACGCCTTTTTTCGTTTCATTAAATTTCTCTAAGAGATTCTTTAGTAATCTCAAAAGTTATTATCCATAAATTGGAAAAGTTTTCAAATCTTTTTTCCAAATACATATTTTATCTAAAAGAGATTCTTTAGTAATCTCAAAGTTTTTTTTTATTTGGAAAGGTTTTTTCAAATCCCTTTTTTCCAAATATTTTATTTAAAAGAGATTCTTTAGTAATCTCAAAGTTTTCTCAAATATTTTCTCTCAGAGAGACTCTTTAGTAATCTCAAAGTTGTTCTTTATTTGAAAAAGTTTCCAAAACTTTGTTTTTTGCTAACATTCTCTAAGAGATTCTTAACTAATCTCAAAATTAATTATCTCTCATTTGGAAAAGTTTTTTTTCAAATCTTTTTCTAAATATTTTCTCTCAAAGAGATTCTTTAGTAATCTCAAAGTTTTTTTTTATTTGGGAACGTTTTTTCAAATCTTTTTTTTCAAATATTTTATTTAAAAGAGATTCTTTAGTATTCTCAAAGTTTTTTTTATTTGAAAAAGTTTTTTTCAAATCTTTTTCTAAATATTTTTTTCTCAAGGAGATTCCTTAGCAATCTAAAAGTTGTTCCTTGGAGTTCCTTATTTGGAAAAGTTTTTCAAAACTTCTTTTTTTTACAAATATTTATTCTCTAAGAGATTCTTTAGTAATCTCAAAAAATTTATTTTCTCACATCTTGAAAAGTTTTTTATTCAAATTTCTGTTTTTAAATATTTCTCTCAAGGAGATTCTTTAGTAATCTCAAAGCTATTCATCATTTGGAAAAGTTTTTTTTTCAAATTTTTTTTTTTTTCCTAAATATTTTCTCTCAAGGAGATTCCTTAGTAATCTCAAAGTTGTTCTTTGGAGTTCCTTATTTGGAAAAGTTTTTCAAAACTTCCTTTTTTCCAAATATTTATTCTCTAAGAGATTCTTTAGTAATCTCAAAAATTTATCTTCTCTCATCTTGAAAAGTTTTTTTTTTCAAGTTTCTTTTTTTTCAAATATTTCTCTCAAGGACATTCTTTAGTAATCTCAAAGTTATTTTTTAACATTCTCTAAGAGATTCTTAAGTAATCTCAAAGTTAATTATCTCTCATTTGGAAAAGTTTCTTTTCTCAATATCTCAATATCCTCTCAAATATTTTCTCAAACATTTATTATCTCTGCTGGGAAAAGTTTTTCAAAACCTTTTAAGTGATCTGGAAATTTTATGTATCCTCTCCTTCGCTTACTGAATCTCCTGTATTTTGGAATCTTACAAAAAGTTATTGGTTTTCAGTTGAATCCTCTTATCTTGTGACTCTTTCTCGCAGTTGATTTCTTGAATTTCTTTTTGGATTTTGGCACGCTTTTCAGCCAGCGTTCTCGACGTCTTTTAACACTCATTTTTTCGATACTTGTCAAACCATGTCAGTTTTTGACGATTTAATTTTTGCTACGGATTTGCTTGTGAAATTTCACGCATCCGTCAAAGATGTTCCTGAACAAAACCATACCATCATGACATTAGAAGCAAGGAAAATTGAGTTAAAAGAATTGTGGCAAGAAGTGAAACTAAAATATGCAGAATGTGCCAAATTTCAACCTCCTTCAAAGAAGGAAACTTTAGACATGGACGTTATTGAGTCCAAGTATAAAAATAGTAATGAAACTTATATTAGTTGTTTAGCTCTGTTTTTAGATCTGTTTTTAGATCTACAAGACAAACTCAAACCTGTTATTCCGTCGGATAACAAAATCGCTCCTTCTTTAAACAACCCTCCCCAGAAAAGCGGGCCTTCTCATTGTATCAAGCTACCGCCATGCGATACTGATATTTTCCATGGAGATTACCTCTCTTGGCCGGCTTTTCGGGACATGTTTGAAGCGGTGTATATCCAACATACTAAGTTATCTGAAGTTGAAAAACGGTTTCACCTTCGGTGCAAAACAAGAGGCGACGCTTCAAGGACTGTCAATCAGTTTCCTTTAACCAATGCTAGTTTTGCATTAGCTTGGGAAGCATTGCGCGCTGCGTATGAAAATACTCGTATCCTTGTCAACAACCAAGTCAAAAATCTTTTTAATTTGCCTACGGCACTTGATGAATCCGCCAAGTCCATACGAGTACTTCAATGCAAAATAAATGACTCTTTAGCAGCACTTAAAGCACATAAAGTTATTACCGAAAATTGGGATCCTATCTTTGTATTTGCGTGTTCTAACAAACTGCCCAAAACTACACTTGCGCTCTGGGAGCAATCTTTAGAAGATCCAACCAAAGTTCCGACATGGAAACAGTTAGACAAATTTCTCAGTAGTCGCTTTCAGACTTTAGAGTCCATTTCGGACACTACTTCCTCAAAACCAGTTACTCACCAAGCTCCAAGAAAAACCTCCACTCAAAAGCCTCAAAAAGTAAATACATTTCTTGCGAAGGCGGGAGGATTCAAGTGTAAAATCTGCTCAGCAGATCATTCTATATATGAATGTCCAAAATTCTCGGCGATGACTGTTCCTTCTCGAATCAAAGCAGTTCGCCATCATAAAATGTGCAATAATTGCTTAGGCACCAGTCACCAAAAATCTTCTTGCGCTAGCAAATATTCTTGCACTTATTGCAAGAAACGTCATCACACACTTCTGCATCTCGCAACCCATCCTTCTTCAAGTCAAAATGATATAACTTCAAAAATACAGTCCACTCCTCAACCACCAAGTGCACAAGAATCCCAAATTTCTGCTGCTGCACAGCCATTCATTCCTCAAACATCCTACCAAAATTACATGGTGACCTCTAGTAAAAGAATCCTTCTTGCAACTGCCTTAGTCAGTATTGTCGGAAAGGAAACGGTGCATGTTATAAGAGCTCTTATTGACCCTGGCTCCGAAATATCCTTTATTTCGGCAGCTGTACAAAATCGACTCAATTTGCCTTACGTCGAAAGAAATACCACAGTATCTGGAATAGGTGGAAATCTTTCAATCACTTCTAAAAAAGTATGCTCTTTTTCAATCACTTCTTTCAACGCCCCTGAAGTAACTTTATCTGCTCAAGCCATTGTGTTAAAAACTCTTACAAACAATCTTCCGAGTTCTTCTTTCTCGATAATAGATCTTAAAGTTTTCACAGGTCTCACTCTGGCCGATCCCACTTTCAATAAATCGTCTCAGGTGGACCTTCTCATAGGTGCTGACCTATATCCCTCTATCATTCGTGATGGCATAAATTATATATCGAACTCACTTCTCGCACAAAACACCATGTTCGGATGGATATTGTCGGGACCAGTTCCAGAGTCTTTTCAGTCATTTAATACTTATGTCACATCTGAGAGTACTTCTAATTTAGATACTCAAATACGTAAATTTTGGGAGATAGAAGAATTGCCTTCTACTGTCATTCGATCAAAAGAAGATTGCTTCTGCGAAGAACTTTACAAAAGAACCACCTACAGACGTTCTGATGGCAGGTTTGTTGTACGCCTTCCATTTAAACCACAAACTTCTAAGATCAGTTTAGGTCACTCGAGGTTTATTGCGTCAAAACAGTTCTCTCGAACTGAAAAATCCTTAGCTAATAAAGCTGAGCTAAGATCTCAGTACTCTGACGTCATTTCTGAGTATCTTTCCCTTAATCATATGCGAAAGGTTACTCCATTTGAGAAATTTGAAAACAACAAAGTTAGTTCATTTTATCTTCCGCATCACGCGGTGATAAAACCTGAGAGTACTTCAACCAAAGTACGGGTCGTTTTCAATGCCTCAAATGCCTCTTCAAACGGTGTCAGTTTAAATGATATATTATACCCCGGTCCAATTTTACAACAAGACTTATCTTCACTTATCATTCGCTGGCGGTTTTATAAATTCGTATTCAATGCAGATATAACAAAAATGTATAGACAGATTTTGGTCGATCCACGTGATACACCTTTTCAGCGAATTCTCTTTCGCACTTCTCCTCACTTAGAAATTGAAGATTTCGAACTCCTCACCGTTACTTTTGGCGTTAATTGTGCTCCTTATTTGGCCATTCGTACTCTTCTCGAATTTGCTAAAATTGGCAAAACTGAATTTCCTCTCGCATCAAAAATCCTCCATTCAGAATTCTACGTCGATGATGTTCTCTCCGGTGAACATAGCATTCATTGCGCAAAAAGAGTCCAACAAGAGCTTATCAATCTTCTCGCTTCAGCGGGGTTTCCACTCCGTAAGTGGACCTCAAACACTTCTGCTTTGCTCGATCATTTGCCTCGAGACCATATTCTAAATTAGAATTTTTTGAAACTCGACACTGATAGCAATACAAAGACCTTAGGGATATGGTGGAACGCCAAGGGAGATAACTTTTATTTTTCCACAAAACAAATTATTTTATCCGAAAGTCCTACAAAACGTGAAGTTTTTTCCGAAATAGATATTTGACCCCGCGGGTTGGTTGGCTCCCGTTGTAATCATTGCTAAAATGTTGATGCAACGAGTTTGGGCTGAACAAACCGCGTGGGACGATCCACTTAAATTAGAAACCTATAAAACTTGGAAAAACTTTGCGGAATCGTTAACCGATATCCAACACATCGAAATACCTCGCTGGGTAGAATATTCTCCCTCCTCAGAAGTCCAGTTTCATGGATTCTGTGACTCTTCTGAAAAGGCATATGCCGCCGCGTTATATATACGCATCCGTCAATCTGATGGAACTATCACTTCTCATTTGCTCTGTGCAAAATCAAAAGTCGCTCCTATCAAATCCATTTCTGTACCACGCCTTGAGTTGTGTGGTGCACTTTTACTCTCCAAATTAATCAAATCCTATATATCAAATTTTCCAGTTCACTCATATAACACTTTTTTATGGACAGACTCGTCCATTGTATTAGCGTGGCTCAAAAAACCACCATGTGTATGTAAAACTTTTATTGCAAACCGCACGAGCGAAATTTTGGACAATGTCGGTAACATTCTATGGAGACATGTCAAGTCAGCCGACAATCCAGCAGATTTAGCAACCCGTGGCGTAATGCCATCAGACTTGAAACTCAACACATTTTGGTGGAAGGGTCCTCCTTGGCTTTGCCAACCAATCTCTCAATGGCCCGAAACTCCTCCAATCGCCCCATGTGTTGAAGATCTTGAACAACGAACAGTTGTCTCTTTGATAGTTCAACAGAACCCAGAAGACATTCTTGAGCGATTCTCAACATTACCCCGCGCTATGCGCGTAATCTGTTACATATTTCGTTTTTTCTACAAATTCTCTAAAAGAAAAAATTATCAATATAAATAACACAATATTTTACCCCAAGAAATGGAATTCGTTAAAAATCGTTTAATACTCCTATCTCAAATTTCGTTTTATCCTAAAGAACATTCACTCTTGATGGAAGGTAAACCCATTCACCCCAAAAGTTGTATCATTTCATTCAACCCATTTCTAGACTCAAATCACCTCCTCAGAGTCAACGGCCGACTATCTCAGTCTGACCTCTCATATAATGAGCGACATCCTATTATCCTGCCTCACAATTCACGATTCTCATATCTTCTCACTAATTTCATTCATAAAATATCGATGCATGGCGCTAATTCGTTAATGCTTCGTCTTATTAGACAATGTTTTTGGATACCCAAGTTAAAAAATCTCGTAAAATTCTGCATAAGGCAGTGTAAAACTTGCATTATTTACAAAAAGGAATTTAACAAACAAATAATGGCAGCTTTACCTGCCGAAAGATGTACTTTTTCTCCCCCATTCACTGTTACAGGAATCGACTTTGCAGGTCCATTCGTGATTAAAAGTTTCAATGCACGAAATTGTCGCATGACCAAAGGGTATGCATGTGTGTTTGTTTGTTTTTCAACAAAGGCCATTCACCTTGAGGCTGTAGGTGCTTTATCGTCCGAAGCTTTTTTAGCTGCATTTGCAAGATTCACCTCAAGACGAGGCTTACCAAAGGAAGTGTACTCCGACAACGGTACCAATTTTACCGGAGTTGATGCTATTTTACGAAAAGATTTCAAAAAATTTCTTGCTTCCATTCCTCAGGAAACTAGTGCCACTTATGGCATTCAGGGTTTCAAATGGAATTTTATTCCTCCTGGTGCACCACATAGGGGTGGCTTATGGGAGGCCGGTGTTAAAAGTTTCAAAACACATTTGAGGAAACTTGGGACCGATAAAAGGTTCACGTTCGAAGAATTTTCCACTGTCTTAGCACGCATTGAGGCTTGCTTGAACTCTCGTCCAATCTCATCAATGTCCAATGATCCCTCTGATCTATTGGCATTAACGCCCGGGCATTTTTTGCGCGGCGGTGCTCTTTTAGCATTTCCCGAACCTGATTTGGTTAATGCTAATTTGTCTCTCATTAATCGCTGGGAAAAAGTTCGGTGCCTTCAACAGCAGTTTTGTCGTCGATGGAAGGACGAATATTTAAAAGAACTTCATCAAAGACATAAGTGGCAATCGCCTCATGAGGATGTCAAGATAAATGATCTAGTCGTCATTAAAAATGAAAATTTACCATCGACAGAATGGCGCTTAGGGCGTGTTATAAATGTACACCCCGGCGCTGACGGAAAAGTGAGGGTCGCGACACTTAGGACTCAAAACGGCGAAATTGTTCGACCAATCGTGAAACTTTGCCTTTTACCTTTAAACTAAACTTATATTTCTTTATATGCCATTCAATTTTTTAAAGAATTTTATACTTAACCTTTTACTTTATAGCTTTGATATTAAATTTTCACAACTTTCAAATTGATTTTCAAGATCTCTCAGTTTATCGATTCATAAATTTTAATTCTAGATTAACGTTCACTTTTTTTGGCGCATCTCGCCAAGGGGGGCAGTAATGTTCGCGCATATTATGACTGTCCGCTCGATTCTTCGCAATGCGAACAATAATGCATTGCGTTACAGTCATAATGTGCGCGAACAGACCTAAACACATTGGGCCTTACTAATAACCAAACACTAATGTCGACTATTAGTAAAGTACAAGGTTAAAATAAAGTGCGGAGCTTAAACGGAATCTTACTAATAACATATTTAACCTTCTCGTTAACAAATCCTCACACTTTCCTTGAATCTACTACAATTTCCATCCAGATGTTGTCAAATAAATGTCAAACTTTCTTGGATTTTCAATTTTATTAATTTCGCGTCAACAAAAACAAATATTTAGAAAAATGAGTTGTAACAAAAGATATAAATTTATTCAAGGAAACTCAAAAAATTAAAGAAGCAAAATTAAGAACCGATTCCATCAACAAATGCACGCGGGACTGGGTATATAGAACGCAATTTATAGGAGCACTTCTCATAAATTATATATTTTTCATTTATTTGTATGTCATAAATATGTATTAAGTAACAACAAAGGATATGCTAAAAAAAACTACTTAAAATAATCAGACATTTCATTTTAAAGTTATTACTTCCAAAAAAAAAATAAGACAAAAAAAAAAAACAAAAAACTAAAAACAAAGAATCTTTAACTTGGTGTTCGATGGGTTCTTCTTTTCACAACACGCGTATCCAATCTGCGGGATGCATTTAGGAATTCCTTGAATTCATGAGTTTAGTGTACAGCTTAAAGATGGATTTCCATGTATTAAATTTTAACGTCTTGCTAGTGAATAACCTGGAGACTAAATTCGTTATTAGTATGCGAATGTTCTGTAATCTGGAGATTTTCGTTTAACTATTTACTAAATTTGGTTATTAGTAAGGCCCATTGTGTTTCCTGCACAGGAGAAGGCAACCCAGTATTGCAAAATACTGGTTTTTTGTGTCTTCTTTTGTGCAGGGGCCTGATTCCGTAAAACGAAAACGGTCGAAGGATATTGTTTTGGCAATAGCTGTCCCTATCATTCTCTATAGATGTGATAGAGATGTGTATAGTCAAAACGATATCGTTTGATCGTTTTCGTTTTACGGAATTAGGCCCCAGGCCTTTTACCTGTCAGTTGCAATTACGCACATTTTATTCTTAAATTGTCAATCGCCCAAGTTGGTAGCTTTCTTTAAAATCTTAAACGTTTAAAGTTCAACCTTTTCAATATCTTTTAAAATTAGTTAAAACTACTTAAAAAACTAACGTTACTTTAATTAACTAAAAACTATCATTGTAAACAAAAAAAATTAAAGAAAGAATAAGACGAACAAATAAAATTAAAACATCAAACGAAAGACCTACACTTCACAATTTTATTTTTGGATTTGTGGCTTTTACCAAGGTGGGTGTTCGTTGCTGCTTTGCTTGCTGTTGTTGCTGGTGTTTCGCTGTGGGTGTTGCTACGGCTGTACGTAAGTGTTGGATATTCCTTTTGGCCGAAGATTTTGTGCTAAACAGCCCCGTTTAGCAATTTTAGTTTTTAAAGCAATTTGCGGTGCATTTTTTACAAATTCAAAAAAAAATTCAAGTTACCAAACCCAGTGACAAGGTACACTAATTGTCATCTTCAAATGGAGTCAAAAAAAATTGTTATACATATAGGGAATACACTATCCAGTATATTAGCTGTGTTTTATTTTCCCCGAGATCCGAACCAGATTGGATTTGCTTACGAAAATACATGTATTACAAAAACAACACAAGATCCAACTTTGTTTTGGATTTGGATTTGGATTTCCAAATCCGTTTTGAACACACACCCTTAATTTGTAAATGTCGTCAGTAGTGTAAAGAAAAAAGACAACGGGTGTATACATATAAAAAAAAACAAAAGGAAAAAAGAGTTGGGTATATAACAAGTTGTCACTGAGATCCTGGGTTGTTTTATTTTCATGATCTGATCTGGATTGGATCTGGGGGAAAATAAAACGCAGCTTTTGTAGAGATCAGTGTTTCGACGTTGCGTGAATACCTCAAATGAATAAAATCTAGATTTCAAGCAAAAAGCATTTTGTGCAAAATCAACGAAATTTCCCATACATTTTCAGATTTTGTAATATAATAGATTACTGCGAAATCTCGTCAAAATCTTCTTGGAACGGTATGAATGTGAAACAAACACAGTTAATTACTCAAATTTTTCTTCAGTATAAAAGTTCAGTCATAACAAAAGAGATGAAGAAAAGAGAGTTTATGACATTTATTGAGTGTAATGTACTTACTGAGATAGTGGGATTTCATTCCGTTTTGTGCATTTTTTTTTAACAGAAAGCGAGAGAATAAAAAGAAATGTGAATACTTGTTTTGTGAATTTTTCTTGAGTTTCAATCAACATTGAAATTTGTTTGAAATCTCAAACAAAATCTAGTTTATGTGTGGTGTGAACGATTCAACGCGATTTGGAAATCTTGTTGCCGAAATCCAAGACTTTGGTTCGGTGTGAAAACCGTATTACTATCCAGTGGATATTGACGACTGGAAAAGTCAAAATGCGATACCTGTGCCAACGTTCTGTAACTCTCGCATCGACACAACTAGTCGAGAAACGATGAAATTTGAAACAAATCGTATGAGTTTTGTTCCATTTTTCACCGTTCCTCGACCAATTTTATCGATGCGAGAGTTACAGAACGTAGGCACTGGTGGCAAAAAAAAGCACTGTTTAAGCGATATAACAAACTGGCCACCATAACAACTCCGTGTGTTTACATTCTGGTAAAATAATTAATTTTAAGACTTACAGGGCTCTTCTGGCGTTGTGAGGGCTCACAACTCACAAGTCACAAGCCTTTGTGAGGTTGATTTCTTGTGAAGTTGTTGTGAGGTTCTCAAAAAGAGATCACAATTTCGATAGTTTTTGTGAGGCACATAGTTGTGAGGGTACGAAAACCTCACAAAATCGATTTCACCTTTCCTTGTGAGGTTGTTGTGACTTGTGAGGTATCAGTGAGGTTTGCCAGAATAGGGCTGTTAAATTTGTTTTATCGCCATCAAGATACACTTAGAGGGCTTTTTTAACATTATTTCTTTATTTATAATTCACCGAAGAAAAAAACTCCAAACGCAAACAAAAAGAAAAAGAAAAAAAAGCAATTTTCAGCTATTTGATAGAGGACCTACGCAAGTACCTACATTTAATATTTTACATATTTAGATATTCTCTGAAATAAAAAAAAAAAAACGGATAAGTGTACAGCTTATGAAGTCAAGCGATGGGTTCTCCACTTGCGGAGCAGAGTTTGTGAAGCCATTAAGTGAAAAAATTCCAGTTTTCTAACACAATAACACGATAAACAAAAACGAATAATACTTACAGCTCCGTTTTGCTAAACATTCGCGTGAATTTTCGTATTCTGCTATCCGTCTTAGGAAAAAGCATATAATTGCGATAAAAAAAATGTCGATTCTCTGAAGAATTTCAAAAATAATTATTCATAGAACTTCGATCTGAATTTGGGTAGACATATTTTAATAATTTTTTATTTATTCCGATTTAAACTTCACAACACAAAGTATATTTCGTTGCTTTATTGATATTTTCACGACTTAACTTATTCCCTTGTGGAAAAACTATGAATTTGCAAGACAAATATTTTGTAAATATCTCATGGCCAACATGAACTCGAATAATTGGGTTTTGTTTTTGAAAAGAAACTTAAGGAAACACTTCGATTTTAAGGATAAAATTGTTTTTAATTCAAAGATTAACTTTTTTTTGAAAAACAGCTTTGGTTTCTTCTTAAATTGTTTTTTTTTTTTTTTTATTTAAATAAAATAATTTCTATCAGCACTACACAAATCACATACGATTTATAACAGATACTGTCATCTGATATCGCTTCAAGGTTTCTAAAATTTCCCGCTAGAGTACCCTCTCCAGTCGTCAATAGAGATCCGGGTTTTCGGCAAAAAGTTTACAAAAACCCGAAAAGCGTTCACACTACATTTACGAGTTTTCGTTTGACATTTCACAAACACCAACTCATCTCGTGCAAAAAAAACAATAACAAAATATGACGCTGATTACACGAGTCTTTTTTTCGCTCGTTTCGTCTTTTTGACAGACACGTATCGTCGTGATTACATGGACGCTGATTACATGAAGACTTTTTTCGGTTGTTTCGTCTTTCGTCGTTTTGACAGCTTGTGTCACGGGTGTAGAAATGTAGGGGGAATGAAGTAACGAAAGCAGGAATGAAATTTTGAAGATTCTTTCTGGTTTGAACATTGACGTTTGTGGTTTGACAACCGAATAGAGATGAGCGGTGAGCAGATGCCAGCAAAAATCGTAGTTGATAGAAAAATGATCGATATTCAAGCATCGATTTTAAAATAAAATAAATTGATTTCAAAAAATTAAAAAAATGCAAATAAAATGTAAATCGAATGCAAAGAATGAAACTTCACAAAAACGTCCATTGTTGTCTATGTGTTATTTCTACAAAAAAACATTATTCTCTTTGATATTAAGGTTCCCCCACACCAACGCGAATTTTAGGTGGCGACGACGAAAACAAAAAAAACAACGTGTTTTTTCATTGACAACCACATGTTGTTATTGTTGTTTTCGTCGTCGCCACGAAAGATTCGCGATGGTGTGGGGAAAGCTTTAAACGTGTGAAATTATATTATTTTCGATTGACTAATGACTGGATGGATTCAAAGGAAATTTGACAAATTAATCGATTATTTCATGGAAAAGGAATATAAATATAATAATGATAAAGTGGTTTTAACTTACGATCCATTGATTTCTCCGTCTGTGCTTACGTTCTGTACTCCCGCATCGATAAAATTGGTCGAAAAACCTTAAAAAATGGAACAAAACTCATATGATTTGTTTTAATTTCAATCATCTCTAGACTTATGGAAGCCACAGATTAAAGGCACAGATCATTTGAATGGAATTTCTTAGAGGAGAAAATCGAATTTTCTTTTGAGGTTATAAGAACGGGATCTGCCAATTACTTTTTTTATTTTCTCCAAAATGTTTGATTGAAATATAACTGGGTTTCAGTTTTTTGCCTAAAAATTCACATAACAGAAATAGGGTTTTAATGTTCTTTCGCCTTATTTTTGGGTTATGGTCTTATATTTCGCTAATGGCTGGAATAAATTTATCACAGTTTCCAATCTGTGCCTACATTCTTAAACTCTCGGATAGCCAAAATTAGTCGAAATACGGTGAAAAATGAAACAAATAGGTTGAGTTTTGTTCCATTTTTCAGCGTTTATCGACCAATTTTATCGATGCGAGAGTTAGAGAACATATAGGCACTGATTTAGTCTTGGTGCCAGTTGGTTCCCAGCTAATCATTTTTGTTAAAGGATTATTGAAACTGGTAAATCTTCAAATCTCGAATCTATAATTTGAAACGTAAATCATCGAATTTGATAATCAGCCGATTTAAGCAGAACCTTTATTACAAATTAAATGCATTCTGAACAAACGGCCCTAAGTCAAAAACACATTTTGATGTGAATTCAACGTACTTGACTACCAAAATTAAAAAGAAAGAAGAAAACATCGATTTTTCAGGTTCGATAAATTTTGTCATCGATTTTTCACTGAATATTTTAACTGCTCATCTCTAAAAAGAAAGCATTTTGCGAAGAACTTATAAACTTTTAATTTCGCGTTGTGAAACAGTTTTTATATTTCGATTTTCGCCTCTAATGGCCAGTTGTACAATAGTGGTTCAGTCTTGGCTCAAGATTTTAACTCACCGATTTTGGCGGATTAAGGGCCAGTTGTACAAATATTTAAATCAATCGTGTTTCAGCAATTTTTATCTAACGATTTTGGCGGATTAATTGAGTTTCAACAGTGGTTTACTGTTCAAGTGTGTTATAATAACCAATTACATACTTGAACCAGCGTTGAACGTTAGTTAATCCGCCGAAATCGGTGAATTAAAATCTTGAACCGAGGCTGAACCACTATTGTACAACTGGCCCTAAGTAACGTTCAACGCTGGTTCAAGTATGTAATTGGTTATTATCATACACTTGAACAATAAACCACTGTTGAAACTCAATTAATCCGCCGAAATCGGTAGATACAATTTGCTGAACCACGGTTTAAATATTTGTACAACTGGCCTGAAATTCCATTCAAATGATCTGTGTCTTCAATCTGTGGCTTCCATAAGTCTAGAGACCATTGAAATTAAAACAAATCATATGAGTTTTGTTCCATTTTTTAAGGTTTCTCGACCAATTTTATCGATGCGGGAGTACAGAACGTAGGCACAGACGTAGAAATCAATGGACCGTAAGGTAAAACCACTTTATTATTATTATATTTATATTCCTTTTCCATGAAATAATCGACTTAAGGCTCTCCCAAACCAACGCGAAACATTCGTCGACGAAAGTTTTTTGTTGTTGTTTAGCGTTGTGTGTTTTTCATATTTTTTATTATTGTGAATGATTCGCTACGATTTCGCGTTGGTTTGGGAGAGCCTTTATTTGTCAAATTTCCTTTGAATCCATCCAGTCATTAGTCAATCGATAATAATATAATTTCACACGTTTAAAGCTTCCCCCACACCATCGCGAATCTTTCGTGGCGACGACGAAAACAACAATAACAACATGTGGTTATCGATGAAAAAACACGTTGTTTTTATTGTTTTCGTTGTCACCACCTAAAATTTGCGTTGGTGTGGGGGAACCTTAATATCAAAGAGAATAATGTTTTTTTGTAGAAAGAACCACTGATCTCTATAATACACTGGATAGTGAATAGCCTATAGTGTATAACAGTTTTTGTGAGGCATTTTTTTTAAAGGGTACCGGCCACGACCTCATATCTCGCTCTATATAAACGAAGAAAGTGATTGAAGATATTTGCCGAAATTGAGCATTTATTTGATATCAGTTGATGTCAACAAGCATTGCGGCTGTAAATATTGAAAAAAATATAAGAAAATGTAGGTCCAGTAGCGTCCATTCCGCTGGCGCCGCTTTTATACTGTTATATGAGGGTACCGGCCACGACTATATTTTTGCCTCAAAAATTTTGTATGAATACACTATCCAGTGTATATAGAGATCAGTGGGTTCTTTCCAAAAATAAAGTCGTGGCCGGTACCCTCATATAACAGTACAGCAGCGGCGCCAGCGGAATGTACGCTACTGGATCTGCATTTTCTTTTATTTTGTTCAATATTTACAGCCGCAATGCTTGTTGACATCAACTGATATCAAATAAATGCTCAATTTCGGCAAATATCTTCAATATGTTTCTTCGTTTGTATAGAGCGAGATGAGGTCGTGGCCGGTACGCTTTAAAAAACTTGCCTCACAAAAACTGTTATACACTATAGGCTATTCACTATTCAGTGTATTATAGAGATCAGTGGGATAGCCTATCTAAGATTCTCGAGTATCCAGCATGTTTCTGAACGCAAATCAGCTGTTGTTGACATTTCTCATAGTATCCCAGAATTTTAAGGATAGCTTGAAATTTATTTTATGGCAACAGCTGCTTTGACATCAGCTGTGATTTTGCAAAGGATTACAACAACACAAAGCTATCCAGATCGCTTTGGATACAAACATGAACGCGGCCATAGACAACAATGGACGTTTTTGTGACGTTTCATTCTTTGCATTCAATTTACAAAAACCATTTTATTTGCATTTTTTAATTTTTTGTAATCGATTTATTTTATTTTAAAATCGATACTTGAATATCGATCATTTTTCTATCAACTACGATTTTTGCTGACATCTGCTCACCGCTCATCTCTATTCGATTGTCAAACCACAAACGTCAATGTTCAACCAGAAAAAATCTTCAAATTTTCATTCCTGCTTTCGTTACTTCATTCCCCCTACATTTCTACACCCCTCACCCAAGCTGTCAAAACGACGAAAGACGAAACAACCGAAAACCGACGCTGATTACATGAAGACTTTTTTCGGTTGTTTCGTCTTTCGTCTTTTTGACAGCTTGGGTGAGGGGTGTAGAAATGTAGAGGGAATTGAAAATTTGAAGATTTTTTCTGGTTGAACATTGACGTCTATGGTTTGACAACCGAATAGAGATGAGCGGTGAGCAGATGTCAGCAAAAATCGTATTTGATAGAAAAATGATCGATATTCAGGTATCGATTTTAAAATAGAATAAAGGTAAGACCGCACTCGGCGGAACTGCACTTCAGCGGAACTGAACTTCACGACTTATTTGTATGAAATTGTATGAACTATATCGCACTAAGCGACAACTGCACTACACAGCGCGACACTATGCGACAAAGTTGATAATCTGACCAACTGTGTCGCGACATGAAGTTTCGTGCGAAAGTGCGCGCGGTGTCGCTGAAGTGCAGTTCCGCCGAGTGCGGTTCTACCTTAAATCGATTACAAAAAATTAAAAAAATGCAAATAAAATGGTTTTTGTAAATCGAATGCAAAGAATGAAACTCCAAAAACGCGTCCATTGTTGTTTATGTGTTGTTTCTACAAAAAAACGTAATTCTCTTTAATATTAAACGTGTGAAATTATATTATTTTCGATTGACTAATGACTGGATGGATTCAAAAGATATTTGACAAAGAAATCAATTATTTCATGGACAAGGAATATAAAAATAATAGCCGTTTTTTATTATGACCCATGATCCATATGTATCATCTTGCGAAAATAAAACAGCCTCGCTGGAGAGGCAGAAGTCTGTTTTCGGATCATGAAACGTGAACCCGATAAAGAGCAGGTTCATGAGTTGTTCTTGTTATGTATGTTGTTTGATGATCCATATGGTGATTCTGATAATAAAAAACGGCTAATAATAATAAAGTGGTTTTGCCTAACGGTCCATTGATTTCTACGTCTGTGCCTACGTTCTGTACTCCCGGATCGATAAAATTGGTCGAGAAAAAAATGGAACAAAACTCATATGATTTGTTTTAGTTTCAATCGTCTCTAGGCTTATTTTATCGATGCGATCTACAGATTGAAGGCACAGATCATTTGAATGGAATTTCCTAGAGAAAATCGAAATTTTTTTGAGGTTATAAGAACGGTATCTGCCCACTGATCTCTATATACACTGGATAGTGTATTCATAAAAAATTTTTGAGGCAAAAATATAGTCGTGGCCGGTACCGTCATATAACAGTATAACAGCGGCGCCAGCGGAATGGACGCTACTGGATCTGCATTTTCTTTTATTCTTTTCAATATTTACAGCCGCAATGCTTGTTGACATCAACTGATATCAAATAAATGCTCAATTTCGCCAAATATGTTCAATCTCTTTCTTCGTTTGTATAGAGCGAGATATGAGGTCGTGGCCGGTACCCTTTAAAAAACTTGCCTCACAAAAACTGTTATACACTATAGGCTATTCACTATCCAGTGTATTATAGAGATCAGTGTATCTGCCACAATAACAATAGCTGTGTTTTATTTTCCCCTAGATCCAATCCAGATCAGATCATGAAAACAAAACAACCCAGGATATCAGTGACAACTTGTTATATACCCAACTCTTTTTTCCTTTTGTTTTTTTTATTTGTATACACCCGTTGTCTTTTTTCTTTATACTACTGACGACATTTACAAATTAAGGGTGTGTGTTCAAAACGGATTTAAAAATCCATATCCAAAACTAAGTTGGATCTTGTGTTGTTTTTGTAATACATGTATTTTCGTAAGCAAATCCAATCTGGATCGGATCTCGGGGAAAATAAAATACAGCTAATTTACTTTTTATATTTTCTCCAAAATGCTTGATTGAAATATAACTGGGTTTCAGTTTTTTGCCTAAAAATTCACATAGCAGAAATAGGGTTATAATGTTCTTTCGCCTTAATTTTGGGTTATGGTCGTATATTTCGTTAATGGCTGGACTAAATTTGTTACAGTTTCCAATCTTTGCCTACTTTCTTAGGGCCAGTTTCACAGTGCACACTTAACAAAATAAGTGGCACTTTATTTTCCCATTTTGGCACTTAAGCCGCAGTTTTACTACCTGAGTAAGTGGAACTTAAGTGGCCAACATGGGAGACTTAAGTGTCACTTATTCCGATAAGTTTACACTGTGAAATTGGGAATTAGTTTTCCATATTTGGCACTTAAGTGACACTTACTTCACTGTGAAACTTGCCCTTAAACTCTCGGATCGCCAAAATTAGTCGAAATACGATGGAAAATTTAACAAATAGGATGAGTTTTGTTCCATTTTTTAGCGTTTATCGACCAATTTTATCTATGCGAGAGTTATAAAACATAGGCACTGATATTAGTCAGTTCGTTCCCAGGTAATCATCTTTGGTCAAGAATTATTGCAACCGGTAAATCTTCAAATCAAACTTTAATCATCGAATTTGATAATCAGCCGATTCAATCAGAACCTTTATTACAGAGTTAATCCATTCTGAAATACCGGCACTAAGTCAAAAACACGTTTTGATGTGAATTCAACGTATTTTACTACCAAAAGAAAAAAGAAAACATTGATTTTTCAGGTTCGATAAATTTTTTCATCGATTTTCACCGAATATTTTAATTGCTCATCTCTAAATCCAAAGCATTTTGCGAAGAACTTATGAACTTTTAATTTCGTGTTGTAAAACAGTTTTTATACTTAAAAAGGCTACAAATAACTATGAACAAAAAATGATTAAAAAACATTTTTATTTGTTTTCCAATAAATCCACTGCAAAATTTTTGTTCCTCATAATAACGAAAGAGTCTTCACGAATGAAAAAAAGAACCATGTAATCACCACGATACCTGCCTGTCAAAAAGACGAAAGACGAAACGAACGAAAAAAAGACTCGTGTAATCAGCGTCTATCTCACTTCCAATTTAGAAGAAAACATGAAACAGCATTTGCATTTTGAAAGGAACTGTCAAAGTTAATCTACTTTATAATCTTTTTATGCGGTGAAAGCACTATATAGGATTTACGAAATCTCAACGAGATTAACTTTCGATGAAAACGTAGTATTAGATAACCCATCGGCCTTTCACTCGAACGCGGCCATTTAGTTTCCTTCTGTACAAATGTCAAAACTGAGGTTTCATTTTTTTCCGCTAGTTGTAGTGAAGAGGGCTAGTGTCGCCGAGGCTAAAATGGAACCAACCTGAGATTGGCAACTAGCAGTCCATATATAATACGTCCATGATATTATTTTTGGTGAATTTTTACATTTTGAATATCCAACCTCCAAACCAACACTAAAAAAAATAAGAGGCAAAATACCGTAGATGTCGTTCTATGCAGGAAATTTAAAAATGTCAGGTTTGGTTCATCGCTAAATACGACTTTTTGAATTTTTAAAAACAGATGTCACGAGCTTCTATGTCAGAAGTTAAGTTTTTTTCCTGAAGTGGCGTGGGAAGAGCTAGCATCGCTCTCTTATTTTGGCGACATTTTTTTGACAATTGTTGTATGAATCTGACATTACACTAGCAGTCCATATATGTACGTCCATGCACTGGATAGTGTATTCATACAAAATTTTTGAGGCAAAAATACTTGTGGCCAGTACCCTTATATAACAGTATAACAGCGGCGCCAGCGGAATGGACGCTACTGGACCACTGATCTCTATATACACTGGATAGTGAATAGCCTTTAGTGTATAACAGTTTTTGTGAGGCAAGTTTTTTAAAGGGTACCGGCCACGACCTCATATCTCGCTCTATACAAACTAAGAAAGAGATTGAAGATATTTGCCGAAATTGAGCATTTATTTGATATCAGTTGATGTCAACAAGCATTGTGGATGTAGATATTGAAAAAAATAAAAGAAAATGCAGGTCCTGTAGCATCCATTCCGCTGGCGCCGCTGTTATACTGTTATATGAGGGTACCGGCCACGACTATATTTTTGCCTCAAAAATTTTGTATGAATACACTATCCAGTGTATATAGAGATCAGTGAAATACACTATCCAGTGTATATAGAGAACAGTGTATTTACTATCCAGTATATTGGGCTTTTGCACCAGCCGTCAGTTTCAAACAAGCAAAAAAAAAATATGAAACAGCTGGTCTGAACTTGGAGAAAGGTAAACAAACGACAAATATTTTTATAATATAGTGCTTGTTTGTTTTCCAATAAAAACGTATAAAACGATGGTTATAACGCCAATTTAACAAAAAAATTAACTTCAATAACTTATTAAGCTAATTTATATAAACAAAAATCACAGAAAATATTAAAAATCCACTTTTATCCACTCTCCAAGTTCGAAATCACACGTTTTGTTTTTGTTGTTTTGAACTGTCAAAATTAGAAAGAGAAAAGACAAAGATAGTTTTTGGAAAAGCCCAATTATAGAGATTAGTGGCCACGACTATATTTTTGCCTCAAAAGTTTTGTATGAACACCAGTGTATATAGAGATTAGTGGTCTGTGGTATATAGTGGTTGTTTATTTTTTTTTCAGTTTGGGATTCGAGTATACTGTTTAGTTAGTGCTTAATTAATACCTACACCGTAAAAACATGGTAAAAGCTTTTGCAAAAAGAAATTTCATATCGTTTTAATTTAATATATTAATTCGCAGGATGTTTTTCTAATGATCCGAAGACAAAAAACTACTATATTCACTGATGCCAAAGAAAATACTTCTGTAACTGAGTTGAAAAGAATGATAGGAGGTAGCTTTTGAAATAAATAAATATGGACTTCTTGATATATGTACTTAATTTTGTCTTAAGGAATTTTAAAAGTGAGTCCATCGGACCAAATTTTGTTTTACTACGGGAATGATCCTATGGCAAATGAGAAGTTGTTGCAGGACTATGGAATTAATATGGCAATTGCAAAAGCTCAAGCTCCAGCACAACTTGGTTTAGTATTGCGGTGAGAATATTTATTTATGTATAAAAATTAATGTAGTATATTAATATATTAAAAAAAAGGACCTGTCATTTTTAAGTCCTGATGCCTGATTGTTTTGGCGTAAGGACTTCGACCAATATTTTTTTAAAGTGCAAATTCAGATTTGAAAAATGAAATATATGTAAGTTCCATGCATTTGAGAGGTTAAGAAAACATGACGAAATTATAATGTTGTTCTTGTTTGGACATAAAAAGTAATCTTTCTCACTCTTACTAAAAAACTATATTTGGAACCCTAGAAAATCCCAAATAACAGAAAATCCAATTTTTTTAGCGAACAAAATTAGACAGTACCCATTTACCATACCCACGTTTACTTTTTAACGAGATTTTAATACAAGAAGTAGTATGTACTAGTAATGTTCGTTTCACTCGAATTACAGAATTAACAGTGAAGAGAATGCTTTAATTTTGAATAACATGTAGTTTTCGATAAGATGTTTCATATTTAGAATCTGTCTAAAGACCCGACAGCGCGTACGCGAAACTAGGATTTGGGCCTTGGGGTAGGTGCGAGGTTGGCTTAAAATGCAAAAGAAACTGCATACACCCAACCTCGCAACTACCCCAAATCCTTTAGTGTGCCCAAGCAGGGGGGTTGCAGGGGGGCAGCAAAAACAAAAAAATAAAAAATTGAAATAAAAGTGAGAATAGTGAAAACTTGCAATACTTTATTAAAAAAAAGAATCTGTCTAAAGACCCGACAGCGCGTACGCGAAAATGTTATCGCGTACGCGAAATCAGTTTCGCGTACGTGAAACTATAGGATTTGGGGTAGCTGCGAGGTTGGCTTTAACTCCCCTGATTCTTTAAATGCAAAAGAAACTGCATACACCTAACCGCGCACCTACCCCAAATCCTATAGTGAGCCCAAGCAGGGGGGTTGCAGGGGGGCAGCATGCCCCCCCATACATACCTCACTGTTTATGCGAGGTAATGATGGGTGCTAGCACTGTATTTCTGTAAGCAAGCAAATAAAACATTGAAGTGAGAATCACTCAATTTCGCGTACGCGAAATCATTTTCGCGTACGCGCTGTCGGGTCTTTAGACAGACTCTAAAAAAAATATAAAACAACATGCGGTGCTGTTTTAAATTGTGTAAAACACCTATAATATGGAGTTAACAATCTTTTCATTTCACGAGCTGATTGTGTCTCAAATTCCACATAAATTAATGTGAGGTGATGTTTTTTATGTAAATACATTATCGTAGAATACTTTAAAATTGATATTTCATAGCATTTTGGTATAAAAAAGGCAAATTTGTTTAAAATACAAATATACTTTGAAACGTGTTATGTCAGGTGCCTATCTGTCAAAATTGAAATTCTCATCCAGGGTCGAATCAGCTTACCTGTGAAATCTTATGTCGAATTCCTTTCAACAAAAAAATCGAATTTTTTTCTAAAGGAATCAATTTTTTTTCAGCACAATTCGAATTTTTTGTGTCAAAACAAATCTTGCTAATTTTGCAAGATTCAAGAATGATTTTACACTGATTTGCACACACACTTGCAAGATTTGAAATTTCTAAAAATGTCAAATTCAATGCCGCGGTGTTTTAAGAAAACAAATTTTTTTTATGAAAACAAATTGTATTTTTGGTTGCAAAGAATTTTCGGTGAATTTTATAGTAAATATTTGTGCGTTGTTTTTCAATTAATAATAGGTGTGTTCCTTTACTTTAAAACTGCGCATTTGTGTGAATTTCTACGTCATTTTTTTTTTTTTTTTTTTATATGAACTTTGACAGACTTTGGTGTAGAAATTCACAGAAATTTACAGAGTTTCAAAGTAAAGGAACTAGGCTAATAATTCCCAAATTGAATATTTTCTGGATATTTTTCTTCAAAATTGCTGCTACCAAGTGCCACACACACAATCACAAGAAAAATCGATTCTTTTCCTCTTTTCGTATTCCTTTCAAAAACAGAAAAAAACGATTCTTTTTAGAAAAAATTTCGATTCTTTTTTTGAAAGGAATTCGACATTAGAAGAAGAAATAGTGGAACGGGCATATCGAGGAAAAAGTGAAGCATTTTTGGAAATAGTGTGAGTTACACAAACACAAATGCATTCACACAGGGAAGGCATGCAGTTAGACAACTAAATCATGGGAATCATGAGAAGGAATTTTTAGCTGTTTTTTTGAGGAATGTGTTTTGAGATTTTAAATCGTCAAAATAGCAAAAAAAGCTTAGTAAATTAAGGGAGGTTTGCTGATACTACACATAATGATTTAAGTTGAACTTAATTTCTTAAGTATCACTTTATGACATGGAAAAAGTACCCCTTAAGAATTTAAGTTCAACTTAAATCGTTATGTGTAGTATCAGCAAACGGGCCTAAATAAACAATTGGAATAAAAGTAAATACTGCTATTCTTCATTGAAATAAAAATATAAAACTGCATGCGGTGCACCGTTAAATCCTGTAAAAACACCTATAATAAGCAGTGCATTTTTTGTTCATTTAATTTCGCGCTGTCGGGTCTTTAGACAGACTTTGTTTTATTTATCATTATGAAGATTTTTCTGAGAACATTTCACAGCAAATTTAAAAAAATTTGTATATAAAATTATTTATGTATAATATTTATAAATACATACATACATACTTCAATATTCATTAAAATGAAATCCTTAAATTGCAAGGCTCAACATTTCCTAAAAAAAAGAGTTAAAGCCCGTTTGACATTGCATATTTTTTCTCATTTTAAATTCGTTGAAAATGAGACAAGAGTAGTACAAATAATTCATTACTGAAAATTCCGACATGAGTGAGTAAAAAATTTACCCGATTTGCAATTCCAGCATAGTTGAGGTACATTAGAAATGAAAAAAGCATTTATGTATTTTAAAACTTTGAATAAATTCTTTTTTAAATTTGCTCTTCACATACAAATCTGTATAGCCTACGAACAGGATTGGCCGAATTAACTGAACTACATTTTCTACATCATTAACTACGCGTAGTTAATTTAATAAACTACACGTCTTATTTTCTACAAATTGTTACGTTTTCATATACATACAAAGTAAATTTAGAGAAATAATAAAATTTCAATAAAAATTTTAACTCAAAATTCAAGCTACAAAGTTACAACTGACAGATCATTTGATATTTGAAACTAAGTTTGCTACAATTTGTTTCATTAACTACATTTAACTTCGTTTAACTACATAAACTACGTAGTAAATGTGAAAAATGTAGTGGCCATCCCTGCCTACGAACACTTGGTGTCCGTTTTATCATCTTCGTATTCTGTTTCCTCAGACCAGCAAGAACGCAATAATTTTGTCTATTCCCCTGACGCGAAAGCCTCTTTTTCTACTCGGCGTTACACTTTTTTGAAATTTTGTTGATTTTTTCACATTGTTGTAGGTATGCCTCCGCTTAAACATTTCTAATGTTAAAAAAATATTACAAATATTACCAGGATTCCTCAGCAAAATTTCTGAGTTTTTGTATCAAATACTGAGGAAAACGAATTTTGGATTTGCCTGCTCAATAATTGACGGAACAAAATAAGTGAAGACTCTGAAACAAAAGCTCACCAGAAGTGATTCGATTAACATTTTGCAGCTTCTATACTCTGTTCAATTTATATTTGCAGTACAGGGAAGATAGGATATTTGCCTTTCAGTCTCACCATTATGGAATTCAATGAGCTATCTTCATTTTAAAGCTCTTACAGGGTTGCAGTAGTGAGCATTTAAAATTGCCGCAAATCTCACAAAAATATCGACGCACATTTTATAATCAAAAACAATGATATCCTAAATAAATTTAATCTATCTTTTTCCACACCTCTCTGAAAGACAATAGCCAACAATTTGTAAACTGCATTTTAATTTTTAACTGTTTTTCCATACATAAAAGGAAAACCTTAAACATGAAAACAGAAAAACACCAAACGTCAACACTTTTTTCTCTAAAGTAGAAATATTTGCTACCAAAAGCTCTAAAAAAGCTTAAATCCTGAAAGTTACATTGCAATAACCTAAGAATATGCCATATGAATTTCCATCAACTGGGCAATGGTAACTCTGATTCAAAGTATTTTTTTTTTTTTAGTAAAAACAATGTCAACAAGGGTTGGTTGCAAATTTGCGATCAGTCTCCTTTCACCCGGGGAGCAGACAGGTCGTGGAGGGATGTACGTGAGCTAAAAGAAGATTACACAAACAATTTAAATGTAACTCGGTGATTCTGTTTCTTATTTCAGTGGCAATTTCTTAAGTTAAGGTGCCGTGCAAGCAGCAGCAGGCACCAGTGTTTTTGAAAAAGCTCTCCCATAAGGCCTGTATTGCAAATATAAATTGAACAGAGTATAGGAGCTTTTTTTAACATTTCGGAATATTAGCCGTGTTTTATTATCTACGGATCCGGATCAGGATCATCCCATGAAAATAAAACGATACGGATCCATAATGACAACAGTGTTGTATGCTCATCTCTTTTTTTCCTATGTTTGTTTATTTTTCATGTAGATACTGTCTTCTTTCTTAACACTACAGTTTGTTTTCCCTACCGACTAAAGAGCCGTCTACTCGCTAGAGTTAAAACTTATTTTCGGATCTTTAAAATAGATCCAGATACAGAGCAGGATCCAAAGTTGTTGTTGTATTACGTGTTAAAATATGATCCCGATCTAGATCCGTAGATAATAAAACACGGCTATTATTTCTATAGTCTGGAATCAATTTCCGACTCTCATACTCCACAGATTTTGACAAATGAGGTGCCAAACGAAGCGAAATTACCTGCTGATTTGACGAATTGTAATTTTATTTAAAAAATGATAATAATTTGTTAAAAACTGCATTTCTTTACTTTCTTGTGTCTTTTATTTTTATGTAATTGCGAGAATTCTCGCACGGGCAGGCTAGTTAAAACATATTTCAAAAAAACATTAAGAAATTAATTTTGAAAAAAAACATTTGCGACAAAATGGAATAGCATATTATTTTGTGTTGCCGTAATATAAATGTACCTATATCAAATTAAACAGCATTAGGAGCCAGTTATAGCTTTCATTGAAACTCATCATTGAAAAATTTAATTTCTCATTTTGAGACACTTCTTAAGCAAAATCAGTGAATATTTTATGCCAATAAAAAGCGGATGACTCAATTATTATTTCTAGCGAAAAAAATATTTCATTTTGGCCCAACCTTTCACATAAAATTTCAGATAAGATTTCAATGATCAATGGTAAGGTAGTTCAATTATTGAATTAAAGAAATTCATTTTACGTGTTAACTTGGGCCAAAATGAAATTTTTTTTTGGCAAAAATTAATAATTAAGTCAATAGCTTTATATCAAAATAATCACTGATTTAATTGCCTCAAAACTTAAAATTTAAATTTTCAATGATGAGTTTCAATGAAAGCTTTAACTGGCCCCTTAATAGAGAAAAGACAGGAAAAAGGAATTTTAAATAATGTAGTACTGTTTTTTCGACAAATATGTGTCCTTTATTAAGCTAAGTACAGACGATTGTCAGATCTTACAATATTGTCAGAACTGTCAATAGCTAACAATTAGTTGACAATTGACATATTTCTTACAATCAAAAATTTTCCGTTCACACGGTTTGGTAGATTTCTTCCCAAAGTCTGATAATTTGATTGTCGGCTCAAATTTGAACCCATTATTTGGTCATTCTTTTGGTTTCATTATTTCGTTAGTCACAGGGCAGCAGAATATTTTCTAGTTATCTGCGTAAACCCATGTGTGCTACGTTATGAATGAAATCGTATGGTAATGACCTTGTTTTGGGTGTCAGTTCGTGCAAAGCTTGACACTGACATTGGGTTGTTGGCGTTGTGTACTATGTATTATGATTTGTACACAACACCTTCCCTTTCTATAAAAAAATGATCATATTTTTGTTTTGAAGAGACAAAAAATTGATTTATTTTGCATGTCTTTTATGCGAGGAGTGAGATGAATTTATTTTATATTTTGATTAATTACTGCTATGCAATAGAAGAATGATCGTGATTTGATTACAGTTATTATTATTTGATGATTTTCAATGGTTTGCTAATCTTTATTTTTATATACATACATACATACATAATAGGTTTACAGTTGTTCAAAAGTTAAGAATTTATCTTAAGGTTGTTTCATATGTCTTTTTAATTACATACTTTTACAAATTAATATAATATTTATGTTTTAAAGTTTATATAGTAAAATGTTTTAACTTATTATTTTATGTCATCATGATATCTAGGTTTTCCTTCAATTATAGTGTTGTGGATTCTGTTGTTGCCGCTTAGATGGTTGGTGTCTTCTTTTGTGACTAGTATGTTGTCAAAATGTGGCACATAGTTGTTTCCCTAAGTAATATGCAGGAATATAGCAATTGTTTGTTATATGTATTTAATAAAAGGGATTCAATTAAAAGGGTTTTGTTTTTATACATTATTGATGTAAAGTGTAAATACATAAAAGTTTACAAACAATTTTTTTTAAAACAAATTACCTATAACTACAGTCGACTCTCCCTAAGTCGAATTTTCACGGGATACCAAGATTTGTTCGAGTTAGAGAGAGTTTTGGAAAAATTCGAGTTATTGAGAGAAACATTTTTTTATTTTAAAAGGTTTATTTAATAAATAAAGTTTAATATTTGCATATAAAGCAACCAACAACACAAAGCAAAGGATAACCATTCTTTTTTTATTTTTGCATTGTAACTTCTTAAAACTGTTTATTGACTGACGATGATGGTACACGCGATGCTACACATATACCTTTGTATTAAGGTTTTGATGGTTCGTAGTTATACTATACCCAAATGCGAATTCCGAAAGGGTAATGTTTTTTTTATAGTCCGGGAGCTGATGACAGATTTTGGTGTCCAATAGAAACAGGGCTAATTTTTTGTTATATAGTTAATTTGGTGTTATAATAGAGATTAGTGAAAGTCAGCTGCGGCACCATGGGTGGGTTTGGGTACAGCAGCCCCCCAAACATGTAAAAAAAAAAGATGGTTGGTGATTTTAACGGAGCTGAAATTTGGTGGGATTATAGTTAATACATTATATTATACAAAAAAATTTGTCAGCTGGCTGTAAGCGGGTGGAAAGATTGTGAGCTGACGCATTGAAATATGCACCTACAGAAACACGGCTAAAACACTTGCGCACACTTCATTATGTCAGCTGACGGCTTTTTCCCCGACATATAGCCAGCGGACTATAGTATAAAGTATTATTTAAACTATTATTATACCAAATTTCATCTTTGTTAGGATCATATTTCTAAAGTTATTCTACTAAACGTGCATTACATGTATCCATTTAAAATCGTAATCTAGACTTTTTGTATGGCACACATTATCTATTGAGCGGAATTTCTTTAATTTGAAGCTATATTTTATAGACAGTAATCAAGGGCTTTATAGAAAATATTTTAATTAAATTATTCAAAATCAAAGAAATGATTTTACTCATGGAAATTTTAAAATTGCTGAGGCAAGAAAGAATGGTTAAGCTGAAAATCAAATATCTCAAGGCTGGGTGAATTGATTTACTTTATTTTATCACGTAATTAAAGGTTGATATTTCCTCTAAAAAATAAATTACATATAATCAAACTCTATCCGGCAAGTATTTTTCGAGAAATCAATAATTTTTGATATTTATCATCGCCAAAACAGCGTTTTTTGTGCTCTTACCTTGCGAATCAAATTTGATCACTGGGGAGAGTACGATAACTTAGCCGCCACAAATTGATAATGGTTTTTGTAAAGGGGTCAAAAACAAGCATTTTTTTACTCTAGGAGGGGGGGTATGTTATTGTGAATTTACTATTACTTTAGAGTAAAATAGAATTAATATCTTATTATTGTAATAGATCGCATATAATACTATTGTGAATTCTTTGTATACTAATTGTTAAGTTGACACTTAAGATGTTTTCAATAAAATAAAATTATCTTTCCTTCTTCCGGTTGTAAACCAACAGATAGTACGTCTTTTTCTTTTGCTCCTTAAAAGGTAATCCGAGCTTTGCTTCATAATCTTAACAGGGTAATCTTTCTCACCCCGTTTAGGAGGTAGGGCAATTAAAAAAAAAGTACTAACAAATGAGAAAAACCAATATTAAAAAAATTTATATAAAACGGCTGCAGCAAATTTATATAATTTCTTAATATGTATGTTTGTGTCTTATATAATGCAACTGTAACCCTAAATGAATTGTTCTTACAAAGATGAACCTAACATCAACATTAATCCTCAAAACAAAAATCTCATAAAAAAGTAGTTTTAGTAATTTTTAATTTTCTCAAATTTTCATCTAGTTTTCAGTTTTTGATTAAGAATTAATAAGAGCAACGAATTTGGGAAAAAAAAGCTTTATAATTTTATAATTTGAAAAAATACACTAAACTTTTCGTATGTTTTTTGTTTCCAAATTTTGAATTCGAAACCCGTTTCTTCTATGCTAGATATTACTTGAATTAAAAACTAGCTTAGAGAACAGAGTATTATTATTAGAATTATTATATAATTTTTTAGTATTGGTTTTTCTCATTTTTTAGTACTTTTTTTTAAATTGCCCTACCTCCTAAACGGGGTGAGATAGATTACCAAAGTAAAAAATACTTGTTTTTGACCCCTTTACAAAAAACCGTTATCAATTTTTGGCGGCTAAGTTATCGTACTCTCCCCCAGTGATCAAATTTTAATTCGCAAGGTAAGAGCACAAAAAACACTGTTTTGGCGATGATAAATATCAAAAATTCTTGATTTCTCGAAAAATACTTGCCGGATAGAGTTTGATTATAATTTATTTTTTAGAGGAAATATCAACTTTTAATTTCGTGATAAAATAAAGTAAATCAATTCACCCAGCCTTGAGATATTTGATTTTCAGCTTAACCATTCTTTCTTGCCACAGCAATTTTAAAACTTCAATGAGTAAAATCATTTGTTTGATTTTGAATAATTGTGTTTCTGTAGGTGCATATTTCAATGCGTCAGCTGACAAACTTTCCACTCGCTTACAGCCAGCTGACAAATTTTTTTTGTATAATATAATGTATGAACTATAATCCCACCAAAATTTCAGCTCTGTTAAAATCACCAACCATCTTTTTGTTTTTACATGTTTGGGGGCTGCTGTACCCAAACCCACCCATGGTGCCGCAGCTGACTTTCACTAATCTCTATTATAACACCAAATTAACCATATAACAAAAAAATTAGACCTGTTTCGATGACTGACCAAAATATGTCATCAGCTCCCGGGACTATTAGAGGGAGTTCGACTTAGAGAATGGTTTTTGTATGGAAAATTGAATGGAATGATAAAATATGGCGAAAAAGTTTGAGTTAGAGAGAAATTCGTCTTAGAGAGAGTACGACTTAGGGAGAGTCGACTGTAATTGTCGAAACGTATTTGAAAGTTTCAGCTAAATACTATTAATTATAGTATTATAGTCCTTTCCTCATAGTCCTCATAGTCCTTTCGAAACAAGGGATCGAAATTCGAGAAGCACAAGACACGACAGTTTTTAAAACGTTGGTGGGCTTGTACAAATGCAAGAGAGGACCATTTTGAACAATTTTTATAAATTAAGTAAGAAAAAATTTAAGCTAACGGTAAAAAAAAAAAAATTTAAATTAATAAAACAGCTATTATGTAAAAAAGTATTTATTTTTATTTATTTTAGAACCCTGTTTTATTGAGTACAAATGGTTATAACTTTTGATTTAAGTCCAATATTGACAAGTTTTATACCATTTAAGAAACTTCAAAAATGTGGCCAATTTTTAAAAGTAAAAACTAGTTTTAAGTCATACGATTTTTTTTCAGGGTGCTCTTTTGAAAATCGAAGTAAAAAAATAGATTTGATCAAAGTATCATGATATTTCTTAATTTTTAGCAAAATGGTACAGAAAATTTAAAATATTTTAATGCATAAAATTGATTTCATAATGAGCAATATTTGAGTGTAAAAATTAAAAACACAAAAATCAATTATGGACAGGGTGCCCAAAAAACTCGGTCCAAGTAGGGGTTTTTCGAAATTTCAAAAAAAAACAGCCGTTACTCGAAAACCGTAATGATGCGGTACGGACAAGTTACTAAATTCTGAGTGGTCATGACCTGGCCTATCACCAGTTTCAGTTTGGACCATTCTTTATGGGACAGCCTGTATGTATATTCTTAAATAGTATGAATTTATGGATTGTCTGATATCACATTTTTGTGTCACTGATTCTTTGTATCTCTTATTATACACCCCTATTGCGATTGCCAATTTGAAATTGAATATTGACTTTTATCAAGAATTTCCTTTAATCCGTATTGTGATTGTCAAACTTTTCAATATTTTTGAAAAATCTATTGCGAATGGTTCGTTTTGAATTTAAATCCATATTGCGAGTGTCAATCGTTAACAATCATTTTTCAATTTGTGAGAAAATTTCATCAATCACGAAATTTAAGTTGATGCTATGAAAAATGTAAGTTGCTAATTATTTTAATAAATAAATAAATTGAGGCAAATTTAAATTTGTTTTTTTTTCGAAAAAAGGTCTAAAATAGTGAGCAACAAAACGCAAATCTCCAAACTTGTGAGTTTAATGGAGGAAAATTTGGACGTGGCTTGGGGACTGTGTTCCCAAGTGAACATGCAGAGAAAGTGGGAGCAGTTTGGTGTAGTTTTGAATGGCCTAATCCCCCTGCAAGGGAATGGAATAATTGGGAACGAGTAAGTACTTCAATGAATTTCTTAAATTTGTTTGTATTATTTTTGTCAATTGAAAGTGTGGATTGATCTGAAATGTAAAAAAAAAAAAAAAAGAAAACCGAGAATAAAAGTTAAATTTCAGCTACCAGAGGTGGGCCGATTCGAATTCATCACTTCACTGACATCGAAGAAACAATAATCCGAATCTTAAAATTGGATACCTGTGTTGATCCACCCGGTCAAGAATTCGGTTTGGTTGACATTGTTGAGCAATATGCTAATGAGAAATCCGAAGAAGTTGATTTCGAAAATAGTTTTCCGAGTAAAGAACTTCCGTGCACTTCACAGAAGCGTGGTTCATCCCACAAAGAAAATCATAATAAAAGCTTCAAAGCTGACAAACTTCAAGTAGAAAGGAGTGCATTGTTACACGAACAAACTTCTTTTCAAAATAGTTTTTACGAGAATATGAATGGATTCATGAAGGAAATCAAAAGCAGCATAATAAATATAGAATGTGCTATTCCAAGAAAAATGGACGAAATATAAAAGAAATAATAAAATTAAAAAAGGAAAAGCTGAAGGTCTATAAAGAAGTGGAAAAAAATAAAGCGCACTGCAACAAAGAAAAATAAAAACTGCTGGAATGTGAAAAACAAAAGCAAAATTTATGGACTTGAAATGCATTTTTACTCAGCCTTATCACGAGTTCCATCGTAATCGGAAATTAGTTACGAACTCCGAAAAAAACTATCATATAATCCATCGTAG
Organism: Epistrophe grossulariae; assembly: GCA_929447395.1. Classification (NCBI taxonomy): domain Eukaryota; kingdom Metazoa; phylum Arthropoda; class Insecta; order Diptera; family Syrphidae; genus Epistrophe; species Epistrophe grossulariae. The sequence continues at coordinate 62,575,754 of OV839567.1, forward strand.
TGGAAAAATCTCATCAAAGTAGTCATTCCACACGGATTTTGTAATCATTTTTGTCGGGATTCGTCAAAGTTTCCGATTACGATGTAATTTATGATAGGGCTGACTAAAATATGATTTATTATTACTGTGTTTAGTTTATTTTTATTCATGTGCTTTAACTATTTTTACTAAAAATGTTGCTGTGAAGTTAGAGCATTAATGAGTTTCTTTTGTGAATGTTATGTTATTAAAAAAATGATTTTGTATTTCTTTGCTTTATTTTTTTTTTAAGGATTACAAACTTCTAAGAATCCGGTTTCGAATTTCTTCTGCTGCTTGATTCCCTGAAGTTACCAGCCCTATTTTGATAAACTGCGGGGGGATGATTGTTTGAAAATCATCAATTTGTATTCTACTATGATTTCGAAGGGAAATATTCCCCGTCGGTAGTGTGCCATTTTCATAAATGAGCGAATCGATTAGCTCTACACAAAATTGTCAGTTTTACATAAGATATTGATTTGTTGCTGTTATGACCTTAATGATTCCAATCCTGAATAGATGGCATCACTATTAAACAATGTATATAAATTAAGTTATTACAAAAACTTTTACCAAAAAAAAACTTTATTTAAAAAAATATACCAAAGTTACAAAAATTACTTAAAGATAAAAAACACGACTGGTATCTTTGACGACTGGATTTGAATTGAATTCTGTTGACCGGAGTATTGCTGTTCTGTAGATATTTCTCATTTGGATGGGGGTTGTTTTTGTAATTTGAACCAATGCACATGCACATGTTTTAATGGCATTCCGATGCCGCTCAAGTGGTGCTTTGGTTGAGTCGTATCGCTTGGTCATCATAAACAATGGAATTTATGACTTCCAGATTGTTTGGTTTGTGGGATATTTGAGTGAAGTGTTAACTTCCCCTATGGTTAAGAAAAGATTGTCCCAATCTTTCAAGAGTGAATGCGTGTCATTATTTCTGTGACTTGAAGTTCGATTGTTTCTTCTCTGGATAGTGGTGGGATTGTTGGTATTCTTTTTCTGTAGTAATGAACTGAAATCATTATCATTATTGCTATTAAAAGTAATAGTAGTATTATGGAAATAGTTGGACTGTTTGTTATTTCAGTTTGGATTTGGTCCATCAAATTAATATTGTCCATTTGTAGTTCTTTGTTTATTGTTTCTAGGTATTCATCTATATCGTAGCCGTCTATGTTGAACTTTTTTAAGAAGTTAAGTAATTTCTTGGACTGGTTCTCGTATATGATGCCATCTATCGTGGTGGTGTTCTCAAATGTGGCAAGATAGGTTCCATTTATTGTTTGGTTGTCCACAGTATGTTTTCCGGATAGCAATATGATACCGTCTTTAATTACCTCTAGTTTTACATTTTTTTCTCTTAACTTAGTACAATTTGTTTTCTTATCATTAAGTAAGTTAGATAAACAAGTATTTGTTGGCTTAAGTTTACAATAGTTAAATTTTGTTTCCAATTTACATTTTTCAACATTTGTGTATGAACTTTGACATTTTGCTATTTCTTTATCAATTATTAATTTACCATCTGGTTGGCTTATGGCTCTAGTTTCATATAATTTATTTATTTAGTGAATAGCAAGGGATATTTTATCATGATTGCAATAATATCATTATTTTGTACAATTGTAAAATTTGAAATATCTATCAATTCCGTAATTACTAATTGTGTTTTTTCTTTCTTTATAATGTCATTTATTTCTTTATGGTTTAAAATGGCTGGATTTAAGATCCCAAGTTTAGAAAGTGTTAATGTAACGGGTGTTTTTTTAGCTGGTTTGGTTTTGGCAACACTGGTTTTGACAGCTGACGTGTGTTTAGTACCTTGTGTCACTGTCAAACAGCTTCAGTTTGGTTTGCAATTTAACCATGGATCGTCTTACAAATGAACAACGCTTGCAAATTATTGAATTTTACTATCAAAATTCGTGCTCGGTTCGAAATGTTCATCGCGCGCTGCTTCCATTTTATGGTCGACATTCTCGACCTTCTGAGCAGATTGTGACCAAATTTCGCACCAAATTTACTTTGTTGGACATTAAACCACCAACACGTTTACGTACTGTGCGTAGTGAAGAAAATATTGCGGCCGTATCAGCTAGTGTGACAGAAGACCGCGAAATGTCGATTCGGCGCCGTTGCCAGCAGTTAGGCCTTTGTTACAGCACTACGTGGAAAATTTTGCGGAAGGATTTGGGCGTAAAGCCTTTTAAGATACAGCTGGTGCAAGAACTAAAGCCAGCCGACCTACCACAACGCCGAATTTTTGGTGAATGGGCTCTTGGAAAGCTGGCCGAGGATCCGCTTTTTTATCGAAAAATTGTGTTCAGCGATGAGGCTCATTTTTGGTTGAATGGGTACGTAAATAAGCACAATTGCCGCATTTGGAGTGAAGATCAGCCAGAAGCATTGCAACAGCTACCAATGCATCCCGAAAAAGCCACTGTTTGGTGCGGTTTATGGGCCGGCGGCATTATTGGGCCATATTTCTTCAAAGATGATGCGAATCGCAGCGTTACTGTCAATGGTGAACGCTACCGAGCGATGATAACAAACTTTTTTTTGCCCGAAATGGAAGTTCTTGACTTGCATGATATGTGGTTTCAACAAGACGGTGCCACATGCCACACAGCACGCGAAACAATGGCGCAATTGCGAGGCGAGTTTGGTGAACAGTTAATTTCACGTTTCGGGCCGGTCAATTGGCCGCCTAGATCGTGCGATTTGACACCATTAGACTATTTTTTGTGGAGGTATGTCAAGGCTAATGTCTATAGGGACAAGCCCGCTTCGATTGACGCACTGGAAGCCAACATCCATGCATTCATTCGTGAGATACCGGCCGATATGTGTGAAAGAGTATGCCAAAATTGGACTCAGCGGATGGGCTACCTGAGACGCAGCCGCGGTCAACATTTGCATGAAATTATCTTTAAACATTAAATTGCAAGGTTCAAACTATCGATTCAAATAAATATTTCATTCATTTTTTCGAATTTTTTGTGTTTTTTTTTTTAAAAAAAAGTTCTAAACCTCTTAAAAAATCACCCGTTAGTTATGATGTTTTGCAACTCTATTATAAGCAGTTTAATTTTTTCAGAAATGAATTCATCAAACACGTTATATTTTAAGGAATTTATTGCTTTAATGATCTTGGAATTAGTTATAAATTGCTTGTTGTTGTTCATGATTAAGTCATTTATTTTGTTCTCTATTATGACTTTATCGTCATGATCCGGAGATCCGGCAATCCATTTCCAGATGGTGCCTATAGTTTCTATTGTTTGGATGATATCAAGGTCATTAGCGTGTTTTGTATTTCTGTCCCTAGTTGAAAACCAGTTAGTCGTGTCGTTGTGGCTCCTGTCGATTTGTTTTCGGGTGGAGTAGACGAAATGTTGAATGTAACTAAGATTTGTTATACGTTAAGTGCTGAAGTGTTCTCATAGAGGAATGCATCTCCTACCTCTATTAGAACGTAGTTGTCCCTAGTGTAATCTATAAGGTCTGCGTTTGTTGCAGCGAAGCACAACAACATAAATACGATGTTCATGATCTGAAATTTAAGATTTCAAATTATCTTTGTGGACTAATTTTCCATTTGATATTTTAACTTTTGCACCTAAATCGGCGATTACTTTTACGGGTTTGTATTTGGGTTGTAGTTTTCCCCAATGAGCCCCTGTTGTTTTCTTATAGGCTGTGGTGTTTGGTTCTATTTCCTTTGTTTTTCTATTTTTGTTATGTGATTCTAACATTTTATCTTGAGCTGCACGTATGAATATTTCATGAGTATCTAATAACTTATATTCGTCTTTCAGACATCTGGTTATTTCTCGGAGCGTACTGTGTGCTCTTTCCACCTGTCCGTTGCTAATACTGTGATTAGTGGGTGTATAATAAACAATAATGTTACATCTTTCCAAGAGGGATTTAAAAAGTGTTGATTTGAAGGTAGGGTCTTGGTCACAAGTTACATTTTTGCAGTTAGGAAATGCTTGCAATATCCAATATCCATGCAAGGCTGTCTTCTCAATATCAGATTCTTTTACCTTTATTTGATAAAAGCCACTTTCTAGATCGATTGTCGAGAAGTATTTGGTTTTACCTAAATTGCTTAATATAGTTTCGATAGCAGGCATTGGATACTTGTCGTTTTTCTTCTTATAATCGTTAACTTTCCTAAGTTTGGGACTTCCGTCCGGATTTTGTCCTTTCTTTGGTACTATCCATACGGGTGAGTTGTATGGACTTCTAGAAGTTCTGATTACGCCTTCATTTATTTCCTTCTCTATTTCTTTATAAAGCCACTCATCTGTACTATGGGGTAAAGGGTACTGTTTCGTGTAAATCGGCTTGTCGCAGATAGTATGTATCTCTGCAATGACATCCGTACGAAAAGGTAATGTTGTACAAATTCCTCCGTGGATACTCTCTATTCTAGACAGCATGTCGCTTCCTAGTTTTTCTAATGGGCGTGAGGCACCTTCACTAATGTTATTAATTTTTTGTGGATCGTTTTCAAAATATAGTCTTTCTACCTTATTTGCGTAAGAGAGGGTCTTGTCCTCAAAATTTATTTTGGCATCGACAGATCTAAGGAGATTTGATCCTATGTTTTTTTGTAGTTAAATACGCTATCGCGACAATAGTTGTTTGAAGCACCTGTGTCAATCAATATGCGTATATTTTTGTTATTTATTACTCGTCGTATGAACGGTAGTCCAGACTTTCGTCTAAAAAAGTCTCTGGGTCTTCGTTAAGGTTATTAATCCTTTCTGTCTTTGTTGGAGGAACTTGAGTAGGTTGTTGGGTACTTGGTTCTCTTTCACGTTTAAACAAGGGGCGTTGAGTGTTATTGTGTGTATTGTACATTGGTCGCTTGTACTGCCAATTGGCGTTGTTGTTAGAGCTGTGGGAGCTGTCTGTAGTCATTACGTTGTGGTGTAGGGTTGTGATATTTTGTCGGTTGTTGTATGTTGTTTCTTGGGAACCGTAAATTATTGTCCTGTAAATTGTGGCGTGAACCTCTGGGTTCTGATCGTTGTGCAAACTGTAAAGCGAAAGTAGAGCGAACATGGCTACTCTCTAGCTCTTGGGCTAAAGCTAAAGCGTGTGGGAGGTCATGAGGTTTTATTGCGAACAGTGTGTTCATTAGTTGGACGTTTAGTCCACTAATAAATATGCTTAAAGCTTCTGCTCTGTTTGCAACATTCATTTGATGGGAAAGTTCACAATTACCGTGTGTCATTATGACTTTGTTTGTTAATAGGGTGAGCGATTTATTAACCTTCTCGTAGTATTGCAGTACTGAAAGTGAACCTTGTCTGAGAACAGACATTTCTTGCCTTAACGTGCTGATTGATCTTTGATCAGCATAGGTAAAATCTAGGCGTGCAATTATCGCATCAAAGTTCAACACTGTGCCGTGATTCGTTAAGACATCATTGGCTGATCCTATTATTTTATTTCGAAATATTGTGAGTGCAGCAAAATGCCTTTGCTACCGATTTTGTGTAGTTTAATGGAGTTATGTGCCGACTCTCGCCAGCTTACATATGAGGTGGCTGTGCCATCAAACTCCCTAAGAGATTTTATGATCTCCAGAGATTCATCACAAATAATGGAGGAATTTATTATTTGTGTTTTAAATTCGGTTATGTCAGGTGTAACACCACGTTCGTTAAGAAGCGCACGGAGGTTGTCAATTTCCCCCGCATACGTGCTACGTTGTTCGTCTAAACGTCGTTCGTATACCGCGTTATTTTGGGCGATTGCCTGGGAGATAAGATCACAAAATGCTTTTTGATCCATCATATGAATTAATTACAAAACTTTTTTATTTATACTTAAATATAATAATAATAATTTTCTTTAATGAACACTTATTCTTACTAATAATTATCTCGTTCTCCTGGTGCGGGATACTTGAAGACTTCTGTTGTTCTCCTTGAAGAATTAGTCTTTATTTTTCTCCGATTTTATGATCGAATGATCCGGATACTTTTTATTTTACACTTTCTCTTGTCTTGCAAGATATTTGGCTTTTTATTGTTTTGGCAGGATCTCACAACACTGAGTTTACTTTTTATTTTCAACTTTCTATTTTTGCGCGTGAGGATCCCGGTTGAGCCCCCAATTAAGTTATTACAAAAACTTTTACCAAAAAAAAACTTTATTTGAAAAAATATACCAAAGATACAAAAATTACTTAAAGATAAAAAACACGACTGGTATCTTTGACGACTGGATTTGAATTGAATTCTGTTGACCGGAGTATTGCTGTTCTGTAGATATTTCTCATTTGGATGGGGGTTGTTTTTGTAATTTGAACCAATGCACATGCACATGTTTTAATGGCATTCCGATGCCGCTCAAGTGGTGGTTTGGTTGAGTCGTATCGCTTGGTCATCATAAACAATGGAATTTATGACTTCCAGATTGTTTGGTTTGTGGGATATTTGAGTGAAGTGTTAACTTATATATGTCTTAACTCTTTACTTTATACAATACTTTCTCTTCCTTAAAATTAATATTACATGTATATATATATATATATCTTTCTTTTATACGTTAAAATAAAATTGGATTTGGCATTGTAACAACGTGGTCGACTTTTCTTTTAATTTCCAATTCGATTTGTAATAAGTTACAACAAATTGGCGACGAGGTAAACTCGAAAATTATTATTGGGTAAAGTGCAAATACCTGCTTCAAAATGGATCCAAACCAATTCGCAGACTTTATGTCTGTTCAAAAAAAATGATGGAACAATTAATTGCGCTAACCACAAAATTAAAATGATAAACAATTTTTTATCGAAATTATCTATTCCTTCAAGTGACCAATTTTCAACTAAAAGGTTATATTTATTTTAGATCACTGTAGGAAATTTCCATTTTTAAGTTTTTTTAAACTAAATTGTTTGTTAAAATACAAATACTCGTAGTGTCTATGACTTATCAATTACGTGTTTGCTTTATAACTAATCATTTAAACTATTTTTTTATATTTATATACCTACTTCTTTTTTCATGATAGTATGTATTTGTACCTAACATTCTTATTGCATTAAATAAAAAGGATAACACAACAGGTACTTGATCTGTCATAAAAATGAATAGTTTTTTACAAATCATGAAAACTACCTGATCATAAAAAAATATTACTTAAGCCATACCAATGTCCTAATCTTTTAAAATAGAAGTAGTCAAAAAATAAATACATTTTTACATGTAAAAATAATGTTTTTATGACCAGTTGCATTTTTAAGCATATAATAAAAAAAAGCCATAAATGAAAAAAAAATGACCTTTTTTAATAAAATCTCTCTAAACCGCAAACGGGCAAATTTGATTTTCTTAGTAAATGCTTCAGAAATAGTAAAAAATTAAATTTCCGTTGAGTCTAGACCGAAGCCTCTCGAAGGTTTTTTTATAACCCAACTCAAACTCACAAAATTGAGCCAAAAACAGCTTTTCGAAAATCTTAAAATTTTTCAATAAAAAAAAAAAAAATGGATCTGAATTGTAATACAAATAGTCCTTTTTATAAGATCAAATAAAAAAAATATAATTTTTGAAGAAGGTTTTTAGATTTTAACACCGAAACTCTGAAACTTTTCATAAAACAAATATTTTTTCTTTGATTTTAAAAATCAGACAACTTTGACTACCTGTATCATCCGAATCCTTCGACCGATTTTAACATTTCTTTCGGCTTTTGAAGCTTCCACTTATACCTAATCCATTAAAAAAATTAGTTTTGGATTTTAAGCACACGCGAAAATTGAATTTTGCAAGCACTTTTGAAAAATGGCGCTACAGTGCACCGGCTCCAGATTGCAAAGTTCAGCGCCGACATTATTGGTTCCAAACTTCGAACAATTGGACACTTCGAAAGAAAAATACAAAAATTATATTCAACGCTTCAAAAATTACACTGAAATGAACGACATAACCTCAAACCAAGAGTACTGCAAAAAGCTACTCTTAAATTCCATAGGATCAAATCACTTTAATACAATCATGGCATTGTCTGCACCAAAGTCACCATCAGAGCCAACGTACGAGGAACTGCTGCAAATTTTGGATAGCCATCTGGCCCCCAAAAAGAATGTTTTGGTGACACAACATCGTTTTCTTAACAAATATCAGACAGAAAATCAGTCCATTGCTGAATTTGTTGCCTGTCTTCGAATGGACTTGAATGAATGCGAATTTACATGCACATGCAAAAAGTCAATCGCAGATGTGTTTCTGAGGGCGCAGTTCATTCGGGGAGTTCGGGACAACAGCACAAGAGAACACCTACTACAATCAACCAATTCCAATTTCGATGAAATTGTTGCAAAAGCATTAACACTCGAAGCCGCGAAAGTGGATGCCAGGGAAATGTCAGATAAACAAAAAGGCAGTATCGTTCCAGACGTAAATAAAATTTCAATTAATAAAAAATTTAAATATTTCAGCAAATCAAATCGACCAGCGCAACAATCCAAATTTTCAAAAATCAATTACCAGGAATTGGGTATAGCTGGACTGTGTCTGCGTTGCGAAAGAAACAACCACAATGCCAAAGAATGTTCCACAGAGGCATCAAAACTTAAATGTGCCGGCTGTAAAAGAACAGGGCACGTTGTTAAAGTTTGCATTTCAACAATCTTAGGCAATCGTTCCAAACCCAATTCATCGACAAATCAAGTTCAAACAGTCCAGGATAAGGCACATACCAAATAATCGACATTTACAAAAATGATTTTTCACCAGTTGATAATCTTGAGCGTTATTATGCAAACATCAAAATTGAAGGCAGAATTATCAAATTCGAAGTGGATTCAGGCTCCGCATATACCTTTTTGCCTCGACATCAATTCAACAGTTTAAATTCCGCGATACATTTAACACCAACAAATATTGTTTTTTGATCCTACACACAAGACACATTCGTTCCGGATGGAAAAGTCAGCGTCAACATCCAGTACAGGGGTACGCACATAAAAGATGACCTATTCGTAGTCGAAGACGGCTGTGCAGCCTTAATAGGAAGATCGTGGATCAGAAGCCTTAATATCAACTTGAATGATCTGGATGAAATTAATTCAGGTAAGAATGTTGATGTTTTCAATATTTCACATGATATGGAAGGGTTAGTGGCTGAATTCACCAGCGTTTTTGACGAGAAGATAGGATGCATTCCAAATTATAAGATCTCACTTAAGTTACGTCCGAACGCTTCAGCAGTTTATTCAAAAGAACGCCCTATTCCATATGCCTTAATAGAACGTGTGAACAGTGAATTAGATTATTTGGAAAAAACCGGCATTATAACAAAAACATCAAGTAGTGATTGGGGTTCACCGCTAGTGGTAATACCCAAAGCTGACGGAGGGGTACGACTATGCGTCGATTATAATGTCGGCGTCAATCAACGCCTGGTAGATGCACACTACCCTATTCGAAAAATAGACCAAATTCTCAATAGTCTTCGAAATTCGAAATTCTTTTGTAGACTCGATTTGTATAAAGCATATTTGCATGTACCTGTTGACGATCAATCAAGTATTATTCAAACTATTTCGACCCATAGGGGAACATACCGAATGAATCGACTCTCATTTGGCATAAAAACTGCTCCAGCTGATTTCAACCGGGTTATTCGACCAAATTTTACGTGATGTTCCCAAAACAGAGTCATACTTTGACGATATTAATATATATTATTTTAGGACATACGATAGAACACAATAAGATTTTGAAATCTCCTTCCAAGGTGGCTGCTATTTTAGAAATGCCAAGACCTAATTCGACCGAGGATGTAAGGCGATTTCTCGGGCTAGTGACATATTATTCGAGGTTCATTCCAAACGTTTCAACAATTACAACACCACTTCGTGAGCTTTTACATAAAAATTCAAAATTTAAGTGGTCAGTCAGATGTCAAAAAGCTTTCAACAATCTCAAAAATGAAATCGCTAGCGACCGTGTTCTAATGCCATACAACCCAGAATTGCCGATTCAACTGGCATGCGACGCAAGTACTACAGGAATATCTGGTGTACTATCGCACTTAATAGATGATAGAGAAAATCCAATCGCATTCGCATCTAGATCGCTAACTTCATCTGAGCAAAAGTATTCGCAGCTAGACAGAGAAAATATAAATATTATAAGCATAAACCCTATAGATAATGAAGTTCATCAAATTTGCTTCAAAACAATTAATCAAATCAATTCAAATAAAATAAATTTCAAAACACTGAAGTACGAAACTCAAAAAGATGAAAATCTATCAAACATTTTGTTCAATATGCGCAATAAAAGAGATTCGAAATCAGGGTATACTATCGACAACAATATCTTGTTCAGAGACCAGAAAGTGGTTATTCCAAACAACCTACAACATACTGTTTTGAGAGAGCTTCATCATACTCATGTGGGAGCAACAAAAATGAAGCAACTTGCAAGACGTTACGTGTACTGGACTTCAATAAATAAGGACATCGAATTTTTTGTACGTTCATGCTCTGCCTGTGCAGCAACTAAAAGCAATCCAGCGAAAGCTTCTCTTCACCCCTGGGAAGAACCAGACAATAATTGGCAACGCATTCACATCGATTATGCAGGTCCATATCAAGGACATTATTTTCTCGTAGTCGTGGACGCCAAGTCAAAGTGGGCAGAAGTAGGAGTATGCACAGCAGCACCAACTTCATCATCAACCAAAGAAATTTTACTCAACATATTTTCTAGAAATGGATTTCCCGATGTAATGGTTTCCGATAATGCAACAGTTTTTAAAAGCGAAGAGTTTACTGCGTTTTGTCAAGATTCCGGTATATTTCAAAAATTCATTGCTCCTGGTCGGTCATCCAGCAACAAATGGGTTAGCTGAAAGGAACATCCAGACTCTCAAAAATAAATTAGCCGCAATGAACAATGAACCATCAACAATTATACACAAAATAAGGGAAATTCTTTTTATATATCGAGCAACACCACTCAAAAATGGAAAATCACCATCGGAACAATATCTAGGAATACAAATCAGAATTCGTTTAGACGCACTGAAACCCACCAAATTCAAAAGTACTTCGAATGTCTCTATACCGTCAAGACAATTAAGCGTGGGAGAAAGGGTTCAAGCCCGATATTACACTGCGAATAAAATGCTATGGAAATCAGGTGTTATTACGAAAAAAATGGGACGACTTCACTATATCGTAAAACTGGTCAATGGATATACGTTCAAGAGGCACATAAACCAGCTACGTGCAACCAGTGTTCCAAATGGAAATACAACAGATAATACAACGGAAGAATCTCTTCCATCAGATAAGAGAAGTACCAATGCACCAACAGAAAAACAACACTTACAAGATCAACAAATCATTTTCCACCAATCTTTTGCTAATGATCCTGGAAATTCGTTACCAATAAGCGAAAACATTCCCAACACATCAAGAGTTCCAGTTCAGCAACCTGAAAATAATACAAATCTTCAGCAATCATCGACAGTCACAAACCAACAACCGATTCGTCAGTCAGAGTGAAGCGTGGGAGAATTGTTATGACCTTAATGATTCCAATCCTGAATAGATGGCATCACTATTAAACAATGTATATATATGTCTTAACTCTTTACTTTATATAATACTTTCTCTTTCTTAAAATTAATATTACATGTATATATATATATCTTTCTTTTATACGTTAGAATAAAATTGGATTTGACATTGTAACAACGTGGTCGACTTTTCTTTAAATTTCCAATTTGATTTGCAATAAGTTACAACAGTTGCGTTTGTCATTTTGAAAAGCTGAATAATGTGAGTAAAAATGAGAATATTTAAAATTTTTATATTTTTTCTAAAAAATAAAGTTTTTTTAGGAAGAATATAACCAATTGTTACAAATTTTCGAGGATGGTAGCGGTTATGAAGGAAAATCCTGACAGCCCAAAATAGGTCAAAGAGGGCTCCAGAGTCGACAACAGAATTATGAGAGGACTTAAAAAAAAATTGGACAGTTTAGGGCCGCCCACCAAAGATCTTTTGTGAAATAAGTTTTTGGAAAATAAATTATTGAATTAGTAAACATATTTGTTTTTGTTAAATGGCTCAGTTAAAATTATGTTCACGCGAAAGTATTTACAATGACCTCATTATTTCGTTCCTTATATATATAGCTTCACTAGTATGATGGAATGGTTCGTTGCTGGTATTTCATCGTTGAATACTTCCGGTTCCGGCTCATCCCACGATACTTGGTAATGTTTGCGAATATTATGCAAAGCACAGCACACATTTATAATTCGTGCTGATTTTTGTGGATCTTATTGAAGTACTCGTGACCAGTGGCGAAGCGAGAATTAAAAATGCGGTCGGTCATTTCATTTATTTAAATGTTTTGTATATTTACAATTAACAGGTACATATGTTGGTATTACATAAATTCTAATTCAAATCTTCTTTATTACTTCAAAAATATTTGTAATACATTTTAATGAAAAGAAAAACTGACCCGACATCATCATTTCGAATTTTTTCAAGAAATTGCTTAACGTTTAAATTAAAAAAATTAATTCATATAAGTCTTAAGTCACTTAAGTTTCACGAAATAATTGTTGACTCTTCCAAAGTTTTCCAATTATACAATTGCATACGTAAGAACTTTTTCACTTCCTGCTTGATATCATTTTTTTAAATAAATTTTACCCAAATTATAAAATCATTACTTAAAAAAGTTCCAAAATTTAATCTACAGTTTAAACAAAAATCGTTTTCTTACCTTCATTAAAAAAAAACTCAATTCATTGCCAAAATTCCCATTTCGTTCATAATCTTCCAGCACGAAATACGAATAGAACAATTTCCACATACAACAACTATCCTATCTAAATATATTATGTACCTACACATTGTGCCTACACTTCTCCCATACACATATCTGAGTGTGAACTTTGAGCAAAATTTGCTTGGATTCGTTCACAGCTAATTTGAACGAATCGGCTGATACGATGAGAGCTATACTTTTTTGTTTGTGTGTATACTTTCAGTGGATACATTTCGTTTCCAAATCATGTGAACGAAATGGGTGCTACAAAAATGTGAGCTGTTTTGTTTTGTTGTGTATACTTCCAATGGATACATTTCGTTCTCAAATCATGTGAACGAGTTGATGCTGAATGTCAAAAGAAAGAGGCGTTATTGTTGCTAGTGGTGTTTGTTTTGATTTAAATTGAGTGCATGAAAATGTTGCACGAGTCAGAAACTGGGAAACAGAGTGAGAAATTCACTCAAATTAGCAGATAAGTAGTATAATTTTGTGGGTTGTTAGGATAACGAGAAAATTTTAATATTTGTATAAGAAAGTTAGGCGTTCATGAACGAAATGAACAATATGACGCCTCGCCACTGCTCGTGACAAATGGAAACATCGAAATCGATTTTTGAGTACACCAATAGTCCTTTCCACAATATTCCTTCTAATGCTGTGCTATTTGTTGAATTTTGACTCAACACGCTGCTGATAATTGTCTTCTGCAAAAAATCGCAGACAGGCAGCCAGTTTTTGCCTTAAATTTGGCTTGTTTGCAAAAAGTTTTCTTTTTTGAAATATGAATGTGACATTTCATTTAAATCTTAATATTCGAAATAAGGGTTGGTAAAGTAGTTCCTCCGACGTTTAGCAGAATTGAGACGAGGAGCGAACGTGAACCGATGAAGTGAATCGAACGTTCGATTGCCAGTTTAGCAAAATAGGGCTGTACATTTAAATTTTCAGCTCCTTCATTGTTTTCATCGCCGTTGTTATTTCCATCTTCAATTGACTCTTCAAGTTCAGGGATATTGAACTCAATGCAAATATTATGCAAAGCGGCGCAAACATTTTCAATTTGAGTAGCCTTTCTTGGGCTATAGTAGGTATGTATGTATGTATGTATGTTTATTTAGTATTTCCAACTATTTATTTACAAAAGTTACAAACAATAATGTACAATTTTCTTTGTTTACGAGTTTAAAAGAACATCATGTTAATATAAAAAAATACAATTATTTTATATTATATTTAACAAAATCTTCAATTTGACGTTTGAATCTTCTTAAGTTGTTTTCAGTCTTTAAATCGTTTGGCAAGGTGTTGAAAATCCGAAGTCCCTTGTAGAATAGGTAATTTTGGCCAGCACTTGTAATATTTCGTTTGATAAGAAGTTGTTCAGTTTTGTCTTTTGTTTTCGACCTGTTAGATATGAAATCATCCACGATAGTGATTTTTCACGAACTCCATAACTTTCCAGTTTTTCAAATAAAATGTCTATCTATGTCTAAACTGTCTCAAATGCCCGCTTCAAACCAAGAAAAACACATATTATTTTAGTTTTCGAATCGAGCTGTTGCTTCCAATTTGCAATGACCATATCAAGTGCACCTTCACAAGAATGCTGTTTTCTAAATCACGACTGGTTTTCAATTATTAACTTATGAAAGTCGAAAAATGATTCCAGTTGGATGTGAACAACTTTTTCAAGTACCTTCTCATAGAGAGGGAGGACATTAATGGGCCTGAAATCTTCACATTTAATTGAGTTTTTAACTTTTGGGATCGGAGAAATTTGGGACACTTTCCATGAGTTAGGGAAAACACCCTCGAGAAACGATTGATTTATAATTTTAATCAGTGGAGGTGTAATGATATCAATCATGTCTTTGAAAATGTCGATATTCAGATCACGTTTATTTTTTATTATCAAACACTTTCTTTATACCAGAGTGCACTATTTCTCGAAAGTTAAAAGAAGCAGGATTTCTTGCGATCTGATTAATAAATGGGATAGAAGGCATCGAAACACTTATTTCAGTTATGCTGTCTACAAAATACTTGTTGAATTTGTTTGTCAAGGTGAGATTGTCACTGTATGTTATATTTTCGAAAACAACTTTGCTAATTTCCGATTGTTTTTGCTTCTGTACAAATTGTTTAATAGTTCTCCACATTGATTTCTGATCAACAGAATTTTCTATTTTATTTTTTTTTAAATCACTTTTAGCTTTATTAATTTCTTTTTGAATTGGTTTCTTAAGAGTTTATAGTTATCCCTGTCACTTGTACTATTAAGGCCCGTTTGCTGATACTACACATAACGATTTAAGTTGAACTTAAATTCTTAAGGGGTACATTTTCCATGTCATAAAGTGATACTTAAGAAATTAAGTTCAACTTAAATCGTTATGTGTAGTATCAGCAAACCTCCCTTTAATGGTTTTGTTTTTGGTATAACAAATTATTATACTTACGTTGTTTCTTCAACGTCAGGTGTTACATTTATTTCGGAATCTGAATTGTTTGTATTTTCTGTTGACTTATTATTTATTGTACATTTTATTTTAATAATTTTTTTTTAAATATAACATAATATAAAGCTAAAATTACACCATATAATAAAAATAATAAAAACAGAAATGTGAGCATGTTCATGTGTGACATGGAATAACAAATTGTTTTTATTTATCAAATCTTTTATATTAATACATACTATAATTATCTAAATCCAGTTTTCCTATATGGGTAGTATGGGGAGAAATTAGGGATAAATTGGTTGGAATTATTATGTTTTCGGGTTTGGTTGGTTCGTCTAAAAAGTATGAAATATGAGTTTTATTGTATGTATATGGTATTTGATGCCTTGAGGTAAACTTCTTTTGTTATTGCTTTACGAAATGAGTCTAGACTCAGAATTCCACTGTCAGATATTATGATGGTTTTTGGTACGTCTCCGCACAAAATCCTAACGCTTGTTGACTTGGGCATGACATACAGCCATGAATTCTTACTCATAAGGTTGAACCAAACTTCTTGTTGAAGCGTAAATATTTTTGTTTCGCAAGTAGCATAGTTTCGAATTCCTGATATTAACAGTATTATGCAGTTGTTAGTGTTGTGGTTGTGAACTACAAAGTTTTTCTCACATATGAAGTGATTGGAGTCTGTTTTGGTGCATTTATTTAGATCTTCGCTATTCAAAAATATGCATCGCCTATAATTTTCGTTTATGGCGACAAATTCCCTATATATTGATACATAGCTATATGTGTTCTTTTTGTATTTAGATGGTAAAATAACGGTGTAAGTTTTACTAAATTAAATTCTTTATATACCATGGGAATAGTAACTTGTATCATAAGGTTTTGCTTTATGAAAATTGGATTCGTTGTTGTGATTTTGTTAATGATTGGGAGATTCATTCTAAATATTTTAATTGGAAATTTAATATTGTTTGGTAGTTCTAATTGGATGTTTTTTAATGTAGAAATGAATACTTCTGAATTGAGAAATCTGCTATCTAGCTTATTTACCTTTGCGCCTTGTAAGATGTCAAGTATTTGTGATTATTTTGAGAAGATTTGTGTTGCTAGTAGAAGATGCTAAATTGGATATTTAATCAAAACTATGTTGTATCTATTCGAAATTAGTTAGATTCGTAAGTTTTAATGTATTCTGCCTAATTTCTTCGGTAATGGAATTAAAATTATTATTAATATTTTTAGCTGTTTCGTTCAGTGCATCTGTTACGTTAGTATTAACTGTCATTTGGTTTTCTGCTATGTGGTGCAAGTTATCCTGCTTTTCCTGGACTAATCGTAATGCAACATCTATTTTCTCTGCTTCCTTAGAATCCATTGTTCCGAACAAAAATTTCTCTGCCATCCCTATTCCATTGAATAGCCCACCGTTTATTATGCTTCTTTTTGAAAATTTGTTTTTAAATAATAAACTGTCAAGGACTTCATTGTTAAAATTTATTTCTTTGAGTGAATTTTGAAGAATCTTTAAGGTAATTCTGCAATGATCTAAAGGATACTCTTTTATGCTTAGGATACACAGTTCGGAAAAGGGTTTTGTGGTTTTGTTCCAATGATTTTGTATTAGTTTTAATCTTAGTATTATTGATGTTAAAGAGAAATGTCCATTTTGTGAGAGACTTTTCTAGTATTCCGATGGGTTCCAGGTATACTCCGGTTTTATTTAGAGGTTGTACCATTACTTCTAAACAACACCGATATTGTATAATGGGCTGAGTGTTGTACTTACATATGTATTTTTAGTTTCTAAGTTAAGTGTTAGTGTGTTTAAATTGTTGTGTGTGTTGTGTCTCTTTGGTTTTAGTGTTTGATGAGGTTATTGTGAACTACTTTTTCTTTTCTGCCTACTTTTATTCTTGAGTTTTCTGGGGACGATACTTCAATTATTTCGTATGGTACTTCGAAAGTCGCAGAGAGTTTTTTTTTATTAGATCGATTCTTGATTTCCACTTATACTTATACCGACTTATAGCTCGTTGTCTAGATTTTTATCGTAGTACGCTTTAGATTTCTCTTTAGCCTTTATTTGATTATTACGAATTAGTTCATAACCGATTTGCATTTTTGCCTTCATTTCTGAGATATTTTCGTTATAGTTGTACGTTGGTTGTACGCTACTGTTCAGTGTAGAAGGAATCGGTGCTTCAAACCCGAAAAGAACTTCGAATGGTGGAATGTGGGGTTGTTTTGTAGAAAAATATTGCATACTCCAGATAATTATCCCAATTCGACTAGTCTTTGCTTGCATAATTTCTAAGGTAATCACCTAATGTTCTATGTGACCTTTCAAGCGCACCATTTGACTGTGGATGGTACGGACTAGTTTGAGTTTTATTGATTTTTAAAATTTTGTAAATATTTTTAAATAATTCGCTAGTAAAGTTTGTATCTTGGTCTGTGAGAATTGTTTGAGGAATCCCGTAAGTACAAATTATTTTCTTTATAAGTGCTTCGGCTACCGTTCTGGCTTCTTGATTGGGTATGGCTATGGCTTGTGCAAATTTAGTCAGATGGTCTTGGAACGTCAGTATGTACTTATTTTCATTTTCTGTTATAGGAAGTGGTCCCACTATATCGAGAGCTATTCTTTCGAATTGAGTTTTTGCCATTTAAGTGATGACCATTGGCAATTTGTTACGTGTATACAACTTATTCTTTTGGCAAAGTTCACATGACGCAATGTATTTTTTTTATATCTTCATACATGTTCTTCCATTTGTGTGTTTTTTTTAATTGGTTTGAGCGTACGTTTAACTCCTTGATGACCGCCCAATGGTGTGTCATTGAATTCGTATATAATTTTTTTGAAACTTCAATTATTTCTTGACTTACTTCAGGTTGTTCATTTCGCGAGACTTTGTTGTGACTAATGAGTTATCACTTTGACCTCTGCAATATTTAAACGAGATAACGTATTCGAGTCTGCATTCGTGTTTAGATGACTTACTTTATGAGAAACCGTGAAATCGTACTCCGGACAAAGGATCTTTAAGGTTGAACATCCACACAAGTGGCTTGTGGTCGGTAATAACTTCAAAGTGTCTTCCGTACACATATGGTCGGAAATGCGTTACTGCCCAAACAACGGCTTAAGCCTCTTTTTCTATAGTAGAATAGTTTTCTTCTGATTTATTTAATGTCCTACTAGCAAATGATATAGGCAAATCGTTTTCATCGATATCTCACAATACTGCACCTATAGTTTTTTCAAAGCTAGGAGATTGTAGGATAGGAGTTCGATGATTGCTTGTTTTATTTGTTTGAATGATTCATCGCAAAATACATCCCATTTAAAGAGTACATCTTTGCACAGAAGTCTGTTTAGAGGGTTTGCTATTTTAGAAACGTTTTGTATGGACTTTCTGTAGTACCAAGAAAAGATTTAATGTGTTTTTGTGTTTTGGGATTCTCTATATTTTGAAAGGCCGTGGTCTTTTCTGGATCAGGTTTTACTTTTGATTCTTAAATAACATGACCTAAATACATGACTTCTTTTTCTGAAAACCTACACTTCTCTAACTGAATTTTTAGATTGTATTTAATTTATCTAAAGCTTGAAATACTTCAATTAGTTTTTTGTTATGATCACTAAAGTTCTTTCCATATATCATTATATTATCTAGATATACCAAACATTTTATAGCTTGAAGCCCTGTAAGAACTTTATTCACCAATCGCTGAAAAATGGGAGGGCATTACGTAAACCGAATGGCATTCTGTTGAATTCGAAATGTCTGTTTGGTGTTCTGAATGCTGTCTTTTCTTTATCTTCCTCATTAACTTCAATTTGATGAAATCCATTGGCTAGGTCTAGTGTTGTGAAGTGCTTTGAATCACCCAGTCCGAGGATGTCTTCCTGTAGTCCACTACTACTCTCCACTTTTGTTTTCCTTTCTTTGGTACGACTAGAATGCCCTCCTCCATGGACTTGAACTAGGTCTAATTATTTCATCTTGTAACATTTTGTCTACCTACTTGATTCTTTATTTCGTTTTTGAGAATTTGTGCTAATCGATATGGTCTAATGTTGACTGGGGGTATATTTGGATTTGTTTTTATTTTATGTGTAATCCCAGAAGTAGTTGACAGGGTATCGCCATCGAGAAAAAATAAATGGTTGTAATTACAGCAGATATCAACAATCGAAAGTGATTTTTGTAAAGGAATTTTCAAGCGTTTTAAATTAGTAGATTTAGACTTTGGAGACAGTGATTGTGATTTCGATCGGTTTGATTTTTTATTTTGAGACTGTGAATGAAATCAGAAATGGATTTGATTCTTGGTTTTGAGACAGTGGATTCAGTGAAATTGGATCTTCGTTCTGAGATTCTTGATACGAAGGATTCAGTGGATGCAGAGAAATTAAATTACGTTTTTGAGATTCTTGATACAGCGAATTTAATGATTTATTTTGATTTTCTTGATACAGTGGATACAGTGGTTTCGATGATTTACTATCGTCTTTATTGCGATTCTGAACTTCTTGATACAGAGGATTTAATGATTTATTTTGCTTTTCTTGATACAGTGGATACAGTGGTTTCAATGATTTATTATCGTCTTTACACCTTAATTCATGTGCTTTACCTGGCTCCGGGTGTTGGACGGGCCAGGTTTTTGGTAGTTTCCCGAACTTCATATTGTGGCTTCATATTGAGGCGAATTGTCTTGCATGCTGTTCTTAAACTTCCTTTTTTGCACTGGTCTATTGTGTGACCCAGATTTTTGCAGTAACGACATGAAGTGGTATTTTGTGCCCTATGCACGTTATTGACTCGCGTTCTAAAGGTGAATGGCCCTTTGGTTGTCACTATTTTTCTTTTTATATTTTGAGTCTTTTGATAAATTTCATAAGACTGAAAAGTTTTCGATATCCTTGTCGCAATTTATCCTCCCCAGATATGAACGGGCAATCATCTTCATACGTTCTATGTCTGTATGATTTGAATGTAAGATTTTTAAACATGATTTGAGCAAACAATTTGGTAGGACTATACGATTTCCTCTATAAATACAACCGTTATCTGTAAAAAGCGTATTTTGAAAAAAGTAGAACACGACTGTGGATTTTGTTTTGGCCACCCATTGATTAAAAACTAATAAACACTACTAAGAATTTCATCATGGAACACATGCTCTTTAATAATTGCTGGCTGAAGAAAAAAATCTTTTTCAGCCAACTGCCTCTACGTCTCACATATTGACTTTTTTGGTTGCAAAAATCATAGCTCGTAAACAAATAAAGATATCATTGAATTTCTGAACAACAACAACAACTTAAAGGTGCTACCACCAATTAATTATTTGGCTGGAGATATAGCTATTTCAAGGGGTGTCAATCCCTATCATCAGTCTCCTTATTAGTGATGCTGAGCTTTAATCCAATTTTATTTGAAAAACTTTCTACATGCACACCTAGGGATCGAACCTACGTATATCAGATTACTCAGTCTTGTCGTATGCACTACGCATTCCACCGCTTAAGACCACTGACGTCACAGGTCGAGATGTTTTATTTGTTTGTTTATCAAATGCATTTGGAGCATCAGCATTTTTCTAAGGAAAAATAATGGAATAAATATTTTTTATTCGCATTTCTTTCATAAAGACCAAAACAGGCTGTTTAGTTAAAATTAAAAGTTATACGAAAAAATTGGTCAAAAATATAAAACAATATTTTTTTTTTAATATTTCTGCATGTGTATCAAAAGCCTTTTTTTATTATTTTGCTTCACATTAGAGTGAAAATATACTTCTTCAGTGGTACATCTTAAGTCAAAGTATAGAGAAAGTATGTTAAGTGCTATAAGATAATAAAATTTAAGAAAATTGGAAATAGGGTGTTCCAGAATTTCGTGTTAAAAAAAAAACATTTTTATCCAAAAAGGTGATAGTAGTAGTTTTTTACTTTTTTTGAGGTCTTGTTCGGTTCTAACATGCCTAGCGAAGAAATAAGAGGCTCCGATGAGGCTGCAAGCATGTTAAATATGTCTTCATTCTGCCGCATCCTTGAAACCGTGCAGGTATTTTGGTACCTATATTTTTTGTAGTCTTTAATTTTGGATTCTCTTCTTTCAATAAATTTGTTGTTTCCATTGCATGAACTACAAACTTGGAACCGTCAACATTTTCTCCGCAGCTTAGAACTTTAAATATTACTTGAAGCCTTCTTATCACCTCCATATTGACTCCAGTTATACGAGCTGTTACATCTGGTTCTGCAAAAAATCTTCTCGATGTATTTCCAACGTTAGTGTTTCCAAATCCTTGTTTTGGTTTATCCACATCGAGTCCCATTTCCTCGCGAAATTTCCTTTGGATACCTTGCTTCCTTGTTTTGTCTGCCTCCTTAGCTCCAATACTTTCATCAGTATTTTCTCCATCTTGTTTGAGTGTATACTGTATATGCAAGTTTCAAAATGAATTCCATGCATCTGATTCTGGCATGTAATGGAGCTATTCCATATTCGTAAATATGTTCGTCATTTGTAGACTGGTCTTCATTGTTAAAGTTTTTTGCGTTCTTTTGCAAATGGGACATGACCGTGTCGACTTTGTTTCAGTTTATTTTCATTTCACTTTTCCATCAACCATCGTTAAAATAGTTCGTGGTTTACAACAATAACTACTTCGTCATTAACCTTATATTCAAAAGGTTGAAGATCAGCGATTTTGCTTTTGATGTCATTCACTGTGCTCCTTATAAGAACTGCGGCACAAGTACGATAACTCAGGCGCCAAGAAATGATAATAGTTTTTTATAGAACAGTTAAATACAAGCATTTTTTTTTTTGTATATATGTAAAAACATGATTTGTAAAATGTATTTATAATATTCTAATAAAAATCTATCTAATCTAATCTAATCTAAAAATCTACAAGCATTTTTTACTATGGGAGTTAGGGTCTATCTCCCCCTGTTTGGGCGGGAGGTGAAATTTTATAAAAAAAAGTACTAAAAATGAAAAAAAATAACGGTAACACTTACAATTGACTATTATATCTTTATTAAAAGCCAATACTCTGTTCTATTAGCTTGTTTTTAAATCAAGTGAAATTTATGCATAGTTTTTGAAAAAATGGGTTTTGAACACAAAATTTGGGAAAAAAAAAACATAAACAAAGTTTCAAGTGTAATTTTTCACAACTATAAAACTATATTAAGTTTTTTTTTCTGAAATTCGTTGCTCTAATGGCTTGGCTACGTTTTCCCGCGTACGTTTTCCCGCAAAACGTTTTCCCGCAGAACGATATCCCAAATCACAGTTTCCCGTGTAACGTTTGCCCGCCGATTCCTACTTTTTCAATACTAATCGACAGCGCATGAACAAAATTCATTTCAATAGCAGTTTTCTTGTACAAAAGTCTTTTCTTGTGTCAAGGTGAGATATGTATGGGGGGAGCATGCTGCCCCCCTGCAACCCCCCTGCTTCGCACACTATAGGATTTGGGCTAGGTGCGAGGTTGAGTGTATGAAAAAATTCTTTTTATCATTTGGTAGTTTTTTTATAAAAATTGGCAAATTGCCCTTTTAAGCGTATGAAATAAAAAACCGCTTAAAATGAAAAAAAAAAAATATTAAATATTTTAACAAACATTAAATATTTATTGCATAAAAGCAAAATAGTACTGTCAAAAAGTACTAATTAGTATTGCCTATCCCGCCGCCAATCCCGTGGAAAATTTTATAGGCAATCGTTCCGCGGGATATCGTGCTGCGGGATTGTAGCAAAAAAACTACCTTTCAAATCGACGGGCAAACGTTACACGGGAAAACGATCGCGGGAAAACGTAGTGATCCCGCTCTAATTAATTCTTAATCAAAAACTGAAAAATAGATGATTTTATGTCTTCTATTTCTTGAGAAAATTAAAAATTACTAAAACTACTTTTTTATGAGATTTTTGTTTTTTTGCTTGCTTACATAAATGCAGCATTACGGCGTATAAACAGAGAGGTATGTATGGGGGGGCATGCTGCCCCCCTGCTGGGGCACACTATAGGATTAGGGGTAGGTGCGAGGTTGGGTGTATGCAAAGTTTCAATTTGTCCTATATATCCAATGTCAACAGCTGTATACTATGTCAATGAATAAATTAGTTCTGTCCATAAGTACATTATAAAAAGTCACTTAGCGTTATCCAGAATGCACCTTTTTTTTTGTATTTTTTGTTGAACACCGCCAAAGCCAGCCGAATTTACTGTGTTTATAATTTTCCACCTTCATCGGAAAGTTGCAACATGATGGGGGTGTTGAGATTTTTAATGGAATTAGTCCAACTTCTTCTAAGAAAGCGATGCTTTTTTCGTTGGTGGATACCAAATCCCCAAACGAACAAAATAATGAAAAATTTTTGAGTTGTGAATGGAGTAGTGGATGCTTAGCTGCCATTGTTAATTCACAAAAAAAAACACTATATTCATTCAAAGGTTGAACAAAGAATGACCTTCGTAAATATTAATTTGTATAACACATGTGCACTAAAAACAACGGTATAAAATTCGAATGTTTGTTAATTTTTTTTTAGTGATCTAAGTAGGTATACATACTTTGAACATTACAATTGCATTATATAGGTATGTAAGCCACAAACGTACATATTAAGAAATTATATAAATTTGTTGCAGCCTTACAGTAGTAACTGGATAATGTAATTTTTTTTTTAAATGCATTACATTTTCATATCTGAAAATTTTAAATGTGGAACTTTGGACCACGTATATGTATATTAGTTAGAAAACAGCTGTTGACATTGGATATATATAGGAAAAATTTAAAATTTGCATACACCCAACCATACCTCACTGTTTATACGCCGGTATATTGTTGGGTGCTATAGCACTGTATTTAAGCAGAAAAATAAAAATTTCATAAAAAAGTAGTTTTAGTAATTTTTAATTTTCTCAAGAAAAAGACATAAAATCATCTAGTTTTCAGTTTTTGATTAAGAATAAATTAGAGCAACGAATTTCAGAAAAAAAAAATGACAGGTATAATTTTATAGTTCTGAAAAGTTACACTTGAAACTTTTGTTTATGTTTTTTTTCCTCAAATTTTGAATTCAAATCCCGTTTTTTCAAAAACTATGCATACATTTCAGTTGATTTAAAAACTAGCTAATAGAACAGAATATTGTTGGCATTTAATAAAGACATAATACTCAATTGTAATTGTTACCATTATTTTTTAATATTTGTTTTTTTCATTTTTAGTACTTTTTTTTATAAAATTTCCCCTCCCGCCCAAACGGGGGGAGATAGACCCACCTCCCATAGTAAAAAATGCTTGTTCTATAAAAAACCGTTATTATTTCTTGGCGCCTGAGTTATCGTACTCTCCCCAGATCTGCAGTTTCCTTTGCATACTGGAATATTATTGGTTGGCAGGAATGAACTGAAGATGGCCAATACATAGTTGCCACCCGACTGGAAAGTCAGGGAAAGTCAGAGAACGCGAATTTTGTCAGGGAAAGTCAGGGATAGTCAGGGAATTTCGAAAGTGGTCAGGGAAAACTTTTTGAGCACTGAATTTTTTTGTACAATGAAAAAAATTTAATATTTTGTTGAACTCAGGGACCCTACTCTGTATTTCGTTTCGAAAATCAATTCTATTCGAAAGTGCTTTTTCGTCCCGCTTTTGAATTGGAACTTTGTAAAACTTTCGAAGGGCAAAAAATAGTATTAATACTTTATTCACTTACGGATTTACGGATTATTTTTTTTCGGGTTGCGAAATTTTGGATTAATTAAAAGCTCGCCTAGCTTGTATTGAAATATTTTTTTTTTTGTAAATCTTGGAAAATGTTTTTGAAAATGCGGTAAATAAATAATAAGAAAGAAAAAGTTAAATTGTTTGAGAATTGCATTTAAGTTATAGTACGAGAGCTAGCAACGTCGACAAAAAAAGCATTTCAACAGTCATGAATTTTTAATACATATTTCACTATCTTGAGTGATATTTTAAAAGTCTGACTGGTTGCGTTGCGTTTTTCTGAACGCGTTACTTTTGAAATGGTGAAAAATTGATTTTTAAAGTCATTTCAACAATCTTGGCTTCTTCTTCATTCCGTTCTATAAACTGTTTGCCATATCAATTAACAGGTCATGTAGATGTCAGACGTTGCAAAATACGTCTGGCAAGCTATTTTTTAATAAAAAAAAAAATGGAATATGAAGTTTTAATTCAGAAAAAAATTATTAAAAAATAACGGTACAATATTACTATAACTTTTTGAAATCTATTCTTTAATTTCACATCTAAATTACCATATTGAAATGAAAAGTTTTTTTAAACATTAATTTTCAAACTCGAAACTTTTTTTTTTTTTTTTTTTAATGTATGTTATTAAGTTCCTTATCATCTTTTAGTATTCAATACTATTATCCATTTTTATTCGATCATTAAAAACTAGATGGTTAAGGGCCAGTTTGTTCACAGCTGATCATCTTTAATCAAGGATTATTGGACTGGTAAATCATCGAATGTGCATGGAAATCAAATTTTTTTTTCAAGGAATCCATAATTTAAGTTGTTAATCATGAAAATCACTTATCAACCGATTTTGGTTGATTAGCACCATTTAGTTAGAAGCTGTAAAAGTCATTGTTCAAATTTAATCCACTGTGAAGAAACTGGTAAATTTATTTTGAAAAATAGTGGCAACTATGCAATATCCACTATTGGAACACTTAACTCGAACAATTGAAAAAAATTTCGACTAGATCATTGAAGGAAATTTCCATTTTTAAGTTCCTTTAAACTAATTTGTTTCTTAAAATACAAGTAGTTTCTATGACTTATCAATTACGTGTTTGCTTTATAACGAATAATTTAAACTATTTTTTTTATATTTATATACCTACTTCTTTTGTGATGATAATAGCTATAGGTACCAAACATTCTTATTGCATTAAATAAAAAGGATTACACAACAGGTAATTGATCTGTCATAAAAATGAATAGATTTTTACAAATCACGAAAACTACCTGATTTATCATAAACAAATATTACCTAGTCCCAATTCATTAAATTTGAGGTAATCAAAAAATGACCGGAGGACCATAAAATATTTATTATATGTAGTTAAGAATACATTTTTACGTGTACAAATAATGTTTTTACGACCACTTGCTTTTTTAAGGATATAATAAAAAAAAAACGCCATAAACTAATAAAAATAACCTTCTTTAATAAAAATCTCTCTAAACCGCAAGTAGGCAAAAACTGGCAGCGGTTTTTCTAAGTAAATGTTTCAGAAATAGAGTAAATTTCCGTTGAGTTTAGACCAAAGACTCAGAAAGGATTTTTTATAACTCAACTCAAAGTCAAAAAATTGAGCCAAAAACAGTTTTTCGAAATTCTTAAAATTTTGTAATTGAAAAAAGAAAAAAAATGGATCATAAGTTTAATACAAATGGTCATTTTTACAAGCTCAAATAAAAAAAATATAATTTTTTGAACTAGGTTTATAGATTTTAACACCGAAGCTCTGAAACTTTTCATAAAACAAATATTTTTTCTTTGATTTTAAAAATAAGGAAACTTTGACTACCTGTATCATCCGAATCTTTTGACCGATTTTTAAATTTCTTTCGGCTTTTGAAGCTTCCAATATTTCCTAATCTGGTAAATAAATTAGTTTTGGATTTTAAGCACTCACGAAAATTGAATTTTGCAAGCAATTTTGCAAAAAGGCACCACAGTGCGTCTGTACTTTCTACGATAGACAAACGAGAGAGACCATATGATAATGTATAATCGTCCATTGACAATATAACTGCCCAACGCTGAAGACGGGAAGCAGCAACGGGCGGAGTTCCCTTTTTTGGACCAAAAATCTCGCGGACGATTTGTGATCCGTGTAAATGACAAATTTTTGACCATATCGCAGAACCTCTGTGAAGCTGAGAGTAGTGATTTTCTGACTCGGACAGAGTACTGGAAGCGAAAATGACTGGCTTCTCAATCAAATTGACCATGTGCGCAAGCGCAGCCTACACCATACAGGCTGGCGTCAGTTGCTACAATTATTCCTTTTGACGGGTTGAAAAGTTCAAGAATTTTGTTCGTAAAAAGCAAAGTTTTGCAATTTTGGAAGGCGTTTTGTGCTACCACACTCCAAATAAATTCAACATCCTTACGAAGCAAATTATACAAAGGTTTTAACTTTGTAGACAAATGAGGTACAAATTTACCATAATAGTTTATAAGACCTTAAAAATGACTGTAACTGAGTTAAATTTTGAGGTGCGGGAGCCTCAGAAATAGCTTTGACTTTATCATCTTTTGGGTAATACCTCGGACAGAAATTTTATTACCCAGATAAGCGATTGACTCTTCTACAAATTTACATTTATCGATATTCATGCGTATATTATGTTTATTAAATTTTTCTAGCAAAGTTTTTTTTTACGCTCATCCTCTGACGAACCCCCAAACCAAAAGCAAGGAGAACACGGTCCATTACGGACTGAAATATCGCCGGAACACTCGCGACACCTAAAGGCAATCGAAGGCAACGATTTAAAGTGTTAATAACTAACAAATCCTGACAAGCTGGATCGATGGCAAGTTGTTCGTATGCACCTGTGAGGTCAATCAAAACAATTTGCTAAATTTGCATAAATATCTTGTAGATTAGGCAAGGGATAAAATGCGGTTTCTATAAATTTATTGGTGGTGACCTTGAAGTCAACGCAAAGACAAATATCTCCGTTTGGTTTAGGGACAACAACCATTGGACTCGCCAAAAGACTATATTCGACCGGTTCTATGATTTTTAACTCCAATTCTACTTTCTCGCGTAATTTATATGGAACGCTATACGCGGCGTGAAATATTGAACTAGAATTTTCTTTTAAAACAACCTCGCGTGAACCCTGGACTTGTTAAATTTTTGTCTAAAATACCCGGAAACGTTTGTTTTTATTTCACTGACTACGTTTAATTTATCATTACTTAAAACTTGAATACTTGCAAAAAAAAATGTTGTCTCCATTTAGGAAATAGGTTATCTAACCACATCCGACCAAGTAGGGGCTTCTTGGGCCATTGACCTTCAATCACGATTAACTTTAACACAAAACTTTCTTCTCCAAGACTTTCAAGACTGACTTCAGCCTTCATGCTTCTTTTATATTCTTTGTAACAGAACAAAGATTGTTATCAGAATTAATTAATTTTTCTTTAGGAAATCTTAAAATAAACTCAGATACGCTAATTATTTACGCATTTGCACCGGTGTTGATTTGCATCGTGACATGTTGACCATTTACCAATACTTCACAATGAAGTGGTCCCTGTGTACATGTTGTTGATGACTCAGTATAGTATTTATGTTCATTGCTAGATTTTTGGTTTCAAATAATGTATTGACAGCATTTATTTTAATACGATTCTTCTTTTTAGAGATGTATGATACGTGACAAAGAAAACATTTATAATTTTTTGCAGGGCACCTGTTTGGGTAATGACTTCTGCCGCAGCGATAACACGATGAATTGCTGGACACGGAACGACGCACGATTGGACTAACTCGACTGATTTGACTGATGAAACTGACTAGTCTGTTTTGACTGGGCTGCTGGTGGATGCGAGTTACTTTTTCTTGTTGCATTTTGATGACTTTGACGGTTGAAATTGTGGTAATTTTTTTGCTGGCGATAAATTTCTTGCTGTGGCACAGCTTGCAATGACATTGACGTTTTTTGTGACTATTTCATATTTAATGCTTTTCGCAGTATTTTTCAAATTTAAGAGTATCGTCATTTAGGAGTGCTTGTTGATTTTTTTAATCGCGAAGACCAATAATTAAACGATCAGTGAGATTTTCATCCAAGTTTTTGAACATGTGATTATTTTTCTGTGGTGTTGGTTTTCAGAAAACCTGTTTGTGCCAAAGATTTTAATCTCACGATTAAATAGTTTATTGGCTCACCTTCCTCCTGTTTAGCTTTATAAAATGCATACCTTTCAGCTTTTTTATTTTTCTTTCGTGAAAAATTATTTCGTAGCAAAGACATCAGGGTTCAAAACCAGTTGTACCTAAAAAATCAGGCATCGTGAGAGACATCAAGACTTCATATATTTCAGCACCAATAATGCTGACGAAAAGTGGAGCTTTAGCTTCTTCTTGAAGATCATTGACTAAAAAAAATTGTTGGATTCTGTCTCGATGTGACCAACCAACCGATTTGACATTTTTTTATATACATAATTGACTATATATACAAAAATGAGATTTTAAGAATTTTGTTAAGTAAGTAGGTTAACATATTTAATAAATGTTAATGATTACATTAAGTTTATACACGAAAATCAGCTTAGGTAGCTTAAACGATAAAGTTTTTCTAATTCTAATTTTCCAAGAGTAAAGCTTGGATCGTTTTTCAAACCTTTCTCAAGACCGAACGAGAAAAGGAATATCCTATTCACGTGCCTTACAATTCGGGCGGTGCATATAGAGGTATCTCATAGTTTGACTACAGATTCCTTCATCATGTGTCTAGGGAATTTTATCGTGACAACGGAACAAATTTTGGTAGTGCAGAGAAAGTGCTCCGAGAAGATCTGAAAAATGTTTACTTGGGACAGGTTGTTGATTAGAATGGGAAAGACTGGTACGATGAGTAAAAAACCATACTTTACCAAATACTTTCTTCAAGAAAAGTCGGTGACGAGAGCTTGAAGTGTGTCCTTATTGAGGTTGAGTACGTTATAAAATCAAGGCCTCTGACTCCAAACCCCTTTCTTGGTACCTCAAACGGATAAAAAACACTGAAACTGGTGAAACTGGTAGTCTTGAACGTTACCGGTAGAGAGCAAGGGTGTAAGGCAGATGCGGATTGCAGTCAGCTTACTGGGGTGTGGTAATGTTAACAACATCTTCTCGCAAGAACCACTTTGCATCTTATAATTGCATTTAATTGCCATTGGTGAAAAGAAAAAACTACATAACATTCTTTTTCTTGATCACGGCGAAGTGCAAAATCTTCAAGGCATAGGGTTGCCACGCTTTAAAGGTCGGTGTTTGGGTTTTTTCAATTATCTGACCCAGCTCATATGGTATGTTTAGTGATAAAACAAAAATATCATGGGAAAGGGAACTTTATTTAAAAAAAAAGAGATTTTTTTATAATCGGAAGGTAAATTATGGTAAACAAAGAAAAAGGTTCTATTTCCTAAACCAAAAATGATAGGGAATTGAGTTTTTTTGTAATCGATAGATTTTTTTAATTCAATAAAGTCATACATGCAAAAGAAAAAAACTAAAACTCGAGATAAAAATGTTTGAAAGCAAAAAAATAAAAAATAGAGGTTGGAGAAAAAAAATCACCTACAATCAAAATGATGATTTCTAGAAATAAATTTTATAGTTTCGAGAAGCAGATAAGAAGTTTAAAAACCCGTGTTTCCAAAATATTCGATTTAAGCTTTTTCTTGGCTATATGAAATTTTGAACAATATATATTTAATCAATTTTCGGTGGTTTTCGATTTTGCCCTTTTTACTCTCATTGGTATTTTTATTTAAAACGACATCAACATAAAGAGAATTCTATAACGAGTACGATGGTACTATAACGTTTTCAAAAACATTGTCCGCACGGAGGTTCCGAACTTTTTACTATTGATATTTTGAAATTTTTCAGTGCCTTAAAGAAAGAGGGCTAATGGCCTCAGAGAGGTGAAAGAAAATTTGGGGATTAAAAGTATAACCAAAATCTGATTAAGTGGGTTAAAAGGTACAAGTGTCAATCAACCAAATTCAAAAGTATGGTAGTTTTTTTTCTCAGTCTGTGGTAGATGTGTGGGGTTGAAAATTTCCATTTTTTCAATTATTGTGCCAGGTGTAAACTCACTTAAATTCACTTATGCAAAATTAGAAATGATTCTCCGTCATTTTGTTTAATTGACCTAAATCTTGGCATAATTAAAAAACTGCCAAATGTCCCCATCGATATGAGCACCGCTAACAATGTTTTCTCGGGAATAACTCCCAAATGGTAAGTTGTAAAAAAAAAATGTCAAATGTAGCCTGGAAAATTTCAAACAAAAAAGATGATAAAAATGATGATTTTTAATTTTTAAAGTCTTAATTTCTCGAATTTTATTCCATCCATTCCATTTGGGAGTAATTCCTGAAAAGACATTTTGGGGGGGCCTTCAACCCCCCATAAAATTGTTAGTGGCGCTCATATCGATAGGGGCTTTTGACGGTTTCTTAAGAACACTATGAGAAGGCTATACACCAAAATCCAGCTTTCCGGCGATTATTTACAAATTTGGCTGTTTTTATGGCTTTATTGACTGGACTATTAGTAATATTATAAAATCATCAATTTATGTTGAGGGTCACTAAGAAGGAATTTTTTGAAATTCGTATTTTATGTAGGACAAAACTGGTCCAAGGGTCCAAGAACTAACTTCTTAATGGAAGGTCGTAGAGTATTCATTTATTTTTTTTTTCCAGAACTTTACTTTAAAAAAAAATCTATAAAATCAACAAAGCGAGATATAAATTTTTGAAAGTTCAAAATTGAAAAATTAGAAAATTCCACTAAATCGATTCCGATTGAAATAAATTTTATACCGTTGGAAATGTATTTGAATAATTATCCGGGTTCTACGAAATTTTGATTTAAATTTTTTTAGACACCATTTTTGAGGTGTCAAAAACAGGTGTATTTTTGGGTGAATTTTTACTACTTTTTGATTTTTATCTTTTTCTACCGATCATAGATTTTAAAATTTTTTTTCAACCGACATTGTTTGATTAATCACCTTATAACTATTTAGTTATTGCATCTATAGAATTAGTTTTTTATTTCGCATGACCTTCATAATAGTTAAATAAAAACAATTTAAAAAATCTCTGAAAAGTTGAATAAAATGGGACTGTTCATTGCCAACCGACGAGTTTCAGTGGAGAACTGTCTAATTTTTGTTAAAATTGAAAAACACCCGATTTTCGTTCAGTTAAATGTATAAATATATAATAATTTTTAGTGACATTAATATTTTAATAATTTTCATATCGTCGTGGGCTATAGGTCAATATAAAGATGTTATTTATTTATTTATTTCGAACATGTTTACGCTCATCATCAGGCCTTTATTCACTTGACCTTTAGCCAACTTAAAATATATTCAGTATATCTTTGGAACCAATGTACGGATTTTCATTATTAAGGTATACAGGGTGTCCTGAAACTCAAAGTCAAGCGGGTAACTGGTGATAGGATAGGTAGTACATACCTGTTCTGGAAAAAATAAAAACAAAATCCGTCTTGCTTGGTTAAGTAATAATAGTAATATTTACAAAAATAGTGAAAATCGATACCCTAGACCACATTTTTAGGTACTGTGGTCACAAATTTCCAAATTTTACGTGTTTATTTTTTTTACGTAATCCTGGATAACCATGCTATTGATTGGAATCACAAATTTAAAAATAAATATTTTAAGTTTCGTAAGAAAAATAAAGTTTGATTGAGTCATGTTTCAAAAAAATTTTTAAAACTAACTTCATATTTAAAAAAAAAATTACTACACTACCTTGGCAAGTTTTTTAAAAAATTGGCGCGTTTCATCAAGATTTCAAAATGGTACAACACTTGCTACTTATTCATTCGTAAAAAATATTTTTTATTTGCAAAAAGGACCTCAGTTCACTTCAGTCACTTTTACCAGAATAATGCTTTTTTGTACTCAAAAATCCATTTTACCAAGGTGTACGTAACATAAACAGAGGCATTCGAATCAGACACTGTTTGCCGTAAATAAGAGTGAGACAGATCTACATTACATAATGTATATATTTTATATATTTTCGATAGCTCATTACAAACATTTGAAACATTCACTATGGCTACCATGTTTTTAACAAATGCCATTAGAAAGTATTCAATTGTATTGAATTGAGTTAAATCACCTTACCCAGACGGAAAACTAAATGACAATCACATTTGATCACGGTTGATATGACAATCATTTATCACCATAGCCGATTCCACCTCTGGACTTTTCAATTCCAATTTTTCAAAACAAGTCATACTAAAAACCTGAAAACAAATTTTTAAGAATTAATTTCATCGAGTCAAATGGAACGAGGAGAGAAATGCGAAAAAAAATAAAAAAGTTTGCCACTAAGAATATACTGGTGGGAAGGAGATGGCTATTCTAAAGACGGTGGAGTGTGTGCAAGAAAAAAAAACCCAAATTTAATTAAAATTATACAAAGTATACAAAATTGATATCAATGTTGGATTGTATTTACATTTCCAGAAAAGAGTTGATTTGGTTGATTTGATTAAGATTAAGGTCTTAAAATGAAGGTATTTATAATGTCAGGTTAATTTATTGAGTTGAGTTGCACATACAAGTTCATGGGAAAAACGTGTTTACTTTGATTGTTTATTTATGTCTCGTTATAAATTAAAAATTTAATGAACAGAAAATTACTTAATAAAAAAATACATACATAGGTATTAGGTAGGTACATAATCAAAGTGCATAATTCCGGCAAGGCACTTAAGACTTAAAGCTTGAATTCTAAGGGTTAGATTTTCAAGTTTAATATCTTAAATATAAGGAAGGTACCTACTATTGTCCAAGACAACTGTTGACATTGGCGACGGAACATACACCAAGCAGGTTACATTAATAACTTGAGTAATAATGGTAAGGTTTTTAAGAATAATTCGACCTGCAGAGCTGCGGTTGCGTTAAATAATAGTCTACTTTAAAAGTGTAACGAGTAACTTTTTTCTAGGAAGAACCATTTAAAAGTTATAATCCAAAAACTGTAAAAAGTAAGAAAAGGTCGCTGTTTTTTTACCACCACGCAGTTAGCATAATATGTCTTTCGAAGCTGCAAACTATCGCGATTTTTTATATTCGTATTCGGTATAACATTTTATACATAAATTGTTGAATTTAACTGATATGCGTTCTAATGATTTGACATATCTTTTTAAATATTCATCGGTTAAACTCGCAATGTCTACCAAATAAAAAAGCATTTCTATCAACCATTCGGTTATCAAAGCGAGTAAAAGAGTGCTTAAGCTCTTCCAATTCGGCCGAAGCGTGAGCAAATGGCAGGTTTCATTTAAGTCTGTGTGAATTGTGTTAAGGTCATCTTTTATAAGCTGAATCTTAGAACAAGTGCTATTTTGAAATGATTCCGAGGGAACTCCTTAATTGTTTATAACACAAATGCTCGTTTTAATTTCATTAATCGATTTTTCTAGTGATAGCCGCTTGGGACTCAGCAGTTTGTTTTGACAAAAGAGAAGTCCATTTCTTTTGCCCTTCGTCCATCTAAACCCTTATATTGTTGTTGTTGTGATCGACTTTATGAGGTGGTGGGGACGAATCTGTGATTTTATTTTTCTTCTTTGATAAAATTTCCCTCTACCTCTCTTAAAATGCGAACATACATATAAGAAGATCAAGTACTTCGTCGAAACCAACATTAAGATTTTGTGAATTAATCGTTTCGACCCTAAGATCCAACTTACCCGATCTTTACAAAACACACCATGATTTTTCGTTCGTTACCAATTGAGTGCATATTCCACAAGGCCCTAAAAATTAAATTTGTATTTTAAAATCAACAATAATATTAATGTCTGACTAATCTTCGTACAATTATTCTTTCATTACATTTTAGTATAAACTAGTTTAATAATTTTGTTTTGCTTTTCAGAACTGAATCTGGGGAGTTTGAACAACTAGATATCACATCGTATTCATCACCACCAGATCTGCCAGAAGTTATGAAAACCCAAGAAGCATCAAACGGACAGGATCAAGTTGCCTAAGCTTAGACATAATCAAAATATTTGTTAAGGATTCCATTTTGTATTCAAAAATAATGTATGTAAAATTTGTATATCCATGTCGTTTTTCGATCCTTTGATAATTTTAAACTGGAAAAGAAGAACTGACAAAAATTGTTAACTAACAGATATTAATAAAATATAAGTTCAAACTAGGAATTTAAAAAAAAATTAGCAACCACCCTTAATTAATCTCATTTCTACAAGAAACCTCTGAGCATAACTTCGACTCGATTAAAAATGTGTTAACCATATGCAAACAAAATACATCTGCATTTTTGTGCTTTCCTAGATTAAAATAATAAACTGCTAGGTGCATACATATATATAGTGTACAAGCAAAATTATTTATGAAACAATCCTAATGGAAAAAGAGTCCTTTTGAAAATAAATGCATACTATTTAAAAAAGTCCGATTTTAAGTACATATTATCAAAGCTTTTTTCTTTATATAAAAAAAAAAACGTTATAGTCCAAGAAAGTTAAGGTTTGAAATAGAAAAAATTAGAGGTAAGCTGAAATTTTGATGGGTGGTTCTAGTGATATTAATGAACTTAAATCTCAGTTTTCGTATTCGAGACTTGCAGAAAAAAAGTTAGGCGGCTACGCCCATTTTTACCTCCATTTTCCTTATATCCTTGTTTCTCGGAAACGGCTTTAATGATTCAGATTAAATTTTCAACATTTGTTTATATTAGCAAGAAAAAAATTGAAAAAATATTTTTAGTAGAATCCGCCCGTTTTTATTATATCCATTTCTCTTATCCTTGTTTCTCGAAAACGGCTTCAATGATTTGGATAAAATTTTCAAAATTTGTTGATATTTGTAAGAGAAAAATTACAAATATACATTTAGTAAAATCCACCCACTGCCACGCCCACTTTTCTTATATCTTTGTTTTTTTTTTTTAATTATATCTTTGTTTCTAAGAAACGGTTCCACCGATTTGGATGAAACTTTCAAAATTTGTTTATATTAGCACGATAAAAATGTAAAAAATACTTTTAGTAAAATCCGCCTACTGCCACGCCCACTTTTATTATATCTTCGTTTATGTTACTCTGTAATAATTTTGTAAAAAAAAGTGTAGCCTGATATTCAACCTGAATTTTAAGACTTCAACCTTAACGATCAGACTATTAGAATAAAAGTTATCAGCCAACCAAACTAACGATATGAAGGCACTTTAACAAATTAAGAATAAAAAATACCTACCACAAACGTGCATACCTACATATTATGTACAGCAAATTTTTTCCCGATGCGAACCCAATTTGCCAAGGTTATGCTGTTTTGTTGCAAACACTCTACCTTCTTTAGAATTACTTTCTCCCTCCCACCAGTATATTCTTAGTAGGAAACTTTTTTTTTCTTGTGTATTCCTCTTCCTCGTCACGTTTGCCTCGATTAAAATTATTTTCCAAAAATTGTTCCAATTTTATAAGTATGAAATTTTTAACGGTTTTAAATTTTTTTTTTATAGCTGGTACAAGTCCGTCATTCTGGCTTTAATCTGGATTTTAAATTTTGAAAATCCGCAAATCGGGTGTTTTTCAATTTTTCAACTTTCTGAGCTACTGGCACCAATTTGTAGTTGTATAACAATTCACACGTATTCACGGACAGGGAATTTCAGAGAGTTTTCTCTTACTGAGCTAAAATATAATTTGAGGGTGTTTAAGGCAAGGGGGGGTACGAGTCAGTTCTCTAGATAGTATAGGTACTCTATTTTAGAGTTACTGAAGTTTAAATGTGCTGTTAACTTGTTGTTTTTGCATTTGCATGTTATAAGTTGGCTTAAGCCTAGTACGCTGCTGATGCGAAACGAAAATTTCCTGTGATCTCCAAACAGACAACGAAACGCTTGCGAAATCACAATGGAAAATATCCTTGGAGAGTTTCACTAATTTAAAATCAAAAATAAACGCAAAAAATCAGAGAAGGCCATGATGTAAGAAAATGATAAACAAAAAAAAAACACAAATAAAACTCAAATGTCATTTTTCCGCACACAATAAATAGTCTGTATAATTAATTCAGTGCGAAAAAGGAGCGGAGACTTCTCAAAATAAT
The DNA here is from genome assembly GCA_929447395.1 of Epistrophe grossulariae. NCBI lineage: Eukaryota > Metazoa > Arthropoda > Insecta > Diptera > Syrphidae > Epistrophe > Epistrophe grossulariae. Next base: position 62,613,064 of record OV839567.1, read on the forward strand.
CTGCTACAATCATAAATTTCGCTCTTCGAACAGCGTACTGCAGTTCAGTTTATGATTTCGTTGTGTTATTTTTGTATGGGATTTTTCGTTTCGCATCAGCAGCGCGTACTAGGCTTTAATGTGAAAATTTTCCTAACACGCCTAATATACAAGTTAAACCAAAAAATTTAAATATCATACTTCCGAATGGTGATTGTCACATTTATGAAAATCAAATGTGATCAAATTAAATTTTGCGTCTATGTTATGTTACGGCGGCCTTCGAGAAGCAGTATCTACTTACTGTGGGATTTCTCGTATTATTCCAACTACATTGCTGCACCCGAATGTTTCATCTTCCAATTAATCAAAAAAGACTAGGCATAAACTTCCTATATAAAAGATACATTTGAATAAATTTATTCGTAAACAAAAAGTAAACAAACACTCGACATCAAAGAAAACACTTAACTTACCTGACCTGGGATGACGCTCATTCGTTCCTGTGCCAGCAGCCCCAAGTGCACGGCGCACAATGGTGCAAGATACCCCGAAAACTGGAATTAATTCATTTGTTGGATTGTGAGAGCTGAATTATTTTTTTTATTTAACACTGGAGTACACGCATGGCCTACTATAGTAGACCACAGTAACTGTTTCGTTCATAACTTAACAGTTTTTTTATGTAAAAGCGGTGTCATTTTAAATAAGCCCTCTCAACTAAATTTTTCAACAGGTTAATATCTCTCTTGATTAGTTATAGTCTTGATAATTTAATAGTTAAGTGCCAAAGTCAACTCTCTACCATAGTAGTCCGCGCGACTGTTTGTGTACCAAATTAAGGTTATCTATTTGTATTCCTTTTCAAGTTTACAAGGCTAATTTGTTGAGTTTTTTTTAAGATAAAATTTTTTTTATAATTAGTAATTCAGGCCTGGGATGCTTTTAGGTACATCTAAATAGACACAGCAAGATCTGACACCAAAGATGGAACGATTTGGCAGATGCGCTTATTGTACCAAGGCCCGAAACAGATCAACAAAAAAATGTTGCAAGATTTGCTACAAGTGGATTTATTCCGATCACCAGGCTGTAGTGTGTTTTCGATGATTATGAAAATTGATTTTTTTTATTGATATAAGTTAACAAAAAAAAATATGAAACATTGATCTCTGAAAAGCCATTTTGGTTATTTTTTTTGTACTGAAAAAGTATTTTTTACTAAATTTGAAGTTGATAACTAATATTTATGAATTAAAGTTATTAAATGTTTAAGACATTAAGGGTCTGTTTCACAATGTCTGAGTAAAGTTCTGATTAGTTACTCGACACATAAATATTGGCACAGGGTCATAAGACCACAAAAGAATAACTTACAATAATTGTCTATTCACGACTTGAATAGGTTATAAATGCAAAAATATTATTATTCGGTTTGTGGACTTATGACCCTGTTCCAATGTTTATGTGTCAAGAAGCTAATCAGAACTTTACTCAGACATTGTGAAACAAGCCTTAAATGAATATAATATTTAAATATTTGTTTCATTTAAAACTTTATAAACTTAAAAATTAATGGCATTTTTAAATGGTCTACCATAGTATACCACGCGTGCATCGGTGTAAAAAAATAGGGCGCGTGTACTCCAGTGTTAAGAACCTATTACGAATATTGGAAGAAACATATTTCCACTTTTATATTTATCATTATTCTTATTTAATCACGATTTTGTCCATTTTTCTTTGAATCTCGACGAAATTGTTAAATTGTATAATTACAAAATTTTGCCCAAACCTCGCATTTAGTTTAACACATGTTTTTTTTTTGTTGCAATGTGCAAGGTGAATCAGTTTGAGTATACAAAATGATTTTCGGGGTTGTACCCTACCCCATTTGGCGGGTGGGGATGTAAAAGGGTATTCGCCATATCTAGAGAACCATAAGTCCCACAAATAAAATTTTACCTCAGTTTTCCAGAAAATTAAATTCTCTACAATTTTGTTTTTCGTATTTTTACCGAGAAATCGCAAATAGAAAAGATATAACTAAAAATAGACTATCGTTTTAGAAAAAAAATATCATTTAACTTTTTTGATTGATTAAATGGCGAAACGTTTGTACATTTTTAACTATAACTTTTTATTTTCGATTAAAACCCTAGTAAAAGTTTTTTTGTGGGACTTATGGTTCTCCAGATATGGTGAATACCTTTTAACACCCCCCTCCCGCCAAATGGGGGGAGGGGTTACAACCCGTAAAATCATTTTGTATACTCATATTGATGCACACTCCAAATAACAAAGACAAAAAACTGTTCCTATACTGAATGCGAGGTTTGAGCAAAATTTTGTAACATTTTAATGGACTATAAAGTGGAAGTAAAAACAAAAAATAATAATATAAAATGGAGCACATGTGAGCACCCGTTCTTTTAGGAACTATATAGACAATATGTCAAATTACATAAAAATACCAAAATCTGGATGTGGAAGCGTGTGGAAGTTAACTTTAAGCTTAAGCTTTTAAAAAGAACTTAATTAGGACTCATATATTTTACACACCCGACTTTTAATACAAAATACTTCCACGATTTTTAATTTCTTATTAAAATATGAAATAACACACCTGACGTTGTCGATTTCATGTTCAAATATAATTTTACCGTTATTTTTAAGGAAGTTACAGCTATTTAAACCCTAACCTTTTTTTTTTCAACTTTTTTAAATCACAATTAAAAGAGAACGAAATTGGTGACTTCAAATGCACGTTTTGGAGGAGTGGGAACTGATGTAACGAAGTAAAATATTTTATAACGGAAAAACATCGAAACATACTTAACTCTTATGTTTTTATTTGAATTTATTCCTATACTGCCATACAGGTCGCCCCACTGTGCGGTGCACAGTGGCCCGTATTGACTTTTTTGGTTGCAAAAATCTTATCTCTTAAACGAATAAAGATATCGCCACAATTTTTTTTTATCTTGAATGAAATTTCCAAGGCTATAATAATGGTGAGTTTAAAAAAAAACTTTACAAGGTGTTTCAGAATTTGCTGCTGAAATAAGAAGTTTTAGTTAAGGTGGTTAAGATAATTGGTATTTAATTCTAAAAAGATTGAAAATCATTTCGTGAAGTAATTTGAGTGTAATTTAAGTGAAACAGTGGGGAAAAAAGAAAACAAACCAATTTGAGTGAAACAGTGGGGAAAAAACGATGTTTTTTTATTAATTGATTTTTATTTATTTTTTTTTATAAATGAGTACATTTATAAAGTATTTTACAGTTCAAAAAGTAGAAACAAAAATAAAAGGAACAAAAATTTACATACAAACATTAGATTTCTTGGAAACCATCATCTAAGTCCGGATTAATGCGTAATAAACTTATTATTTCTGGTGAGTATTGTGCTTTTTGGTTTCTTACATGTCTTAAGGCAGAAATAAGTGGATCCGATGAGATTGCTAGCATGTTAAATAGATCTTCATTCTGCCGAATTCTTGAAACTTTACTCGTATTTAGATATCTGAATTTCTTGTAGTCTTTATTTTTGGACTCTTGGGCTTCTTCTGACAATTCTCCAAGTGGCAGAGATTGGTATTCGATGATATTTTGACTATGAACCAAAATATTATGAAGAGTAGGTGTGAGTTGTTTTTGGGGGTACTTTTGTTTCAATAGCTCTGCGGTTTTTTGGTGTACTCTCCAAATTTAACTGTATCCACTACTTCCCTGCAATTCAAAACAATAAGTATTATTTGGATCCCAGTTATTACCTCTCCATTGACTCCAGTTATTCGAGCAGTTGCCTCAGATTGTTCAAAAAATCTTCTTGAAGTGTTTCCATCATTGCTATTTCCAAATCCTTGCTTTGGTTTATCCACATCAAGTCGAAGCTTATCGCAAAAACGCCTTTGAATCTCTTGTTTTATTCGTAATTATGTTCGTCGTTATTTAATTCATCATGGTTATTGAAGTTTTTTTTGGGTCTGTAAAGTTGTTACTCTGGCAATTACTTAAATGGGATCGCGGATTGAATCGCTTAGCAACGAATGCTTCAGCTCAGACCTTTGGCAAAACTGCTCTCGATGTTTCGATTTAGAACCAAAGTATTGCTTCTTTTCAACTTATAGCTCGAGAGCTCCCTAAGTAGTAAAAGACCTTTTACTTTTGATGTCTAAAGGCGAAGTCAATTTTATTTAAAAATACTGTTGCTATTTATACAGACAAATTAGTTATCGAAATAATTCCATGCTTCGATTCTTGACCTCACAAATAATCGATATTCAAAGTCACCATAGTTCGTACGACACGGGCTAAGGGTGAACGACCAGCTATCTTAAGTGGCATAGTTCGTTCGGCTACAATGCTTAGTTGACATATTTTGTCAGTATAAAGAAATGACCGCTGATCGCACACCATCACCCATTCATATAATATCATGCATTTATGGCTTATGCCGTTCGTGCCATTGGGGTAATATGATACTCAGCCCTATCGTCAATTTAATGAGAAAAAAAAATGTTTCCCATCGCTAATCTCCCACGAAATAACTTTTCCCACGGAACAAATCATACCAATCTTCAAATGATTAAAAACATTTTCGAAGTTATTTTGACAGCACCGAATAGAGTTTTTTAATTGACAAATTTCAATTTTGTGTGTTAAAATCTAAAATATATTAATTAAAATGATAAATAATATTGGTTTTGTGGTAGCAATCAAAGATTTAGAGCAAGATGAAAGAAATAGGCAATTATCTTTCAGAAGATACTTGAGGGATATATCAAATCCTCTTGAATTGCAAGAATCCATGTAAGTATAATCACAACTTGAAATACAATTTATGATTTTGTATCCTAGATTCCATCAATATTATAGGGTTAACAAGCCAATGTTTAGGTATTTGCTTGGTACATTGGTCGGTTCGTTACCTGAATCCAAAAAATCGTTTGAAATATCTCCTGTAGTGAAACTTAGCGCAGGCTTGCGATTTTTTTGCTGAAGGAGCATAACAGAAAGGTGTAGCAAAAGACTACGAAGTTGGCTTAGCACAGTCTTCATTTTCGGAGGTACTTTCAGAAGTACATACTTAAAATTTTTGAAGCTAAGCTTTGTCCAACCTGGATAAAAGCACAAATAACTGATGAACAGAAACAGTGCACCAAGTTAAGATTTTACGAAAAAAACAATATACCAGGAGTAATAGGATGTATAGATGGAACGCACATCCGGATAATTGCTCCTACTGAAAACAAGCATTTGCACTACAATCGCAAAGGATACTTTAGTTTAAATTTTTTGCTTGTAAGTATTTTAGCTTGTACCTATTTGCGGGTTATAGTTTATAAATCAAAATAATCATTTCTATTAGTAGGTTTGCGACGATCAAATGCAAATTAAGTTTGTGGATGCTACCCATCCTGGTGCATGTCATGATTCTCTGGTGTGGAATGTGAGTGAACTGAGAACGTGGATGGAGCAACTATATTTGAATGGTGATAGAAATACATGGTTGTTAGGTAAGTTTTGAATTTTATCTTTATCTAATTTACCTCTTATACTCTGACCTTTTCTAAGGGGACGCCGGAAACCCATTAGAACCTTGGCTCTTAACTCCACATAGAACACCAGAGACAGGAACACCTGAAAGTAAATTTAATCATGCCCATTCTAAAGCCAGAAACATTATCGAGAGGACAAACGATGTCCTGAAGAATAGGTGGAGATGTTTACTTGGCGCTAGAGAGCTGCACTATCGCCCAAAAACAGCAATCAAAATCATAAATGTTTGCTGTGCCTTGCTCAATATGTGCATACATTTTCAAGCTGACACAGACATTGAAATTACACCCTCTCTACAAGAAGATGAAAACAACTTTGAACTTCCTACTTTAAGCAGCTCAGAATACATGACTGAAGCCCAACGCATTCGAAGAGAAATAGGAAATTCTTTTTAAAAAGTTTATTAACATTTAAAACATAAACAAATGGTTCTTAAAGCCTAGTACGCAGATCGCGCTAAATTTTAGTTTCCATATGAAATTCTCTCCAAAATTTAGCCAAGCTAAAATTAAGCAAAGCCTTTTAGCTGAGAGGTACGCAGCTCCAGCTAAAAAATCAAATGTTTGTTTCTGACTGTACATACCTAATCTGTAAAAATTTAGCGCACGAAATAATTGTCTGGGACATTATTCTTGAGCTAAATTTTGACTGGTCCTAGTATTTTTAAATTTTGTGTCAACTTTGCTTTGTTTTTACAGCTAGATTGTTGCTGCCTTCATGCAAAATGGATTCCGATTTGGAAGAATTTTTACAAGAATTACCACAACCGAAAAAAAGAATGCGTGGTAAAAATAAAATTACGTTCAGCGTGGAAGACAAAAAAAACTGGCTACTTTTGTAAAGAAACACCCTTCTATATGGTGTCTGGTCCATCGCTCCTATTGCCACAACTTGTGCTGCTGCACAAATCATCAAATCTTCAATTTCCCTTGTATCCATTTTGTTTCTAAAATGTAATAATACTTGAAATTTTTCAAACAAACTTTCTTAAATTTAAATTTTTTTTTCGGAGAACAGGTGTTTTTGACATATTCTACACCATGCCCTTATGCCTGTTTGATAACTTTTTGTTTCAACAAATATCCCAAAACTGATTCTGAAATTTTGTGAAAATTTGTGCGAATTCGCAAGAGATTTCACGTTACCAAACAGACCACTTATTTCAATCACATATTCTCCACAACTCTCCTAGGTCAAAATTTAGCTAGGATTTAGCTGATGTTTGGAGAGAAAAGTGGCAGCTAAAATTTAGCGCGATCTGCGTACTAGGCTTAATAAGCATACAAATAAATAAATATATTCATTAAAAAAAAAACAAAGTCTTGGAATTCAGTTGAAGGTTAAATTAGGAACTTTCGGTAGGTATGTACAATTTACATATTATATGATTTTGATTTGTAGGTACTAATACTTCTCAAGTTTTGCAAGTTCAATATCCAGAAGTTTCTGCTTGAAGTGTAATTTTTCCTGGATTTCATACTTGCGGATTTTTTCCATCTTGATATTGTGACGTTTTGTTTCCTTTAAAAGCTGTTTCTGTTGGTCGTAAAGACGATCAATTGAACGATAAATTTTTGTATACTATCCCTGGCATTGACTTATGTCGAATTCCTTTCAACAAAAGAATCGAATTTTTTTCTAAAAGAATCGATTTTTTTCTGAACAATTCGAATTTTTTCTGTCAAAACAAATCTTGCTAATTTTGCAAGATTCAAGAAAGATTTTACACCGATTTGCACACACACTTGCAAGATTTGAAATTTCTAAAAATGTCAAATTCGATGACGCAGTGTTTTAAGAAAACAATTTTTTTTAATGAAAACAAATTGTGTTTTTGGTTGCAACGAGTTTTCGTTGAATTTTATAGTAAATATTTGTGGTTGTTTTTCAATTAATAATAATAATAATTAAAGGTTTATATTTGTGACCAATTATTTGTATTTTAATTTTTTATAATGTTATGTTCGGGCTTTTTTGGTCAATTTATTGAATTATGCAATTAAAAACAAATACATAAATTTTTTCCCAACGTTTCGCTGGATTTTCTCAGCATCTTCAGGGGCGTTTATTTATCTATACATATATATATATAAAATTTACAATTTTGTATTTATATTAGGTATTATTTAAAACTTACATGATTTTTATTGCATTTTAATTTTTAAAGAAAAATTGCACCTTCCCAACAATTAACATTTGAATAGAGACACAGTTTTAATAAATAAATAAATAGATATACATTAGAATTTAGTTTAACAATACAATTGAACACTTTAAACACAAAACATAAATATCACAGAATGGCAATATTGTAAACAGAGTTTGTATTGTCGATGTCCTCTTTGAGATTCATTGAATTTTCTCTTTTCTGCTGGATACGTAGGCTCTCAAGTGTATATCTTTGTCTCGTTCTGTTCTCTTTGTCCAAAATCTTGACGTTGTCCATGTCAGGTGTGTGTGCAGTCTGCAAGATGTGCTGTGATAGTCCAGTTGATTCTCTTTTATTTTTTATGTCCGCTTTATGTTCTGTCATTCTCTTTGTTAATTCTCGTTTAGTGGTGCCGATGTAAGCTAGATTGCAGGTTTCTCCTTCTTTTCCATTGCAGCTGATTTCGTAGATTACGTTATGGGTTTGGTCTTTGTCGATCGGTGTTTTGGTGTTGGTGAACAGTTTGCTGAGAGTTTCGTTGGATTTATGTGCGAATGTGATGTTATTTTCTTCTCTTATTATTTTTTATAGATTTTTACTGTCTGTCAGGTTTGGTATGAAAGGTACTCTTGCAAATGTTTTCGCGTTGCCGTCTGTTTTTAATTGTGTGTTTTTGGTAGAGTTGCTGTTTTTTTGTTGTTTATTTTTTAATAGGTTGTCAATTATGTATCGTGGAAAATTGTTCATTTGTAGTATTGTAAATATTTTTTGTACGTTTTCTTCTTGAAATTGTTCATGACTTATGTCAAAAATTTTGTTAATGAAGTTTTTGGCTGTGTTTATTTTTTGGGTTTATTTATTTAATCGTCCTGATGATGTTGGTTTTGAATACCAGTTGAATATTGTTTTGTTTTTAGTTCGAATAAGCAGTGTGTCCAGATATGGTAATCGTTCGTTTTCTTCTATTTCTAACGTGAATTGTATATTTGTGTGGTATTGGTTAAGTGGGTGAGAGGGGGTTGCCCATAGGCATGCCAAATGTTTGGTGGTGGAATACCTTGTCAAATTCGAAATAGTTATTGTCTTTTAAACAAAACTCTAATATCTTCAAAAATTGCCGTTTTGGTATATTTGTCTGGTCTTGTAATTGATCCCACTTTTTCATTATAATTTTGATTGCCAGATAAGTTGGTATGTTGGTAAAAATGTAGATGACATATTTGCAATAATTCAACAAAAAGACCAAATTCGAATTTTAGAGTTACTTAACCAATACCACAAAAATATACAATTCACGTTAGAAATAGAAGAAAACGAACGATTACCATATCTGGACACACTGCTTATTCGAACTAAAAACAAAACAATATTCAACTGGTATTCAAAACCAACATCATCAGGACGATTAAATAATTTCCATTCAACACAACCAATGACCCAAAAAATAAACACAGCCAAAAACTTCATTAACAAAATTTTTGACATAAGTCATGAACAATTTCAAGAAGAAAACGTACAAAAAATATTTACAATACTACAAATGAACAATTTTCCACGATACAACCTATTAAAAATAAAAAATAAACAACAAAAAAGCAGCAACTCTACCAAAAACACACAATTAAAAACAGACGGCATAGCGAAAACATTTGCAAGAGTACCTTTCATACCAAACCTGACAGACAGTAAAAATCTATACAAAATAATAAGAGAAGAAAATAACATCACATTCGCACATAAATCCAACGAAACTCTCAGCAAACTATTCACCAACACCAAAACACCGATCGACAAAGACCAAACCCATAACGTAATCTACGAAATCAGCTGCAATGGAAAAGAAGGAGAAACCTGCAATCTAGTTGACATCGGCACCACTAAACGAGAATTAACAAAGAGAATGACAGAACATAAAGCGGACATAAAAAATAAAAGAGAATCAACTGGACTATCACAGCACATCTTGCAGACTGCACACACACCTGACATGGACAACGTCAAGATTTTGGACAAAGAGAACAGAACAAGAACAAGATATACACTTGAGAGCCTACGTATCCAGCAGAAAAGAGAAAATTCAATGAATCTCAAAGAGGACATCGACAATACAAACTCTGTTTACAATATTGCCATTCTGTGATATTTATGTTTTGTGTTTAAAGTGTTCAATTGTAAATAAATTCTAATGTATATCTATTTATTTATTTATTAAAACTATGTCTTTATTCAAATGTTAATTGTTGGGAAGGTGCAATTTTTCTTTAAAAATTAAAATGCAATAAAAATCATGCAAGTTTTAAATAATACCTAATATAAATACAAAATTGTAAATTTTATATATATATATATATATGTATAGATAAATAAACGCCCCTGAAGATGCTCAGAAAATCCAGCGAAACGTCGGGAAAAAATTTATGTATTTGTTTTTAATTGCATAATTCAATAAATTGACCAAAAAAGCACGAACATAACATTATAAAAAAAAATAATAATAATTTCCAAATTGAATATTTTCTGGATATTTTACTTCAAAATTTGCTGCTGTCAAGTGCCACACACACAATCACAAAAAAAATCAATTATTTTCGTCTTTTCGTATTCCTTTCAACGACAGAAAAAATTCGATTCTTTTGTTGAAAAAAATTTGACATTACTATATATGGACTGCCAGGAGCCAACTTCACGATGGTTGAACCGATAAGTAAACGCTTCTAGCGCTAACATAGGACAAGCGAAAAACACGGTGAAACACTTTTGATAATGTTCGGCTTTATCTTGCGTACTTATATGACAAACCCGACTCAGTTTGTATTGAAGGCAAAACAAAAACAAATGTTATTGTATCCATTCAAAAAGAAGGCCTTCCAACAGACCCTGCATGCCTTCGTAAGATTTATATCCGTTTCCATGAAGGCTTCAATATTTCTCCTAGTACAGTTTCTAAAGACCTTACAACTAACGCTTCTCATATTAGCTCTAAACGAACATCATACCTCCAAAACACTCGCAACACCTTTAAAAATTATTATCGACCCTAACTAATCCCCCATATTTCGTCTCTTTATTACCAGAACGTAAGGGGGCTTCGCACAAAAACGGCGTCCATTTTTCTGAACTCCCAAATACTTCCATATGAAATCTTTGCTTTAACGGAAACAAACCTTTGCCCCTCTATCCTTAACGAAGAACTTTTTTCTTCCGAATTTGTTGTCTTTCGTGCCGATGGTCTTAGTAACAACATTGATATCTCTGGCCGTGGTGTTCTTTTGACGGTACACAATCGTTTTGATGCTTGCTTAGTTAAAAAGTCTTGTGCATCTTCGTTTGAATTTATGTGCGTTAAAATTTGCTTAAAACAACGGAATATATTTTTTGTCTGCTGCTATATTCGCCCTTCGCAACCCACCCAAGTATACAAAGCTGCAATTGATGAAATCGACTCCCTGGTTGAAGTTGCTGATCCCTTAGACGATTTCATTATTGTCGGTGATTTTATCCTTCCACAACTACGATGGGATCCATCTGAAGATGAAACTTTTTTTATGCCTGTTAGTTCCTCTTCGGAAAGGGATTTCCTGCTTTCTGACCGATTTTTTGACTTAGGTCTTTTCCAGGTTAGTGGCATTACCAACAACTTAGGTAGACAGCTTGACTTAATATTTTCATCTGATCCCAGTAATTCCTTTGTTTCTTTAAGCTCTCATCTACTCTCTAAACTCGACCACTTCCATCCTCCTCTTTCCCTCACTTTTTCTTTTGAACTCGCCAACGACTCATTATTGTTTGAAAATTCTTTCTCTTTCAATTTCCGCAACGCTGACTTCGTTTATCTTAATAAACTAATCAAAAGCATTGATTTTGGTTCCTTCTTGCAGAGTAAGAATTCAATTGATACGGCCTTGGAATCCTTCTACGTGTCTATCTTTGACTGTCTCGTACAGTCTGTCCCCTATGTACCACGTAAAAATGTCTCATCTTCCCCTCCCTGGTATAATAAAGAACTGCGATCGCTTCGTAATGTCCGTAATAAATTATGGTACAATTATCTGAAATCCAATTCTGCTACTGACTTCTCAAATTATCAGGAAGCTCAAAGCCACTTCTCTGCCCTATGCGAATTTCTCTACCTCGAATACATTGATCGAATGCAAAACTGTCTAATTTCTGATCCTAGACGTTTCTACCAATTTATCAATGTTAAACGGAAGTCTGATGACTTTCCCTCAACTCTAAAATTCTTGGACACGATATCTGCCGACCCTAAAATAATCACAAACCTTTTTGCCTCCTTTTTCAGCCAATCGTATAGTGACCTCCCGCAAGAACCCGACCAATTCTTTTTTAGTAACTTTAAAAATACCCCTCATACCTCCTTTGCTTCAGTTGACATTAGTGTAGATATTATCATTAAAAAGATAAGTTTACTTAAAGATGACTTCTCTCCTGGACCGGATGGCTTACCTGCAATATTCCTAAAAAAATGTGCTAACTCTCTTTCTCAGCCTCTCAACGAATTATTCCGTCTTTCACTATCTCAAGCCACTTTTCCAAAATTATGGAAGGATTCTTTCATTTTTCCTGTTCATAAAAAAGGAGCAAAGAACGATATTGCTAACTACCTATACCTGGCCTATAGCCAAACTCTCTTCCATTCCCAAGCTCTTCGAAAGCATTGTGTACGACTCTCTGTACTTTCACTGCAAATCTATTTTTTCTCCACAACAACATGGTTTTTTAAAAGGAAGATCTACTACAACAAACCTCACGGAATTCGTTTCTAAGACTCTAAATGCATTAGAAAGTGGGCATGAAGTGGACGTTTCCACCACAGATTTTAGTAAAGCCTTCGATAAAATTTCTCATCAAATCATTTACCTTAAGCTTAAAATCCTTGGTTTTCCACCTTTTTTCATCTCATGGCTCAGATCATACCTAGAGAACCGCAAATACAAAGTTGTATTTAGGTTCTCAATCTCCGAACCCATTTATGCTACCTCGGCGGTTCCTCAAGGTAGTCACCTTGGACCTTTGATCTTTGTCTTAACAATTAACGACGTTATCAACGTAATCAAATATCTCTATATACGCCGATGATATGAAAATAATTAAAGTCATTTCTACTCCCATCGACTCTATTTCACTTCAAAACGACCTTAATTTATTCCAAACCTGGTGTGACAAGAATTTTTTAGAACTTAATGTTGCCAAATGTCAGTCCATAACTTTCTCCCGTAAGCGATTACCCCTACCATTCCGAACATATTACTTTCACGATGTTGCTATTCCATTTGTCTTTTCTATTCGAGACTTGGGAATTATTTGCGACACTCAGTTAAACTTTCGTGCCCATTATGATCAGATAATTAACAGGGCCAATTCTTCACTCGGCTTTATAAAACGTTGGTCTAAGGAATTTTCGAACCCTTATGCCACTAAGTCTCTTTACATAACATTTGTTAGACCCCTCCTTGAATACGCTAGCCAAGTTTGGTCGCCATATCAGAACTCTCATTCCCAAAGAATTGAAACCGTGCAACGCAGATTTCTGCGATTTGCCCTTCGTGGTCTTCCGTGGTCTGATAATCTCATCTTACCCCCCTATGAAGATCGATTAAAATTGATCAACTTACAGACCCTACAAAAGCGTCGTGAAATCGCTGACATTCTCTTTATGCATCAGATCCTCGTTGGGACTATTGATTCTTCCTACCTTTTAGAAATGATTCCCATCTATACTAACCCACGTAACCTCAGATCCACTCCCCTCTTCCGTCTTCCACATCATCGAACAAACTACGGACTCTTTGAACCTATATCTAGAATGTTGCGTTTAGTCAATAACTCTCAAAACATCTTCGACTTCCATATCAGTTCTTCCTCTCTCCGCAACTCCCTTTACACCACGTCCTAATACAAAACCCCCTTTTATCATTTATTTTTAAGTTTTTTTATGTAAAAAAACTGGTGGGTGGGCCCAAGGCCCCAGATCAACAATAAAAAAAAAAAAAAAAATAAAAAAACAAAAAAAAAACAACGAAAAACCCACCATAGATTTAAGAATAGATTTAAGACTAGATTTAAGCACTGCTTGTATTAAGCTAAATAAATAAATAAAATAAAATAAGACATTCAGTTTTGTGCTGATTTTTTTTTCATATTTGTTTGTTGTTTTTTGTCATTCATTTTAGAAAACTACATATTCTATAAAATTTTGTGAAACTGCTGGCTCGAAACTGAAAATTGATAAAGTCGCTGAGGCGAGCAGAGTTTAAGTTTTCTTTTTCATCTCGTCGTCTACATACATTTTAAATCTGCCTTGCCTTCTGCCAGTTGTGTTGTTCGCTCGCTCCTTTTCAATTTCAAGTTTGTCTGTGAAGAAAAAAGTTTGAAGAAAAATGTACGCTATGCCCTAAATTCGCATTAAAAGTTATAAAATTATAACCAAACTCAAGTTAATTATACTCTTGATTAAAATAATTCAACATAATGTTGAAATTTCGATCGAAAATGAAGTAAAAATTGATATTCGCCGCCCGCTTTTGAAAGAAATACAATTTTTTTCTTTTCTCTTCTTCTCTTTCGTTTTCTTTGAGTACTTGCAACACTGGAATTAATCTTAAGTCTACGCTCAGATAAAATTTCCCAAAATAGTCCGGTTTGACGAGGTAAAGGTTTTACATCACGAATGGTTTCTGTTGGTGTAACATATAAATTAATTAATTAAATTAAATTTTGTTGGTAGATTAAAATTAAATTAAAATTGAAGTAAATTAAAGATTTGTTGGTAGATTATCTACGACCTGTAAGTCATGAAGAATGGCTGCAACAGTTTCTGGTGTAATCGATCCTATTTCAATCAGCAACCCGATGTCAAGATCAGCAAATCCATTGCCACGACCAATACGATATCCATCACGAGACAGCAAACATGAACCGATGACAACCGAATCGAATTTTACTTTGTTTTCAAGTAAAATTTCAGTTCTAGATTTTTGAATATCTTGCACATGGATGGTTGCTTTTTTTTCTTCTTCAGTAGTTTCAGCGGAACACTCAACTTTGAGATAAAGAGCATTTGACTCACGTGTACCCGGTAGATAGAGTTCCTTGCCAGCAGCCAGCACTTGTAATTTCACAGAATCTAATGCTTGATCGATATATACTTTTATTTTATTGGCTTTCATAAATTCTGGAGTTTCGGCTAGTAATGCTGCAGCCTTTACATTGTCCACAAAATCGGGAATACGATTAAAAATTCCATTTGAAACGACTCCTGCGGAATTTTCTTGGATTTTCCTCCATGTCTGCACACGCAAAGACCGCTTAGTTATTTCAACAACTGGCGTCCTTGAAGTAACTTCCTCGGTCGGCACTGGGCTGGTGGTGTCGTTTTGGATGGGCTTTTGTTCTTCCATTTGACCCGGGTTCTGCTTATCTTTATTCTCGTACAGAAACCACTTTTCGATGCTGTCACACTTGATGCAACGCGTTCAACTTCTTTTTAAATCGTTTCAACGATTTTGAATTTTTTTTCTCATAAATTGATGGTGTGTGGTTTTATCACAAATTAAAAACATAGTTGAAGTAACTTTATGTTGGTTTTTCTTGAATAAAAACATCGTGAAGGGTTTTCGTGTGGAAGACTACGACGCAAAATGTGAAATGAAAATTAAAATTATACATAAACGCCAAAAAATATAAATTTTAGCAAAAACAGATGGCTCAGTTTTTATAAGAAATAACAATAGATGTCCGTAGTTTCTATGGCAAAAAAACTTGCTTAGACGAAGTAGCAACGGATGGCACTGAAAATATTTACCTCTCTTTGCCACGTGTCCTATCTTAGCGCTCATGTTACTAGGGAAAGGTGGAACCATTTTCATTTCGGAATTTGTATGGAAATGACGCTCGACTAGCAGTCCATATATAATAGGTCAATGATCCCTGGTTTCATTTTGATGATTTTTCATTGTTAAAACAGCTTCACCGATTTGTTCATATATTTTTTCTTGAAGACTTCTCTTTTTGCAGGAACACCACCGAATTTTTTATTTTTGTGCAATTTTTTGCTGGCCTCTTGTGTGTTTTCTCAGTAACGACATCATCCTCTAATGATTCGTCCAAAACATTGCATGCAGTGTCATCTTCCTCAATTAAGCAGTGGAAAATTGCATCTAGTCGCCCGTCGCGCTTCCACCTTTGGTTTTTTAGGACAGGAAGGCAACCCAAAACGTTTAGACTCCGAATGGCCTTCTACAGACTCACTAAATGCACGATTTTTTATGATAGACTCTTCCAAATCCGAGAACTTATACTCTCTGCTGGGGCCACCCACTGATCTCTATAATACACTGGATAGTGAATAGCCTAGAGTGTGTACCGGCCACGACCTCATATCTCGCTCTATACAAACGAAGAAAGAGATTGAAGATATTTGCCAAAATTGAGCATTTATTTGATATCAGTTGATGTCAACAAGCATTGCGGCTGTAAATATTGAAAAAAATATAAGAAAATGCAGGTCCAGTAGCGTCCATTCCGCTAGCGCCGCTGTTATACTGTTATATGAGGGTACCGGCCACGACTATATTTTTGCCTCAAAAATTTTGTATGAATACACTATCCAGTGTATATAGAGATCAGTGGGGCTACCACCTGTTGTTTTCTTAAATTTAATGTCTTCAGACATTTTCTTTTTTATATTCTTTTTTTTATCACTCCAAACCTAACAAAAACAATAAATACTTTATTATGAATAAATTAGGTAATTATTATTGCATTTACTCTTTTCCACTCATAAATAGATTTTATCGGAGGCCCGATTTCGATGAGTGAGTGAGTGTTGATGGGGACAGACACAATCTTGCCCATTGTATCAAATGAAATCAAAGTCAATTTATGTAACCTATTACAGTTTTGATTAATATTCTATTAAACTTGAATTATAATACAATTTAAAAATAAAGTGCATTGTTTGTAACCTAACTATAGAAAAATTTGATTCTAAAGTCAAATTATAGTTTGTGGTGTAGTTATCCATACAAAGTGCGCAAATATCACAAAAAGTCAAATTGATAGCGTGACTATAAACAAAATAAACTTTAAATGTACTGTTTGTTCTTCCGAAAAGAGACTTTTACAAGATGATAATACTCCCAATCTCCAGTTATTCAGTTAATTTCTGATATTACACAACAAACCTTATCAACACCAGGGGTTCTCTCGCAGCATCAAACCAACAACAATACCTCAATTACACTTGAGTCGTTGTTCAATGAAATAAAAAAATTGCAACAGATGAACGGTAACGCACTTGCAAAGATTAGTTCTTTGGAAGAATGTAATCCCGTTCTTGTCTTAAAAGTAAATAGAATGGAGATGAAGCTCAACTTTTTTGGAACAAAAGGAAAAGTCATCTTCCATTGACATCATCGGTATTCCTTATGTTGACAGCTCGAATGTTCATGTTCAAAGTAATCAAATTAATAAGTGAAGGTGTGGAAGAACATATTGATGCAAATCAAATAGACATATGTTACTTGAAAAGCAATAAAAGGAAAGATGTAAAAAATTCTCCAAACAACATCGTTTACGTTGTTTAAGTCGTTATCAACAAAAAAACTTGTTATGAATAAGGTGCGGGCGAAAAAAAAAGTCTTTTAACAAAGTCTTTGGCAGCGATCATAAAATTTTCATCAGCGATTCCTTGACTATCTATACAAGGTCTCTTCTACGTCACGCAAAAAATCTAAAGCAACAGAACAAATGCAAGTTCGTTTGGATCAATGATTCTAATGTTCTTGTACGGAAGGAGGAAGGCGGCAAAATTTATAAAATAATTTGTGTTGAAGATTTTTCTAAATTTAATTTAAATTGATTATTATTATTTTATTATTACTTTTTTATATTTCTCAATATTTTTTTTTCTTTTTTTCTCGATCACGAATTATAAAATCATGAATGATAATGAAGAATATCTGAATAATTGTTTTTGCGTTGAACATCCTAGTATTGAAATGCTTTCTGGGTTTTCAGTGATACATTAAAATATTAGAAGCATTAGAAAAAATTTCGATAACTTTTTGTCTCTTCTCGCATCTTGTGATCATTTGCCTGATATTATATTCTTATCGGAAATTTGGATATTTGATTTTGAAGTTTCCAATTATAGTATTCCTAATTATATTTTTGCAGCTGCATGCAATGATTCCTATGCTGCAGGAGGTGTCGCAGTATTTTATAGGAGTGATATAATTTGTGAAATACGTAACCCTAAGTTAAATAGCGCTGATTTAATGTGCTTGAGTTTAAAAATTACTGGTGTTGTTTATTGTTTTGTTGCTGTCTACAGGTTACATAGTTATACTGTAAATGCTTTTGTTGATGAGTTTTCCGTTTTTTTGGAAAGTCAAAGGTCAAAAAATATTGTTCTCTTGGGTGATTTTAATATAGATTTGCTATCTGTCACATCAGATACTGATTATTATTTGTCGGCACTATCTGCTTTCGGATTATCTTTGATATTTCAACCAACACGTATTACACCTGAATGTAGCTCTTGTTTAGACCACATTTGTATAAGGCTGCAAAGATCAAATAATATTACTTATAAGACCATGGTTCATGATCTTAGAGTAACTGATCATTGCTTAACCACTATCCAACTTAGCTCAAAGATCTAATGATTGTTATTAACTCTAATGATATAAAAGTCTCAGAACCAACTGAAGTTGCTAACTTATTCAATGGTTTTTTTACTAAAATTTCTAACTTCGTAAGTAATTCTTCCTCTATAATTGATGGGTTGTGTCAATGTAATAACATTGTGGAAGATCATTTTCAAACAACCAGTTTCTTTTTTGATAGTTTTTCCTCTCTTGAAATTCATAAAATCATCATGGGACTTAAAAATTTGAGCTCTACTTCATTGGATATGGTTTCTAGTAAAATTAAAAAAAAATATCTTATTTAATTTCCGATGTCTGGAGCTATATCTTTAATTTTAGTGTTAAGAAAGGTATTTTTCCTGATGCACTTAAAATTGCTCTTGTAATACAACTCTATAAAAAAGGTGATTCGTCATCATTAAATAATTATCGTCCTATTTCACTGTTATCAGTGTTTTCAAAAATTTTTGAAAAAGGCATTAAGTCAAGAATGGTTTCTTTTCTAGATAAAACAAACTTTTTAGTGAGTTGCAGTTTGGTTTTCGGTGTGGAAGATCTACAGAAGATGCTGTGTTAAAACTTTGTAGCGAATAATACAACAGCCTAAATGATCCCTGCTACTTTATTTATAGACATTACATTAGATTTCGATATGGGTGATCATTCCCTGTTGCTATGTTAACTATATAAAATTGGGTTTAGAGGATTCATTTATGAGTGGTTTGTGTCTTACCTAGAAAATCGTAAGCAAGTAGTGAAAATTAAAAATAGCTGCAGTTCAACTAATTTGATAAGCATGGGTGTCCCGCAAGGATCTGTACTGGGTCCTTTACTTTTTGTTATATTTATAAATTCCTTATTTAAACAACCCTTCAAGGGTAAATTAACAGCTTTTGCTGATGACACAGCATTATCCTACTCAGATGGCAGCTATTTTAACTTGTTTAACCAAATGAATAATGACTTGGAGGTTTTGAGAAAATGGTTCTATTTGCATAAACTGGTTATAAGTAAAAAAACTAAATTTATGCTCTTCAACCTGGCAGGAAATGTATGCGTTGATTTCCCTTTACAATTCCACTCACCGTGTTGCTCCAGATTTCGTTTAGATAGCCTTTGTCCTCCTATCGATAGTCCAGCGTTTAATGATGCAATTAAATGCTCTGATAACTGTTTCCAAATCGAACGAGTTGACTGTTTTAAGTACTTAGGCATTACGATTGATTTTCAATTGTGTTGGAAAGAGCATACATTATATCTGACGAAATATTTGAACAACGTTATTAGACAATTCTATCACCTTAGTCTTTACTGCCAATTACCTTTGTTGAAGTCAGTTTATTATGGTTTGATAAATTCTAAGCTGGAATATGCTCTCTCGTGCTGGGGTGGAACTCATTCTGTCAAATTAGAACCTCTTTTTGTTAAGCAGAAACATGCAATTAGAATTATGTTTAAAGTGCATCGTCTGATCCCCAGCTTTGAACTTTTCAAAAAACTTAAAATTCTCCCGTTGAGGCATTTATATGTTTGCAAAGTACTTAAAATATTTTTCTTAAATTCGGGATACAATGTTTCTAGATCCTATACTGGTCATAGCCTACGAGTTAACACCATGAATTTTGTAACTGTACCTAGGGTTTACAGATCACATTTTTGTCGCTTTTATATTGCAAATGCTCCTCGAATTTTTAACAAATTACCGAATGATCTGAGATGTATAAGAGAAATAAACCTTTCTAAAATATGGCTTTTTACATTTCATCATGCTGAAATGCGTAACTTATTAAATCCATTTGTTTAAATCGCTTTAATGTCAATTGCTTTTCTTATTTTTGTGTATCACTACCCAAATTTTCTATTCATATTTTTCTTTTTTTTTATATAAAATTAAATTGAATTCAAATGTTAATTTTGTTTACAAACTTTATTTTTTTTATTTAACTTTTTTAATTTGAAGTTCCCCATCAATTACTTTTTGTTTGTACATACATTAAATTTATAAATTAATACGTGCATTCGCCACTTGTCTGTAAGGCAAAAGAATGTTCGAATCTATTTCTTGTTTAGTTTTTCTTATTTTGTTTAATTTAGACTTAAGAATTCTGTAAATTGGCAAACATGAAATAAAGAATTATTAAAAAAAAAAAAAAAAAATCATTTTGGATTGTTTTCCAAACATCTTGAATAAAGGAGATGTCCTTTAGCTCTTTTTGAGTACCCCGTAGCAATGTCTGGATATTTTTCCATCAAATTTACAAGGTCTCAAGTTGTTTCTTGTTTGTTGAGTTAGACCTTACGAAATATTTTGTTTTTCATTAATTACTTCACATTTTTAATAAACAAATACTTACATTTTACCGCGCTTATTTTCCCTAATTATTTATTTTCCCTAATTTCGAAGATCATTCGCGACAGCAAATTTCCCAAAATGGGAAAAAACTCCGGGGAAATTTCTTTCGCGTTAAGGCTGACTGTTTGGTTGTTCATTGACTACGAGTCGGATATGTTAAGTTCATGTGTATCTTTTATTACCCTGACGTGGAAGGCAAAATAATACTTTGTATTGTTTTTTATTATTATGTATCCACTGCTTAAGGCAATGCATACCGTGGGAATCAAGTATCTATATAAAACAATTAGTTAAGTGGTCGCTAGTGTGATCCCTTCGCACCACCCTTCCTGGGGAAAAAGGAGAAATCATGACACGTCTTGATTTCTTCTTTTACGCGCCACTTGTGCAATAGGGATATGGATTTTTCGATTTGATAGTTTTTTGTTTTGTTTACATTTTCCATTCATAATTTCAATATCATATATGAGGAGTTCAGCGCCAAAACGGCCTAACCCCAAAATTTTCGAACTGAGATAAATGAGTTTAAAGAGAAGCTTATTTGAAACAATTTTTTTTTAAATTTCCATTAAAAATTAAATAAAAATCGTTTATTATTCTTGTTTGAAATAATTAATTGTTTAAAGAGTCATTGTGTACTTTTGACTTAACTTATGCAAAGCTTTTTTTGAAAATTATATTTCATCTTAGCAACCTAAGCCATTTTATCTTCGAGCCTTTTTGATGTTTTTTTATACATTACAATCATTTTTCCGCAATAATAACAAAACTATTCTACATAGGGCTTCGTTTTTTTTAGAATATATAAATGATTGAATTGTGGTTCATTTCATTCATTCATTCATACAATTTATTTTAAGTTACTTGTTTAATATGATTTATTTCTTCTGTTTTATTCTAATTATGTTTCTTTGACGTATTCTAGTTATACTATATATTTGATTACAAATATGCGTTTTACTAAAAATAAACATTAAATGACAATTTAGTATATAATTATTTACATGTTTCGGAGGCACTTTCCTCCTTTTTTTTTTAAAAAGATTTCTTTTAATCATTTATGTATCTATATAATATATGTCTTACGTCTTCACTATTTTTAAATAATCTTATAATAATAACATATAAAGGGTGATTTTTTAAGAGGTTTAGAACTTTTTTTAAAAAAAAAACACAAAAAATTCGAAAAAATGAATGAAATATTTATTTGAATCGATAGTTTGAAGATAATTTCATGCAAATGTTGACCGCGGCTGCGTCTCAGGTAGCCCATCCGCTGAGTCCAATTTTGGCATACTCTTTCACACATATCGGCCGGTATCTCACGAATGAATGCATGGATGTTGGCTTCCAGTGCGTCAATCGAAGCGGGCTTGTCCCTATAGACATTAGCCTTGACATACCTCTACAAAAAATAGTCTAATGGTGTCAAATCGCACGATCTAGGCGGCCAATTGACCGGCCCGAAACGTGAAATTAACTGTTCACCAAACTCGCCTCGCAATTGCGCCAATGTTTCGCGTGCTGTGTGGCATGTGGCACCGTCTTGTTGAAACCACATATCATGCAAGTCAAGAACTTCCATTTCGGGCAAAAAAAAGTTTGTTATCATCGCTCGGTAGCGTTCACCATTGACAGTAACGCTGCGATTCGCATCATCTTTGAAGAAATATGGCCCAATAATGCCGCCGGCCCATAAACCGCACCAAACAGTGGCTTTTTCGGGATGCATTGGTAGCTGTTGCAATGCTTCTGGCTGATCTTCACTCCAAATGCGGCAATTGTGCTTATTTACGTACCCATTCAACCAAAAATGAGCCTCATCGCTGAACACAATTTTTCGATAAAAAAGCGGATCCTCGGCCAGCTTTCCAAGAGCCCATTCACCAAAAATTCGGCGTTGTGGTAGGTCGGCTGGCTTTAGTTCTTGCACCAGCTGTATCTTAAAAGGCTTTACGCCCAAATCCTTCCGCAAAATTTTCCACGTAGTGCTGTAACAAAGGCCTAACTGCTGGGAACGGCGCCGAATCGACATTTCGCGGTCTTCTGTCACACTAGCTGATACGGCCGCAATATTTTCTTCACTACGCACAGTACGTAAACGTGTTGGTGGTTTAATGTCCAACAAAGTAAATTTGGTGCGAAATTTGGTCACAATCTTCCGAATAGACTGCTCAGAAGGTCGAGAATGCCGACCATAAAATGGAAGCAGCGCGCGATGAACATTTCGAACCGAGCACGAATTTTGATAGTAAAATTCAATAATTTGCAAGCGTTGTTCATTTGTAAGACGATCCATGGTTAAATTGCAAACCAAACTGAAGCTGTTTGACAGTGACACAAGGTACTAAACACACGTCAGCTGTCAAAACCAGTGTTGCCAAAACCAAACCAGCTAAAAAATCACCCATTATATATAAAATGGTTTTAATCGAATTTTATGTACATTAATTTTTTTATCACCATATTTAATTTCACAATTTACTCCTTTCTGTGATAATACTTCATATGGCCCTATGTATATTGGGTCTAACTTCTTTCTATTTGCATTCTTTAGCAAAACTAGACTACCTACATTAAAATTCGAAACTTTTGATTTTACATCTGTATCGTACCTTGTTTTCCTAATAATTTTCTTATCTATCAGAGTATCCCTAGCGTCTTTATGAGCTATTTGTAGTTTGTGTTTTAAGTCTATCACATAATCTTCGTAGTTGTACACTGGATCTACTTTTTTGGTAAGGTTGAATGTAGATTACATTGCCTTCCAAATACTAATTCGAAAGGTGTGTAGTGTGTACCTAGTTTCTGAATGTACTGAAGTGTTATAGCAGAAAACATAATAGGGCAGTCAGCTGCTCCAATCTGTATGTTTTTCCGATACGTAACTCCGGAGATAAGCTCCTAAAACTTTATGGGAATTCTCTAATGCTCCAATGCTTTCATGATGGTAAGCGGTGGATTGTAGCTGTTCTATCTTTAACAAACTACACATATCTTTAAATACTTTATTTATAAACTCTGTACCTTGATTGGATGCTATAGTTCCAGGAACTCCATATCTTAGAATGAAATTTTCTACGAGTCCTTTAGCTACAGTATTAGCTTCCTTATTTGGTTTGGTACTGGTATAGCTTCTATCAAATTTGTCGGTTCGTCTTGAAGAGTAAAGCCTCAACTACATAAGCCAAAAAAGTGAAAAAGTGCAAAAGTGAAAATTTTTAAATTGATTTTGTGATAGTTTTTCTGACTAGAAAACTTATAAAAATGATGCAGAAAGCTTAAATTTTGGTTTAAAAACAAATTTGTGTCTTTTTCATAAAACAACGGCGCTAGCGGTAAAAAAAATATTTTTACTTTTGTACTTCAGTACTTTTTGGCTTATGTAGTTAAGCCTTAAGAATATATGTTGACCGATTCTGATTCGTGATTCGTGAAGAGGTCCTACTAAAAATTTTATCAAAGCATGTTTCTGCTGTTATAGTTTTTGTCATGGGTTGTTTTTTATGTTGTTTGTGTTTGTTACGTTGACATACTGGATAGTGCTTAACGTATGTGGTGACATCGTTTTGCATGCCTGTCCAAAAATATTTTTTTCGAATGTTACGCAACATGCGATTTATACCAACATGTCCACTCGTCGGTAACATATGATAATTATTTAGTATTTACTTTATTTTGCAAGGGTCTGTTATTTTAATTGTTTCATCTATAATGTGCACTTTTATTTTACTTTCTTTAAATATTTCTTCTATCTGTTTCTTTAATATATTTATTTTTTCTTTATGACGGCGTCTGATAGTTTTCTTAATTTTTCTTTAGTTATATAAATATTTTTTATCTATAGAGGTCCGCAAATTGAACGCACGTCCTTCAACAGCATTTTGTCAAATGATGCCGATTGGTCAATAGTGCCATTCTTGGATTCCTCTTCATTATTCATTTGCGGTTCACAATTTTTCTGCACGTCCCTCAACATTTTGTAAAATGATGCTGATCGGGCATTAGTGCTTATCTTTGAAAATGTCCCAATTTATTTTTACACCACGCAGACGATCAACAGGCAAGAAAGCTATTTGCCTGTTCATAGTAAAGCACAGAAAGAAAGCTATTTGTCTTTTGGAAAAAGTTCTCTCTTGCGTGCTCGCTCTTATGTTTTCCCTCTTGCACTGTTACTCAGGATATAGGAATAAAATGAATGGGGAAAATTGAATAAAAACGTGTTTTTTTGTTTCTTTAATACTATGCAGTCAGCAACGATCGAGAGGAAGACGAAAGACATTGCGATTATGTTTTAAATATCTATAGATAGATAAAGATCATAGTTTATTTTAAAAAATTTTGTAGGATTATTTAAATGTAATTAATTGATATATTTAACAAATACGTATTAATTTTTTAAATCTTATAGAGGACTGAAGAAGCACGTAACCAAGTGCGAAACGTCGTCTATTCAACAAAAAAAAGTTAAACAAAGAAGACCTAAAGCCCACAAAATTAGGATCCGTAAATGGATTGAAAATTCTGTAAGATCATAATTCTGTATTTCATTATTCTGTAAATCCTTTATTCTGTATTCCAAAATTCTGTAAATCCAGAATTCTGTATATCAAAATTCTGTAAATCTAGAATTCTGTATATCAAAATTCTTTAAATACAAAATTCTGGAAAATTATAAATACTGTATATTCTGAACTCCAAAATACTGAATTTCAAAAATTCTGTAAATTATCAAAGAAAAATTGTTTTGATAATGAAAAAAAGTGCGCACTTTTTTCGGTATCAAAACAAT
The DNA here is from genome assembly GCA_929447395.1 of Epistrophe grossulariae. Lineage (NCBI taxonomy): Eukaryota > Metazoa > Arthropoda > Insecta > Diptera > Syrphidae > Epistrophe > Epistrophe grossulariae. Next base: position 62,638,572 of record OV839567.1, read on the forward strand.
TTTTCTTTGATAATTTACAGAATCTTTGAAATACAGAATTTTTAAATACAGAATAATGGCTTTACAGAATTTTTAACTACAGAATAATGGCTTTACAGAATTTTAGATTTTCAGAATTTTAGATTTACAGAATTTTAAATTACAGAATTTTGAAATACAGAATTTTGGAAACTGAATTTTGGCACTTACAGTATCCAAAAATTCAAAATTGCATTGGGAGAAGTTTAAAGTTTTAATACTTTCCCATCGCTTTTAGAGCATCAGCTCATGAGGCTTTGTTCTTCTTAATCTTCGAACATTATCTCTTACATTTAATACAGTATCCATCTCGGAGTTAAAATGACCATGTAGTCGCTCAGAAACCATTTCTATTTGTAGGTCACGATGCAAATCGCTTTTTCTAATATACCAAGGGGCATTTATTATTCCACGAAGGACTTTAGCATTAATTTTCTTTTTACAACCCCACAGTTGGATGCCATAAGTCCAAACTGTGCCTACGTTCTGTAACTCTCGCATCGTTAAAATTGGTCGAGAAACGTTGAAAAATGGAACAAAACTCATATGATTTGCTTCAATTTTGATCGTTTCTCGACTGATTTTGTCGATGGGAGAGTTACAGAACGTAGGCACTGGTTTCAGTATTTTTTTGTATTGCATTATTTTATTCTTGATAGAACGCATTTATCAGGCTTCACAACCCATTTATCAGGCACTTAAATGGCAGTATCATCTGCAAATGCGGCCAAGATAGCATAACCCAGCGGATCCATTGGCAATACTAGTTGTGGAAATAAATTGCTTGGCTTATTGCCATTGCCTCAAATATTGCTAATGCAGCTACAGCGCATAGTGGTTCAGGTTGTATGGAGAGGCGGTCATAATTCTATAAAATCTGAACCAGCCAACCGATTTGAATGAAATTTTCAGACATAGTTAAGGATAGCATAAGGTATTATGACTTATGAGAGAAAATTTCCGCCCACTGACACGCTCACTTAAAAAAAGATCTTCTAACTGTCATAGTTGATATAAATGAGGGGTGTGTTCTTTGAAAAAGTTGTAGGTAACGTAATTTAATATAATTCTTCGTTAAAATTTGTTTGCCACGCCCACTTTTGGGGGCGTTTTTTTTTTTTACAAAAAAAATGGTTTTGGACCAATTTCTTAGAAAACGATACAAGTTGCTGTAAAAACCTTCACAAAAAAATAATAATGCGAAATATTTACCCACTTTTGAGGGCGTTTTTGATAAAAATTATTTTTTTATTATTATTTATTAAATCTTTTCCTAAAAAAATGAAAAAAATAAGCAACAGAACGTGTAGAAAATGCTTTTTTTAACAAGCAGCCCTACAAAGTTTTCTGTCACACCCACTTGTTAGGGGGTAATCGGGAAAAAACGTTGAAAAATAGGTATTTTTAAATTGGGTGCATTTGAAGGTTCGCAGGTATTAGCAGCTTTAGCTTTTTATGTATTCGATACTTAACGGTTCTATGTATAGTATTTACTATGTGTCCGACCAGGGAACATTAACGTTTTCTTAGTTGAATTTTGAATTTAACTTAAAAAAAGGTACTAATTTTAAAAATTCGTAAAAAAAAATTTACAACTATCTGAATTTTTTTTTTCAATATTTAATTTGTTTTTATATGCCCAATAGAGAAAAAAAAAGTCAAAAGAATCATATAAATAAAAATAATCGTCTTTGAAGAATGCTCGTTTTTTGCTTCAAAATCACTGAAGTTTCGTTTATCAACTTTGTAGCTCAAAATTTTATATTTACAAACTGATTTCATAAAAAAAAATCCTGATCCTTATGCTTCAAATATTACTTAATCAAAATACAATGTCAAAAATCTAAATATTTAAAAGTCGATAAAATGATTTTTGTCCGCCCCTGAACCACTGTGCAGCGTAATTGTCCACTCGAATATCCCTAGTATATAACAAATACATTGTTGGTCCTAGGCCACTTGCTTGTGGTACACCGGCTTCAGTTTTATTAATTTCTGAATACTCTTGCTCGTACCGTACCCCAAAGAATCGGTCTATAACATAGGAATTCAGTATTTCGTAGAGCTGCCTTGGGGAGTCTCTATGCAGTTTGTACTCAAATCCCAAACCTTGTCAAAGGCTTGAGCAACATCTAGAAATAGAGCGGAACATACTTGTTTTTTTTCAATAAATTTTCAACAAAATCCGTGATTCGATGCGCTTGGTCTATCGTCGAATGTTTATTTCTGAATCCAAACTGATGGTTTGGGATAAGTTTTCATTTCTTCTATTACTTTGCTAAGCCTTTTAATGATCAGTTTTTCGAAAACTTTTGCCATAATTGGTATAAGAGATATTGGCCTGTAGGAAGTTACTTTTGTTGGTAGCTTTCCTTGCTTAGGAATAACAATGACTTCTGCAATTTTCCAATGATGTGGTACATATCGAAGCTTAAGACATGCGTTTATTATATATTGGAGTTTTTTGAAGGCTACTGTTGGCATTTCTTTCAAAGCCTGAGCAGTAACTAGAATATTCCCCTGTGCTTTTTTATTTGAAAGCTTGTGTTAACACATGCTTTTAACTTCTTTGAGCGTGAAGAATTGAATTTCCAATTCTTCGTTTCTATCAACAAGATGTAAATTATTTGTACCTAACTGCACTTTCTGGAAAGGGCTTAAAGGGCTTAAATAGCACCGTCGTCGTAAGAAAAATATTGTCACGGTTTTGTGGGCTAACGATATAAATTTTCACGACCTTTGAATTAGTTTAGAAATATTTCTGTTACAACGGCAGGTTTAATACTTCTATAGGGTGATTTTTTAAGAGGTTTAGAACTTTTTTTTTTTAAAAAAACACAAAAAATTCGAAAAAATGAATGAAATATTTATTTGAATCGATAGTTTGGACCTTGCAATTTAATGTTTAAAGATAATTTCATGCAAATGTTGACCGCGGCTGCGTCTCATGTAGCCCATCCGCTGAGTCCAATTTTGGCATACTCTTTCACACATATCGGCCGGTATCTCACGAATGAATGCATGGATGTTGGCTTCCAGTGCGTCAATCGAAGCGGGCTTGTCCCTATAGACATTAGCCTTGACATACCCTCACAAAAAATAGTCTAATGGTGTCAAATCGCACGATCTAGGCGGCCAATTGACCGGCCCGAAACGTGAAATTAACTGTTCACCAAACTCGCCTCGCAATTGCGCCATTGTTTCGCGTGCTGTGTGGCATGTGGCACCGTCTTGTTGAAACCACATATCATGCAAGTCAAGAACTTCCATTTCGGGCAAAAAAAAGTGCTGTAACAAAGGCCTAACTGCTGGGAACGGCGCCGAATCGACATTTCGCGGTCTTCTGTCACACTAGCTGATACGGCCGCAATATTTTCTTCACTACGCACAGTACGTAAACGTGTTGGTGGTTTAATGTCCAACAAAGTAAATTTGGTGCGAAATTTGGTCACAATCTTCCGAATAGACTGCTCAGAAGGTCGAGAATGTCGACCATAAAATGGAAGCAGCGCGCGATGAACATTTCGAACCGAGCACGAATTTTGATAGTAAAATTCAATAATTTGCAAGCGTTGTTCATTTGTAAGACGATCCATGGTTAAATTGCAAACCAAACTGAAGCTGTTTGACAGTGACACAAGGTACTAAACACACGTCAGCTGTCAAAACCAGTGTTGCCAAAACCAAACCAGCTAAAAAATCACCCGTTATTACGACGGGGCCTGTGATAAGGCCGATTATATAAAGTTTTGAGCAAAATTGTGCAGCTTATGTTCGTCCTAATCTTTGAACCTTCCTTTATTAAAACCCACCCTATTAAATCTCCAAAATTTAAAAATTAACAAAAAATAACCTTAACAAATAAATATTTTTCTTAAACATACCAAATTAAAAAAAAAATTTAAAAAATTCTTTTAATACGCCTTAAATACCTACCCATACAATTTACAAATTAACCTCAGTCAAACATCACCCCGATATATGACCAATAATTAATAAATTGAATCTAGGCAAAAGCTATTCGATCTTCCATCAAATCTAGATGAAAATAATTGCAAATATACAAAATCAACAGCTAACCGACGCACAGTGGGGTAGAAATGGTAGAATTATTAACGGCGATATTTATAAAGCTTTTTGTTGCCTAAACCAAAGTATATTTTTCTAAAGATTTTTTGTATGCTGAGTTTGAATCCGAAGTCAAAAAAACTCCACCGCTTCAGGTTTTTGAGATAAACCCGTTATAAAATTTTAATACGCTTGTTTGGTAGGTATTTTTTGGTGTATACAGGGTGACATTATTTAAGGGTGTGGTTCTTGGGCATATTCTAAGAAAAAAATCGTTCTAGTTCAGTAAAGGTCTATCTCCAATTTTGACATCATTTATCGTGGATTTAAGAAAACACTTACTTTGGTGTACCCTGACCCATGTTAACAAAACTTGTTCTGCTAATTCTTGTGGCATAAGCTTCGTTTAGGACTTTATTTTTAGAAGAAACACTAGCCTTTACAACTGCGTTTAAATAAAGTTAATATCTCGTCTCAGTCTTAATATATCCAATTTCTAGCCTTTTCTATTTTTTCTGCTTATGCCAATTTTTTGACTTTGAGGTCAATTTTCTCGAGAAAATGTGTAATAAACATAACCTTTTACTATTTTTTTCTTGTGAACGTAACAATAATAGCAATAAAAATCAATAGCAAAACTGTGAAAAGACCCATAGATTTTATGATACTGGGGAAAACCGGCAGCAGGTAAAATTAAAAAAAAATGTTTTTTTGTGCATAAATGTCGAACTTTTTGACGTTTTAGGTGGAAGGGGCAAGGTTTTTTTTAATAAAACTGCGGTTTTTTTATCTCCACTAGTTCTAAAATTCATTTGTGCAGCAAAAAGAAGCTCCTCTGCAGATGTATCTCGAAGATCAGCTACTCTTTAGCGTTTTTTTCGCTTACTCAATAGATCAAAACTTGTCTGAGGGCGTCCAGATGGGTAAATATATTTTAAATTTAACTTTTTTTAAGCCAATTTTATTCATTTTTATCAAACACTGATCTTGTAGGGTGGTTTTTCTTCCACTTAGATTTAAGTTCAAATTTAAACTGTATAAATTCTTTTCTTAGCTCTGACACACGATTTTCAGTGCAGTTTGTACTTTTCAATAAAAATGTCTCAATATTTTCAATTTTTTCTTGTAAATAGTTCTAAATTTACTGTTATAAAAGATTTCGCAGAGTTCCTGCCTTTTGCAAGAGAAAAATTGCATATTGAGCCCTTAAACATGATAAAAATGGTTTAACATTTTGCATACTTATGAACACAAAAAATTGAAAAAAAAATATTCTAGGCAAACATTTTTTACTTTTAACTTCAGTTTCGAATAAAGAATCTATTTAACTAAGAAAAACACTTTTAATCTAATTTTAATTTTTGCCTAATCAAAAAGTACCGTTATTTAAAAAAAGTTTATGTTTTTATAAGGAACTGACATTTTTTTATTTTTATTTGAAAATGTTACTACATAATTGAGTTAAAACTAATGCTATTTAAAAGAAGATACCTGATTCAACAAACTCTATGTACAAATTTTTTACTAACAATAAATTTTCAATATAATTTTTGTATCACAATATACGCAACTTATTTCGGTTAGTTTAACACAGAACACAATTTTAACTAAATTGTCAACTTTGATGCCGAAAGGTACAGTAATGGAACAACTGACTTAAAAAAAAATACTTGAATCATGTGAAGCATAAAATCGGTTAATCGAAAAGTTATTTTTATTGAAATTTGTTACATATAGAAAAAATGACTTCTCGCCGCTTCTGCTTAGGCAAGATCCCACTGTGCGACGTAGACGCTCTTCCACTTAACTACCCTCATTAATTAAATCTATTAAAAGTAATACATAATTCAAAAAAACCTCCTCTCTTTCCAACTGACATAAAATTTTCCTTTAATGAAAGTTCGTTTATAGTACCTACCTATTTAAATTAATTTTATTTCAATTATTTTTTTCAAAACATTCTCAAAAAATCAATTCCAATATTTTACTTAACAAATGTCATGAAGCGCACACGCATATGTATGTACATATATATTATAAAACACACATATAAATCTAACGATGTTGACGATTTTAATTAAATACGACTGATAATGTTTTAATATTCAGTTATATTAAGGGTATTCACGCAATTATGTAAAACACTGGATAAGTTTACCATTTGGTTAATGAACTGTCAAATTTTGTATGAGAAATGATTTACACAATTTGGTTAAAATTCTCCAAGGATTTTGCTGGATAAAATTAAACAAATTTTTTTGGTAAACTTAACCAAACGTCATTCTGACTTTTAGATTTAGGTGTGTTCAGAAATATGATAATTAGGTATCTCAGAGAACTAAAAAAAAACTCTGCCTGTGTTCTGTAACTATGGCATTGAGATTAGTTGGCGATAAAAGTTTTGAATAAAAACGTTGTTTATACAAAAAAAATAATTAGGACATCCATATTTCCTGACTATTATTGATTAGCATTGTTTATTTTCACAAATCCATATAATGGGTCATTTGCATGTAAGTACAAAAGTAAATGGTTTTATGTGTATTTGTTATGGTTTCCGAATTGTCATCGAAGTGAAAGGAACCATTTATTTTTTTTATTCTGCTTTCATCAAATTTCAGTTGAGTTGAGCTAAGGCAACTTTTACTGCCGAAAACGAAAGTGAACTAAACTGAAGGAAAAGTAGATATCCACCATTATGGGCGTGTCATATGATTTTTCTTGTATTCGCTCATTTTCGTTTGGTCACTGCCATGAGTTTGCGACTATTACAGTTCTACATTTAACCCCGAAATCGTTTTCACATATAATTCTCGTCAGACTTGAAAAAAAATCTGTTTTCTTTTTGTGTACCTCACATTTTTTTTCCGTTCTGAGACATTCTGCTCCGATTTCAAGTTAGTTTGGGAGAGGTTCTACATTTAAAAATAACTTCGAAATCTGAACACGCTTATTTGTATACATATTTTGAAGTTTCATATTTGACGTTTAACGAAAAGCTGATAATATTACACTGCGTTTAACAAAATGAATTAAAAGGGCGTTCACGCAAACTTTTGTGTAAACTTATCAGTTTACACAATTTGTAAACTTACGACATTGCGTGAATACCCTTATTATTTATATTTTTTTTTTTATTATTTAAGATAATACCTATGTATTTTCTTATTTTAAATTCATTTTCTTTATAAATAACTTTTCTTTAAAATTAATAGCTTATCACTAGTTCATAAGATACTATGTCGCAATGTGTAAAGTCTAAACAACGCTACCCTTTTTTAAAAAATGGTTCCAATGGTGGGCCAAAGCAACTGGCATTGGATTCTGTTCAATCGAAAAATTGTGGATTATCAATTATTTTAAAAAGAATGATAGGAAAACTATTCTTCAAAGTTATATAAGTAAAACTAGATACTCATTTGCATATTTTTATTTAATAATATTTTAATGAAGTTAAAATAACAGTTTATACTTGTGTTGTTTCATGCAAGAACTTCAATCTTTTTTTTCGCAATTCACTTAATCCCGAAGTATCAGTATCATCAGCATTGGTAATACCATCATTGAGATCATCTTCTCCACCGATGTCTTCAATTCTCACATCGCTTATACTTACATTCGGTAATACTATATCATTTTTATTCTTCGAAGTTTTTAAATCGTTGGAATTAGCCGGAGCTTGGTTATCATTTGATGTTGTTTTAGCATTTGAATCAATTGTTTTATCTACCGTAGGGTTATATGCACAGGCCAAAGTATATTGATTCATAAGAACGGTAGATGCATCGAGTAACAGTTTGATATTTCTTAAAACCTACAAAATAGAACAAAAATCGAATAGTTTTAAACCATATAAAGAACACATAAAGTTAATAAGTAATAATATATGAAAGCTACAAATAACAAGAATGATTATTACATTTCCAGTTGTGAGCGGCACTCGAACGAAATGGGTAGAGAGCAACTAACATTGATTGATAGTTATTTTCCTTATAAAGGGTATGTTTTATATTTTGCGCTGAGTTGATTAGCATCCACAATTTTTCGAATATTTTAATGAACGATTTAAAATAGGTTGGCCGAAATATATTTTAAATTTTAAAAATTATAACATAATTTACAACGCAGTATAGTTGCGCCAGCGGCTCCGGATATATGGGATAAACGCAAAAAAGTATGTCATCTAAAAGGTCAGTAATTGGCCACGGTCATTAGAGATTTTTACTAACACATTTGTGGGATATTCGCAAGCAAAAGTTGAAAGGCCATCACATCTTCAAAAAGGTCAACTAGTTTCAGTAGATATAGATTTTTTTAAGAATTTCTTAAGTTTTATTTTTAAGCTTTAGAAATTGTTAAGCCCTAGATTTTGTTTACCCTACACATATTAATAGTCTAAGATCCCATCAAAGGACGACCAACCCTCATCGAGTTACCAGGTAAAGAGTATACAGTTTTTTAGGTAGTGTCTAAACTAACATTTTGCGCATGGGTAGCCTGGCGAAATATGGTCAAGCCATAGGGTTGCCACGCTTTAAAGGTCGGATTTTGATTTTTTTTTTCAAATATCTGAACCACGTCATAGGGTACGTTTTAGTGATGAAACAAAAATATCATGTGAAAGGAAACTTTATTTAAAAACTTAGAAACACGTGATTTTTTTTTAATCGGAATTTTATCACGGTAAATGGAGAAAGGTCTAGATTCTATTTTCTAAACGAAAAATGATAGAGAATTTTCTGTTTTTTAAATCGATAGATCATATAAATAAAAGAAAGTCATACATATAAAACAAAATTCTAGAAAATTTAAAACTCGAGATAAAAACATTTGAAAAACAAAAAACAAATATAGGCGTCGGAGGAAAAAATCACTTAAAATCAGGATGGTGTTTTCTAGAAACAAATTTTATAGTTTCGTGAAGCAAATTAGAAATTAAAAGACTCGTGTTTGCTAAATTTTCGATTTAAGCTGTTTTTCTTGGCTAAGTGAATTTTTGAACAATACATATTTTTTCATCAATTTCCGTTGGTTTTAGATATTTTCCCTTTTATACTCATTGGTATTTTTATTTAGAACAACATTAATATAAAGAGAATTCTATTACCAGTTCGATGGTACTATTCTGCTTCCAAAAACATTGTCCACACTCGGAGTTTCCGAACTTTTAACTATCGATATATTGAAATTTTTCAATGCGTTCAAGAAAACAATTCTAATGGTCTCAGAAAGGAAACAGAACATTTGGGAATTAAAAGTTTAACCAAAATGTGAATAAGTGGATTAAAAGTACAAGTGTTATGATGTCAAATTCTAGTCTAACAGTTTTTTTCAGCCTGTGGTGGCAGTGTGGGGTTAAAAATTGCATTTTTCCAATTATTGTGTCAGGTGAATACCTACTTAAATTCACTTTTTAAAAATTAGACACGATGCTCTGTCATTTTGCTTAAGAGGCCTTTCCTTATATTTGAAGAAAAAACGCTGATTCGCTCTACAATTTCACGAAGGCGTTTGTGTGCGTATGGCAATAATTTAGAAAGCATTTGAAAGAACTATTTATTGTCTTACAATGTGTGGAACCAGTTTTTGAATAGTTGGCACACAGCAAAAGATATTTTTCCTGAAATTGCTTATCGTCTACAATTTCATAGATAAACTAGTGCTTTGATTAAAACGAATTCGGTCTTATTTTAAAGGTATTAAAAGTATCTTCCAAAGTCTGGGAGCCAACAATCATAATACAGTAAGATTTCGAAAATAAAGATTTCGAAAATAAAAATAGTAAAATTACAGTTTTTCAACTGGTTTTTTTCGAATATATATTGTAATATTTTGCCAAGGGTTCGTAATAGATAAAACCAATTTACTTTGTTCAAAACTTCCACTTATTTATTTCGTAAATAAAACACTTTACTTTCTTACAACCAAACAATTTATTATTCAACACTCACATATACCGAAACTAATTTCCGAAAAACAATTTACATATCTGTTATTACAACCAACTTTACTCTTTCACTATTAAAAACTGTGCCCTCCGTCCGCCAGACAGGCGCTTTTATACTTATTACATAGGTTCCCGAAACTTCTTAAACATTCCATAGAACAACCTTTTCGATGTTTTGAGCTTTGAACTACTTGAACATTCCATAGAAGAAGCTTTTCGATGTTTTGAGCTTTGGTATTCGATTTCGAATCCAAATTCGAAAAGCTCTCCCAAAGCTCACTTCATAAATATCAGTGGTAGCGTTCAGTACAGATTTGTGGTTTACATAAATTTCCAAGAGATGGCGCTTCATAAAAGACGTTACATTATAATTCAAAAGCGGTTGAGTTATTTAATCGTTAAATTGCCCCCTTCTTACGATTGATCGTCCCGACAATTTCATCACTTCTTTCACCGTTGTATCGATGTAAACGGTCACAATGAACTACTTTTAATTTGCCTCTTACCCCTCTCTGTATACGGTAGACCACATCATTGATTCTTTTCACAACAGTATATGGGCCTTCCCAGTTTTGTTGGAGTTTTGGTGATAGTTCTTTTTTGTCGATGAGGATTGTAAAACCACACAAGTCTCCTTCTTGAAATCCTGTTGCTGTTGCTTTTACGTCATATCTAGTTTTCATTCGATCACTGGATAATTTTATATTTGTCCTTGTTCGTTGATGAATGTCAATAAGCCTGTTTTTCAGGTCATCCACATATAACTCTGTTCCCTGTGACTCATTTGGACGACACCCAAATTTCACTTCACTTGGCAGGCGTATTGTTGATCCGAACAGTATTTCCAATGGTGTTTTTCCCGTCGAGCTATGGGTTGCACTTCGATATGCCATAAGGAACAATGGAATATGTCGGTCCCAGTTTTGTTGGTAGTCGCCGACAACCTTAGATAGATGTTCTTTAAGCGTCCTGTTGAATCGTTCAACCATCTCATCAGATTGTGGATGGAGCGGTGTTGTTCTCGTCTTCTTAATGCCAAGAAGCGTGCAAACCTTCTGAAAGACTTTAGATTCGAAATTCCTTCCTTGGTTAGAATGCAGTTCCATGGGAACGCCGAACCTGCTCATCCAGTTAAAGACAATCTTATCCACAACTGTTTTGGTTTCTTGGTTTGGGATGGCAAATGCTTCAGGCCACTTGCTGAAATAATCCATGACTACAAGGATGTATCGGTTTCCACTGTTAGTTTCAGGAAAAGGGCCTGCGACGTCTATAGCATTCTCTCGAAAGGTGTGCCCACATTATACTGCTGCATTTTACTCTGAATTTTTCTACCCGGTCCTCTGGTAGCAGCACAAGTATCACATTTGCGGCACCAATTTTCGACGTCATCTCTTGCGTGCAGCCAATAGAACCGTTGTCGTATCTTTTCCAACGTCTTATTCACTCCCAAATGACCTCCAGAAGTTCCGTCGTGCATTTCTTGAAGAACGTCATTAACTTTTGACCGTGGTACGACTAGCTACATAACATAAGATTTACCGTCTGCGGATTCCCACTTACGCCTTAGTACCTCTTCTTGCACATGAAGCGAGTCCTATTGTGCCCAATATGCTTTGAGAGCCGGAATTCGGTCGGAGATATCACACCATTCTGGTTTCTCTTGGTGTTCTTTCCATGCAAGAATGGGTTCTATATCCTAATCTTATTGTTGGGCCGTTCTGAGTTCTTCGTTACTCCAGTCATAAATGGGGTCAGCCCTTGTTCGTTGGACGATGACCATTTCTTTTCTTCTTGGCGTGTGCAATGCTTACAGTCTGGTTTGCACGGTCACCGAGATAGTGCGTCTGCGTTTGAATGCAGCTTTCCTCTTCGATGTTGAATCTCATAGTTATACGTCTGCAGCCTTTCGAACCATCTTCCTACTTGACCTTCTGGATTTTTGATGTTTAAAAGCCAATTGAGCGCACCATGGTCTGTTCGAAGAAGGAACTTCTGTCCATAGATGTACTTATGGAAGTGCTTTGTTGATAATATCAGAGCGAGAAGTTCCCTCCTTGTCACGCAATAATTCCTTTCTGGCTTCGAGAGTACTTTGCTGTAGTAGGCGAAAACTTTTTCCTCTCCGTCGTGGACTTGCGATAGTACAGCTCCAATTCCAACGTTACTTGCATCAGCGTCGATGATAAAAGGTTTTCCCGGAGTTGGGTAGGCCAGCACAGGTGCATTGCATAAACGCAGCTTCAGTTCTTGAAAGATTTTCTCGCACTCACCTGACCATTTGAACGGCTTCCCCTTTTCAGTAAGCTGATGCAAACTTTTGGCGATCCTAGCAAAATCCTTCACAAAGCGCCGATAATATGTGGCCAGACTAGAAAGCTCCTTCCATCGCGTCTAATGTATCGCTGATTCTGGGTAGAGGGTACCTATCTTTCTTTGTCACATCGTTCAGTCTTCGATAGTCTACACAGAATCGAGTGCTTCCATCTTTCTTTTTGACAAGAACGACTGGTGATGCCCAAGGGCTTTTGGAATTTTCGATTACCCCATCTTCCTTCATGGTCGATATCATTTCTTCAACTTCAGCTTGTTTTGCCAAAGGGAGACGTCTTGCTGGTTGACGAATTGGTCTTGCATCTCCTGTATTGATACTGCCCGCTGGGTGAAGAGAATATATCAGCATACTCATGAAGAAGGTCTCCAGCAACATTAAGCTGATATTGACTCAGATTAGATGACTTCAAAATGTGGGCTTTTAAATTTTCGGAGTCAATAGGCATCTTTATTTCCGCTTCGGTGATTTTATTAATCGCGGATACAGATTCACATTGCTCAACTATTTCTCCCTTTTTGAGCTTAATTTCATACGGTTTAATGTTCACTATTCGTACAGTTACCATATTGTTCTTTGGAACCACAAGAGTCTTTCCTACCATGATGTTTTGGGAACATTGTTCCGTATCTGGTTCCACCATGAGGTATCGGTGGCTTCCAAAGTGACCTTTTAGTTTCGTCCACACGAATACTTCCGAAGAAGCAGGCAAGAAAATGTCTTTTTTGATGACTTTCCTAATAGTTGTTGAGTTTTCGTTGCCAAAGACCATCGGAATCTCCACATTTTGGTACTTTAGAACTTGCTTACCGATATCCAAAATTATTCCATGCTCCTTCATGAAGTCGATTCCAACGATGCACTTGTCACATATATCCGCTACCAGAAATAGATGCGAAAACTCCAGTTCTGCCAAACGGATCGTAAGACGAACCTCACCATACACTCTTGCTGCCTCTCCTGTGGCGGTCTTCAGACGGTAGCTATTGGTGTTATGTAGCCAATTCATCTTGACCAAGTCTCTTCGTACAATGGAGGCGGTGGCACCGGTGTCGATTGTAGCCACGTGTTTATTGTTGTTTATTATTGCCTCTACTGTCAGACTTTTATTGTCTCGTTTAGTCTGTGACACTTGAATAGTGTTTCTGGGGCCGTCCCTGGAAGTTGGTTCTTACTCGTTTCCCGCCTGGGAAACTAGTTGAGCTGGATTGTTGGTGTTATTGCTTTGTTTTTCTCGAGCGTTGGTTCTGGTAAATGGTGTAGGACTCAAGAGCATTTAGTGTAGGACACAAGAGCATTTATTCATTCTCAACTGCAAACATATGTTTAAGTTGAATACAAAATTATATAAAAGTAATATTATAAAGTTAACATTTTTTGTTTAAGATTGTTCTTTGACAAATTAAAATCTATACAATTATAATAATAATTAAAATTAATGCACATAACATTTAAAGGTCTATTCAAACCATAATTAGATCTTGCAAAAGAAGTTTAAAAAAAATCAGAATTGCGATTTAATATAGGACGAGAGTTTATATTAAACACTGAGAATATAGGTAGAACAAATTGATCCAGATAGAAGTTGAAACAGGAAAAGAACATTATTGATGTATATATGTAAAGTACATAATATCACTCACTCTCTCTTCTTAGAATGTAAGCTTGTTTGTTAGTTTTTAAGAACTTTTATTAAATAAAATAAGTTAGTCTAAGCTGAGCTCTCAACGTGTTTCTTTAAATAACCGCAACCTAATTAAAGACATTTCAGTGGCGACGAGGAAAATTATAAATGGGTAGCGCGTGGTCGATAAGTATATAGTAAATAAATAATTTATACTATAACAAATTGGAATAAATCGGACAAAATATTTTTTATAATTCGTATCGAAATATAATTAAATAATAAGTGGCAAAATGACGGATAGTGCAAAACTATTTATGGGTTCAATTGAATCGTTCACATTAGGTGAAGATTTCAATTTATATGCACGTCGATTGGATCATTTACTTTCGTTAAACAAAGTTTTAATTGATTCGGAAAAAGTGTCATTTCTTGTAAGCCTTGGTGGTCCAGATTTGTATAAAATCCTAATATCATTAATTGCGCCAAAATTTGAAACAGACTTTACATATGCAAAATTGATAGAAAAGCTTAAATTACATTTTGCATCGAAAAAGAACAGTTTGGTAGAGAGCTTAAAATTTTTCAAGAGACAACAAAACCAGAGTGAAAATATAAGTGACTATATTGTTGAATTAAAACAAATGGCAAATGAGTGCGAATTTGAGAGTTTTTTGGATAGAGCACTTTTAATACAGTTTGTATGTGGTCTGAGTGACTCAAAAATTCAAAACAGACTTTTAAATGAAAGTGGTCTTAAAACAGTAGAGAAGGCTGTAGAAATTGCTCTTTGTATGGAAATGAGCAACAACAATATTGATATGATGAGAGGCAATAATGTCAATTATATGACAAACAACCAACGAAGAAACAACAACAACAACCGGTCCCATAGAGCTAGTTCTGTTCACCATGCAGAGCGAAGAAATTCTCCGCAAGTTCATGGTCAAAGGCAGAACAAGCAACAAAGTCAACAGAAGACAGCGCATGGCTCGCGGGATAGAAGCAACAGCAGTAGAAAGGGTGTTAGATGTTTTTATTGTGGCAAAATAGGACATTATTCTAGATATTGTTTTCAAAAGAAAAATAAGTTTACAAATAATGTAAATAATATAGACGACTGTGAAATAAATTCTTTTGGTTTACGTTATTTAAATTCTATGGAATATGGTGGAAAAAGGCCTTTAACAATTGAAATATGTGTAGAAAATATAATGTTTGAAATGGAAATCGATACGGGTGCTTGTGTAACTGTGTGTCATGAATCAGATTATTTTAAGTATTTCCAACATTGCGAAATGGTAAAAGAAAATATACCTTTGAAGCTTTTATCAGGTGATAACGTTGTTGTGGCTGGGAAAATTTCTGTGCATGTTAAAATTAATAAAGTAATGCATTTTCTTGATTTGGTAATAATAAAAAGTAAGCATGTTTTTAGAGCTATATTAGGAAGAAATTGGATAGAGATTATATACCCAGAATGGAGGCAGTATTTTTGTTCCAAGGGTGGAATGGTATGTAAAGTTGATACCTTAAATGGAATTCCAGACAGTATTATGAATAAATATGCGTTAATTTTTTCAAAGGGCAATAAATCGGTGGTCAATCATTTTAAGGCAGAAATTGATCTTGTGGATGATGCTTATCCAATTTTTTGTAAAGCATACACCGTTCCTTTCGGATTAAGAGATAAAGTTAAAGAAGAGATAGAAAGATTATGCGATGAAGGTGTTTTGATACCAATAAAAAGGAGTAGATGGGCAAGTCCTTTAGTAATTGTAAATAAAGGTGATGGGTCAATCAGGCTGTGCGTAAATTGCAAAAAGACGGTAAATAGATTTGTAGAGATGGAACATACTGCGATTCCCAGAATTGATGACATTTTGGCAGGGTTGGCTGGTTGGAAATATTTTTGCAAGCTAGATCTGACAGGGGCATATTTACAGGTTCCATTGTCGGAACGATCACAAGAATTGATGACAGTCAACACACACTTGGGGCTATTTAAATTTACAAGGCTTGTTTTCGGTTTGAAAACAGCTCCTCAATTTTTTTCGGGAGTAATAAATGAAATATTAAAAGGACTTGAGATGGTTCATATATATTTTGATGATATACTGGTAGGTGGTAAAGACAGAGAAGATTGTATGCGTAATCTTTTGTTGGTGTTAGATAGGCTCCTTGAGTTCAATGTAAAGGTAAATTTGGAAAAATGCGAGTTTTTCAGAGAGGAAATTGAGTATTTAGGTTATTGTATTAGTTCATTAGGCATTAAACCGAATCCGAACAAGTTAGAGGCAATTTTAAAAGCAACTGAACCCGTTAATAAAGCTCAATTGAAATCTTACTTAGGGATAATTAATTATTATAACAAGTGCATTCCAAATTTATCTGGTGAGCTTGCAACTTTGCATGAATTGACTTCAATTAACAAGCCATGGAATTGGAATGAGAGTTATAAAATTGCTTTCGAGAGAAGTAAAGATTTGGTGCTAGCAATCGATGTTTTAACGCCCTACGATCCTAGGCAACCAATTATAATCTCAGCAGATGCCAGTCCGTATGGCGTAGGCGCGGTTCTATCACATTTAGTTGACGGAGTAGAACGACCAGTGATGTTCGTTTCTAGTACACTTAGTGTTGCTGAGAGGAACTACTCGCAACTGCATAGGGAAGCGTTGGCGATTGTGTTTGCGATTCAAAAATTTCATAAATATATATATGGGTTAAGCTTTACTATTTATAGTGGCCACCAGCCTTTACAAGCTATATTCGGTGAGAAAAAAGATATTCCTGCAGTGGCAGCGAATAGGCTGCAACGATGGGCCATTATGTTGTCTATGTATAAGTATTCTATAAAGTATAGAAAAGCGTCGCAGATGGGAAATGCAGATGCCTTATCGAGGTTGCCGCTTTCAGCAAGCACAGAGGTTGAGGAGGATAGTATTAATTCTTTAAATATATCTGATTTTCCGCTGAAGTTAGAGGATGTACGTCTGGAAACAAAGAAGGATGAGGTATTAATGCAGGTTTACAAATATGTCAGGGACAGATGGCCAGACCATCCTTCGATAGAGGTTAGGCCATATTTTTTTATTTCACTAGCTACAGAATCAGAGTGCGTTTTTTACGGTGATCGAATTGTTATTCCAAAAACACTGATAAATAAAGTAATGGCACTAATACATGATGGACATATTGGTGTAGTACGGGCAAAGTCATTAGCACGCTCATATGTGTGGTGGCCCAATATTGACAAAGATATAGAAATGTTTGTGCTGCAATGCGAGGTGTGTCAAGTAACACAAAATTCCAAAAAGAGTAGTTTGAGTAAATGGCCTATGTCTAGTTTTCCATTTGAAAGAGTTCACATAGATTTTTGCACAGTCGACAGAATAACCGTTTTGATTTTGGTAGATACATTTTCTAAATGGATAGAAGCGTTTACTATGAGCACTACAACTGCCAAAAGTGTAATTGAGAGACTGAGATCCGCTTTTAGTACGTTTGGGTTACCAAAATGCATTGTCAGCGATAATGGACCGCCTTTTAGTTCCAAAGAATTTATTTTGTTTTGTAAATCAAATGGGATTGAAATTTTAAAATCACCACCTTATCACCCACAATCAAATGGCAGTGCAGAACGGGCAGTTCAAACATTTAAGAGCTCCATGAGAAAAATGTTAGTAGATCCAAATATGCGAAAGTTATCTTGGAATTTAAAAATAAACAATTTTCTAATTAAGTATAGAAATACTCCTTGCACCGTTACAAAGTTATCACCTGCAAATATGTTGTTTAAATTTAAACCTAAGCATTCCTCAACTTCTACTTCTCTGACTCGATGAACTCCTTGGGAACCTTGTTCTGCTGCTTCCATAGTCAGAGCTAACGTTAAAGCTTCAGGAAGCGTGCATTTTCCAGCACTTCGAATTGCTCGCTGTAAGTTGATATCAGATACAGCACGGATGAAGGCTTCTGTTGCGAATTGGCTGATGATTTCATCCCCTGCAGCTGGATATGCCAGATGCGCCAACCGTTCGATGTCTGCTTGGAGTTGTTGCAAAATGTCTCCTCTTTTCTGGATCCTAGTGTTGAGCTGGACGCGGAAGACTTCTTGCATATGGCCATCTCCAAATCGTTTGTCAATGGCCTGAACAAGAGCACTGAAGTTGCTATTCTTATCTGCTGGAATGGTTTGCAGCAGTTCAGAAGCAGGTCCTCTGAGGGCAAGCGTCAGAGCTATAAATTTGTCTTCTTCGTCCCAGCCGTTCGTTGCTGCGGCTGCCTCAAACTGCTTCTTGTAGATCGACCACCAAGAAGTTTGCCCGACAAAAGTTGGTGGATGCATTTCCTTTTTCTTTCTCTAATCTTAATTTTTCGAACTTTGTCTAGTTCGTTGGCAATGCTTTGTATATTGCCTTCAAATTTTTCTTGAACGCTCTCGAGCTTTGCGTCTACTTTTGAAAATTGCTTTTCAACACCATCAATGAGTCCATCAAGAACAATAACCTTGTTTTCAACAGCTTCAAGCTTACCTTCGATTAAGTTCTTCTTTTCCTCTAGAAGATTCTTTTGCTCTTTACGTTGTTCTTCGAGGAGATTCTTTTGCTCTGCACGTTGTTCTTTGTTTTGTTCGAGAAGATTCTTTTGTTCAATCTTACGGTATTCTTCGATTTGTTCGAGAAGATTTTTCTGTTCACTCTTTTGTTCAACACGTTGTTCTTCGAGAAGATTCTTTTGTTCAGCACGTTGTTGTTCGATTTGTTCGAGAAGATTCCTTTGTTCACTCTTTTGCTCAAGGAGAAGAGCCATTACTGACGACAAGTCGGCACCAGTACTTACTTGTTTTTCCGGAATTTAAATTTCGAATACAAATGTGTCCTGGTTTTCATTTTGTTGTCTTAAATCTTCTTGCAGACGGATAATGAGGTCATTTTTCGCTCCAGCAGTAGGAAGACCTCGTTTACTCAATTCTGCCTTAAGTTCAGCAAAATTTAATTCATTCAATGTCTTACCCATTTTTCTTTTTATTTTTCCACTTTCACTTTTTGTCTTTGTTTTATTAAAAATACACGATTTTTTTTTTTCTTTTTTAATTTTATTAATTTATCACCATAAATTTTCTGAATTCACAGATAATAAGTTTTATCCCACTTCTGACACCAATGTAATGTTTTGCCAAGGCTTCGTAATAGATAAAACCTATTTACTTTGTTCAAAACTTCCACTTATTTGTTTCGTAAATAAAATACTTTACTTTCTTACAACCAAACAATTTATTATTCAACACTCACATATACCGAAACTAATTTCCGAAAAACTATTTACTTATCTGTTATTACAACCAACTTTACAGCGCCAGACAGGCGCTTTTATACTTATTACATAGGTTCCCGAAACTACTTGAACATTCCATAGAAGAAGCTTTTCGATGTTTTGAGCTTTGAACTACTTGAACATTCCATAGAAGAAGCTTTTCGATGTTTTGAGCTTTGAACTACTTGAACATTCCATAGAAGAAGCTTTTCGATGTTTTGAGCTTTGGTATTCGATTTCGAATCCAAATTCGAAAAGCTCTCCAAAAGCTCACTTCATAGATATCAGTGGTAGCGTTCAGATTTTAGTTCAGACACAAATCATTTGTTTTAATTTTGTCGCCAAATGACTAGCGGTGTATGAAAAGGAAAATAAAAAAAAGATCTAGGCTGTGCATTTTTAGTTTGTAGGTATCTGACTTAATGAAATCTGGTGTGCGGTATATTCTTAGAAGAAGAAATAGAGGAACGGGCATATCGAGGAAAAAGTGAAGCATTTTTCAAAATAGTGTGAGTTACACAAACACAGATGCATTCACACAGGGAAGGCATGCAGTTAGACAACTAAATCAAGGGAATTTTTTTTCTGTTTTTTGAGGAATGTGTTTTGAGATTTTAAATCGTCAAAATAGAAAAAAGAAGCTTAAAAAATAAAATAAACAAGTGAAATAAAAGTAAATAAATTGAATATATGCTATTCTTCATTGAAATAAAAATATAAAACTACATGCGGTGCTCCGTTAAATCCTGTAAAAACACCTATAAAGCAGTGCAACTTTTGTTCATTTCACAGGTAAACTGTGTCTCATATTCCACATAAAGTAAGTAAAATTACTGCACTACGGGCGCTCAATGTATTTGAGCGCCTTGCCATCACCAACAAAAGCTAATTCGACCCTGGGCGATAATTTCGATTTTGACATATCACGATTCAAAGTATATTTTGTATTTTCAACAAATTAAGCTTTTTTTTATAGCAAAATGCTATGAAATATCTATTTTAAGTATTCTAGGATAATGTATTTACATAAAAAACATCACTTCACATTAATTTATGTGGAATTTGAGACACAATCAGCCCGTGAAATGAAAAGATTTTTAACTCCATATTATAGGTGTTTTTAAACAATTTAACACAGCACCGCATGTTGTTTTATATTTTTTATACTAAAGTACTGAAAGTTTTCACTATTCTCACTTTTATTTCATTTTTTTATTAAGTTTAATTATCTTTTTTCACTGTTCAATCGTTAAGATTGAAAATCTCGAAACACTTTCGGCAAAATGACAGATAGGCACCTTTTTTCTTTTTTTAATTTGGTGCTTGATTCACATACACTGTATATGTGATATATACCTCTTTTTTATCTTCTTATTAAGGGTAAATTTTGATTGCATATTGGTGTGGTAGGCGTTTTGTGTTTATTTGTTTTGTTATTTTTTTTTAGAAATTCTGATAGGTACATAAAATATAGGATTTTTGTTTGACAATATCATTTGCGTATTATGCAATTTTATGATTTCTGTTACTTATGGTTGCAGGTTTTTCAAGTAATTTTGAATTATACAGAAAATTTGGCTCGATATTTTCAATTCTATCAAAAGTAGTAGGTGTAAATGGAAGTTTATATATCTACATAAATGTAGAAGACAATTTGAGTAGGTAGAAACTAGAAGGTATTTTATTTAATTTATCAAAGCAACAAAGTGACGTATGTAATTTGTAGTTTTTTATTGTAGATACAAAAAATTGTTTTCAGGCATAAATATCATTTTAAAGGGGAGGATGAGGATCATATGAAGTATGTATGTAGGATGCAAAATGGTAACATGGGAAGCTCATTTTTTTGCTCACAATTAGTTGAATACCTATTGAAAAGTGTAAATGAAATTCATGTAGAAAGTTAAGAAAATTTAACTTCAAAATTTTATGTAGTAGAGTGTCGACGCTCCAAGATAAGAAAATTCTTCGTCACTGAATAATCCGCGGGCTTTAATTTGTTGACCAAGTTGTTTTTCAATATATTTTCCCAGTCTTCATTAAGTTTCCCAAGAATCACGGAATTTGCAAAAATGTCCGTTGGATAAGCTGGTCTTTTTAAATGGTCCTCGAATTTCTAAGCTTTGCAGATGGTTCCGAAGGCAGAAGCAGTTTCATGGGAAACTAAATGAAGACTCGGCAAGATTTCAGCTTGAAAAACAACTTGGCCAACAAAGTAAAGCCAGCGGATTATTCATTGACGAAGAATTTTCTTATCTTGGAGCGTCGCCAGCTGGAATCATAGATAAAAACACTATTTGCTAAATCAAATGCCCCTTTTGAATTGCAGGGTTGGATCCGATTGCAGCCATCAAAAACAAGAATCTTAAATTTATCACCGTTTCTGATGATGATGAAATAACAGATCAAATGGTAAGTTGTACAAAAAAAGTGTTTAAGATTAATTTGTAGCTTGAAATATTTTCTACAAAAAATATTTACATACTTTTTTTCATACAAATAACGGTTTTTGAAATAAACCAATCAGAAGAGTTAAGGGTTTTACTTCTCTATGTAGTTGGGCGACTTAATTCCAAAATTGTGCATTTTGTGATAAAAGCATCAATTTTTTTTGTATTGTTGGTACATTATATAACCATGATTTTAATATATCGGTTTTGTATATAGAATCTATAGTACTATCATCGTGACGAACGTCCGACGCGCCACCACACGATCATACATTTAAATACTTACTATCCACTTTCCACAAGGCGGAGAGTTGTGTTCGGAGACTAAAGAAGCGTCATCCAAAGAAAAAAAGGGTGATAATAAAAGAATGAGAGCACTGTATACAAAATTTATGAGTATAGGGTTCTATAATCTATATACAAATATAAAATATAATAACATGAGAGTAATGAGAATAATACTAGAACGAGAACATTGTATACAAATTTCTTAATAGTTCAAGAAATTTTGTGCTTTGATATGTACCAAATATTATTATTGTATTATTTTTTTGTTTATAAATACGTTGTGGGGATCGACAAAGTACATATTTATGAATGACAAAATTATGAATGAATAAAATTTTCAAAAATTTCACACTAACATAGAAAAGGATTTTTGAGAATAAATTCAACGTAACGAGGAATTTCTTTCTAATTTGCTATTAAGAATATACTGGTGGGAAGGCGATAGCTATTCTAAAGATGGTGGAGTGTGTGCAATAAAAAACCATGACCTTGACAAATTGGATTCGCATCGGGAAAAAAATTGTTATAGGTAGGTAGGTAAGGTATACATAAATGTAGTAGGTATTTTTCTCATACATATTGGATTGTAAAGTTCCTTCTTTGTTGGTTTGGTTGGTTGATAACTTCTGTACTAATCTTAATCGGATTGTTAAGATTAAGGTCTTAAAATGAAGGTAGAAGAAGGCTTCATCTTTATTTACAAAATTCATTCATGAAGTCCATATGTGAAAAATGTAAATAAATTCAAATTTAATGGAAAGAAAAATTTATTAAATTTTTTTTTTCATGGATATGTAGATACTTGGGTCTTTTAAGGAAACTTATGATGTAGGTAGAATACATTTTGTAGGTAATTTCATTAAATAAAATAGTATAAAAGATTCGATTTGGTTGGCATATAACGTCTGTTCTATTAATCGGACCTCAATGATTAAGGTTTTAAAATAAAGGTAAAGTGTCAGGCTACCTTATTGAGTTAAACAATCAATGAGATCACATAAAAATGTGAAAAAAGTGATATTTTTTTAGTTTCGAAAGCCCATATTATTCAATCATACATTCACATTAAATCTTAAATCCGGATGTAGGTATTTACTTGGGTTTGCATAATTTACATTCGCATTTACAAAACAACATTACAAGCATTTATTAATGCCAAATTAAAAAACTAATTTTGAAGAAAAAAAACTATCAAAAATTATTTTAAATTTTTTTTTTAAATCCAAAATTTGTTTTTTTGAAATTTTTGATATGCAATTTTATTTGAACTTATTAAAAGCTTTTGTGTAATTTCATTAAAATCGGTTCAACCGATAATGAGATAATCGAAAACCAATAATAATAGGTAGATCACGTACTTATGTTAGCTGTTTTTGAGAAAATTGAGATTTTTCTTAAAGGGTTTTAAACACTTGCATGGGAGGTACCCTTATTTTTGGTTAAAATAATTTAAATAAAAAATCTACTAGATAATGTTAAAAAACCTGTGGGTGCCAAGCATAATAAAAATCGATGAAGTCGTTTTCGAATCATTAAATTTTCAAAAAAAAATTTGGAAATTTCTTTAATAGCCAAAAAATTCATTTGAACATTTTGGTATATTTTTTAAAATACATACGAAGAAAATTAATCAAAATCTTTTAAACAATTTTTTCACCTTTTATAACCATTTTTCTGACGTTTTTGTTTAATAAATAGCAGCCTTTAAAAATGTGTGCAAGTTATGTTGGAAATACTCAAGTATTAGAAAAAAATATATTTTCTTCTCTAACGTGGAGGAATAATTAAAAGACGAGTTTGAACTTTATGGACCGCGAATGGACCTCTTTATTTAAAGCGTGAATAAGAACTGAACTTAATGCAAAGATACAAATATTGATTATATACAAATTAAAAATCTTGTAGCAGGCTCCAGGTCAATAAAACACAGTTTTATATGATATGCAACGTTTCGAGCATGAATACACTCTTCATCAGGCCTTTATTATTAAATGAAATTAAACAACAAACATAAATTCATGTATAAAATAATTATACAAATGTCAATTACACTCACAACAGTAAATAATTGAATTAATTTCACAGCATGTACACAGTTTTGGTTCAAAACGTTTGAAAAAATACTATAAAAATAATAAATTTTATATATGAAACAATGAGAACATTAAAAACATATAATTAAATAAATTACATTTTACTGAGAAAACTTTTTAAATTTTTCACTACTGTCCGTAGTTTTATTTTTGTTACTACTGTTTTTTATTTTTTTTTTATTAACAGCTGACTATATATACTACTCAGATTATCGCAATTAGATCTCCTATTTATTGCACTCTCCGTGTTGTTAATGTGTAGCATTTCCAGCAACATTCTCTTGTTTTGGTGTCTCTCCACTTCCAATATTTTCACATTGTCTAGCTCAGGCTTGTGGTCATTCTCTATACAATGGAGCGCAAGTGCAGTTTTCTGAGACCCACCGTTGTTGATATCAGAACGATGGCCTGAGAGACGATTGCGGAGCTTTTGTTTGGAAGTGCCTATATAGTATATACACAGATGGACAGTTCACCTCTCTACTACCCAAACAATTGATGCTGTAGACAACGTCAGACTTATCCAATTTTTGTATTTTTGCCTTTGTATTTGTAAATAACAAAGACTTGAGAGTTTTAGCTGATCTAAACGCTATCCTCGTCATCTCTTTGTTTCGTATAGGCGCAGCTATCATGCGGGTGGAGAGAGATGGAATATATAGAGCACTTCGGTAAAATAAAGGTTGTTGATCGTTTGCGGGGGTATCATTGCGGTTGTTTTTATGTGAATAGTTGCTTATCAGTTTGTTGATGACATGCGTAGGGAAGGAGTTGGAGCACAGGGTGTTCTTAATAATGTTGATGTTTTTTTGCCGAAAATTAATGTGACTGTAGTCCAACACTCTGTTGATGAAATTTTGGGCAGTGTTGAATTTGATTTGTTTTGGCTGTTTTGAGTGGAAGTTTATTATACGCCCAGAAGAAGTGGGTTTCTTGAACCAATCAAAAATAATTTTTCCATTACTCCTAATAGCCTTCACATCCAGTTATGGCAATTCTCCTTCTTTCTCAACTTCTACCGTGAATTGGATCCGCCTATGGAATGAATTCAGAGCATCTAGAGTGGTAGAAATGCTATCAGATTTCATAATAGCAAATAAATCGTCGACGTATTTTGTGACAATTTTTGGTTTTGGTGTTAGTTTGCCAATTACATCTTCTAGCAAGGCCTCCATTGCTATGTCCGCCAGTATTGGTGATATTGGGCTACCCATAGGTACCCCTTGTTTCTGTTGGTAAATAGTAGTTTCAAATTCTAGATAGTTGTTATCGATAATGCAAGAGCGCAGCATTTCCATTAACAGAGACTTTTTTATTTTGGTATGTTGTTTTATATCATTCCACTTCTTCTCAACTATTTCAATTATCATATGAAGTGAAACATTTGTGAACAAGGAAACAACGTCAAATGACACCAAAACTTCATCAGCTTCTATGGCCAATGGTGAAATAACATCAATGAAATGTTTTGCATTATTGACATTGAATCTAGAATTTTCAGTTATGTTCTTTAGTATCTTGACCATAAATTTATATAATTCATAGCATAGAACGGATGTTGAAGCACATATCGGTCTTAGAGGCATATTTTCTTTATGAATTTTTGGTAATCCGTATATTCGAGGGCTGTTAGCAGTATAAGTTGTCATTCGTTTCTTTTCATACTCGTTTATAATGTTTTCGTTAAATAAAGTTTTAATGAAACCATTATTCGTAGATTGGAGTGAGAGTGTAGGATTACTCCTAAGAATTCTGTATATACTCCTATCTGCCATCTCACCTTTTCCACATAATCCTTTTAATAAATAGCCACTGTACCATTACCTTTATCTGCGTTAACAATGAAAATTTCTTTATGTTTTTTTAAAAACTTCACTGCGTCACGGGAAATTTTGTTGATAAATTTATCAAAAGGGGGTGGTGCAGATGAACGAAAATGATTTTGTAAAATATATACGGATTACCAAAAATTCATAAAGAAAATATGCCTCTCAGACCGATATGTGCTTCAACATCCGTTCCATGCTATGAATTATCTAAAGGACAATGGGCAAAAATGTATGGAGCGCTGGCCCAGCTCCAATAAGAACGACCTTTATATCATATATAGGTACGTATTTATACATTATTTATCAGTTAACCGTTTGCCTAAATTCGCTGTGTGGCGGAAGTTATTTAATTTTTAGTAAAATGAGTTTCAGGTTTCCAAATCTCTGTTTTCATTAATTTCCTTTAATATTTTGCGGTTTCTTTATGTTATGAAAACTAATAAATAAAACATTAATCAGTCCATTATCAGTTAAGTTTTAGTCAAAATATATAATGTCAGTGTATATTAATTCATTAAATTATACGAAAAAATTGATGTTTTTACACATTAACGCCTCCTCCTAATGTTTATTATTATCTGACCCAACTTATATGGTAGGTTTTAGTGGTAAAACTAAAATACTATGTGAAGGAAAACTTTATTTAAAAATTTCAAAATACGTGATTTTTTTAAAATCCGAATTTCAGTAGGGTAAATAAGGGTAAACAATGAAAAAGGTCTAGATTCTATTTTCTAAACCAAAAAAGATAAAGAATTGATTTTTCTTGTAATCGACAGATCTTTTTAATAAAAAAAAGTCATGCATACAAAAGAAAATTCTAGAAAATCTAAAACTCGAGATCAAAACGTTTGAAAGCAAAAAAATTAAAAATAGACTTTGGAGAAAAAAATTACCTAAAATCAGGGTAATATTTTCTAGAAACAAGTTTTATAGTTTTGAAAAGCAAATAAGAAACTAAAAACCCGTATTTGCAAAATTTTCGATTTAGGCTAATTTATTGGGTAAGTGAATTTTTAAACGATATATATTTTTTGTCATCAATTTTTGTTGGATTTTGATTTTGGGAGAAAAAACTGCCAGACTTTAGAACTTGATATCATGACACTTCTACCTTTTAACCCACCTAATTATATTTTAGTCATACTTTCATTCTCCAAAATTTTCCGTCACCTCTCTCAGACTATTAGAATTTTTTTAATTAACCCACTGAAAAAGTTCAAAATATCGATAGTTAAAAGTTTGGAAAATCCGAGTATGAACAATGTTTTTGGAAAAAACATAGTACCATCGTTTTCGTAATAGAATTCTCCGTATGTTGATGTTGTTTTAAATGAAAATACCAATGAGAGTGAAAAGGAAAAAAATCAAAATCCAACAAAAATTGACGACAAAAAATATATATCGTTTAAAAATTCACTAACCAATAAATTAGCCTAAATCGAAAATTTTGCAAATACGGGTCTTTTAGTTTCTTATTTGCTTCTCAAAACTATAAAACTTGTTTCTAGAAAATATTACCCTAATTTAGGTAATTTTTTTCTCCAAAGTCTATTTTTAATTTTTTTGCTTTCAAACGTTTTGATCTCGAGTTTTAGATTTTCTGGAATTTTCTTTTGTATGCATGACTTTTTTTTATTAAAAAGATCTGTCGATTACAAGAAAAATCAATTCTTTATCGTTTTTGGTTTAGAAAATAGAATCTAGACCTTTTTCATTGTTTACCCTTATTTACCCTACTGAAATTCGGATTTTAAAAAAATCACGTATTTTGAAATTTTTAAATAAAGTTTTTCTTCACATAGTATTTTAGTTTTACCACTAAAACCTACCATATAAGTTGGGTCAGATAATAATAAACATAAGGAGGAGGCGTTAATGTGTAAAAACATCAATTTTTTGGTATAATTTAATAAATTAATATTACACTGACATTATATATTTTGACTAAAACTTAACTGATAATGGACTGATTAATGTTTTATTTATTAGTTTACATAACATGAAAAAACCGCAAAATATTAAAGGAAACTAGTGAAAAAAGAGATTTGGAAACCTGAAACTCATTTTACTAAAAATTAAATAACTTCCGCCACACAGCGAATTTAGGCAAACGGTTAACTGATAAATAATGTATAAATACGTACCTATATATGATATAAAGGTCGTTCTTATTGGAGCTGGGCCAAATTTACCCATTGTCCTTTATGGTCAAGATACTAAAGAACATAACTGAAAATTCTAGATTCAATGTCAATAATGCAAAACATTTCATTGATGTTATTTCACCATTGACCATAGAAGCTGATGAAGTTTTGGTGTCATTTGACGTTGTTTCCTTGTTTACAAATGTTCCAGTGCATATGATAATTGAAATAGTTCAGAAGTGGAATGATATAAAACAACATACCAAAATAAAAAAGTCTCTGTTCATGGAAATGCTGCGCTTTTGCATTATCGATAACAACTATCTAGAATTGGAAACTACTATTTACCAACAGAAACAAGGGGTACCTATGGGTAGCCCAATATCACCAATACTGGCGGACATAGCAATGGAGGCCTTGCTAGAAGATGTAATTGGCAAACTAACACCAAAACCAAAAATTGTCACAAAATACGTCGACGATTTATTTGCTATTTTGAAATCTGATAGCATATCTACCACTCTAGATGCTCTGAATTCATTCCATAGGCGGATCCAATTCACGGTAGAAGTTGAGAAAGAAGGAGAATTGCCATACCTGTGCCTACGTTCTGT
Organism: Epistrophe grossulariae; assembly: GCA_929447395.1. NCBI lineage: Eukaryota > Metazoa > Arthropoda > Insecta > Diptera > Syrphidae > Epistrophe > Epistrophe grossulariae. Next base: position 62,667,301 of record OV839567.1, read on the forward strand.
AACTCTCGCATCGCCAATAGCAGTCGAGAAACGATGAAAATTGAAACAAATCACATGAGTTTTGTTCCATTTTCCAACGTTTCTCGACCAATTTCATCGATGCGAGAGTTACAGAACGTAGGCACTGGATGTGAAGGCTATTAGGAGTAATGGAAAAATTATTTTTGATTGGTTCAAGAAACCTACTTCTTCTGGGCGTATAATAAACTTCCACTCAAAACAGCCAAAACAAATCAAATTCAACACTGCCCAAAATTTCATCAACAGAGTGTTGGACTACAGTCACATTAATTTTCGGCAAAAAAACATCAACATTATTAAGAACACCCTGTGCTCCAACTCCTTCCCCACGCATGTCATCAACAAACTGATAAGCAACTATTCACATAAAAACAACTGCAATGACACCCCCGCAAACGATCAACAACCTTTATTTTACCGAAGTGCTCTATATATTCCATCTCTCTCCACCCGCATGATAGCTGCGCCTATACGAAACAAAGAGATGACGAGGATAGCGTTTAGATCAGCTAAAACTCTCAAGTCTTTGTTATTTACAAATACAAAGGCAAAAATACAAAAAATGGATAAGTCTGACGTTGTCTACAGCATCAATTGTTTGGGTAGTAGAGAGGTGAACTGTCCATCTGTGTATATAGGCACTTCCAAACAAAAGCTCCGCAATCGTCTCTCAGGCCATCGTTCTGATATCAACAACGGTGGGTCTCAGAAAACTGCACTTGCGCTCCATTGTATAGAGAATGACCACAAGCCTGATCTAGACAATGGGCGGGTTCAATAAAAATAGCTTAACATCTGAATTTTCAGATTTCTGAATTTATGTCGTTGAACGCAAAAAAAATCTGAAATTTCAGTCGAAAGTCGTTGTGTCAAATTCCTGCATTTACCTAAAGGATTTACATTGAAGCGAAATAAAATAGAACTTTAATTACATTTGTAAATTAAACATTGAGAGTGAGTAGTTGTGAGGATGAAAATATATGTAACAGCAACAGGTTTCATTACCTTCATTAAAAGTCCTTTTATTGATATGTATGACTTACAAAAACATAGCAAAACTTTCCAAACATCAATTAAAAAAATTGTTGATTTAAAAATTCACTAAACAATAAACAAAAAGTTCGTTCATTTAAATAAGTATTAAATTTTCATGACAAAAACTAAAAAAATCAACCACTAACAAGACGAAAATTATAAAGTTCAGCTTTTATGTGTGCTTTTGGCACTTCCCCCACCACAAACAACTTTCATCTGAATTTTCAGATGAGAATTTCTTGTCTGAAAATTCAGATGAAACATAACTAACCGTAACTAAAAGTCATCTAACTTTTTAAGACAGCTGGCCAATCAGAAGCTCCAAAAACTCATAAATCTGAAAATTCAGATGTAAAACGTAATCGATTGAACGCACCCAATGTGAAAATATTGGAAGTGGAGAGACACCAAAACAAGAGAATGTTGCTGGAAATGCTACACATTAACAACACGGAGAGTGCAATAAATAGGAGATCTGATTGCGATAATCTGAGTAGTATATATAGTCAGCTGTTAATAAAAAATAAATAAAAAACAGTAGTAACAAAAATAAAACTACGGACAGTAGTGAAAAATTTAAAGTTTTCTCAGTAAAATGTAATTTATTTAATTATATGTTTTTAATGTTCTCGTTGTTTCATATAAAAAATTTATTATTTTTATAGTATTTTTTCAAACGTTTTGAACCAAAACTGTGTAAATGCTGTGAAATTAATTCAATTATTTGCTGTTGTAAGTGTAATTGACATTTTTATAATTATTTTATACATGAATTTATGTTTGTTGTTTAATTTCATTTAATAATAAAGGCCTGATGAAGAGTGTATTCATGCTCGAAACGTTTCATATCATATAAAACTGTGTTTTATTGACCTGGAGCCTGCTACAAGATTTTCAATTTGTATACAACTGAAGAGGTCACAAATAAATTGATCTAATTAATATTGATTATAACTATGGTGCCGGATATAATATGTATGTATATATATGAGATGGTCATACGATCATCGAATTATGATTACATTGCATTATTTGAAGATACTTGATGATTATGCTGATTCTGCAATTTGGTTATTGCGTCTTTTGATTTGTTTATCTCTGGAATTTAGTGGTGGAATTTTATGATTGTTTATGTCAGAGCTCTGAACTGCCGACTTAGGTATCTGGATTGATACCAACTGCGGGGTATTCATATTGGGTATTGGATGTGTGGGTACCTTTGTAACTTGCACCGGTGGGTCGCTCGAACGATCACACTGTGTTTTTAAAGTTTTAGTATTTCAAAACTATATTTATCTTATAAAAGAAATAAATTATTGAAGGTTTGAATGAACAACAACACTTGATTGAGCTACCACCAAGTTTTTTATAGGCTGGAGTTTTAGCTATTTCACTACTGCCACGCCGATCATCAGACTCCTTTAAGTGGTGCTTGGTCTTTGTTCAATTTTAATTGAAAAAACTTTTTATGCCCAGGTAGGACTCGAACTCGGACCAAGCTCCCTCCGAGCCATATGCATACTCATTGCGCCACCGAGGGCACTTGATCAAGTCGGTCCAATTTTAAGTTTTCTTGTTTTTGACAATTGCATTTGAAACCAGCATTTTTACTAGCCACGCACAAGTTGTTGTTGTACATTCGGTTTCTTTCTTTTTTCTCCGTACTCGATTTATGAGTCAACAATTCGTTGAACATATAAGGAGGGAGATTGTATGAAAGATTTGACACGGGTCAAGAATTTATTCAAATTTGTGTAAGGGGTTTCGGGGCAGTCGTGAAATAGCAATAACTCCAGCCTATAAAAAACTTGGTGGTAGCTCACTCAAGTGTTGTTGTTCATTCAAACCTTCAATATCAATATGATGGTGCGAAAGCTTGGCAGCCTAACTGCAAGTGTGTGTGGGAAACCTATTCATCCTCGAGTATATACTTCCGTCCCTAAACTATGAAAATATCACTCATTTCACTATCTCTAAACTGTCACTCTTAACTATTCTCTTAGTCTGTGAATATTGAAAAAAAAAAACATTTTTTTTGCCCTTATCTTACGAAATTTTATTTTTCTTAAGAACTATAATGTTTAAATGTCTCTTTGATTCCTCTCTTAAAATTTGTTTGTGTGGCTGAATTGTTTTATTATTGAAACAAATTTTTAATTTGTTTATAACATAGCTGGACTACGGATTGTTTATGGTTCTCTTTAAAAACAAATTTTCCTACTTTGACTCAACTTTTAATATTCATCTCAATGTAAGATATATGATGTTAGTTGGTTTGAGAAGCTGTGGTGTCTTTCGATAATATTTCTTTTTAATTGAGTACCAAATCAAATGACAATTAATTCGAGTGTTATATTATGTAAACTTGAGAATTTACGATATTCAAAATATTGCATACTCTTGGGCGAAACGGAACTGGCGAAACTATGGAGGTTAAAAATGGCTTGCAATATTTTTAAGGACATATTTTTTTTACGATACGTATTCATAATATAGACCCAAATTTAATTTTGAAAAAAAAAAAAGTTTATAAAAAAAAAAAGAAAAGAAAAATAATCGAATACAAAAACAAATACTAAAAGAATAATTGATTATTTAAAAAAAAAAAAAAAAAAAAAGTATAAATGAAAACTCTATATAAAAAAAAATTGAGCTCACGAGAGGAATCGAACTCGTGAGCAATTTCGTTCGACTCACGCATCATCATAACACGAAATTCATCTTGATGATCTGTACCAGAAAAAAAAAAAGTAAATACATATTTTCTTATACAAACAAAAAATTAAGAAAAAAAAAAAATGACAAACAAGCGAAAATTTCAAGGCTACATTTTTCGAGAATCGATTTTGAAAGTGTCCACTAATACATGGGCAAAATTAAATATGGACGATTTCCGAAATCGTAAAATTTATTAAATTTAAACTAAAAAAATTGGAAATTGCCACACTTATTTTTGAAATATTCAAATTAAATTTTTAATTTTAGTTTCACATTTTTGTAGTCTAAATTCACACTGTCTATAGATGCTTGTGACATTTTTTTAGTGTGTGGGTGTGACTCCGAAGGCTTGGCCATTGAGTATATAAATACCCCCACTCAACACAATTTTGTTCTTTTCTTTTGGTGTTTTTTTTTAACAAGGTATATGGTGCGGCTGTGTTATTAAAAAAATAAAATAATAAAATAAATTGAAAATTTAAAAAGATTCAAATAATTTTTGTAAAAAATTTTAGTTGTGAATATTTTAATTAATTAAATATAAATGTTCATATTGCCGAGCCTACATACATATATAATAAACGAAAATTATAGAAGGTAATATCTCTGTTTTATAAGTAACTTCTTCTAAAGACTACACCGCATTTTATTTCAGTTCGTGCAAAATACCAAAAATTGGTAGAAAACCATACTATTGGTTTTATTGGTTGTTGCGTGAAATTTTTACACTAGTGAATATTGTAAGTGTTTTATTATATCACATTCAAGAAATTCACGCCGAACCACTCTGTGCAAGCCTAAGATCCTTCGAACCACATTGGAGGTTATAATCAAACCAGCCACGAAAACTCAAGGCCAAGCCCATAGTGTCGAGGTCATCTTATTCCTCAAGAAAAGTACATATTTCCTTGACACATAACATAATAAAAAAAAAAAAAACACCTACAACCTCAATTATACAAAATTATACACACGAATAAAACACGAAGAAAAAAAAAAATAGCCATAATCGGATATATGTACATAGTATGTACCTGTAAAAAAAAAAAAAAAAAAAACAAGAATACAAAATTACGATTCAATGATTAGATCTGACTGTACTAATCATACTACACATGACATCAACAAAAGCCTACAGTCGATCTATTAGCGCCATAGTCTCCCCAGCAGCCAGTCCAGCAAAGAGAGCACCACACGCTCCAACCGGTACTCCTCCGATCAACCTGGTTCTGATTTGCAGATTTGATCTCTCTCTACATATTTTCGTGCAAAGTTGTACATCATCATTGAATCCAGCATATTTAAATTATTATTTAATTAAAGCTAAGTATTTTTATTTCTTTTTATTCAAACAATTTAAAAAAAAAAAACATATATAATTATTTTTTTTACTTTACTTATATATTTTATTTTTATTTTTAAATTATTGTTGTGAATTCTGTTCGTTCAAATTTTGTTTTTTTGTTTCCCTTTTTTAAGTTTCAAAGTTTAGCAAAACAGAAAAAAAAAAAAAAACAAAAAGTAAATACCTGTATCATCTTCTGTAAATATACCCTCGATGCTGTGCACATCATCCTGGAGAGAACATCGAAATTATTTAAAACAACAACGAAACGAAAAATTAAATCAAGAACAAAACAAGGTACTCCAAAATTTACCTAAAACTGCAATTAATTTTGACGGGGTAAGTGATTAAACAAATCAAAAATAAAACATTTATTTGAACTGAACGAATATTAAAATATTTAAAATAATTTTTTTTTGTTTAAACGATTTCTATATATGATGAATTGGTGGCTTTAAATTTTAAAAATAATGGTGAAAACGATCATGTTTTATTGTTTAATGCTTGTATGAAAACGAAATTAATACATAGAACTCACAAACAGAGAAAAACATACATACAAAAAAAAAAAAAAAGAAAGAATATACAAAATTAAAAACAATATTAATAATTTTATGTAAAGATTTTTTTTAATTTTTTTGTTTGTGTTAGTAAAATCAAAAATACAATATTTTAAATTTCAAGATACATTTTTTTTTTCTTATTTAAGTTTAAATTCATTCCAAATTTTTTTTATAAAAACAACAACATTATTTATAATTAAATTCTCACTTGGGTACATTTAAGTTTATATAGATTTTTTTTCATATACATATATTTAATTTTTTTTACTTTTACTTTTTGGTCCTTTGATCAGTAGGTATTTTTTTTATCATTTATCTATATATATATATTTTTTAGGTTTAATTATTTTTATTTGTTTGAATAAAAATACGGAATTCTTATATTGAAAATTTAAAATATACTGTTCTTCATTTATCCTTCGATGGTGTTTTCAAGTTGGATTGAATTTCCATTCAAAGATACATTTATGTATGATATTTCTTAATTGAGAATTTATGAAATTTTTTTTACGATTGTATAGGCACTAGTTAAAAAAAAAAAAAAACTTATGTTTAGGGTTTAAAAAAATATTTTAGGTGGATGTGGCTCTGTCAAAGATAGCTAAGACATGTTGATGGCGAAGACAAACGGATGATATCGTAGACGTTATGTAGACGTATCAACGTAGGGGTTATCATTTAATTCGAGGACATGGTAACCAGGTTGCTTCATATGAGTATTCATTTGATACAAGGGTGGGACACTCCTCCGAGAACTATACCACCTAAGTTCTCCTCACTCCATTTAAAGTTAAGTTTATTTCTCTGATGGGACAAATACGCTTCGCGACTTTTAAGTACGATTTTTTTATGGCATGAAAGACGTAACGGCCGTCCAGACTTCCAACAGCAAGAACCCCCCCTCCGACGAGCTAACTATTGGCCATGCTAGCATGCCATGCAGTTGGAACCTGGACACCCATCTTCTTTAGCCACCAAAACTGTCTCAGGGTCCCTGTAAATTTTGAGATTTACGGTGGTATATATATAAAGTGGATGGTCATAGAAGTTTTTAGAATAAATGATTTATTTCTAACTCGAAGAACAACACGAGAAGTACGTTACAGGTGGCGCCCAACGTGGGGCACGATTTTGTCCTTTTTCACAGCTAAAAATTTGAAAAAAAAATCCTTTTTATTCCCGATTTAATTGCTGGTGATGAGGACTTTGTTTTGAGTTGATATGGTATATATGTTTTTTATTCTTACTCAGTTTCTTATTACATATTTTACTAATTCTTTATTTCATTTGGATTATGGAAAAGTACGACCAGTAATTGGGTGTTATCCTCAATTAGTCTGCTGCGTACAACCTTATTATCCTTTTTCTTATATCAACAAAAAATTTTTTTTAATAAATTTTTTTCAGATTTAGTTTTGATCGGATATCCAGTAAATGGGTGATATCCTCATTTAGTCTGTTGTGTCAATCATACTTTTCTGAAGATTTAATTTTTTTTGTTTATATATATAAATATTTCTGAATCAATTACTTCATTCATATTTTGGCCATAATTGCATTGTTGTGTTTATCCAACAATTATTATTTTTGAAGTAAACATTTTCTTTTAAAGATTCATTCAATTTTTTTTGCTTCGTAACTTGTTTTCGACCGATAGCATGGCTGCAAGCTTGACTAGTTCGCTGCGAAATGTAGTTTCGATTTTTTTTTTTTAGTAGATTTAATAGTACCATAATATCATATCGGCTTTAGCAATTTTTCAATTCATTTGTATTTAATTTTGGGAGGATTTTTGGTCAGAGAGAATGAGGAGTGAGTTATTAGTCGTCTTCGTCTGGGGTGTATTCTGAACACAGGGTCGCATCCACTTATATAATGTATGATAAGTAAACACAAAAATATATTTCTGTTTTTACAAATTTATTTTTTTTTGTAAAAGTAATTGATGGTTTAAATTTTTATTTTGCTTTCGATTTCGTTTTAACGTCAGCTCTTTCGTTTCGATTTCTTTTTATCGATTATTTTTTTTATGATTATAATTTTTCGTATTTTTTTTTTTTTTGGCATTATTATTAATCGAATTTTTTTTTAATTGTTGTTTGGGAAATTCTGAATTTTTAAGTTTTGATATCTTGCATTGGGTTTTTAAAGAAAACAAAAATTTTCAAAATTATTTTCTTTTGTTCATTTTCGTTTTGCTTAAGAATTTTTTTTTTGATAAGAAATGAAAATACTGAATTATTAAAAATTTTTTTCTTCCTTCCTCCTTTTTAAATTTTGCATAAATTGTTTACAAAATTTATAACTTGAGTGTTGATACAAATAACTAAATCTTGTTTTGTTTAAAGATATTTTTCTTTTTCAATTTAGGTTTGTTTATTTTCAAACACTTCACTCTTATTTTTTTTTCTCTTTGAGCTAAGCTTTCATTTTCATTTTTGAATTTTTTTTGTTTAGTATTAAAAATATCAAATTTAAAATTTTTTTTTTTGAATATGACTAATCCTAGGCGGGATATGCCCCCAAGGAAGGGTTCTTATTATGGTAGGGGTAGAAACACAAATTCTCAAAATCAGTCCATACAGTCTTCAAATGTAGATTTAATCTCTAATGTTTCTAATGTGTCCGATGGCTCTACCACAAATGGCATAAATGCTGGAGCAACCGCAAGTATTCCAAGTGAGGGATCTAGGGTTACAGAAAACACTGGTGCAAAGCCCAAAGTTCAAAAAAACGCTCAAAAACAGAATGTTGAGCCTCATAAGACAAAACAAAAAGAAACTGAAGTCGAAGCCTCAGAAATTGAGTTTTCAAAATACGTCCAGGGGATAGTTTCGGCAACTGTAGGCTTAGGTAGGGCGGATGATATGAAAATATTACAGAGAGAGATGGAGAGAAATACGTCGGCTATGCGACAAGAACTTATTGCCACTATTCGGCAGGAACTTGCAGCATTAAAGCCTGTTCCAGTTACTACATCTCCAAATGAATATGAGCTTGGCAGACGCCCTAATACAGAATCAATTCCAATCCCTACACCTCGCCAGCCTTTACAACAACAAGAAACTCCAGCTATTTCTGCCTCAAAGCATCCAACACCAAATTTTGGTAATTTAACCGCTGACGATTTCTTAGCACAATTGGACAATATACATATTAGTGACCCAACGACAGTTTCAAGTAGACCAGCTCCTTCTCAAGTAAATAATCCTTCACATGGTGGTTCTAGAACTACAGGTTCAAAAATTTATAGTTTTCATAAGTGGGGACTTAAATTTGATAACTCAAACATGACGGTTGATGAGTTTATATTTAGGATAGAACGACTGAAGGAATGCTATGGTGCTACTTGGAAAGAAATTGTCTCTCATTTCCATCAGTTTGTCACTGGTGAAGCTGAAACCTGGTTTTGGGTTTTCATAAAAATTAAACCTGATGCTGACTGGTTCAATTTACGTATAGCACTTATTGAACAATTTCGTTCGCTTGAAACAGATTCTGAACTATCTAAAAAAATGTTTGATAGACGGCAAGGTCTACATGAGAAATTCGACGATTTCTATATGGACATTTACAAGATGAACACTAGGCTTCGTGTACCTAAACCTGACTTTGAGCTTATTGCTTTAATAAAACAGAATACTCGTAGACGAATGGGTGAATTATTGTTAACTTACCAAACTTCAAGTCTCCAAGAGATGGTCTACATCTGTAGAAAAATCGAAAAATATATTTACGACCAAGATAATCCGAAAAACAAAGTCCAAATAGTACCTCAATATCGTAGAGCTATAAACGAAGTCGACTTTGAAGATAAACATTCTTCGACTGTAGTTGACGACTCTGTTGAGGCGGTACAATTAAAACGAGATACCAGTTCCTACACTTGTTGGAACTGCAAAAATGTTGGTCACAGCTACATTGAGTGCCCGGTTCCTCAAAGATCACTTTTTTGTTTCAAGTGTGGAAAAGAGGACACCACATCTCCAAAATGCCCAAACCCAAGATGTTCGGGAAACTTACAAAAGAGCAATTTGAACCCCGGAACATATTGCTCTTTGAACAAAAACCGGGATTCCCAAAAGTAAAAAAAAAAGAAATAGAAATAGAATCTCAAAATAATGAAAATAATAATCTTAATAAATTACAAGTAACATCTCAAAAACTACCTCAAATTGAAATTGATTCAAATTTACAGCCAAATAAAGATCAGGTTATTCAAATTCTAAAAAGACTAGTTGATGTTTATCCAAAAGATTCACCGCTTCCTAAATTAACTGAAAAAAATGAGTATCCGCCTAGAAAGTCATTGCACGAACGCCTTATAGCTTACCACGCAGCTAGAGAAAGAATATTCGGACCAAAGTCCAACCTAATCTCTAAGCGCATTTTAAAGATTCGCGAGAAATTAAAATCTAAAAAGAAATGTCAAAAAGCTATTGAAGCAACCACTCTCTGTTTACCAAAAGATCCTCGTCCATATGCAGAGGTAATAGTATGTGGAGAAACGATGTTGGGGTTGCTCGACAGTGGCGCCAGCATTAGTTGCTTGGGACAGGGTGGACAAGAGCTTCTAAAAAAATGGGGTATCACTTGTAAAGATTTTTCTGCAAATGTTAAAACCGCTGATGGGAAAAACCAGCCCATAAATGGAAAATTCATAACTTCGATTACGTATAATGGTCTAACTAAGGACATTGAATTATTCGTTGTACCATCACTGTCACAAAACTTATATTTGGGCATAAACTTCTGGTTGGCTTTCAATTTAGCACCTCAGTTAATATCAGAGATATCTGTTGACAAATTACCTACAAGTAACTTTATTGAAATACATGATTTATCAAAAGAACAATCGAGGAAACTTAAAGCAGCCATTAGCATGTTCCCGTCGTTTGCCATACATGGCTTGGGACGGACAACGCTAGAGGAACATTATATTGACACGGGGGATGCCAAGCCCATAAAGCAGCGGCATTATCCCGTATCCCCTGCAATACAGGAACTGATGTATGTGGAGCTGGAGCGCATGATGAAAATGGGCATTATTCAAGAGAGCAATAGTGCATGGAGCTCTCCTGTAGTTTTAGTACGCAAACCGGGCAAAAACCGGTTGTGCTTAGACTACAGGAAAGTAAATGCCGTGTCCAAAAATGATGCATATCCGCTTCCTCCTATTGAAGGTTTATTGTCTCGTGTGGGTGATGCAGTCTTCATATCTAGTATTGATCTCAAGGATGCGTTCTTGCAGATCCCACTAGAAAAGTCGTCTAGGGAGAAGACCGCCTTTACGGTGCCTGGCAAACCTCTTTTAGAGTTTGTGGTAATGCCCTTTGGACTATGCGGTGGTGTTCAACGCATGTGCCGTCTTATGGACAAAGTGGTGACCCCTGAACTAAAAAAAAATGTGTATCCATATGTCGATGATCTTTTGGTAATAACACGTACTTTCGATGAACACATAAAAGTGTTAATGCAACTCGCTGGTAGGTTATGTGCTGCGGGCTTAACTATAAATGTTGAAAAGTCAAAATTTTGCTACAAACAACTCAAGTTTTTAGGATATGTTGTGAGCAATGGTTGTTTAAAAACAGATCAGGACAAAGTAGCAGCAGTAAGCGAATTCCCTGTTCCAACTAGCCAGCGTCAAGTCAGACGATTTTTGGGTATGTCAGGGTGGTATAGGAGATTTATTCGTGACTATGCTACTCTGGCTACCCCTATAACAAATACTTTGAAAAAGGGGGTGAAATTTGAATTCAACAATGATGCTTTGAAAGCTTTTAACACGATAAAAGACATGTTGACAACAGCACCCGTTCTGATTAATCCTGATTTCTCAAAGCCATTCATAATTCTCTGTGACGCATCCGATTCAGGGATTGGATGTGTTTTATGTCAGTTGGACGAAGAAGGGGTGGAACGTCCAATATATTATTATTCCCATAAACTGAACGGTGCACAGAGAAATTATAGTGTTACAGAAAGGGAATGCTTAGCTGCAGTAATGGGGGTAGAAAAATTCCGTCCCTACATTGAAGGATATAGATTTAAAATAATAACGGACCATGCCAGTTTGAAATGGTTGATGGGACAGGGAAATCTTAGTGGACGATTAGCCCGGTGGAGCCTTAAACTTCAAGGGTACGATTTTGAAATTGAGCATCGCAAAGGTTCACTGCATGTGGTTCCTGATGCGCTCTCTAGAGTGTATTCATCGGATGCGGTTAACCTCGATGCCATTTCGATTGTAGACCCTACCGATGTGCTGCACATAGATCTTAAGGATTCCGCTTTTCAATCGGATGAATATCTTAAGATCATTGACAACATCAAAAAACAAAAATGTCAGCTACCTGACCTTACTGTCTCGGACGGTTTCGTGTACAAGAAGGTCAATCATTGTACAGGTAATCCATTGGAGGATGATTTAGTATGGAAGTTATGGGTTCCATCGGTGCTGACCAGTCAGCTGATTTCTCTGGCTCATCAGCCTGCCAAAGCTTCGCATGGGGGGATTGCGAAAACCCTTTATCGGCTCAAACAAAAATACTTCTGGCCAAATATGGCAAATCAAGTTAAAAATTTTATTAGCACCTGTGATACTTGTAAAACATCCAAAGCATCGAATCAAATACTTCGTGATCAAATGGGAAAACCCTTTGTTGTCGACTACCCTTTTCAACATTTATATGTGGACTTTCTTGGACCTTATCCGCGTTCAAAAAAAGGAAATATTCACATAATAATAGCACTTGACCAACTAACAAAGTTTGTTATAATTAAAGCTCTTCGAAAAGCTACGTCAGAAACTGCGATTCAGTTTTTACATGAAGAAATTTTCTGTTTATTTGGTGTTCCGGAATCTTTAATGACGGATAACGGAAAACAATTTACGAGCTCTTGTTTTAAATCATTTTTAGCATCTGTTGGAGTACAGCACATAAGAACAGCTTCTTATGCACCCCAAGCTAATGCTAGCGAAAGGGTAAATCGGTCCATTCTAGCTGCCATTAGATCTTATTTGAAGGATGATCAAAGAGGATGGGACACACACCTTCCTGCCATTGGTTGTGCTTTACGTACTGCGGTGCATTCTGCAATTGGTGTTTCACCTTTTGAAGCACTTTTTGGTCAAAAAATGATTGAGCATGGATCTGATTTCAAACTTCTACGTAGGCTTGGAAATATAAATAGCTCCGAATTGAACATGATTCCGAAAAGTTCAAAATTGAATATTTTACATACAAACATAAAAGAAGCACTCGATAAAGCTCATAGACAATACGAAAATAGATACAATACAAGAAGTAAGGCAGTTAGCTTTAAAGTAGGAGATATAGTTTTCAAGAGAAATTTCGTTTTAAGCGATGCATTCAAAAAGAAGAATGCAAAGTTGTGCCCTAAATTTTTAAAAGCAAAAATTACTAAAATTATAGGCAATCATCTCTACGAATTAGAGAATGAACAGGGACAGGCGATTGGTGTATTTCATTCAAAAGATATAAAAAAATAGTTGAAAGTAAGAATATTTTGCATGGCTGCTAGCCTGAACATGAGACTCAGTTTTAAGGGCGTGGGTTTCATATATTCACAAGTACAGGTTTCTTTTCATTTTCATTTATACGCTTGGCAGCTAGTAAAATGAAAAGGTTTTGTGGGAAACCTATTCATCCTCGAGTATATACTTCCGTCCCTAAACTATGAAAATATCACTCATTTCACTATCTCTAAACTGTCACTCTTAACTATTCTCTTAGTCTGTGAATATTGAAAAAAAAAAACATTTTTTTTGCCCTTATCTTACGAAATTTTATTTTTCTTAAGAACTATAATGTTTAAATGTCTCTTTGATTCCTCTCTTAAAATTTGTTTGTGTGGCTGAATTGTTTTATTATTGAAACAAATTTTTAATTTGTTTATAACATAGCTGGACTACGGATTGTTTATGGTTCTCTTTAAAAACAAATTTTCCTACTTTGACTCAACTTTTAATATTCATCTCAATGTAAGATATATGATGTTAGTTGGTTTGAGAAGCTGTGGTGTCTTTCGATAATATTTCTTTTTAATTGAGTACCAAATCAAATGACAATTAATTCGAGTGTTATATTATGTAAACTTGAGAATTTACGATATTCAAAATATTGCATACTCTTGGGCGAAACGGAACTGGCGAAACTATGGAGGTTAAAAATGGCTTGCAATATTTTTAAGGACATATTTTTTTTACGATACGTATTCATAATATAGACCCAAATTTAATTTTGAAAAAAAAAAAAAGTTTATAAAAAAAAAAAGAAAAGAAAAATAATCGAATACAAAAACAAATACTAAAAGAATAATTGATTATTTAAAAAAAAAAAAAAAAAAAAAGTATAAATGAAAACTCTATATAAAAAAAAATTGAGCTCACGAGAGGAATCGAACTCGTGAGCAATTTCGTTCGACTCACGCATCATCATAACACGAAATTCATCTTGATGATCTGTACCAGAAAAAAAAAAAGTAAATACATATTTTCTTATACAAACAAAAAATTAAGAAAAAAAAAAAATGACAAACAAGCGAAAATTTCAAGGCTACATTTTTCGAGAATCGATTTTGAAAGTGTCCACTAATACATGGGCAAAATTAAATATGGACGATTTCCGAAATCGTAAAATTTATTAAATTTAAACTAAAAAAATTGGAAATTGCCACACTTATTTTTGAAATATTCAAATTAAATTTTTAATTTTAGTTTCACATTTTTGTAGTCTAAATTCACACTGTCTATAGATGCTTGTGACATTTTTTTAGTGTGTGGGTGTGACTCCGAAGGCTTGGCCATTGAGTATATAAATACCCCCACTCAACACAATTTTGTTCTTTTCTTTTGGTGTTTTTTTTTAACAAGGTATATGGTGCGGCTGTGTTATTAAAAAAATAAAATAATAAAATAAATTGAAAATTTAAAAAGATTCAAATAATTTTTGTAAAAAATTTTAGTTGTGAATATTTTAATTAATTAAATATAAATGTTCATATTGCCGAGCCTACATACATATATAATAAACGAAAATTATAGAAGGTAATATCTCTGTTTTATAAGTAACTTCTTCTAAAGACTACACCGCATTTTATTTCAGTTCGTGCAAAATACCAAAAATTGGTAGAAAACCATACTATTGGTTTTATTGGTTGTTGCGTGAAATTTTTACACTAGTGAATATTGTAAGTGTTTTATTATATCACATTCAAGAAATTCACGCCGAACCACTCTGTGCAAGCCTAAGATCCTTCGAACCACATTGGAGGTTATAATCAAACCAGCCACGAAAACTCAAGGCCAAGCCCATAGTGTCGAGGTCATCTTATTCCTCAAGAAAAGTACATATTTCCTTGACACATAACATAATAAAAAAAAAAAAAACACCTACAACCTCAATTATACAAAATTATACACACGAATAAAACACGAAGAAAAAAAAAAATAGCCATAATCGGATATATGTACATAGTATGTACCTGTAAAAAAAAAAAAAAAAAAAACAAGAATACAAAATTACGATTCAATGATTAGATCTGACTGTACTAATCATACTACACATGACATCAACAAAAGCCTACAGTCGATCTATTAGCGCCATAGTCTCCCCAGCAGCCAGTCCAGCAAAGAGAGCACCACACGCTCCAACCGGTACTCCTCCGATCAACCTGGTTCTGATTTGCAGATTTGATCTCTCTCTACATATTTTCGTGCAAAGTTGTACATCATCATTGAATCCAGCATATTTAAATTATTATTTAATTAAAGCTAAGTATTTTTATTTCTTTTTATTCAAACAATTTAAAAAAAAAAAACATATATAATTATTTTTTTTACTTTACTTATATATTTTATTTTTATTTTTAAATTATTGTTGTGAATTCTGTTCGTTCAAATTTTGTTTTTTTGTTTCCCTTTTTTAAGTTTCAAAGTTTAGCAAAACAGAAAAAAAAAAAAAAACAAAAAGTAAATACCTGTATCATCTTCTGTAAATATACCCTCGATGCTGTGCACATCATCCTGGAGAGAACATCGAAATTATTTAAAACAACAACGAAACGAAAAATTAAATCAAGAACAAAACAAGGTACTCCAAAATTTACCTAAAACTGCAATTAATTTTGACGGGGTAAGTGATTAAACAAATCAAAAATAAAACATTTATTTGAACTGAACGAATATTAAAATATTTAAAATAATTTTTTTTTGTTTAAACGATTTCTATATATGATGAATTGGTGGCTTTAAATTTTAAAAATAATGGTGAAAACGATCATGTTTTATTGTTTAATGCTTGTATGAAAACGAAATTAATACATAGAACTCACAAACAGAGAAAAACATACATACAAAAAAAAAAAAAAAGAAAGAATATACAAAATTAAAAACAATATTAATAATTTTATGTAAAGATTTTTTTTAATTTTTTTGTTTGTGTTAGTAAAATCAAAAATACAATATTTTAAATTTCAAGATACATTTTTTTTTTCTTATTTAAGTTTAAATTCATTCCAAATTTTTTTTATAAAAACAACAACATTATTTATAATTAAATTCTCACTTGGGTACATTTAAGTTTATATAGATTTTTTTTCATATACATATATTTAATTTTTTTTACTTTTACTTTTTGGTCCTTTGATCAGTAGGTATTTTTTTTATCATTTATCTATATATATATATTTTTTAGGTTTAATTATTTTTATTTGTTTGAATAAAAATACGGAATTCTTATATTGAAAATTTAAAATATACTGTTCTTCATTTATCCTTCGATGGTGTTTTCAAGTTGGATTGAATTTCCATTCAAAGATACATTTATGTATGATATTTCTTAATTGAGAATTTATGAAATTTTTTTTACGATTGTATAGGCACTAGTTAAAAAAAAAAAAAAACTTATGTTTAGGGTTTAAAAAAATATTTTAGGTGGATGTGGCTCTGTCAAAGATAGCTAAGACATGTTGATGGCGAAGACAAACGGATGATATCGTAGACGTTATGTAGACGTATCAACGTAGGGGTTATCATTTAATTCGAGGACATGGTAACCAGGTTGCTTCATATGAGTATTCATTTGATACAAGGGTGGGACACTCCTCCGAGAACTATACCACCTAAGTTCTCCTCACTCCATTTAAAGTTAAGTTTATTTCTCTGATGGGACAAATACGCTTCGCGACTTTTAAGTACGATTTTTTTATGGCATGAAAGACGTAACGGCCGTCCAGACTTCCAACAGCAAGAACCCCCCCTCCGACGAGCTAACTATTGGCCATGCTAGCATGCCATGCAGTTGGAACCTGGACACCCATCTTCTTTAGCCACCAAAACTGTCTCAGGGTCCCTGTAAATTTTGAGATTTACGGTGGTATATATATAAAGTGGATGGTCATAGAAGTTTTTAGAATAAATGATTTATTTCTAACTCGAAGAACAACACGAGAAGTACGTTACATGTGTTATCACACAAATACCTCTTATAGAAATAAATTAGTTATGGGAGCTTTTATTGTATACCACCTGATTAAACCGTAGTAAAGTTTAAGATAGTATTATGCGAAGAGGTACATTTATTTATGAACAATATAGCACCGTGTTGCAAATATGCATGGAACTTACAGTTTAGACTGAAAAATTGTAAAAAAAAAAATATTTTATTAAACATAAATTGATTATAAACAACCTCTGAAATTGTTTTGACACCAATGCTATGTACATCAATTTATGAGAAAAAAAATTGAAAATCGTTGGAGCGGTTTTAAAATAAAATAATTTTTTAGGGGAGTACAATAACTGTGGCGCCAAGAATTGATAATGGTTTTATGTAGAGGGGTCAAAAGAAGCATTTTTTATTATGAGAGGGGGGTCTATCTCGCCCCGTTTAGGAGGTAGGGGCAATTTAAAAAATAAATTATTTAAATTTAAAAAAAAATTATTAAAAAACAACGGCAACACTTGCAATAAAGTTCTATACCGGTTTTGAAAGTCAGAAATCTGATTTTGAAAGCTTAAAGACTGTTCTATAACCCTAAATTTAGATTAAAATATTTATGTCAGTAGCTTTTGAAAAATTCGGATGCAAACTCAAAATTTTGATAAAAAAAATGTTTAGACCAATTTTTTTCAAAACCGTGAAATGAAGTGCTAAATTTTTGAAGTCAGTGTACATATTAGTTCTGAGTAGAACACAAAAAACAAAATGGTTTTATGTCTTCTATTTCTTGAGAAAATTGACAATTACTAAAACTACTTTTTTATGAGATTTTTGTTTTTTTGCTTGCATACATAAATACAGTGCTAGCACCCAACATTACGAAGTATAAACAGTGAGGTATATTTGTAGGGTACAAATCAAGCATTTTTTACTATGGGAGAGGGGGTCTGTCTCATCCCGTTTAGAAGGAGGGGCAGGTTTTTAATTTTTTAATTTTGGTACACAAAACTTTTAAATTTTTTTCAAATATTCTCCCTAAAAAATTGATCAATATCAGTTAAACTGTTTATGAGAAAATCGAAAATCAAAAAAAAAGGTTCTATGGGAGGTACCATTTTTAACCATTTTTCAGAAATTTTTTTTATAAAATGGTTGCCTTTTTGTAAAAAAAATTACTGAATTTTTTTTAAAAAAGATTTTCATTTTTTGCTAAAAAAAAATTTTACGGCAGTTACCATTATTTTTGGTTTTACAAAAATGAAAAAAATCCTGTGGGGGGAATGCCAAAAAAATACTAGGTACCAACTTTGAAGAAAATCGACTTACCCGTTTAGGCTGCAGCCGAAAGGACATACAGACAGACGGACAGAATTGCGAGACCCACTTTTTTCGAATTCGCTATCATCGTAATGTCAACTTTGATCAAAAACCCGAGTTCAATTTTTTTACGAATCAATAATTTGCCATATAGTACCTATATATCGCAAGTAAAAATTACTTAATTTTTTGGTAAAAAAAAAATTGCAGAGAAAAATGAAATTTCCTTTTTTTGCAAAAAAAAATTGTACGGCGGCTACTGTTATTTGTGGACTTAAAAAATTAAAAAAACGTGTCGTGACCTGACTGACAGACAGACAGAATTGCGAGACGCACTTTTTGGATTTTACTATCATCTTAGTGTCAAGTTTGATCAAAATCTCGAGTTCGATTTTTTACGAATCCCTAACTTGCCATATGTACATCGGTAGGTAGTAGGTACTTATGTATCGTAAGTAAAAAATTAAAGAATTTAATTTTAAATTGTTACCTATTAAAAAATAAATATTTTTGATTTTTTATAATATTTTTGCTCAAAAGTCGCAATAAAATGTGACTTTTTTTGAAAAACTAAATTATTCAGGTAGTATATCTTATACCTATCTTTAATATTAGAATAACATTCTTTTATAATTTTTTAAGCCAAAAAAAACTCATCAACACAAAATTTAAATATCGCAACCTTGCGATTCCCATACGTTATATAGACTATAGATAGTGAAAAAAGGCAACAACGATAAAAGAACAAAAATGAATAATATACCCACCAATCAAAGTAAATTCGAATACCTACCCATGTAAAATCGTCATATAGCTATAGCTACCGTTTTCACAGCATAGACATGAGTTTTTTTCTTCTCCTTATTCTGGTCGTTGTCATGACGATAACTTGTGATTTAGTTAAGCTAAGTACAGACGATTGTCAGATCTTACAATATTGTCAGATATGTCAGTGAAAAAACTGTTCCAAATGTCTTACAATCGTCTGAACACACAATTTTGTCTGACAATATTGTCAGACACGTCATTGTCAGACGACAATCTGACAAAAAATTGTCAGGTATCTTACAATCGTCTGAACACACAATTTTTATAATTGTCAGTCGATTAGGACATTGTCAGACTCATTGGTCATTGTCAGATGTTTTATTTGAAAACATCTTACAATTGCTGACAATTTCTTCATTGTTCGAAATGTCAATGAGTTGGTTAAAGAGAGATAAAAAAAATAGCTGACAATCAAATTGGGGAGAAATCTACCAACCGTGTGAACGGACAATTTTTCATTGTAAGAAATATGTCAATTGTCAGCTAATTGTTAGCTATTGTCAGGCCATTGACAGTTCTGACAATCGTCTGTACTTAGCTTTATCTCCACTATTCCCCCTATTGTTGTCAGAATCAAAATAATACAACCCTCTCCTTCTATTTTTTGCTTCTGCTTTTAGTTTTTCCTTCCACTTAAAAAAAAAATTTTTGTTTTCTTAAGTTTCTTAAGAACATCATGAGGAAGCTATATACCAAAATCCAGCTTCCCGGCGATTATTTCCGAATTTGGCTGTTTTTTTGGCTTCATTGACTGGACTAATTAGCGAACTAACGAATGACATTTTGACATTTAAGGCGAATTAAAGGTTCTCAATTCGGGAATTTTAATACTGATTTCTTACACTCACAAGTTTATTCGTTCGACTCGCCAGCGGTAATAGGGGGTTTACTTTCAATTACAATAAATAAATTGAAGGATTAGGTACCTATGTATGTCGCCTTTATGGCATACAATTGTGAATCTCACATACCTATACTTATATCATATAACTTAGGTACACATAGCATAACTATCTTACCTTTTTTATTCTAAACATTTCTTTCAATTATTAATCCAAGCCAAACCATATGCATGTTTACAAAAATAAGACTCTTTCTACACTCATCAGCAGGTAATCTTGGCCACACTTGGTTTTTGTTGTAAATCGCCCTCAAAAAATTTTTTGTTAATGATTTGATTGTAATTTTGTTAAATGTGCATATTTTGATTGTTTTAAACCCTTTTAAGATGATTCCAAGGTTTACTTTATTTTTAGTAACGATAATTTAAAATTTTACATTTTCTCAGAAAAAAATATTTAAATTAAAAACAGTATAAAATGAAAAATTACGTTTTTTTTTGAGGGTTTGATACATGTCGGTATCATGTATTCCCTCCTCTTGGCCATACTACTGTCTGCATTCGATCTGGCATACTCGGGATTAATTTTTTAATATCCCTTTGCGATAAGCTCTCCCAAGCGGCCAGTGCAGCATTCCTAAGCTCGTCCAGTGTTTGTTGAGATTTAAATCCGGACTGCACGCGAGCCACTGCAGTTTTTGAATTCCAGTGCCTTGAAGGTATTCATATACGGAACGCGCTGCATATGGTCGTTCATTGTGCTGCATAAAGAAGAACTGATCGTACTCTATGAACCCCATATAGGGTAAGACGTGTTCTTCAAGGATCTTCTCAACGTATCGTGTTTCTTTTAATCGATTATCAACGATGGCCAACTCCGTACACCCTTCGGAACTTATACCCCCCCATACCATAATTGAGCTTCCATGAAAAACCATAGTTTCAGTGGTGGTGATGGATAGAAACTGCTCTCCTCTTCGACGTTTATGGAAAAGAAGACGAGAACGTATATGAATAAGAAGAGGATAGCAGTTTCTACACATCACCACTACAGAAACTATGGTTTTTCATGGAGGCTCAATTATGGTATGGCCAAGAGGAGGGAACACATGATACTGACGTGTCTAATTTCCTAATTTTTCCTTTTATACTGTTTTTAATTTAAATGTTTTTTTCTGAGAAATGTAAAATTTTAAATTATCGTTATTTAAAATAAAGTAAACCTTGGAATTATCTTAAAAGGGTTTAAAACAATCAAAATATGCACATTTAACAAAATTACAATCAAATCATTAACAAAAAATTTTTTGAGGGCGATTTACAACAAAAACCAAGTGTGGCCAAGATTCCGTGCCGCTGAGTGTATTTCAGAATAAGGAATAAATTCAATCACTTTCAACACCCTACTATTTTGAAGCTAAAATTTCTAAATTCGACAAAATTGTTAGTTCTATTGCTGAGCTTACTCTTCCCAGTCCACTAATCTAAAATATTTTATATAATATGTACAATATACATACTACATAATATACATACATATATGGAGTTATTACTAATCCCTTTGAAAAGATATCCATGCAGAAAATGAGGTACATACCTGCTAAACAAATCCCAATTGGGCTTTTCCAAAAACTATCTTTGTCTTTTCTCTTTCTAATTTTGACAGTTCAAAACAACAAAAACAAAACATGTGATATCATACTTGGAGAAATGTAAACAAATGCTTTTTCAGTGCAATGTGGATTTTTAATATTTTCTGTGATTTTTGTTTATATAAATAAGCTTGATAAGTTATTGAAGTTGTTTTTTTTGTTAAATTGGCGTTATAACCATCGTTTTATACTTTTTTATTGGAAAACAAACAAGCACTATATTATAAAAATATTTGTCGTTTGTTTACCTTTCACCAAGTTCAGACCAGCTGTTTCCTATTTTTTTTGCTTATTTGAAACTGACGGCTGGTGGAAAAGCCCAATTCCCAAACAGACAACACCAAACCAGTATGACCAGTTGATGTGAATTTATAAACGAAAACAAAAAGATAACCAAAAACCAATCAACAAAAGTAACTGGGTCACACCAAGCTACAGAAAAAAATGCCTGTACTGCCAACGATACTTTTTTTTTTTTGCATAAAGCCGAGTATACAAACATAAGTGGTAAGAATTTTTTTTTTGGAAGAAAAAAAATCTGAGTTGAAATAAAAAATTTGTAATTTTTGAATATAAATTTTTTCAACAGGTTTGGTTCACAGATCTATAATAAAATTTTAAACGTTTACAATTTTTTTTGCGACAAAATCACTCCCGTAAGAAGTACATGTATTTTTTTTCGAGGAGGAACTGTATACCAGGCTTAAAAGACACAAATAAAAAAAATGTAATGTTTACTCTTTTCTTCTTTAGCGATCGTACTCAATTTTTTTGTTTCTATTGTGCTACAAAGAAGAAAAAACACAAACAATATACACACACTCTTGAATGCGAAGATCAACCGTTGCGTGGGTTTCAGTGAGCTGGAAATGAGATGAGTACATATACTCACTGAAACCCACCCAACGGTTGATCTTCGCATTGAAGAGTGTGTGTATATTGTTTGTGTTTTTTCTTTTTTGTAGCACAATAGAAACAAACAAATTGAGTACGATCGCTAAAGAACAAAAGAGAAAACATTACATTTTTTTTCGTTCTGATTCAAGTGCTTTACTTGTGTGGTTTTTATGCAAAAAAAAAAGGTTCGTTGGCAGTGCAGCGCAGGGATTTTTGTCTCTAGCTTGGTGTGACCCAGGAGCCCTACGCTGTATCTCGTTCCGAAAGTGAAATTTTCCGAAAACGAATATTTTGTACTCTCTATTTCTAAAGCGGAATGAAATCACTTACGGATTGACAGTTCCGAAAGTGAAATTTTTGTACCTGGCAACTCGGTTCCGAATGTTAAAAACATTGAAATGCGGAAAATTTGTTTCTACAGCAAATGTGATAGCGAAACGAACAAGAAAAGTCGCAAAATGTAAACTTTTTAATAAAATCTTAATAAAAATAACAATTTAAGCAAATAAAATGTTTTTATAGTGAATCTTAAGCAAAAATTTACACACGAAGGAAAAAAAAATTGATATGTTGGAGGAATTTATGTGTGGGCATCCTGATTTGGCAAAGGGACATTTAAAAACCGCTGACGCTAAACAAACTTCCAACAATTTGTGCAATAGACTTAAATAATAAAAATAATGTTACATTTGTCACGTATAATTTTTCGCGCATTCGCTCTTCATTATTGTCTGCATCCATCCACAGTGCAACTGAATCCATTTTATATTATATTAATTTTTTATATTTTTTTTCTTTTAAAACAAAAAATTTCTTTTCTACCTTGTTTTTCAAAAGAGTTTGAAACTCGAAAAAAACTAATCCGTAAATGGGATAAGTATTAAGTACTATTTTTCTCCATTCCGAAAGTTTTACAGAGTTCCAACTTTGTATATATAACCTATAGTACTATCACCGTGTCGAACGCCCGACGCGCCACTATACGATCACACATGTAAATACTTACTATCCATTTTCCACAATGCGGAGAGTTGTGTTCGGAGACTAAAGAAGCGTTATCCAAAGAAGAAAAGTGCGATAATAAAAGAATGCATACAAAATGTATGAGTTATGGCTAGTTGCACCAAACGCTTTTAAATATTTACTGTTTCGTTAAATTTTATCGGCTGCACCAACCAATTTTAGTTTTAAAAGACCGATAAACAAGCCAATAAACTAAAATGCCATTTTCCTCCAGGTAAATTTTAAAAGCGAGTTTTAACGAAAATATCTTCAAAAAAAATATTTCACTTTTGATAGGACATTTGAAAGTTAAAAATAAATAAATTCAAAAGTGAACAGGTAAAATCCATTATTTTTCTTTTCAATTTTTTCCTATTCAAGCCTAGTACATATATACCTACATCAATTCTTTAAAAAAAAAAAAAAAATGGTGGTGAAAAATTTTTTTTTCCGCATGAAAAATGTGTGTGGTGAAACAAAAAAACAAAACAAGTTTCAAAAGGGTAGTCACTCACTTCCATTTTAAACCAGGTGTCATCTCTCATAGCGAGAGATAGCGATCTTACTTACACTAGTGAAGCTTTTTCGTTCAGTTCAAAAATTAGCTGACAAAATCCAGGGATGGTTCGCAAACAGCATTTTAGCTAAAAAATCAGAGAAATACATTCGTGCAATCCAAAAATTTATCAAGCCGATAAATTTTATAAGAATTTTGGCAAAAACTGGTTTTAGTGGATTTTGGTGCAACTGGCCATTAGAAGGAAAAAAGGAAGCTAAAATTTTGTGAATTGTTTTTTTTTTAATAGGTTTAATTTTGATGAAGAGAAAAGGGAAAAGTTCTATTTACAAATATCGAACTAAACAAAAAAAAATCCAAAAGCGAAACAGTTCGATGCGCGGGATATTAAATGGAGCTTTGTTTTAAATTTTAAATTAAATATTTCTGTGGTGTGATTAAATATCTTTAACAAAGAAGATACCGATAAAGATGCTTTAATATATCTGGAAAAGCTTAATCGTGTTTCTTCAGATCTCTGGCCAGAAAAAATTAAGTTGTGTTTTTTGTATATTCTCAAGTGTGTCGCATCTTTGTTATTTTTTTTTTTGTTTATATTCGATATTCGTTAAGGCCGTTAAAAGCTATTTTGAATCAATAATTCAACAAAGTCCATTAAAATAGTGGTAAGTCTTCTACTTGGCTGATGTATTTCACTAGTAGTATATAGAATTTGTATTATTAAAAAACCCTTCTTATATAAACTAGCCAGGCCCTGGGCTAAAAACAAAAACTTCCAATTTAATGATTAGGAATTCTAGTCTTGTTGGATATAGTTCACACTAGGTATTCGTCACGAAATCTATGTAAGATGAACTGAACTTAGCAAAAATTGCGTATTGACAAAGGCCTTACCAATCCGATGGTGAGTCCAAGTGAGATCGTCGGGACGAAACGCCAATTTTTGTAGGACTTAAAGGCCGTTAAAAGCTATTTTAAATCGATAAGTCGAATAATTAACCTTTAATTTATAATTTATAACATATAGACCTAAAGTTTTTCGTATGCGTTTTTTCTGAATCTTTTCATTTGCTCCACGTTCCAGAAATAATAGCCAAGAGTGACACCCCTATCCATATATCCTCATCTACTTGGTCTAAGGGGCTTTCGAAAGAAGATATGCTGGCAATGCATGGTGAATTGAAATTAAATAGATGCATATACCGATTCATTTGGTTATAAACATTTGGCAGAGCTCGGTGATTAATGATTACTCTACAAATGGTGTTATTATGGAAATCAATAAGTTATACGACGAGGCATACCAGCTAGGAGAGGTGGAAGCCAAAGAGATGACGCGCGGCAAATACTTGGGCATCTTCAACAACGTGAAAAAGAAGTCTTCTCCGTAATAAATGGACACACTGCTGAATTGGCTGTGTCTCAAATTTGTAGAAAGTAAGATTTTAAAACTAAATAAAAAAAAACAACATATATGAAAAGGTACCATGTCCGATGTCGTCTTACCAATAAATATTTTCTTTATTATTTCAATAAACAATAATCTGTTTTAAGCAGGGATCGAAAGTAAATCTCAACCTTTTGAAAGGTCTCTTAAATTACTCTCACTTGTTGAGATTTTCAAAAATGATCACTTGATAACCAGTTTACTTATTTTTTTTTGTTGGTTTTCGGTTTCTCTCAGAGAGAAACTTTTGTTTTGATTTTTTTTTACGTTTTGGTTAACCAGTGACCACTTATCGCTGAAAGACAAAAACAAATCTCATTTGGAGATTTTTAATTTGCTTTACCCGTTAGAAAGCAAAGATTAGTGAAAGTGCTTAGTGATAGTGAGTGACCTAAAATGGTGCGAAGGTCAAATTTAAATATTCGAAATTATTTTGATTTTAATCAATTAACAGGGAAGTCAAAGTGTCATATATGTAATTTTGATCTAAATGGGTCCCATTTAACAAATTTAAAAAGACATTTAGAACTAAAACACCAAGAAATATTAGAAAACGAAATAATTCAAAATAGTGTGCAAGATACGGTGGTGGTGCCAAAAAAAAACACAAAAATTTCTCTAGAATATAATAAAGAGGATTTTATCAATTATAAAAATTGTAACAAACGATGGGAGGCCATTCAAACGTTTGGACAGTGAAGGGTTTAAAGAAATTGTTGGCCCAATATTTGTAGGGTTGGGTATTTCACCCATAACATCTTGGAGTTTGTTGATGTTAGACTCCAGTCAATTAAAGACCAAATACGCTAAATTGCAAAGGGGAGGATTTTGTCACTGAAAATTAATTGTGCGACGCGGTTGGACAGATCAATTCTTATTATAAATCTTCAATTTATTGAACTTAAAAAAGATTCCCTAAATATTTGTGTTAAATCGTTGGGTATGGTCCAACTTTTTGAGCGTCACACCGGACAACTCATAAAAGAAAAAAATTTAGAAATTCTGTCTGATTTTCAAATCGATCTTAATCAGATTTATAGGTGGGTTTTAACTGTTTTTAGTAAAATCAAATGAAGCAAAATTTTGGCAACCAAATATAATGATAGTCCATTGAGATATTACAAAATTTTGCCCGAACCTCACATTTAGAATAGGACAAGGTTTTTTTTTTTTAATGTGTAGGGTGCATCAGTTGCAGTATACAAAATAATTTTCGGGGTTGTAAGCCACCACTTCCCCTCATTTTGCGGGTGCGGATGGTGCTAAAGAGTATTCGCCATATCTAGAGAACCATAAGTTCCACAAACAAAATTTATCCTTAGTTTTGTAAAAAAATTAATTTTCTATAATTTAGCTATACAAAAGTTTACTGAGAAATAGCATAAACAAAATTATTTTTATTTTTTTTATTTTTAATTTTGAATTAAAAAGAAACAAAAATAATAAATGGATCTCGGGCCTAAAAAAACTTATATCATGATATTGTAGGTGTTGCCGTTTGTTTTTCTTTGATTTTTTTCTATTTCAAGTCCATTTTTTAGAAAATTACCCGTCCCGCCTAAACAGGGGGAATTTGACTCCTTCTTATACAATTTGTTTCTTGTCTTCACCCAACGTCCTAGTTTTTTTTAAGTATATTATGCAAAACACCCTGTATATATGAAAAATAAAAATAGAGAAATACTTCAAGAACTTATAATTTTATTCGTTTCTTAGATAAGACATGAAAATAGTTACTTCCTATTGTTTACAGAATTATTAAAAAATATCTTTATATAATCGATACATATTTTATTTTAACAGAATATGCGGTACACAAATTATATAAAAGCATATAGTATAATTGGTTTCCGAAAATTAAAAGAATTTTTGTTTGGCCTATTTAACACTAATGGCTTTTTTTTAGTATTACTTCAGACATCGGGAGGAATATGCTGAAGGCGGTAGAAATTCTTAATGAAACTTCCGGAATGAGTGAAGAGTTAGATTTAGGGGTAAAGGAAACTGTAGATTCCATCACATTTCCCAATATTCAATCCATACGTTGTGCGGCTCATACACTTCAACTATGCGTTAATGACATAAATAAACATGTCAATATTTGTCAAAAAATTGAAACTGCGAGGAAGTTATGTAAAACGTTAAGAACTCCAAGAACTTACAAATTTTTAACTAAATGCATATTATGTACAATGTATATACATATACATTTTCTATTTGACAAGTAAAAGTATACAAGGTACGAACGTCTTGTGAGCTCATAGATCAGTTATTGTTTGTTGAAAAACAAATATTTTCAGTTTTATTTCTATCTCTAAAAACTATGTAAAATAACTGACCCAGAGCTCAAAAGACGTTCGTATGATAAGTTTGGTTTTTATAATAAATTAAAACATTTTTTTATGTCTTGTTCTATACCCACTAAATATAGACCATATTATTGCAATCAGATACATGTATACCACCACTTCACGTTTCCACTAGGTGGAATTCTACATATAATATGCTACAAAAGTTGCTAGAAATAAAATCATTCCTTATGGAACAACAGATTTTTGAAGATACGGTAGACTGGCAATGGATTGAAGAGTATTTCGAATCTTTAAAGCCTATTTGGATTGCTACACTTAAAATGCAAGGAGAACAACTTGTATTAAGTGACTTCTTCAAAATTTGGATGGAGCCTAAACAGCATTACGAAAACGGTTCCTGTGATCTAAATATAAAACTACAAACGGCATTAAATGAAGGAGAAGGTTTGCTTTTGGAAAATGTACCAATGTTGAGTGCAATTTATTTTGATCCTCGAGTCAGTTTGGTATTGACCAATAACCAAAAAGTATTGGCAAAAACTCATTTGAAAAAAATTGCGAAGGCCATATTGAATATAAAACAGGTATAAATTCAAAAATAGGGCGGGTCAAAATTCTGTTCCCAAAAGTCCTGATGTTCTGGATTTCAAAAATGAAAGTTTAAATAAATAATAATAAATAAAACCCATTGCCATTTTTTATTTTATCTAATATAATAAAATAAAATTGTACATAAGCGGAAATGAAAATTCACAAAAGATATTTCATAAAATTATACTTAAAACTTAAAACATTAATATTTTCTAAAAATCCATCAAAGTAAAAAAGATGATTACAACCGCGAGATTATTTTTGTATATTAAAATAAAAAATAGAACACGTTTGTGAAGAAGGTCTAATGATAAGTCTTTTATGATTGTACATCAGTTCCTCTTCCTATTCCTGCATTTTGTTGTAGTTTTATTATGAATGTACGTTCTTAAAATTTTAAAATTTGTTATAACTACACCAATGACTAATGAGTCTGTCTCGCCTGTATGCCTGACATCTGATCCTGATTTGAATATAAAGTAGGTACAAAGATACAAAACATGATTATCGATTTTTAATTTTATTGACTTGTTCCAATACATACTATCAGACCGAGAGCCCACAGCAAATTTTGGGTGTGAATATGCTAACAAAAATTCACTGGTATTTTTATATAGATCTTTAATTTTTATAAGCAAATGTGAGTCTTTCATTTCGTGGTTGAGGCTTTTTGTCGGTTATGGTGCATTGAAAATGCATTTTATTTTTAAAACCCAGATATAAAGTATAGCAACTAAATCATTATATTTAATAAAAAATATGATAGACATGAAAATGGGGGTCTAAGAAGTCTTGGATGGGGTTTCTGCATCCAAGAGGAACCCAAAGATTAGTATGAAACCAGTCTCAGAATAAAATGTTATAGCATTTAGAAACATGTTCTCACTGATGGAAGCTTCCCCTCTGATAACATAATATGGTAATTTAAGACTTTTTCCATGGGTCCGTTTATATCTACTAGATACACTAAAATAATGCAGCTTACCGACAAAGGCCCCAACTACGGCATACAAGACTTTCATATTTGAATATGAAAAGTGAAGACCTTTCTAAAAATACCAGTGAATTTTTGCCGTTTTTTATAAGTGTATGCAAAACCAATAGTAGCATTATTTAACTCCAGCTACGGACACAAACGGCTGCTCATGAGATACAAAATTGGGGAAGCACAAAACCTTTTAAAATACAGATTTTAAGAAGTTTTTCGATCTTGTACAAGTGCAGGAGGAGACCATTTTGACAAATTTTTGAAAGTAAAAAAATTTGAGCTAACTGTAAAAATAAAAATTAATAAAACAGCTGATATTTAAAAATATATATATTTTTTATTTATTTTAGAGTTAAAATGGTTATAATTTTTGATCTAAGTCTAATATTGGCAAGTTTTATACCTTTTAAGAAACTTCAAAAACATGGTCAATTTTTAGAAACAAAAATTAGTTCGAAGTTATACGATTTTTTTAGTGTGCTCTTTTGAAAAATTAAGTAAAAAAATAGTTCTGATCAAAGCGTCATGAAATTTATGAATTTTTAGCAAAATGGTGCAGAAAATTTTAAATATCTTAATGCAAAAAATTGATCTCATTATAAGGCAATATTTTAGTGTAAAAATAAAAAAAACAAAAATTAATTATGGACAGGGTGACCAAAAAACTGGGTCAAAGAAGGGGTTTTTCGAAATTTTTAAAAAATAGCCGTTACTCGAAAACCGAAATGATGCGGTAAGGACAAGTTACTAAATTCTGAGTGGTCATACCTGGCATATCACCAGTTTCAGTTTGGACCATCATTTATGGGACACCCTGTATTTTTATCTTTAATCGAAAAAAATGATTAAAAAATGGGTGCATGACTGGGTCGCACGAACTTACTCTTATATGCGATCACACACTGTGGTTTTGTCATGTAATGTATTGACATATAAACAACTAAATAAACACGCCTACTTGATGGAACGAATGAACAGAACCAACAAGCAGAATCGATCGTGATACAAGACAATTAACTTAGTGTTAAAAACCTATCGTTTTAATAAAGATCTTTTTATAGTAAAATAATTCAACATTAAATGTTTTCTTGTTATGTACCCATGTACATTGTACATAACAGTTTTATAGTATGAATAATTAAGATCTATTAGTCGGATTAAAAAAAATACAATAGCTATGGGAGCCTATATTGTATGCCACCTGCTAAAAACGTTTTTTAGTATAAGGTAGTATTATGTGGGAATACAAAAATTACAATATATAGCACCGCGGTGCACATATGCATGCATAAAACTAACAGTTTATAATGGTTTAAAAATTGGTATACAAAATTCATTAAACAACCTCTGAAATTGTTTTAACACCAATTCGATGTACATCATCCGATTTCTAAAGGAAATCTCAATTTATGAGAAAAAAAATTGAAAATCGTTGAAGCGGTTTTTTAAATTGTTTTTTTATACATACAATTTTAAAAAATTAAAACAAAAATGGTAAGCAATTTTGTAGCCTCTATTAATGCGGAGTTAAAAAATTAATTAAAAAAACTATCATCCACCCATTTTCGAAATATGGAATTTTCAAAAAATAATTTTGAAAATTTTTTCAAAAATCAATAATTTATTCTGTGAAAATTTTGGTATGCAATATTATTAGAACTTATTTGAAGCTTTTGTGCAAAAAAATTCATTAAAATAAGTTCAACTGATAATGATAGTCAACATTTTTTATCTTTTTAATGGATCAAATTAAAAATCTCAAAATCATACAGGTGATAGATATTATTGATTTATATATTGTGTAAAGTTTAGTTAGATTTTTCAAATTGTTTTCAACCGAAATATTGACAAATTTCTATTGTTTGATTTATCACCCCATTACTATTTAGTTATTGCACCCATAAAATTAGTTTTTTTAATTCAAATTTAAGAAAACAGGCAATAAATTTGATATATCATACATAACTGTACATCTTACACGACCTACATAATACTTAAATAAAAGTCTCGAAAAAAGGGGTTGTTTTTCATTTCCAACCGACGAGTTTCAGTGCTATTAAGAATATACTGGTGGGATATAGCTATTCTAAAGACGGCGGAGTGTGCGCAATAAAAAACCATGACCTTGGCAAATTGGCCTCGCATCGGGAAAAAAATCGCTATAAATGTAGTAGGTATTTTTATCATATAAGAATTGTCCCTCTTGATTTGTTTGGTTGGTTGATAACTTCTGTTTTAAAAGTAGATCAGGTTGAACAAATTGTTTTGGACATAAAAAAAAGATTTTTACCATATTTTAAGAAAAAATATAAGGCAAATCGATACATTAAATGTAAATTTTTAATGAAACATAAGGAATGGGTTCAGGGAAAGTTTCTTGTAATTTTTAAAGAAAAAGATGTTGGCATGAAGTGTATGAAGATTGTTGTGCAAAGACAAAAAAAAAGGTGCAGGATTTAAAAGCAACGACATGCCAAAATCTAATAAATGCTGCCGTGTCTTTGATGTCCAATACTATCAACTCAGTTTTCAGTGCCGACACAGCCTTAGCTTTAATAATTCAAACTAAACTTACAAAATATTAATATGAAGTTATAAAAAAGGCAACTGATGATTTGGCAATAATATATTTCCATCATATCAAAAAATGTTTAAGTCAAAAAAGCAATGTTATCCTGATAAAATTGAAATAACAGAAACATGCTCAAATTCCGCTACAAGAATTGCTTGACCATATAGCTAAGATTATCAATCAAAAAGAAACTAATGAAATCATAAAACAAAATAATTTTAATCTTCGGGCCAGAGTGAGTTTAAACAAAAATTTACGAATGATGGTGATTTAGATTTATCAGATTCAAATTTATTTATGACGTCCATTGTACCGCTTCAGTTGAATATCACAGATTCGAAATCCGAAATTTGGACAAATCCTCGACCCCTCGACACGTTATTGTAGACCTCTTAAATTTCAATTAAAAAAGAAAGTCTTAAAATAATAAGAGAAGAAAAAATGCATGTTGACAATGAATTTAAAAATTTACATGACACAATTATCCATTTTGATTCACATGTAATTAAAGTTCAGTACATTTTACAATGATAGAGGGTAAGGTCGCACGGGCTTCTTCAAGTAATTGTGTTATTTGTGGTTCGAAGCCGACAGATATGAATTATTTATCTGCACTTCGAGTAAAGCCATCAAATGAAGAAGCCCTTGAATTAGGAATATCTCCGTTACCTGCTCGTATTCAATTTATGGAGTACATATTACATCTAAGTCACAATTAAAGTTTTAAAGCCTGGAGAACAACTAAATCTACAATTGCTATAAAACAAGAAACAAAAAAAAAACAAATCCAAAAAGAATTCATCGAAAAAGTGGGTATAAAGGTAGATATCGTAAAGCAGGGATTGGGTACAACCAATGACGGTAACACCTCAAGAAGATTTTTTGGAAATCCCACTGTAACGACACAAATAACAAAAATTGATGTAGCACTAATTACAAAACTCAGTGTAATTTTGGAAAGCATATGCAGCACTTTTCCAATTGAACCAAATAAGTTTGGAGCTTATATGGAGGAAACAGCTATGTTGGCCCTTGTGCTTTATCCTTGGTACTATATGCCAGCAACGGTTCATAAAATTTTATTTCACGGAGCTGAAATAATAAAATCAGCAGCACTACCTGTAGGATCGCTTTCCGAGGAAACACAAGAAAGCCGAAACAAAGATTACAGGCATTATAGAATCCACAACACTAGGAAGTGTTCCCGTTTGGCAACTAACGAGGATGTTATTCATATTATGCTTATATCTTCTGATCCCAAAATAACTAATCCAAGGCCTGAACTAAAAACAAAAGATTTCATTCCACTTAGTGAAGATGCACAAAGACTATGTATTAATTTGTTTGCTTTGTATCTATGAAAGCTTATCTGCGATGATTGCGGATGATATCTATGTATTATTTTTAAGCATAGATAAAATTAAAAATATAATATACATAACATACCTACATATAATAACAACGAATATATTTTTTTCTTTCAATAAATATTGGTAAGTAGATACGCTTAATTTTCGAGTTAGATACACCATAGTTGTAATGAGAACTTGTATCACTGATACCACATGCCAAATATCAACAAGATCGACCTATCCGTTCAGTTTTTATAGAATTTTTTCCACTTGGCCCATAGAAAGGAACCACTATGCGACTCCTTTATTTCATTTTTTTGGTTTTCAATTAATTTTTTATCGAGTTTTATATTTCCTAGAATTTTCTTGTATATGTATTACTTTCTTGTTTTTATAAGATTTATCGATTAAAGAAACAAATTCTCTATCATTTTTCGTTTATAAAATAGAATCTAGACCTTTCTTTTCGTTTACCCTAATTTACCCGAATTAAAAAAAATTACGTATTTTTAAATAAAGTTTCCTTCCACATCATATTTTCGTTTTATCAATAAAAGCCCAAAAACCTATATGCCTTGACCATATTTCATCAGGCAACCCATGCGCAAAATGTTAGTTTAGACACTACCTAAAAAATTGTATACTCCTTATCTGGTAACTCGATGAGGGTAGGTCGTTCTATGGCGGGACCTTCTCGTATACTTGACTATACTTTTTTTTAGTTACAAAAAAAGTGTCACGGTTTTAGTATTTATTGCTAGTATTTTGTAAAACCCGTTGAGAAAAAAATATGACTGTTAAAACGAAATATTTTGAGATGACCTTACGTTGAAAAATTTGTCATAAACAAAGTGTAGTTTTCGTAATTTTTAATTTTCTCAAACTGAAAGACCAAGGACCATCTAGCTTTTATAAAAGGCGATGTTTGTGAGACCATAAGGCGCAATTTAATTTTGAAAGCATACTCGTATTGTTGTTCAAAGGTAGCCTAAAGTGATTTTATATTGCATACAATAAAGATTGGTGATTAACAAAAAACGATTAGAAGTGAAAAAAGTGTGTTTTATTTGTGAAGGAAGCAAGTGGAAGATATTAATAAAAGGAATATGGGTAAAACATTACAATATCTTGTGAGCGCTCATAAAACTAATGGTTGGTCACAACCACTCTTTAAGTTATAAGCGCTCTGACCAAAACTTGTTCGAAAACATTCAAAGTACATTTATCGTATTCTCCTTCAATAAATTCAATGCATGTATTAATCAATAATAGTCAATTGGATCTTTTTCATATTAGTTTCACCAAAAACTAAAGATATCGCCTTTTTGGAGGTACATCGCCAAACCGATTTTCGTGTCGCCAAATGAAATTTCAAATCGCCTGTTTGGCAATAAATCGCGCAATCTGACAAGCCTGGTTATAGGCGTCATAAACTTAAGATCTGTTTATTAGCGCTCAGTGAAAGTGACATAAGGCCATAATGGTTTTTTTTGTAAATATTATTAAAATCAAATTACAAAGCATTATTAAAATTGGATTTTCTATGAATAAAAATCGCAATCTTAAAAAACTAAAAACATATGTAAAATTACCTTTAAGCGCTCTTGAATATTGCGTCTCTCATTACCCTCAATTGCTCGCAACTCTTCATCAGATAACAAACTTAAATCTTCTGGCATTGTTGGGGGTGGTACTGAAAAATTTGTAAGAAATGGTAAAGGGCTTGGAAAGATAAGAGGGGCTTGTGGAATTTGCATTGGTACTCTGTAAACATTAAGAACAGCTGTATTTTCTGAAAAGATTAATTTATTTAAAAATATCGTTTTAAATGTTGATGTGACATACGATTCGATTCATCATATCCATTTCTTCTCGAAAGGTCTATTGGTTGTGCATTGGCAATGACTGCTGGATCTTCTCTTGGAGCAGGTGTATTAGAATTGTTATTGTGAAGAATGTTAAGTCTGCATGTTGGGCATGTTTGCTGTCGTTGAAACCACGAACGTAGACAACTGGTATGAAAAATATGACCACAAGGTAATTTTTTAGAATTGATGACCATGTCTTCTCTGAAAATTTAAACATCATTCATTATTTAGTTTAAAAAAATGTATAAAAATGGAATTTTTATTTGAATATTAAAAATTCTCAAAACTATACAAGGGACTTTTTATGGTGCTAGACTGCGGGCATACACGGTCGCACATTAATTTTTGAGTTGGGAAATAAAGTCGATACCACCAAAATAACTCAACCGATCGACATTAGGTTTGTTCGATGCCAGCCCTGGGGCGCACTGGGTCGCCCGAAACTTTGACATTATTTCCAATATTAATGGAAATAAAGTCTTTTCGGTTTTATTTTCATCTACCTTATTTCACGGCACACGCATACACGGCATATAAAAAGTTGCAAACTTTTGCGACTCCGGAGTTATTAGGGGTTAATAAATTTGCTTAAAGAAACTGGTTACACATATGTATGTACACTTATTCTTCTATTCTACCTTTGTTACGAATACAAATTATGAGCATTGTATTGATTTTTCAATAGCTTTTTAATGATTTTTATAAATTTTATCGGCTTAATTCTTTTTAATTTTAAAAATAAAATTTTAGTCAAATTCGGCTTAGTTTGATCCTTTTGCAATAGCCTATATAAGCTCTTTTTAAATATATATTTTGATTGGTAGTAAAAGTTTTTCTACTGAAAAGAAGAAATTCGCTTCTAGATTTGTTTTCAGAATAGTTTCAGAAGTGTGTCCAAGTTTTAAATCGTTTTTTTAATTACCAATCGAAAATGTCATAAGCAAACATAACCCATTTGTAAATGTTCAATGGGTTTTAAGAGCAACTTGTGAAAATTCGTGCAAATTTGTAAGAAATTTCACGTAGCCAAACAAATAGGACGATTGATTGCAATAAAGTTGTTGCGCAACGCCCTTAATATAAATAAATAAATATAAATTTAAAACTAAATAGCAAAGCAGGGAATGTGTAATTTTTTCAGAACGCTACTACACCCATTTTTAATTATTTTCTGTCTTTCTTTCTGTCTCTTTAGAAGGAAAACAAATCTGAAAATTTCTGTGAAATTGGTGGAGTAGTTTTTGAGTCTATAGGTGATAACACACAGACCAATATTGACAGTATATACAGTGGTGTGAAAAACATTCCGGATTTTTTTGGTAAACTGCATTGATTGTTGGTTTGTGATATAAAAATGAAAAAATCAAATGTTTGCAATTTTTTCCCATTTTTATTGAACAATTTTATTATTTGAAACAAAAACCATGGAACTTTATCCATCAAAACAAAAAAAATTCAAAAAATTAAAGTTAATTCAAAATTTTAATGTGACAAACTAACCGGATTTTATTTTTTTGCAATTACCTTTCATTATTTAGTTAATATTTTGTCCAGTAACCCCTGTTTTATCACAGCTCGGCATCGACGAGGCATTGACTGCATTAAATTCTCGAAAACAGAAGCAGGAATATTCTCCCATTCATTTTTCAAAGCTGCAAAAAGAGAAGTTGTTGACGTATGCTTTTTTTTCCCAACCCGCCTTTTTAAAATGGCCCACAAGTTTTCTATTGGGTTTAAATCGGGTGATTGAGATGGCCATTCTAAGACACGAATATTTTTAGTTGCAAACCACTCTTTTAGGAGCTTTGAAGAATGTTTGGGGTCATTATCCTGCTGAAAAACCCAACGCAGAGGCATTTCTTCCTCTGCGTATGGAAGCATTACTGACTCCAAAATGTCCCTATATTGTAAACGGTCCATAATTCCTGTGATTTGGTGTATAGGACCGCAGCCTGCTCTTGAAAAAACAGCCCCAAACCATCACTGAGGCTCCACCGTGCTTAACTGTAGGGAGTACATTTGCAGGCTTTAATCGCGAAAAGCACACTCCTCCATTTGTTAAGATGATTTTTTGCAAATTCAACCCTGGGTTTAATGTTTTGATTAGGAATTTTAAGTCATTCCCAAATACCTTTTACGGATTACCTTTTTTTACGATGTTTGTCAGTAAGAAGAGTTTTTTTAGCTGGTCGAAATGCAAAAAGACCGAAATCTCTTATTGGCCGTACTTGGCCCTATGGGTAGATTAAGTTCATCACAAATTGTCTTTGAAGTCTTTTAATTCTTGTTTTGCGAGGGCGTCCAGCAAAATGATCTGCTTCTACTGATTTTACACTTTTAAATTTTTTAATGATGTCGCAAACCGTTGACGTTGGAATTTTTAAGATTTCAGCGATTACTTTTTGTTTTATACCGGTTTGGAACTTTTCTATTATTTCGTATCGAATCGCCTTGCTATAACGTGTTTTAGCCATTTTATGCACTATATAATTTCAACTAACGCAGCTCTCAACTTGTAAAAACGTTTTAATCTACGGCTTGAGTCAAGAGACTCGAAAAAACCGTTACTTTAACATCGAGACTCGCAATCTTCTTGAAATCCGGTTAGTTTTGTACGGGCATGATACTGAGTAACTTTATAAAAAAAGAGTGTGCGTACTTATGTACACGCGCTAGAAGTAAAACTTCTTTCACGACAACAGGGCAAGTATTTTTCAAGTCCTACCACTCAGAGCACCCGATTTGAAACTCAGAACCGTTGCAAAATCGTGACGCTGAATTTTGTAATTCGTGACGGGAATTTGTATGTCGGTTTGACATGTCACTGACAGCTCCATAGAACAAAATTTTTTACCCCAATGCCGCAAAAGAAGTTTTACTTCAACAACACCCAATGAGCGAGAGACACAATAGATTGCAGAATATTTCCATGCAAAACCAATAAACCTACAACTATACATAATTTATGCTTCCTCGCATTAAATCGACCAATGGCCGAAAATCCAACACAACAGAAAAATCCTCAGAAATAAAATTCTTCCCACAAAAAACCCTTACTCCAATTCACTAACCATCTTAACGAATATATTAAATGCACGAACCATTGCATTTAACGAAAATATAATATCGTGACGCTGAATTTTGTAATTCGTGACGGGAATTTGTATGTCGGTTTGACATGTCACTGACAGCTCCATAGAAAAATTTTTTACCCCCATGCCGCAAAAGAAGTTTTACTTCAATAATTTGTTTGTATTGTTCTTGTCATCGTAGCATTAAATTTTTAAGGTTATTATTTATTATTAACTTGTCTCATACTCCTTACAAATTATTAAAAAACTTATGGAAAGTTGTTAGTTTTCTTCTTGGTATTAAGAAAATCATTACTATGGGAAAAAATCCGGAATGTTTTTGGCAGCACTGTACATACAATATACATATATTATAGAAATATATTCACACATTTTTTTTTGTTCGAGTTGCATTTTCTTTAAAGTACACAATTAAGTTTTAATTAATATTTTTGTTTATGCCAATGAATTGCACTTGAAGTAACATTTTTACTTGCGATATACATACATATATGTATGTAGGTACTACGTACAAACATACATACATATATACATAATGTATATGGGTGATTCTCTGCCAACTGTGATTCTTTGTAACTACTGAAAATTTCCTGATGAATTTCTGGTTTGAATTGGAGAATTGAGTTTATTTCTTGTTTTTATTGCTTAAATTTCCGACTGTTTAAAAATTTCTAATTTCAAAAACTAATTTTTGTAGGGGTATTCTCTTGAGATTCTGAAACAATTTTTCCACTCACTTATTAAAGTCATGTAACCAATTACAGGGACATAATTCTAGTTTTAGTTCAATAAAAGCCTTTATTCAAGTGAACCTTAGTGTACTTCTACCTTTAGGTCCGGACATTTGACTTCCAAATCCGAAATTCATTGGCCTTGGAGTGACATACTAGTCTACTTCGACCTGCCGATCAGGGGTTGCTTTTCTACAGAAATGACCAGCTATGTATGTACATAGTTTGTATACAAATAAAAAACAAACTTTAAATTATGTTGGTGTTAGTACAAGGAGGGATAAATCAGTGGCAGAAATTTAAATCTGCAAAATTAAATCAATGTAAAAATTGGCTTTTTGACAAATCCAAATCAAAACAAAATTGTTTCATATTGCCAGTAAAAAACTCTTATTTTTAGTATCACCATAATATCGCAAAAAATAATCCCGATTTCCGGGATTTTCATTAATTTCCCTAAAACTGTTTTGACTTACCTGCAAATAATACAAATATTATCTGATAGCCGTAATTCTTCGGGAGTTGCATCTGGGTAGAGAGTGTTCATATTACGTATAGCTCTTCTTGACATTATTACATCACTTAGTGCTTTTTTAAAGCTCCTGGGAATTGGAATGATTTAAATTAATATTTCTATAATAATAATGATTTCTAAATAAAATTATTAAGAATAAAAATTAACGATACATATTGTATTCTCACCAAAACGTCCCTATTTTAGTAAAAGATCCCGTCATAGGAGGAAAGAACCTCATCGAGTTAACAGGTGAGAGTTTGAGTTAATTAGTTTTTAAGTAGTAGTTTAACAAACAATTTGGGCAGAGGCTGTCTAAGGAAATGTGGTCAAGGCCTCGGGTTTCCGCGCTTAAAGGTCAATTTTGGGTCTATTAAATTATCATGTGAAAGGAAATTTTATTTAAAAAATTATTAATGAGACATTTTTCGAGATTCATTAGGACAACTCTTTATAAAGACCGAGAAAATATTTCCTAACCAAAAATTACAGAGAGTTGGTTTTTTTGATCATAACAATAGAACCCATGATAATATATGCTTTTAAAGCGAACCATATGGGCTTTTTTAGAGATTTTTTCTTGAATTGTTTGTGTTAAGGTCAATCGCAGTTACAACATTCAACAATATTCAAGCCAACAACTTATAAGCAGGTCACTTATCATATTGCTGACGGTGCTTCATTTATGAACATTAAGTGCTCCAGATATTTTGTTTACACTTTATTGCAATAACTGTTCCAAATGTATTTTAATGTAGTAATAATTAATTTTTTGTGTAACATAAGCAAAATAATAGAATGGTAAATTAAGTATAAAAGACTTATAAAGAAATCAATAAATCATCAGTATCAATATATCAACTACAGTCTTTCGTTGTTTGGTGTTCAGATTGAATTATTTTATTTACATTTACATTTCAGATTGGATTTACATTATTACATTTTTGAACAAGTTCAAGTGCTTGTTTCAAATAAAAACAGATTATCAAGTTTAAGTGCTTGATAATCACTACATTAGACAAACGAGTCTATACAGTTTGCTTTTTGAAAAATATCCAAAGATGCCACATCGTTCGTTTAAAAAAAGGTTATATTATGGGTTCTATTGATCAGATCATCAAGATTGACGTCTCAATAAAGCATTTGACTCGGAAAAAGTCGCCGGAAAGCTGGATTTTGGTATATAGCCTCCTCATGGCGTTCTTCAGAGACTGTCAAAAGTCCCCATCGATATGAGCGCACCGAACAAGGCCCACAAAAATGTTGTAAAGTTGTAAAGAACAAATGTCAACTACCATGTATCTCAGAAAATTTCCTATAAAAACAAATTAATAATTTTCTTCATGAAAATAACCGTTCTCAAAATAAACCAATCGGAAGAGTTAAGGGTTAAGGACACTTGTACCTATTAAGCCACCCACCACGTATTGAGATGAAGTAAAAAAGGTTGTGTGTGGCTAGTAAAAATGCTGGTTGATTCAAATGCATTTTTCAAACAATGAAACCCAATTTGGGATGGACCGATCACGTGACCTTCGGTAGCGCAGTGCGTAGTGTTATGAAGGGAGCTTGGTCTGGTTCGCCTCACAGTTGTGGAAAAAGTTTTTCTAAATAAAATTGAACAAATGACCAAGCACAACAAAGGAGTCTGACGATCATTGTGAAATATCTTTAACTCCAGCCTAACGGCAAGTTTGTTATCACACAAAAACACTTTAAAAAAGCCTATGTTTTTTGTGCTGAGATATTTTAGCAGATGATTCTTTTAAGATACCGTTACTGGGCAACCAAACAGCACGAGACAAACATTTTAATTTTGTTTTTTTTTGAAGAGCGTCACTTTCACATGCATGCAAATCCATAGTGCTCAAAATCGAAACCAAACTGTTTAGTTGCATGTGCGCGCCTGGCATAAGTGTTTTTTGAACAATTTTCAATGTGAGCATCTTGTGTTTCATTAGAAGTACAGTTGAAACTCGATTAACCCGAATGGCTGGGACCGAGCGCATCACTTATAATCAAAATTCCCGGTGAATAGCTTTTTTTGTTTTCTTAAAAAAATATCA
Source organism: Epistrophe grossulariae (assembly GCA_929447395.1). Taxonomy (NCBI): domain Eukaryota; kingdom Metazoa; phylum Arthropoda; class Insecta; order Diptera; family Syrphidae; genus Epistrophe; species Epistrophe grossulariae. Next base: position 62,709,038 of record OV839567.1, read on the forward strand.
TTTCATATTAATTGACCTATTTATTTTTATTAAACATTTTCACAGGCACACTACTTTTACAATGTTCATTATCAAATCCACGTTTTGCACTTAACAAGAAAAAGCCGTTATCATGACGTGTCACTTAAGATTTTTCAACTGAAACTGAACAAAATCCAAAATCTATAACAAATAATCTAAAACACAACCCGAAATGTGTGTTATCCCGTAACTTCTTTATGTGACCGTTAAATGCAATCCATTCAGTTAGTTTTTAGAAGTGAAGTATGCTTGTTCGGTCTTCTTCTTATGTTACGGACATTAGGTTAATTCCGCACAATAGATAATAATATAATAATTAATATAATAATAAAATAAATAATAATAATAATATAATAAATAATTGATATTTCTCGAGGATTCAAAGAGAGAAAACGTTTTGTTTCTTTTACGGATATTACAGTTATTTAAATCAAATATTTTGTTCGAAAAAAATTCCAGTTAATAGTGTACCGGTTAAAAGTATTCCGGATAATCGAGTTTAAACTGTACATAATTATATACATAGATCACTTTTAGATGTACATATGTATATCGTAGCTAACATGAACATCAATAGCTTTTTTCCTATCGAAAATTTCAATAATTAAGGGTATGTGTCCCTTGAAAAAATAGGTTGGAGTTTTGCGCTAAACTGTATAACTTTCAGAGTTTTCCATATTTTTTAATGAAACAAATGGTTATCGATAGAAAATATGTAAGGTGAATTATTTTTGTAGATTAAAAAAAAAAATAAAAAATTATTTGTGACTCAAAATCACCAGGCAAGTGAAAAAATCATAAAATTTAGTACGATGCTTACGCATATGAATGGGAAATTCGTTAAATATTGTTTTTTTATTTTTTTTATATTTTTTTTCTAGAGACAATAGATTTCAATACTGAACACCGTTTTTCGTTTTTTTTATATTAATTTATTTGTTCCCAAAAAAAAATGGACAAAACTATGAAATATTGACGAAATTTACAAAGTGGTACAAATCAACTACTTGATAAAATTTCTAAAGTATGAAAGGCAACGAGGTCAAATGAACTTTTTTACAAAGCCAATAGAAATGTGCAGTTACTTTTATTATTTTTTTTTTTTTTAAAGCTTTTACAGTAACTTTTTAGAGACAAAAACACAAAAGATATTTATTTTTGTATAATATTTTGTGCGTTTCCTTGGGAAATTGATACTTATATTTTTTAATTTTCGTCAATATTTTTTTAATCAAAGAATAATATATCCTGAACATAAACTCGGTTTTAAAAAAATTTTTTTTTCTTGTAGGATTTTTAAAAATCCGGTTCATTATGACACTATTTGCCATGCCGTTCTGAGGGAATGACAGCCAATACAATTTGCACATATTTTTTTAATTTTTTTTTAGTATTTTTTTATTAAATTTAAAGAACAAAATAGTGTTTTTGAACACTGTTTTTTTAATTTCAATTTTGTAAAAGTTGTCTATTTTGCGTTTTCAAAAAAAAAAAAATTTTATCACGCACACAAAGAATTTTGCTTCAAACAAATGCCACTGGGTGGCGATGCATTCTCTTTCTCTCAGTTCTCTTTTTCTTAAAAAAAGAAGTCATGAGCTCTAATGTTTGTTTTGTTGTTTCTTGACTCCTCATATTTTTTTTTCTTCTATGGAAAGTATACACACACATTCTTCTGTAGATCGTGATGGATAGCGACCTTTCTTTATATAAAAGAAAAAGACAGAAGTCGTTCAAATATATAGGTCATTTGGCAATATGTACATACCTATGCTATTCTTTTTTTTCAGCGGGTAGGTAGATTTGGTGAAAATTCGCGTGGGATCGTTGCAGGAGATTTGGTTGAATTTTGTGTATCTTATATGTATGGTATGTACCTATGTATATGTTTTATGGTTTAAATATCTGTTGGAAGTTTTACTGCTTCTTTTGCGAAAATAAATCCATCATATTGCGTGTGTAAATATATACGAGATTTTTTGGTCATTGAGCGTTAGATTTTTTTTGTGATAAGAAATGGTGCAAGGTCGTCATTTAAATATTTACTATCGTGCTGAAGGATAGTTTTGTTTCAATTTTGCGCACCTAGGTAATGGATGTATTTAAAAAATACATAAGATGCATGTTATGCAAGTAGATACTGCACCAAGCAAGGAATGTGTCAAGTGGCGCCATAATATACATCTAATATGGGTAGGTTAGGTACATTAGTAAATAGGAGAAAATCGATCACTTTTGCTTTCGGTGGTGACATGACATTATTAGAAGAAGGGTTAGAGTGGGAGATATGTCAAAGTGTGTTGAAAGAATATGGCAAATACGCAATCATGTGTTTTTATTTTACATAGGACAAAGAACTCCCCAAATTTATATTATGTACGTATACATATCAAACAGAAAATAAATTTTATAGGTATAATAATTTAATAACATTTCTTATTTTGTCTACTTATTTATATAAGCATACTGATAAAAACATTAAATATTTGATTTATCAAGTTTTGAAGAGCAAAGAAAAAGTTTTTTTTAAATATTTTGAAACTGCGAAGAGCACTTGAACGCTTTTTCGTATTGCCTTATGCGAGAGACACATCACAAGACGATGATTTGACTTCATTCATTTAGGTACTAATCAAACTAATATTTTGCTGAATTGTTTATTATAAAAAGTTTCTGGTGTCTATTTCCAGTTAGGTATCTTGAAATTTGAATTTTGATTTAAAATTCGACTCAAAAATTAATTTGTTGCTGTTTTTTGCAACCTTGTAGATATCTCAAAAATTAATTAACTATAGCTGTAACATAATCTTTTGTAAAGTTTCCGAATAATATTTCTTTTATTTGTTTTGAAAAATTACATCCTCGTTTTTTTGCGATTAAAGTTGGGAACCCTATTGGCCAACAGCTTCCCACGGGCTCTGCTAGCTATAGGTACTGACGGATCAGATTTGTATAGGTAGTTTCATATCAACCATAAATCTATGGGATATATAGGCAGCACACCCAACTATCCATTCCTAAACATTTAATCAAAACACTCGCCAAAAATGCGTATCAAGAACAAAATATAAAAATAATTACGTAGCATTCTGCCTCCATTTGATAATAAAATATAAATAAATCCTACAACTGGCTCAAGTGTTTGGTAAATATAGGTGTTGAGACGATTTTATTTAATTCCCTGAACTCTGACTGAACTGATTGGCTCATAGGTGGCGGTGATGATGTACATGATTTATCTTTTTTCATTAAAATATATTGGCAAAACTGATGTGAAATTACTACTGAATTATACTCACTGAATAAATTCTTTTCCAAATAGTACACGATCACGAGTATAGTCATTTTTTGGTTTTTTTAATCTTAAATTTTCACGTCAATCGTAAGAAATAGTAAAAAGGCTTACTATTTAAAAATTTCATGGTGACCCCGACGTGATCTTCAATATAGTATTTTTAATTTTTGATACAAATCAAAAGATTTAGTATTTATTTAAAAACCGAATCAGAAATAAGGCGCCTGGAGCAGAAATTAAGGAAGCTAAAAGGTTAGAGAGGTTAGAAACTCTCAAGAATCACCGTTCCGTAATCTGCGGCCAACTCGATCGTTCAAAATTATTCTTGGAATCAATCGATGAAAGTGTAACCTATCAAGAAACGGAACTGCGAATTTCTTCCCTGGACACGTTCTACACGTCATTTGATGATATCCAGGGAAAAATAGAAGACATTGATGCAGATGAATCAAAGGATCCAGATGGTTTTCGTTCCAAATACGAGGAGCTTTACTACAACCTGCGTCCAAAATTGAGCGTGCATCTTAAAGCTTTAAAGCCAGTCTCCGAAAAGGTTGAATCGTTTCAAAACCCACCTAAAAAATATATGAAATTACCCACACCACAACTTCCTATCTTTTCAGGTGAGATCACAAAATGGTTGGATTTCTACGAAACCTTTAAATCCCTTATCCATTCCAATCCCGCATTGAGTAAAATTGCCAAATTTCAATATCTTAAGTCGACACTCTCTAGCAATGCCTTGCGAGCTATTGAAACCATTGAAATCAGTGACGAAAATTACGATATTGCATTAGAGCTTCTTATTAATCGCTATCAAAATAAAAGGATCATCTGTACCGAACATTTACAAAAAATCTTCGATGCTCCGTCTTTACAAAAACCATCGGCAACCGCTTTAAGAGAACTCCTAGATGAATTCAACAGCCACGTGCGTGCGCTTTCATCCCTTGGACGCCCGGTTGACAAGTGGGATGATGTTTTAATACACCTCATGTGCTCAAAACTAGATCCCATGACTCGCAATAAATGGTTGGAGGAATGCTCCGTCGATAAATTGTCAACTTTATTAGAATTCACAAAATTCATCGTGAAACGCTGCCAAGTACTGGAATGCTGCCAACTGTCTCAGAGATGATCACGAGGTTAAGAATTGCAAACTGCAAACCTGTCGCAAATGCACTGGCGCACATCATTTTCTTCTTCACTCTGACGAAAACACTGCTGCTCCAAATCTTTCAAAGCTCAATCCTAATGCTAATGAATTTACCACTGAGTCACCTCAAAATGGTACCGTATTACAGATTAATAATGATTCCTGTTCTACTGCTCAAAAGTGTTCCCAATATAAGACAACTCTTCTCGCTACAGCTATTGTTCATGTATTAGATAAACACAACACACGTGTTCCGTGTCGTATTCTCTTAGATTCGGGTTCACAACTAAATTTAATCACTGAAAGGCTTGCCCAAATGCTAGGAATAAAAAAACAAAAGGCTACAACTTCAATCAGTGGAATCGGAACGAGCACTGCTGTCTGCAAATTTAAAACAAGCCTCATGATTAAATCCCGATTCAATGAGTTTAGCTATAGCCTAGAAGCAAATATTATAAATAAGATAACTCAACAGCTACCGGAATGTGATGTCGATATCACAAAGTGGTCTATTCCAGAAAATATAAATCTTGCACTTTTCCAACAATCCCGACATGTTGATATTTTGTTAGGTGCAAGTCACTTTTATTCTATTCTTTCTGTCGGTCAGATAAGGCTTAGCGATACTCTTCCTATACTACAAAACACTGTCTTTGGCTGGGTCGTGTCAGGTGTTTTGACAAATAACTTTGCGAATAAAAAGCTAGCGTTGTGACATGTCTGTGTCGAGGAAAGTTTGGATGACATCCTTCAATCGTTTTCAAAAATAGAGAGTTTTAGCGAACCACTAGAGAAAAATCACGAAACGCGTCTAGGACCATGTGAATCCCATTTTCGTGAAAATTTAAGTCGTCTTGAAGGAGGCCGTTATCAAGTTCGATTGCCATTTAAAATGAACCCGAATTCACTAGGATTTTCTTATGAAATTGCCTTAAAAAGATTTTACAGCTTGGAAAAAAGGATTCACAAGGACCCAAAGGTCACGTCCGATTACATTAAGTTTATGCGCGAGTATGAAAACCTTGGCCATATGCAGGCTGTAGATGACGAAACTATCAACTTTAAGAAACCACATTTTTTCATGCCGCATCACTGCATTGTCAAACTGGGGAGTTCGACTACTAAATTACGTGTTGTATTCGATGCCTCTTGTAAAACAAGTAGTGGTATTTCTCTTAATGAGATCATGCATGTTGGACCTCTTTTACAACCAGACTTGTTTTCTACCGCAATTAAGTTCCGCTATCACAAATTTGTCTTCACAGCTGACATCATCAAAATGTACCGCCAAGTAGCTATGCATACTGAGGATCAGCTGTTTCAACTTATAATTTGGAGAGTCTCCGTTACACAAATTGAAAATATTCAAACTATGCACTGTTACCTATGGCACGAGTGCAGCATCATACCTAGCTATTAGAGTGTTAACTCAACTCGCTGAAGATGAGTGCTATCGTTATCCTCTTGGTTCAGAGATCTTACGTCATGACTTCTACGTAGACGATGTTCTCACAGGGTCGGATTCACTCGATGATTTATTGCTTATGAAAAATGAACTACGACAGATTTTAACTGAAGGTAAATTTGAGCTCAAAAAGTGGTGCTCTAACGATAATCGAATTATAGAGGATATTTTGTTGCATGACCGAGAAGAATTCTTTCAACTGCGACAAGATAATGTCATTAAGACCCTTGGTCTAATATGGGAACCAGTAAATGACAGATTTCAGATAAAGGTCAGCCTTCAGCCTCTCCCTAGATTCACCAAGCGTAGCGTCTTATCTGATATAGCAAAACTCTACGATCCGTTAGGTTTAATAAATCCAGTGATAGTCAAGGCAAAACTTTTTATGCAGGTGCTTTGGAAAGGTAAATTAAATTGGGATGAAGCTCTTCCCCAAGAACTATACTATACATGGCAAACGTTTAGAGAGGAGTTCGTAGGCTTGGAGCAATTATCATTTCCTCGTCATGTGTTGGCAAGTGAAATGCGAATAGCTGAGTTGCATGCATTTTCAGATAGCTCAGAAAGGGCATATGGAGCTTGTGTTTACGCTCGCTCGATAGATGAACATGGTTCCATTTCTGTTAATTTGCTCTGCGCTAAGTCAAAGGTTGCTCCCATAGACAAACATCGTATCACATTGCCACGTCTTGAATTGTGTGCGGCCACGATGATGGTTAACTTAGTGGATAAGATTATAAACATAGACAAGGAAAAATTTGCAAACTGTTATTACTGTTACAATCAGTGGAATCGGAACGAGCACTGCTGTCTGCAAATTTAAAACAAGCCTCATGATTAAATCCCGATTCAATGAGTTTAGCTATAGCCTAGAAGCAAATATTATAAATAAGATAACTCAACAGCTACCGGAATGTGATGTCGATATCACAAAGTGGTCTATTCCAGAAAATATAAATCTTGCACTTTTCCAACAATCCCGACATGTTGATATTTTGTTAGGTGCAAGTCACTTTTATTCTATTCTTTCTGTCGGTCAGATAAGGCTTAGCGATACTCTTCCTATACTACAAAACACTGTCTTTGGCTGGGTCGTGTCAGGTGTTTTGACAAATAACTTTGCGAATAAAAAGCTAGCGTTGTGACATGTCTGTGTCGAGGAAAGTTTGGATGACATCCTTCAATCGTTTTCAAAAATAGAGAGTTTTAGCGAACCACTAGAGAAAAATCACGAAACGCGTCTAGGACCATGTGAATCCCATTTTCGTGAAAATTTAAGTCGTCTTGAAGGAGGCCGTTATCAAGTTCGATTGCCATTTAAAATGAACCCGAATTCACTAGGATTTTCTTATGAAATTGCCTTAAAAAGATTTTACAGGTTGGAAAAAAGGATTCACAAGGACCCAAAGGTCACGTCCGATTACATTAAGTTTATGCGCGAGTATGAAAACCTTGGCCATATGCAGGCTGTAGATGACGAAACTATCAACTTTAAGAAACCACATTTTTTCATGCCGCATCACTGCATTGTCAAACTGGGGAGTTCGACTACTAAATTACGTGTTGTATTCGATGCCTCTTGTAAAACAAGTAGTGGTATTTCTCTTAATGAGATCATGCATGTTGGACCTCTTTTACAACCAGACTTGTTTTCTACCGCAATTAAGTTCCGCTATCACAAATTTGTCTTCACAGCTGACATCATCAAAATGTACCGCCAAGTAGCTATGCATACTGAGGATCAGCTGTTTCAACTTATAATTTGGAGAGTCTCCGTTACACAAATTGAAAATATTCAAACTATGCACTGTTACCTATGGCACGAGTGCAGCATCATACCTAGCTATTAGAGTGTTAACTCAACTCGCTGAAGATGAGTGCTATCGTTATCCTCTTGGTTCAGAGATCTTACGTCATGACTTCTACGTAGACGATGTTCTCACAGGGTCGGATTCACTCGATGATTTATTGCTTATGAAAAATGAACTACGACAGATTTTAACTGAAGGTAAATTTGAGCTCAAAAAGTGGTGCTCTAACGATAATCGAATTATAGAGGATATTTTGTTGCATGACCGAGAAGAATTCTTTCAACTGCGACAAGATAATGTCATTAAGACCCTTGGTCTAATATGGGAACCAGTAAATGACAGATTTCAGATAAAGGTCAGCCTTCAGCCTCTCCCTAGATTCACCAAGCGTAGCGTCTTATCTGATATAGCAAAACTCTACGATCCGTTAGGTTTAATAAATCCAGTGATAGTCAAGGCAAAACTTTTTATGCAGGTGCTTTGGAAAGGTAAATTAAATTGGGATGAAGCTCTTCCCCAAGAACTATACTATACATGGCAAACGTTTAGAGAGGAGTTCGTAGGCTTGGAGCAATTATCATTTCCTCGTCATGTGTTGGCAAGTGAAATGCGAATAGCTGAGTTGCATGCATTTTCAGATAGCTCAGAAAGGGCATATGGAGCTTGTGTTTACGCTCGCTCGATAGATGAACATGGTTCCATTTCTGTTAATTTGCTCTGCGCTAAGTCAAAGGTTGCTCCCATAGACAAACATCGTATCACATTGCCACGTCTTGAATTGTGTGCGGCCACGATGATGGTTAACTTAGTGGATAAGATTATAAACATAGACAAGGAAAAATTTGCAAACTGTTATTACTGTTACAATCAGTGGAATCGGAACGAGCACTGCTGTCTGCAAATTTAAAACAAGCCTCATGATTAAATCCCGATTCAATGAGTTTAGCTATAGCCTAGAAGCAAATATTATAAATAAGATAACTCAACAGCTACCGGAATGTGATGTCGATATCACAAAGTGGTCTATTCCAGAAAATATAAATCTTGCACTTTTCCAACAATCCCGACATGTTGATATTTTGTTAGGTGCAAGTCACTTTTATTCTATTCTTTCTGTCGGTCAGATAAGGCTTAGCGATACTCTTCCTATACTACAAAACACTGTCTTTGGCTGGGTCGTGTCAGGTGTTTTGACAAATAACTTTGCGAATAAAAAGCTAGCGTTGTGACATGTCTGTGTCGAGGAAAGTTTGGATGACATCCTTCAATCGTTTTCAAAAATAGAGAGTTTTAGCGAACCACTAGAGAAAAATCACGAAACGCGTCTAGGACCATGTGAATCCCATTTTCGTGAAAATTTAAGTCGTCTTGAAGGAGGCCGTTATCAAGTTCGATTGCCATTTAAAATGAACCCGAATTCACTAGGATTTTCTTATGAAATTGCCTTAAAAAGATTTTACAGCTTGGAAAAAAGGATTCACAAGGACCCAAAGGTCACGTCCGATTACATTAAGTTTATGCGCGAGTATGAAAACCTTGGCCATATGCAGGCTGTAGATGACGAAACTATCAACTTTAAGAAACCACATTTTTTCATGCCGCATCACTGCATTGTCAAACTGGGGAGTTCGACTACTAAATTACGTGTTGTATTCGATGCCTCTTGTAAAACAAGTAGTGGTATTTCTCTTAATGAGATCATGCATGTTGGACCTCTTTTACAACCAGACTTGTTTTCTACCGCAATTAAGTTCCGCTATCACAAATTTGTCTTCACAGCTGACATCATCAAAATGTACCGCCAAGTAGCTATGCATACTGAGGATCAGCTGTTTCAACTTATAATTTGGAGAGTCTCCGTTACACAAATTGAAAATATTCAAACTATGCACTGTTACCTATGGCACGAGTGCAGCATCATACCTAGCTATTAGAGTGTTAACTCAACTCGCTGAAGATGAGTGCTATCGTTATCCTCTTGGTTCAGAGATCTTACGTCATGACTTCTACGTAGACGATGTTCTCACAGGGTCGGATTCACTCGATGATTTATTGCTTATGAAAAATGAACTACGACAGATTTTAACTGAAGGTAAATTTGAGCTCAAAAAGTGGTGCTCTAACGATAATCGAATTATAGAGGATATTTTGTTGCATGACCGAGAAGAATTCTTTCAACTGCGACAAGATAATGTCATTAAGACCCTTGGTCTAATATGGGAACCAGTAAATGACAGATTTCAGATAAAGGTCAGCCTTCAGCCTCTCCCTAGATTCACCAAGCGTAGCGTCTTATCTGATATAGCAAAACTCTACGATCCGTTAGGTTTAATAAATCCAGTGATAGTCAAGGCAAAACTTTTTATGCAGGTGCTTTGGAAAGGTAAATTAAATTGGGATGAAGCTCTTCCCCAAGAACTATACTATACATGGCAAACGTTTAGAGAGGAGTTCGTAGGCTTGGAGCAATTATCATTTCCTCGTCATGTGTTGGCAAGTGAAATGCGAATAGCTGAGTTGCATGCATTTTCAGATAGCTCAGAAAGGGCATATGGAGCTTGTGTTTACGCTCGCTCGATAGATGAACATGGTTCCATTTCTGTTAATTTGCTCTGCGCTAAGTCAAAGGTTGCTCCCATAGACAAACATCGTATCACATTGCCACGTCTTGAATTGTGTGCGGCCACGATGATGGTTAACTTAGTGGATAAGATTATAAACATAGACAAGGAAAAATTTGCAAACTGTTATTACTGGACCGATTCAAGTATAGTACTTCATTGGATTTCATCTGATAGACACTATTGGCCAACCTTTGTATCAAATCGTGTTGCAGTCATTCAAAGCTTATCAAAAATAGAAATGTGGCGTCATATTAGCAGCAAACAGAATCCAGCCGATCTGGTTTCTAGAGGGTGTACCTCACGCAAACTCTCTAGTAATGCATTGTGGTTTACTGGGCCAGCTTTTTTGGCTAAGGATGAAACTATGTGGCCTAGTTGGGAGCCTTATACTAAATTCTCGGATGAAGAGCTCGAAAGGAAAGCACCGAAAACTGTTCTTCTACTCAAAGAAAACGATGACATCATCGAAGGCATAATCGAAAACATCAAATATAAAAACAGTTATATGAAAATAGTCCGAATCGTTGCTTTCATGTTAAGACTAAAGTATAATGCGCTGTCGAAGATGTATAAGAGACAGAGACGAGAGGGATGCCTGTGCGCAGCAGAAATAGAGGATGCGACTCATTCTATTGTGTGGTCTATACAACGACAGTTTTATTGGAAAGAAATTAAAGCTTTGGAAAAAGGAAAACAAATTCCTCCAAAATCACATATAAGTTCATTATCGCCCTTCATCAATGAAAAGGGTATTCTTCGGGTTGGTGGAAGACTACAGTGCTCAGATACTCCCTATAATTTTAAACACCCAATGCTTTTACCTGCAGGCAGTTTCTTCACTCCCGGACTTATTCGTTTTTACCATGAAAAGTATGGTCATTTGGGAGCTCAAGGATTAATAGCTATGGTAAGACAGAAGTATTGGCCTGTTCACGGGAAAGTTTTGGCAAAAAAGGTGATACATAAATGCGTATCTTGCCTCAAGGTTCATCCGAAGCCAATTTTCCCAAAGATGGCAAATCGACCACACGACAGAGTCAATCCATCACGACCATTTTCGATTACTGGTACGGACTTCTGCGGGCCATTTTCTGTGCACTATAAAAAAAGAGGAAGCGTACCGACTAAAGCTTATGTTGCCATATTCGTTTGTTTTAGCACAAAGGCCGTGCATTTAGAAGTAGTAAGCGATCTTAGCACAGCTGCATTCATGGGAGCCTTGCGCAGATTTTTCAGTAGAAGAGGGTTGAGCAAAATGATTTGGAGTGATAATGCAACAAATTATATTGGAGCAAAAAACGAATTAAAGGAAGTGTATGGGCTTCTAAGGTCTCAGGAATGCAATGTAGCTATTCGGAACTGGCTGTGAGAAGAAGGCGTCGAATGGCGAACGATTCCCCCCAGGTCTCCGCACTTTGGTGGGATCTGGGAGGCGGCGGTAAAGATGGCAAAATATCATATGAAGAGGTTATTTAATTTGGCTTCTCTAACATATGAAGAGTTTAAAACGGTAATTATTCAAATTGAAGCAATACTCAATTCCCGTCCTCTATCCCCCCTTTCCGAAGATCCCTCAGATTTCCAACCATTGACACCTGGTCATTTTTTAGTGGGTAGTCATTTACAATTGACACCGGATCTTGATCTTAGCGACAAGAATCTTACTTATCTCAGCAGGTGGCAAAGAGTTCAATGGCTTATGCAACAGTTCTGGAGCCGGTGGAGAGACGAGTACTTGCAAAGCTTACAACAACGTAAAAAGTGGCGTCAAATGACCACAACTTTGCAGATTGGAGATGTAGTGGTTATTAGTGATGATAACCTCCCACCTTTAAAATGGCGTTTAGGCCGAATTACCGAGCTGCATAAGGGAACCGATGGGATTTCACGGGTTGCTACTTTAAATACGTCAACTGGTACATTAAAAAGAGCCATAGCCAAACTGTGTCCGCTTCCAAAGGTTGAAGACAATAAGGTCCTTCAAGGCGGGGATGATGTTGAGACGATTTTATTTAATTCCCTGAACTCTGACTGAACTGATTGACTCATAGGTGGCGGTGATGATGTACATGATTTATCTTTTTTCATTAAAATATATTGGCAAAACTGATGTGAAATTACTACTGAATTATACTCACTGAATAAATTCTTTTCCAAATAGTACACGATCACGAGTATAGTCATTTTTTGGTTTTTTAATCTTAAATGTTCACGTCAATCGTAAGAAATAGTAAAAAGGCTTACTATTTAAAAATTTCAATAGGTATGTATGTAGTATGTACCTAGTTAGTTTGGTACCTATTTTTTGATGCGTCACTTTAAAATGCGATCACTCCAGAAATCGCATTTGCATTAAAAAAAAGTTTGTTCCTACCTCTCATGAATGTATGTAGGTACATCATCATCGGCCATCGCTAAGAAAAAAGTTGCCCTAGGTAAAGAATATACACTTTTTTTAAAAACATACAATATATCTAGGTAGGTATTCCTCCTAAGTTTATTCTTTTATATTTTGTAAACAAAAAAATTACACCACCACCACCGCCACCGCGCACCTCGCTGCGCTGCCTTCACCACCATCCAACGATCCAACAATTCCATCATTATTTTTTTTCTTCAAAATATTTACACGATATTCGAAAGAAAAAAAAAGCTGCTACTTGTGTTTTTTCTTTCTTGTGCGTGCGTGATTCTACCTGCGGCTTCGTCTGCGATTAAAAAAGAGCCCAAGAGTAAAATTAAATTTCAAATACAGAATTTGATGAAGAGAGAGCTTACTAACACATTCAAAGTCATTTACATGAGTCGGCTGGTCGAGGACACCCACAGTACATATATTAAAGGTAATATCATTAGCGTTTTCATTTTTGTTCTGCGCATCTTTCAAAATCGAGGTATTATGGTGGTAAAATGGTGGATTCAGTGCCCCTTTCCTTGTCTAATTTCAATATTTTGTTGTTGTTTCTAATGATGCGCGTTGAGTTCCTGTGGTCACTCGAACAGCCATTTTTAATTTTTTGACATTTCCAACTTTGACAACCTGCGCAATATATTACCTTTAATATGTGTACTGTGGAGGACACCTACCCTTAAGGGTAGGTCTAGTTCAGAAGCAAACTCAGAACTCATGTAAAAGCATTTGAATGTATTAGTTAAAGAAAATGCGATTCTCTTCTTAGCAAATTATTTTAACTTTATCTCTTATGCTATTCTTTTCTCAGCACAGAGAGACATATAGACCACAAGCTATGCAATTCACAGCAGACAGAGTTGCACAAGCGCACACAAGGATTATATTTATGTGCAGAAAAAACCTACTGTGACTGACCGACGACGACGGTGGCGGCGGCGGCGGCGGCAGCGACGGCATTTTGCCCATGAAATTTTGTGTATAGTTTTTTTTTTACTATCGTTGTTTTGTCTTTTGGATATATGAGAAATGAGAATATGTATTAGGTATATGAACGAGGAATAAGGTGGCAATATATTGGTTGCGGTTTGGTGGCAGTGGATTTTTGTATTTTTTGCATGAAAATTATTATGTAGGTATAGACTGCAGAGTATACATCGCGATGTTAGTATACATGCAAAAAGGTATAGGTATATTATTTTTCTTCATGATCTAATTGAAAAAGGAAAAAAATGTTCTTTATTAGTTATTACGTAAAATGTAAGTTTTGTTTTGAAATTTTTTCAAAGAACCGGTCACTGGGCGACTCATTCATACGGTTGTAATGTAGGTTGGGCTATAATAATGAAAAATGTACATGCCATTTTCGAAGTTTTTTCATTTATTTTTCAAGAAAATTTATTTTTTTTTAGAACATTTTAATATATGAAATGGATGATAGATATATATGTTTTATATAGATCGAAATAAGCGCTTACTTGTTTTTAAGCGAATAAAAGTCATTTGATTAAAATCCGTTATTCTAGTAAAAAGAAATGAGCGTTTTAATGAAGCAAACACTATGTCGCAAAAAGCATGTTATAAATAAATTAATTTCAAAATTTATTTAATATCTTAATTTTTGTTGGACTTAGAACTTTAAAATGTTCAACAAATATTTAGACAATATATTAATAAATAATATGTAATAAATTTTTTTTCTCTATTTTGAATATAACATTATTTAAAATTTTTTAATCAATCAAGTGGGTGTAAAAAAACATTAATTCAATTTGTTTTTACATTTTTTTCATAATTGTCATGGAAATTTGAAATTTTTTTTTTACATACATTTAATTAGTGTCTTAATGACAGTATTTTAAGACCTTAATTTTGAAATTATAATATTTTAGGAGTTATTAATTAATTAATGATGTCATGTGGTATGTTTTTTTTGGATTAAAATCGATTTTTATGGTAAAAAATCGTTTAAATCCCCCTCCCGCCGCACTTGTTGAATTTACCCCTATAACACTATAAACTTTTTTATAGATAAGGGTTGGGGCTACAATATTGTTTAACATAATTTTATTGAAATTCGTAAAAATTTCATCAACTTTTGCATTTTTAATACAGAAAATTGAATTGATGACCTCTTTACCATCCCTTTTCGTATAGAACTCTTCCCCCCTCCGCAATAACAGAATTATAGCTTAACATTTACTAATTATTTTAATATCTACATCTTGAAGATCAGACAATTAAAACAGAAGTTATGAATTATTTAATCCATCAATATCATTTGGATTTTCTGATTTTGATAAAATAACGGGTAATCTGCCACTGGTCGGTGGTGGTTGGCAATGAACAAATGAGGTAATTTCGAATAAATTTAATCGATTTTTTGATTGAATTAAAATTAAAATAGTGATATCAAATTAATTGTTATCATATTACTATGCGGACTAAAGAAAAATGAAACTCATGCGTGCATGTACAGATGAGTAATAAGCTTATATGTAAAACTACTTTTATAATCCCGTTAGTGGTAAAAAAATGAAATAAAATTAAAATAAAATTTTAATCAATAGATTCTGAATAGATGATGAAAATTTTAACCTTCTATGACAATTAATTAAAACGATATTGTCAGATAACCGAAAAAAGGTTTTTTTTTAATTTTTTAAAATTTTTTATACTTGAATAACTTTTTTGAATGATATTTAAGAAATCCAATTTTCACCAAAATAATGTAAATCCATAATCTCTATAAGATCGTAAAATTTCATATTTCTATCTACCCGCATTTAAAAGATAAAAAATAAAAAGTGTGAAACAACGTAGAAAAATTAGTGTTTTTGAAATAATACGACTTGAATAAAAATTTTGTATTAAATGCCTAATTTTTTTTCATCTCCTTTTCAAAATAGTGAGTCTAATAAAAATCAGTGAACCCCCTGATTTAATATAATTTATTTGTGAAACATCAATTTTTGACATTTTGCGTTTTAAACGTTAGTAAGTGTTAAAATAATTTTTTGTAATTTTTTTAACTCCCATGACACACCTTATTATTAAAAAATCTATGAATTGCATAAAAAATTATAATTTTATCTCAACCCATTTACAATATAGAAATCCGACTTTACCCTATTTAAACCTAAGTTTACCCTATTAAATTTAATAATAATGTACCACCGCGAAAGACTTATATACATTATACATACCTACTTGAAATTAAACCAAACACAACTTCTCCAACGACACATTCACATCATGTCTATCCAGCGGAAAAAAAAATCGTATGTTCTACGCTTTTTATATTTCTCCCTGAGATCGCAAAAAAATGAAAAATGAAAACATGCACCTGACATAAGTCAACAAAAAACAAAGAAATGTGACAGCGCATGTGCTATACACTTGACCATGATGAATGATCTCCCACCCTCGCTTTAAAATTTTTCTGAGCAACCCTGACACACGAACCTACAAAAAAATATTCATCCAAATCACAACTGCGAGATGAGAAAACAAAGGAGAAAATAAACTATATCAGCCAACACACAAACAGAACAGAAAAAAATATATGCGAGCGCATGTGCCATATACTTTTTTTCCACTTGGACTACCCTCCACCTCCCATCATCTTTCTAACAATATATCTATCCAAACACCGAACTGTCAACTGAAGAAAAAACCAATGCATTTCCAACAGGTTTTTTTTTTTTATATGTATGTATAGATATCTTCTGTTTCTGCTGCAAAATGGGAAAAGAAGAAAAAACAACATAGTTATACCATATGGATATACATACCTAGTATATTATATGACAAAAAAACAAGAACAAAATAAAGAGAGTTTGGCGCTGATAGTGCAGTGGATTTCTTGTGAACTGCGGAAACAGTTTTTTTTGTTAAAAAACGCAAAGAAGGCCTCTTTTAGAAAATTTATATAAAAAAAACTAATAAATGTTATGACTTTTTTTCAATTGAGTCTAGTAGAAAATATATCAAAAAAAAAATAATAAAAATAACTTAAACTTGTGAAGGTTCTGCTTCCTTCACAATAACATTGCACAACTGGAAATATTAAATTGCTATTTTTAATGTTTAAATTAATTTTTTTTTTTTTTTTGTAAAGCCTATTCATTATATAATTTAATAGACCAATTATGATAATGAACATCAGAAATATTAAAATTAAAACTGAAAAGCCCAATGACTTTGAAGTTAAAAAATGGTAATATTGACATTTTTCTATTAAAACACCCTGTTAAACAAACTATAAATTAATTCAAACGGTATTACTGTATGCATGGAGTCATATTCTATTATCTTTCTTTTATTTCATTGAAAAAAAGTAAAAAATAAAAAAGTTATACTTAAAAACGTTCATTCAAAGTGATATAATTTCAACCATTTCACAAGAGTTTTTTTTCAAGTATTAATTTTTCTTTTTTTTTTTAAAGGTCTATTCATTATAACATGTTTTATGTTCTCATAAAACCAAATAAAATAAATAAAAAGTTTATCACTATAGCCGCCCCACATTTTTGAAAATTGAGTTCGAGTTTTTTTAAAAATAAATCACTCCTTTTCCTCATAAAAGTATTGAATATAATATTTATATAATTTTAATGATACACTTATATGCGTATATTTATTACCTACATAAAAAACCAAATTTCAACAAATTACCTTCACAAATAACAAAATTATGTAACAATTAGTCAGCGCACTACCATTAAAATGCGAGGCAAACTCACCCTAAATACGTAAAAATTTTCTCAAATCCCAATCTCATATGAAACTTGCTAACCCAACAGAAGAAGAATAAAAGTCCAGTCAATAAATCATTTGACTCGGAAAAAATTGCTGGAAAACTTGGTATACAGCCTCCTCATGGTGTTCTTAAGAAGTGTTGAAGGCCCCACAAAATGGTTTTCTAAGAATAACTCCCAAATGGTTAGTTGTTCAGAAAAAGATTAATTTGTAGCTTAGAAAATTTTCTATAAGAAATATTAACATACTTTTTTTTTCATAAAAATTACTGTTTTCGAAATAAACCAACCGGTAGAACTAAGAGTTTTACTTTTCTATATGATGAAGTTGCTTAGTTAAAAAATTGTGAATTTTGTGATAAAAGCGTCAATATTTGTTTATTGTTGGTAATTATAAGAACAAGATTGATGTTGGCCCACTCTATTTGTCCCTTTAGGTGGAAGGGCCAAATTAAAAAAAATATTGAAAATAGAAAATGAATATAAAAACACAACGGCAACACTTACAATATCATGTTATAGCATTTTTAAAGCCAGTAATTCATACTGAAGTTATTGTTAATGAAGTTATTTTAGTGAAGTTAATTTAGTGAAGTTATTTTAGTGAAGTTATTTTAGTGAAGTTATTTTAGTGAAGTTATTTTAGTGAAGTTATTTTAGTGTTTAGTTTTTGAATAAATGATTTTATTTTATTACTACATAATTGATAGAAGTTGTAATTCCTGCGAATTTCGAGTGTTGTTACAGAAATAAGTTTGAATTGTGACATTAAACATAAAAAAAATATAAATTTGACTGAATCCTGGGTTAATAAGATTAAAAGTCAAAAACCAAAATGGAACCAAATTATGAGAATTTTTTTGTGTCGAAAATGGGAATATAAACATAATCTGGATAAAAATGCAAAATAAATAAATAAACACTCACCTGATTGTAAAGAACATTGGACGAAATACGAACATTGGTAAAGCATATATTTTGGCCATTATAACTACAAACAATACGTAAAGAAGAACTTTTATTAGGCCAATTATAAGCTCTGTGTACAAGAGAAATACAGCCTTGTTTTCCCATGGATTTTCTGTTTGCATTTCAGCAGCATGTAATAAATATTTGATTCCTATACTTGATATTACTGTCAATAATATCCCATATTCAAATCCAAACACTAGTTGTACAGTTGGTCCCCGTATAATTGTAGAATTGTATGCATGTAGAAGAAGCCAATAGTCCATAAAACCTAAGACCACCAATAAGCTTAACACCCGCACATGAAATAGCCATCCCAAAACTGGACTGCGTTCCATCTGCAAAAATTAAAATCAAAATAAAAAGATAGTCATATTTAACAAAACAAATTTTAATAAAATGATTAACTAGTGGTCCAGTAATTTGGGGCTCGGAAACATCTTAATTTATTCGTTTTTTCATCACAATATTATTGTAGTTATTATTACAATAAATTATTTCAAATAACGTAGGTCTTGAATTTGGAAAAAATAATGTCATCTAACATATTCGAATTTTCACAACAACTAAAGAATTTTGTTCAATATGACATTGCGATAAATGGTGAAATACGACAATAGAGTAATCGTTGATGAGGAAAAGAAAGTGCCTTGGGGTCAAATGGAAGGAATGTTTAGGACAATATGGTTAGTGCTCAACTTCCGTCCTTGTCAACCAAACCGAACGAATTTGGTATATTTGTCATTCAGTAGCCTAAATACGTTTTTTTCAAAATTTCAAGTTGAAATTATTTAATAAAAGAGTAGGCATTGAGACATATGTGACATATTAATAACAGAATTCCTACCTTCATCTCTTTTAAAATTCCTATTTTTCATTCAATTTGGCCTTAGAATGATTGATTTAAATGTTTATTGTTTAAAGAACAGCTCAATTTAAAATATTTAAATTTCAAAACACCCATTTTTATACATGTTCTCTCTGATTTACTTTAACGAAATTGTATGTTTTTTTTAAAGTAACATTTACCAAAAATTGGACCCGACCGCGCTTACCTGAGTTTAAAAAAAAAAAACATCTATTTATTATTTTTTGCATCCTTTATTTTGTGTACCGGGTTAATAACAGCAAAAAGGATAACATTGTTATGTATATACAGGATGTCACATAATAAATGGTCTAAACTGAAACTGGTGCTAGGTCAAGTCATGATCTCTCAGAATTTAGTAAGTTAGTTTAGTCTATTCCGATTCATAACGGATGTTTTTTGAAATTTCGAAAAACTCCTACTTTGAACTAAGTTTTGGTCACCCTTATTGATATTTTTTTTCAAAAAATTCGACCTTTTTCAAAAATGTTGACTTTTTTCAAAAATCTCGACTTTTTCAATATATTTTTGACTTTTTTCAAAAATTTCTATTTTTTTCAAAAATTTCGACTTTTGTCAAAAATTTCGAATTTTTTCAAAAATTTTTACTTTTTTCAAAAATTTTTACTTTTTTCAAAAATGTTGATTTTTTTTAGTTTCGACTTTTTACAAAAATTTATACTTTTTTCAAAAATGTACTTTTCAAAAAATTTGAAAAGGTGGACTGTATACGATGGTGGTTGCTAGCGAAAGAGATCGATTTTAACAATGTAACATAGTTCTATGCTAAATCTTACAATAACAATCATTATATCTATATTGTATTACTATATATTATATATACATATTAATATTTAATATATATTATATGCTTAACAACTGCATAGGGATTAGCGGATTAAGGGATTAACAAAAAAAAAGCAAAAGTTGAAAAACAAATTATTTAGTCAACAACAAATAGGGTATTATATGACTACATATGTTTGGCAAATTGAAAAAATATTTAAATTAAATAAATTAGATAATTTAGTGACTTTTAACAATGAATTCGAAAACAGTATTAAGATATTAATATAATTAATGATTACAAATAATAAATTAAAGTTCATTCCTGAATAACAGGCCTACAGTGTTTTTGGTGCGGCCAAAATGAAAACTGTTGCTATGTTACTAGTTACTAGTTCTCGCTATATGAGTCAAGATTTTTGGAAAATCTTTCCGAATGACTGTAGAGATATTGAACTTCAATACTCATTCATATAAAATTTTCCAGAAAGCCTAGAACTAAGTCTTGGTAATTTACGGACTTATGATTTCCTAAAAAATTAATCACTATATTGCATATTCTAAATCATTCATTGAATGAAAAAAATGGTCATCTTTTATCAAATATCTTATTTGTGGTCCATTAAATATACTAGCCTTAACTTTTTCTGTACTCAAACTAAGAATTTTTTTTTAAATATAAATAAAATAAAAGTCAGTTTTAACAAATGATTTTACGTATTGTTCATCAAACCTAATTTCATGTGCAATGGAGGCAAAATTATTTCTTATCTCAAAACTAGAGGTGAGTTTAAGACCCTGTGTTTGCCAATAGTTAAAGATTCCTCACAGGACAACGTTGCTTGATCCAGTGGTCTCTTTTGTTTTTGCCCCATTGACAACTGAAAAACATGAGACATGGAAATTTGGTGAAGCCACTTTGTTGTCCCAGTAAAAAGTTAACCATTTTTAAATCCACGCATATAAAACCCACTGATGATTATGATTTTTCAGTTATTCTAAAACAAGAGACACAGACTCATACTCCTTTATTTTCGTGGAATGAACTAATGTAACGGTACCATACATTCCGCTTCAACTGAATAAGCACAAATATTTTGTAAGGTACGTTGTCCATTTTTTGCAAACCTTATGCGTTAATGTATCATTTGATGATGCTAACTGTTTGCTTATAATGTTGAGAAAAGAAATCAGTAAAGCGGTCCTTAGACGCTCAATATTATTGTACAAAATATTGCACAATATTATTGGCTAGGTGCCCCACACGGTTCAATATTTTATCCAATAATTTAGTTGACAGCTGATACTTGTGTAGACAACGTGCTGAGTAATACTGAAGTTTGTTGTTGTTATATAAACAAATATTGTACAATTCTACCCACATACGATACAATAATTTTATATTGTGCAATAAATATCAAAAGGGTTTTGATTTTCTTCAATATATTGCACAACCTTGCAATATTATCCACAGACGAACAATAGTATTGTACAATATCAAATATTGCACAATAATATTGAGCGTCTAGGGACCGCTTAAGAATAATTCAAATAGTACCGTTATTTTTTTCTATGGCTCTCTTGCAAAGCGTTCCATATTCAAAAATGCAGATTTTTTTTGCGTCAACTGAATAGACACAAGACAATCTTCATTGTTTATGAGCGTTCTCAAGTGATTGACACATTAAATAAACAGTTGAAGTGTTTTAAGTGAAATTTAATCTTTTAGTTGAAATTCTAACGAAGATGGGGGCACGAGTACGATAACTATGGCGCCAAGAATTGATAACGGTTTTTTGTAGAGGGGTCAAAAACAAACATTTTTTATTATTGGAGGGGGGGTCCATCTCACCCGGTTTAGGAGGTAGGGGCAATTCTAGAAAAATATGACTTAAATTGAAAAAAAAATATTAAAAAACAACGGCAACACTTACAATAAAGTAATATACCGATTTTGAAAGCCAGAAATCTATTCTATAATCCTAAATTTAAATTAAATTATTTATGTCAACAGTTTTTGAAAAATTCGCATGAAAACTCAAAATTTTGATAAAAAAAAAAATGAAAAAAAAAGTTTAGACCAATTTTTTTCAAAATTGTAAATTGAAGCGCTAAATTGTCTTTTTTAGGTTAATGTTAATATAAATTTTAAATCGAACAAAAAAAACCAAATGGTTTTATGTCTTCTAGTTTTTGAGAAAATTGATAATTACTGAAACTACTTTTTTATGAGATTTTTGTTTTTTTGCTTGCTTGCATAAATACATCAGTGCTAGCACCCAGCATTACGGCGTATAAACAGTGAGGTATGTGTGGGGGGCATGCTGCCCCCTGCAACCCCCCTGCTTGGGCACACTATAGGATTTGGGGGAGGTGCGAGGTTGGGTATATGGAAAGTTTCTTTTGCATTTAAAGTATCTGGATTTAGAGAAAATTTTAATTTATCCTATTTATCGAATGTCAACAGCTGTTTTCTAAATATACATATACGTATACGTTGCTCAGAGTTCCACATTTAACATTTTCATATATGAAAACGTAATGCATTATAAAAAATTCACATAACCTAGGTACTACTGTACGACTGCAGCAAATCTATATAATTTCTTATTATATTTCGTTTGTGACATATCTATGTAATGCAACTGTAACGCTAAATTAATTGTGGTACTTTACTTACAAAGATAAACCTATCACCAACATTAATCCTCAAAATGAAATCACCGTAAATACCAAAAAACAAAAATCTCATAAAAAGTAATTTTAGTAATTTTCAATTTTCTCAATAACTAGAAGACGTAAAACCATTCGGTTTTCTGTGTTCGATTCAGCATTACCACGAATATCACGAATACCACGATATAAGCATTGACCACGAAAAGCCAATTGAGCACTTCATTTCACAATTAAAAAAAAATTGGTTTAAAATTTTTTTTCGTTTTTTTTATAAAAAAATTGAGTTTGCATTTGGCATAAATAATTTAATTTAAATTTAAGGTTATAGAACAGATTTCAGTATAGTACTTTATTGTAAGTGTTGGCGTTGTTTTTTAATAATTTTTTTTTCAATTTAACCCTCTATAGCATAAAGTAGACTACAAGCAACATTCCGTTTAACCCTTCATAATTCTCAAACTATTTATTATTTTAGCTTTTCGCGCATTGTAGAATGTCGTTTACACTCCGTTCTTTCAATCCAAAATAGTCAAAGTAGCGTAACTGTCATTTTTTGTTTCAGGCAACGGGATACCGTCAGTGAAGTGAAAAATTGCGTGTAATAAGAAATAATAAAAAATAGTTTGTACGTTTGTTTGAGATTGTTTTTTTGAGAATCAAGAACTTTCATCTCTCGTAAATTATTTTCGTTTTCATTCAAAATATATCGTTTCACGTAATTTCGCAGTTTTCTATCCCTTATATTTCATTGTTGCCTATAAGCTACACTCCCTCTTTTGTTATATTGTTCACAAGAAATAAATAATTTAAAAATTCCACCAGAAATTTGCATTTTGAAGGTCTTGAGTTATAGAGGGTTGTCTTTTTTTTTAAATTGCCCCTACCTCCTAAACGGGGCGAGATAGACCCCCCTCTCCCATAATAAAAAATGATTGTTTTTGACCCCTCTACAAAAAACCGTTATCAATTCTTGGCGCCATAGTTATCGTACTCTCCCCAAGATGGGTAGATCAAAATCTCTTAATGGCGTTGAAAGAGCTAAAATCGATTTATTAAGAGAACAAGGACTGACCGGGCGTACTATAGCTTAAAAAAACTTGAAGAAATTTCAGTGTGATATATTCCTACTTAAAAAAAAGATTCGTACGGAAAAAACATGAAAGGAGCAAAAGCGGCAAAAATAACGTGGTTTTGTGATAAAATCATATCGAAGTGAAAAAAACAACCTAAAAATGCTTAAAAAATGTGCTTGAAAATTAGTTTGCGGGAAAACCGTTATCCACACAGAAAAAAGTTGTATGGTAGATACAAATTCCTAACTGTTCTTGTTTAAATACAAAAATTTCAAAAATCGGTTGTAGTTTGGCAAAGTTAGAGCCAGTCAAAGGAATAAAAAATAAAAATCTTAAAAACCGTTATAAGTCGAAAACGAGAAAATTACCTCTTAAGTTTTTCGACTTGAACTGACCTCAGGAACTCATGGTTCTCCTCTGAGGCAGTGATATACAGGGTATCACTTGTTTCAATTAATTTCGTCGTTTTTGCTTTTACTCGGCCATACATATTTTGTTTCTCTATTTGCAAAGTTCGCTGAATCCACACAGTTGTTGACTTTATAGTTTTAATAATAATGGTATATTAACATTCTTCTTCGGCATCCTGAATGGATTTGTAAAAAAAATTCAAGGGGAGACGACAATAGCCGTTTTTTTTGGAAAGCTATTCACAGTACAGAGGATTTTACACGAGTTAAAAATACAACATCCAGAGTAGAATTACTGCCAATAAAAGCAGAAATAGAATCCTACTGCGGATCGGATTGTGACGTTTATTCGAGTATCGAATGGAATTGGGCATTTTATGCAACTAAAAATAATCTTTGGTTCAAGTTATTGTTTGTTTCCATTTGTAGCAAACTTTCTATTATTTTTTTTTTATTTTTTAATTATTCTGACAGCTTTTATTGGGTAGTACCAAATTTGAAATATAAAAACTAGGCTACTGCGGACGGTTTTTTTTTAATTTCTTACTATACTATAGATGTATTTTGTTGGCCTTAAAGTTCACATAAGGAAATGCTCAAAAAAATTGTCAAAATTAGAAATTCTGGTCCGAAGTCGCATTACGTTTTGTTGGTGATGGCAAGGCGCTCACATCTGCTGAGAGCCCGTAGTGCAGTTATTTTTCAACGTTTTAAATTTTCTTCCAATTACTTTATACATATGTATTGAATATGATACACAATCAGCCAGTGAAATGAAAATATTGTCAACTTCTTGCTATACCTACGTGTTTACAAGATTTAACACAGCACCGCATCTAGTTTTATATTTCAATAAATTATTGTATGTATTCACTATATTTATTTTTATTTCACTTGAAATGACAAAAAAAATCGTAATCTTTATAATCTTTTATTTATATTTGTTCGGTTTTCTTGTTTGAACTATCTCCTTGCGGCGTCAGTATCTATCAGCTCTCCGGATGTCGCTTTCTCTTTTTATTAGTTTCTTTTTCGTTCCGCTCCGGAATGTTGGCAACCATCCGAAGCGAAGATGAAGCTGGTTTATACTTGGTATTTTGGACTTAAGGTCTATGTTGCACTTTACTGCATTACAACTCGGCCAATCTGACAAACTGATTGACCGCAATCACATCTTGACAAAACTAAAATTTAAACTGGGGTGTGCTCATCGTCGTCAGCAGCCACAGTCCCCGAATCCTCCATTGACGTCACCCATCTTTTCAATCGCACTGCCTCAACGACACTTTCATATGGTAACTGTGTCAACTGACAGTTGTCAACATCTCTTATCACATATCGATCGTGTGGTAAGACCTTATGTATGACGTATGGTTCGTGAAATTACTGATTAAATTTCTTATTTGTTCCTACAGTGGTGCCAATGTGCCTCATCACAACAAAGTCGCCTACCGAGTATATTTTAGCCGGAACACTACGTTTCAGAAATTGCTTTTCGTTATGTTCTTGGGATCTCTTGTTAGCATTTGATGCCTGGTTTCGAATTCCTTCTAAATCACGTTCGACCTCATTGTGCCTCAAAGTACCTATCCAATGATGCACATACTTCCTTGGTACTAGTTGAGTTAACGGGGTACAACCGTACAAACTTTGTAAAAGCATCGATAACAACTAGAATATGCTTTCGTTTGGAAATCAAAGAAGGCAATGGCCCAAATGAATGGTGTCAAACGGAAGAGGGTTTTTGGGAATACTATACAAATCATGATCATTGATTCGAGCGGGTGCAGAATACATTATACACTTAATGCAATTTTTTGTATGATTGTCGATTTTGTTTGTTCATACCCGGGAACCAATATTTTTTTCGTATCTGATTGTAGCATTTATCTACTCCCAAGTGCCCAATTTTCTCATGGATCATTCTTATTACGTTATCCTCCATTTCACCCGGTACATAAAGCATCAAACTATTATTCAAATCCGACTTGCGAAAAACAAGACCATCTTGATATTCATAATGAAATAAAAATTGTGTTTCGAGTTCACTTGTATTTTTTTAGTCTTCAAATCTCGATTCTGAGCCACTTGGATATGAAAATCTATCTCATCCCCATCTAAAGCTGCAATAACATGACACCGACTCAACGCATCTACATGACCCATAGATGGACCACTCGGATGCTGAATAGAGTAATCATAATTCTCAAGCTCTAGGGACCATCTAGCAATTCTAGAATTAACGTGTTTTCTATTTAATGTGAGTGTGAGGGAATTGCAATCCGTGATAATTTTGAAGGGAATTCCCTCTAAATACACCCGAAACCTTCTTAACGAATATATAATTGCAAGAGTCTCTAGCTCAAAACTATGAAATTTTGACTCAGAGTCTGTCGTTGTTTTAGAAAAATATGCTACTGGATGAAACTTCCCATCTGATTGTCGCTGCATAAGAGCCGAACCAAAACCGAGACTACTAGCATCACAATGTAATTCTGTTTCTTTGGTTGGACTATATATTGCTAGTACTGGTGATGATACTAATTTGCTTCGTAACTCTCCAAAAGCATGCAAACACTCATCAGTGAACTCATATCTAGTATCCTTGCGCAATAGATCTAGTAGTGGTTTAGCTATTCTGGAGAAGGAGGGTACAAAACGACGGAAATATGAAAACAAACCTATGCATGAGTGGAGCTCTTTTTGATTTTTAGGTATAGGATACTGTTCGATGGAACGAATATGAGCATTTGTAGGTTGAATACCTGAGGCGTTGACTAAATAACCTAGATATTCTATTTCATCATATCCAGACTTACACTTGCTCAGTCTTGGTTCTAGACCTTTTTCATAAAGTCTTCTCAAAACTTCTCTAACCACTTCTAGATGTAAATCAAAATCAGGTGTTGCAATAGCAATATCATCTAAATATATAACTATTTTCCCTGCTTCGATTAGGTCTTGAAATATCTGATGAATAAATCGCTGAAAATTAGCAGGAGCATTTTTTAGCCCGAACGGCATCTGCAGGTACTCATATTGACCATCTGGTGTTACGAAAGATGTATATTGAATTGAGTCTTCTTACATGGCAACCTGATTGAACCCATCTTTCAAATCAATTAAAATAAACCAACTTTTACCTTCCATATGCTCAACACAATCTTCGATTAATGGAAGAGGGAAATTATCTCGAATGGTCTTTTTATTCAATGCCCTATAATCAATACATAACCGTAATTCGCCATTCTTTTTCTTAGTCAAAACAACTGCAGAGGCATAAGGTGACTGACTATAACGAATTGTGTTTCTGTCTAACATATCTTGAATTTTCTTACGTACCTCAGAACGCTCATACACTGACAATGGTCTAGGTGAACAATGAAATGGAGTGTCATCAGTCAAGCAAATCTTCATTTTATAATTATGATACTTGCGTTCCATATCAGAAGGATTTAAATAAGCACTATCAATAACTGCTTTAAGAGCATCAGACTGGCCTATTTTTAACCGCGGACAAATATCTATATCTATTTCTGAAAAATCCATATCAATTGCCAGCATCTGCATAGCAAAATCATCATCACACTGTATAGGCACAACATCACTCGTCGAAATGGGGACAACCTGTATTTACATCAACTAAGGTAACTCCTTCATCATCAAATTCTTTATTCACCACATCATCGGAGGCTGTACTCTTGACAACCAATGGAGTCATCGGATCACTACGGCTACTAACTACTGTATTCAAATTGACCAAATCAGCAACATCAAAACATGAATGTTTAAAAAATAAGCTTTTATTTACTTCAAAGTTATTATGGTTATTGTTCTTAAATTCTATTTTAACTTGTCTTAATTGGATATTGAATAGTTTTTAAAAAAATTGCGTCCGAGAATCAAAGGCAAAGTCATCAAATTATCAGAAAGAACGAGAACAGGTATTTCATTAATTCTATTACGGAATTTTATGTATATTGGTATAGTACCATAAGAATATATTTTTGCACCTCCGATTCCAAAATAACTCGTTGGCCTTGGTTTTTCAGAAATTTTGATATTACTCGGAATAACAGACCGTCTTATCAGGCTGATTGCGCTACCGGTGTCGAACAAAGAGAAAACATTCATGAATTTAGTACAGTGAATTTGTTCACTTGGAAAAGCAACACTCACCATCTGCCTGACATCTATGGAACCAAACACTTCATACTCACTTTCGGGGCTGGCCAACCTATCTTTAAGCGATATTAGTTTTTTGTCGTGTGTTCGTTTAAGCTTTTCTTTCCTATTGTTGGTTTGTGTTTGTTCATGGTAGAAAAAGTTTGAGTATTCTTCTTCTGTCAAAGCTGATACAATAGAGCTTTCAATGTTTTTAATTCTTTTTACCGTGGAGGTTAAGTTTTTATGTTTTGCGGAAATGAAGAGGTTCAGAATTTTGCAGTGGAACTACTAAGATTCTGCATAATCGATAATAATTATTTGGTTTATGGCAACAAAACTTATCAGCAAAGAGATGGTATGCCGATGGGAAACCCAGCTTCACCCATAATAGCAGATATTATACTTGAAGAGCTGCTAAATATCTGCCTCGAAAAATTACCAAACCAACCCAAGGTTTTGACAAAGTATGTGGATGACATATTTGTCATTATAAAAGCGAAAGACATTGAACAAACTTTATCCATCCTTAACAGTTTCCATAGAAAAATACAATTTACAGTTGAGATCGAAAGAAACAACAAATTAGCTTATCTGGACACAGTAGTTATTCGCGAAGAAGGACAACTCAAAATGGATTGGTTCCAAATACAAACTTCATCCGGTAGATTGATAAACTTATTTTCCCAGCATCCCAAACAAATAATTTTCAACACAGCCAAAAACTTGATACATAGAGTACTTTCAATTAGTGACATGGAATACCTCATCAGCAACAAAATAAAAATTAAAGAAATATTACAAAAAAACAATTTCCCGAAACAAATCATAAAAACCTTAATAAAACAACAAGAATATCGCACTACCCAACCACCAGAAGAAAAAGAAAATAAAATTTACAAATCCTTCGTTTATATTAAAGAAATATCAGACCGATTCAAAAAGGGAAATTGTCTAGATACTGATAAATATAAACTAGCTATGAAATCAAAAAACACAACATCACAACTCTACACTAACCTTAAAACAAAAATAGACAGAATGGAACATTCAGATTTAATTTACAAAATTAATTGTAATGGAAATTCAGACGAAGAATGTAACCAAATTTACATAGGAACAACTAAACAAAAACTAAAAAATAGTCTGGCAGGACACAAATCCGATATCAAGAGCAACGCACCACAGAAGACAGCACTGGCATCACATTGTATTGCTTTAAAGAACTATCCCAACCACCAAAAACCAAAACAAGAGGATGATTATCGAAACTTTACATATAATCAATGCTGATAACACAATGAACAGAAAAACCGATATGGAAGACGTCAGCCCTCATTATAAGCACTTGGTGGAGAAGAGGAAAAGGAAAAGCTCTGCAATATGATCTGTATGCGCTTTTGTTTATATAATTTTTCGTGTTATTTGTTGGACATGTTACTTGTCAGTTAAACTTTGTACTGTGTAGACACAAAATAAGTTTATTATTTAATATAAATGTAATAACAATTATTGTAAGTGATTATTGTATTGTGAATATTTTGTAAACAATTTTTTAACATATTTATCAATGCTAATATAGAATCCATTGTTCACCTGATGGTGTCCATATACATGGACGAAACGTTGTGACAAAAATAAAATATTTGTTTCATTTGACCTGAAGCCCATTCAACAAAAGTTT
This sequence comes from Epistrophe grossulariae, assembly GCA_929447395.1. NCBI lineage: Eukaryota > Metazoa > Arthropoda > Insecta > Diptera > Syrphidae > Epistrophe > Epistrophe grossulariae. Next base: position 62,739,210 of record OV839567.1, read on the forward strand.
ATATAGTTATAAAGGTCACTAATATCAAAAGAAAAAAAAGTTACACACTTTTGTATATAATTTAATAAGTTTTTTTTTCAATATTTTAATGATTTAAAAAAAAAACAGCTAAAATTTCTTTGGGCGCCCCAGCATTTAGCTGTTACTGCATGCCGATCCTGAGTCAAAGCATTTGTGTTTGTTAAACACACAATTTTTGGAAAAATCCTCACAGCGGATGTGTTCATTAAAAATGGCTACTTACCAAAACCAATGTGATTTTGTTGGAATGTTGTCATATATGATTTAACAATTGTGGACGATAGTTTTTATTAAAATAAATTTATTTGCATCATCGAAGATGAATTGTGTTATTTTTCAATAAAATAATTTGCTTTATAATTTCAAATCTTCATACACAAATTCTTTTGATTGACGTTTGACTTGTCAAAGAAATTTTTCCCAAGGGATCGCCAAGTAAATCCTGACTTCTTTGAAGAAGTCACCAAGCTGCCTTCAAGGGGAAATCAAACTCGGATACTTGTGAGAACTAATAGCAACAAGTTAACCTCACAAATATTCAAAAACTCTGGCAAGTTAAAAGGAAGCGGTGTTTATGTAAATCCTGACTACACGCGGGATGAGCAGCAAAAACGTCAAATCTTGCTGCAAAAAAGACATGCGATCAAGAAATAACATCCGTCGGTGAATCATCTTGTCCGTGGTCTCAAACTACAAGTAAACTGTTGATGACGACGCTTCCGATGACATCAAAATGTGAAAACAAACAGACTTATAATCATGGCCGTCAACTGTCAAAAACCAAAAACAATAAGAAGTAATTGAACGAACCAACAGAAAAACAAACCCAACGAAAGAACAAACGACGAAGGTAACATCAATTTTAAAACACAAGAAATTAAATGTTATAAGATCATTACATAAAGTAATTTAAATAAAATATTATAGTTAGATTTGAATTTTTCTTTCTGGTCACAACATTAGTTTTTAAAATTGTTGCCTCGAATTGCTTTATAAAAGTATTTTTGTTGAATTAAATTGTTTCTTCAGCCGAAGAACAGCCGATATCGACGCCATTTTGTAAAACTTAATACAAATCTTTGACTAACGTATAAAGTAATATGGAAGAGTCTGGAAAAGAGAAGCCAATTGAAAACTCAGACGAGGATCTGCAGAAAACTGTGGTGGAGACGATAACACCATCACCATCACACAGGTGTGCATTTCCAGTGATCAATTGACTTCCCTCATAGCAGGAATAAATACATTGCGTAGTTCCGTCGAAGAATTGCGTAATGAAACTTCTCGAAGCCAAAATCAATTGCAACAACTCCAAGAGAAAGTGAATGCCAACTATAACATTGAATCTCAAAATCCAAGATCTCAGACGTCTGCCTTTTCGACTGGTTTGCATGGCATAGAAATGATGTCACCTTTGACATTGCCAAAACAGTAGGATTCCATTCCGCCATCGTCTTCAGCCATAATCCCTCCGCCATCGTCTCAGCAGTTACCAGCAAAATCTTTTGGGCCTCATCCGACATCGTCACATATATCTCAACAAACGTTGCTACAGCAAAAACCTCCAAGTGTGCCATCTTTTGAGCATTTAGAAACAAGACCAATAACATCTGTTTCTACACGTGTTACTACTGTCAAACCGAGTGCGGAACGTGGTCGCATTTTTCAAATCCGCAAACTGTGCTATTCAACTAGCAAATCTAACTTTACTGCGTGAGCTCATCAATTAACTGCCACCGTCAAAACAGTATGAATGGGCGAAACATGCCGCCACCGTTTTACCCTTCCCAACTTTAGAAACATTTTCAGAATGGATTAAAAATCTAGCCCGAGTGGTATGTCTGATGCCTATTAAAACCACCAACAATTTAATAGCAATTCAGCCACAATCGATACATTTGCGCCAATACACTAATGCAAGCCACAGCCGCCTACCTACATCATCTGAAACGTCTTGAAGAATTTTGCATAGTACTGAGCCGGACCAGATGCAAACAGTTTGTATCCATTGTAGTCAACATAGACTAAGCGAATGCCTACATTTTATCGCTCTCGACGTCAACGATAAATGGAACCAAGTCAAACAACGTCGTCTTTGCTTCTCCTGTTTACAGAAGGGGCATAATTTGACAAACTGTTTTCACAGGAAAACTTGTGGGATCAATGGATGTACTCGATTACATCACCAGATGTTGCACCAAGAACTGAGACCTTCAACAAATGAGCCTCAACAAACTCAACAGGTTTTAAACTGCTGTCGGGATTCACGTCAGTGTAGCCTATTATTCAAGATTCTCCCCGTAGTACTATGTGGACCACTCGGGAGTGTTACCGCCCACGCCATGTTGGATGAAGGGTCTTCTGTTACCTTATTGGAAGAAAACATTGCTAATATGTTGGGACTGAGGGGACACAACCTTCCTCTTACACTAATGGTACGATGACAAAGTAACAACAGAAGCATCCAAGAAGGTAACGTTTTACATAAAGGGAAAAAAAATGACGCCGAAAGTTATATGTTAAGCAACGTACACACAGTCTTAAATCACCCGAAACAAAATTAGGGTGGGTAGCTTATGGACCAATTAATGCTATTGTGAATGCTCAGCCAAGAGTACTCCATGTTCGCCGTTCCGAAACACTCCAAAGAATTGAGTCTTCAAATAGAAAATTTTGGTGTTAAAAGCTCCAACATTATTTTGGAATCTGATGAGGATATGCGCTCAAGGAAAATTCTTTTTGAAAACATAAAGAAGATCAAACAACATTATGAGACCGGTCTTTTATGGCGTAAGGACAGCACGACAATGCCAACTTCGTGGAGTTTCACTTTGGCAAAGCTTAGTGTTGAATCTTAAATGAATGAGAACCCAACATATGCTGCTTCCTATAAGACTGAAATGAACAAATACATCACCAAGGGGTATGCGAAACTCCTTTCACCAAAAGAAGCTGAAGCCGAGATCTCGACGACCTGTTACCTTCCACATTTTGGGATGGTTAATCCCAATAAACCGAATAAAATCCGAATAGTCTTTGATGCCGCTGCTACGACCGCGACGTCCGGAGTTTCACTAAATTCGAATCTCATGAAGGGACCAGAACATGCACAGCCTCTTATAGTCATTATTCATAAATTTCGCCAGGGAATTGTCGCAGTTGCAGGTGATATCCAGGAGATGTTCTCTCAGGTAAAAATTAGAGCTGTTGACCAAAACTCACAACGTCTCTTATGGCTGAATGGCAACTCCAGGGGTACAATCCAAATATATGCCATGACTTCGATGATTTTAGGTGCCATTTGCTCCCATTGTTGTGCAGAATACGTTAAAAATGTCAACGCCACCGAACACTCTACTGTAATTCCAAGTGGAGCAAAGGCCGTCATTGGGAGTACTTATGTCGATGATCTGGTTTCAAGCTTCAATTCTGAAAGGGAAGCAGAAGAAGTCACTTTAGAAGCAGTCAAAATAAATAATGCCGCAGGATTCCGATTGCGAAATTTTGTTTCAAATTGTAAAGAACTTCAAAGCAGATTGAGCACAGACAAAAAAAAGGACTTTGCCGTCAAACGGTGCTACTCAACTTTATTACCAACTGCCGATGAGATTCAATATTTTCGAATCAAAAGAGGAAACGAAATCCATATATCATTTGTTGCTGCCAAAACAAGATGTGCTCCACAAAAAGGAATGACAATTCCCCGCCTTGAGCTACGAGCAGCGGTTTTGGGAAGCCGTCTTGCAACATCGATCGAAAATTGTCACGACATTCAAAAACACCGTGTCATATTCTGGAGTGATTCGAAGACCACGGTGCTATGGATTCGTTCAACCACCAGGAGATACAAGCAATTCGTAGCTTGTAGATTAGCTGAAATTCTAAGCAGTACAACAGCATCGCAATGGAAATGGTTGCCGACAGAGCTAAACACCGGTGATGACGCCATTCGTGCTCGATTACATCCAAACTTTGATCCTATGTCTAGATAGATTATGGATCCATATTTTTTACTTCACGACGAACAATCTCGGCCAGAAGAATCACAAGTTTTGGGTTCCCAACGTTACGCCATAGAAGAATTGCCAGCCCGGGTCTTGTTATTGACAAATACAGGTTAGTCTTTAGGCAACTACGCTAACTTCTCTTTTTTTTAAGTCTGCTCAAATACGTTGCTTGGATACATCGATTTGTAAACAACACTCGGATAAAAAAAGAGAAAAAATCCGATCGACAAAAAGAGGAACTCAACAAGAGGTCTTTGTGAATGAGATTGCCAGTTTGCTTGCTTCAAAAACAGTAAAAAAAAACAAGCAATATCTATCAACTGACACCATATCTGGACGAGGAATGATTATTAAGAGTCAAAGGGAGAATTGATGCCGCCTTTTTTTTCCCTTTTCTGCAAGACGCCCAATTATTATCCCACAAGATCACCTAGTATCGCGACTTATAATGCTTCATTTTCACGCCAAGTATCATCATCAAAACGATCAATTAACAATCAACGAGATGCGACAAAGATTTTGGTTGCCATACGCCCGGTCCGTTTTGACGTCTGTAAAGAAAAAATGTCCTAGTGCATCATCTCTAAAGCTACGCCGGCCGAACCGTTAATGGGTCAGCTGCCACCAGATCGCATGACTCCGTATGTCCGTCCTTTTAGCTACTCTGGGATAGACTACTGTGGACCATTCCATGTTGCCATAGGAAGACGTAGAGAAAAGCGATGGGTCGCTCTGTTTACGTGCCTCACAACTCGCGCGGTACATTTGGAAGCGGAGGACTTGTCTACAGATTCCTTTATACCTACTGTGTTTGAGGAATTTTGTAAATCGTCTCGGAACTCCAGTTAAAATTCCCAGTGATAATGGCACTAATTTTGTAGGCGCCTAAAAGGAGTTACGAAAGGAGGATCGACTTTTTGATGTAGATCACATGCAGCAGCAAATATCGAGTGGGTGTTTAACTGCTCGACAAACCCAAGCGCTGGTGGTTGTTGGGAACGACTCATTCAATGTGTCAAACGCTTGTTATATAAAGTTTTGAGGGAAGAAGCACCAAGACTGGAGACACTCAGAAGTGTCCTAATAGAGGCTGAAAATATCATCAACAGCCGACCTCTAACGGATCTACCGCTTACTTCCAATGAAGATGACCCCTTGACACCAATTCACTTCCTTCTTGGATGTCTTAAATCAACGCAAACGCCGGGTAAAGAAGATCGAGTTTGTCTACGAAAACAGTGGCGAACTGCACAAAATCTTAAGGACAGATTATGGAAAAGATGGACGCTGGAATATCTAGCTTCCGATGACATCAAAATGTGAAAACAAACAGACTTATAATCATGGCCGTCAACTGTCAAAAACCAAAAACACTAAGAAGTAATTGAACGAACCAACAGAAGAACAAACACAACGAAAGAACAAACGACGAAGGCAACATCAATTTTAAAACACAAGAAATTAAATGTTATAAGATCATTAAATAAAGTAATTTAAATAAAAAATATTAGTTAGATTTGAATTTTTCTTTCTGGTCACAACATAAACAATAAAACCATAAACACAACACAAGATGGAAAACTTTATTGTGATAATCGAGATGGGATGGAGGTACTGCAAGAGATGTTTGGAGAACTTCAACTTGGTCTTGATGGATATAAAAATAAAAAAGAAAAAAATCATTCGATTATCCAAGCAAACACATTAGAAGACACACCACGAGCAACAAACTTCTTGTCAACCAGGGATGTCACCAATGCTGCCAACTAGCAGCCACCAAACAAAACTACAGTGAAAAAGTGTTGCCGTCTGTCAAAAAGAAAGTAATACCAAAAAAAGTAGTAACGTAACATATAGTAGTGATAAAAATGAAACTAGAAACATTAACTTATTGGCTTATAATATTACAGGGCTAAGTAATAAATTAATGTTTTTAGATTTTTTCAATTTTGTTAAAAAGCTTAATATATTTTTCCTCGTCGAAACGTTTGTAACTAGTAAAAAATTTGAACAGTATTCTAAATACTTCTCTGGATTTGAGTTGCGATGGGTATCAGCAGTACACTGAAATAATTTTGGAAGACCCAGTGGGGGACTTTTGTATGGTTTTAAAAATGAAAAAATTAACACTATTTTTATAGATGTCAACAACACACTCATTGAACTCATTGTATAAAAATTTCTTTCACAAATTTAGTTTATTATGTATATATTGCCAACCTACTTAAAGTCCTTCCACACTATCCCACTGAGTATTAATACATGTCAAAAAAGTTTGAAACAAATCATGTATAATAGTGTGGAAACAAAATATGATATTCCCAGCCTACACGATTTGACATGTGTTAATACATGAGAATTTTTAGAAATGGTTCTAATTCTGTCACACATTTAATCACATTTTTATTGAGGTTAAATTAAACTGCTGTGTGTGGTCAAAAAATGAAAAGAAATTTCTCTCTCACAAATTTGGCAGTAGCATGGAATTCTTTTCCACTTTGTATTAATACTCAGTAGGATAGTGTGGAAGGGCTTTTAAATTGTTATAATTGGGAAAATGATTTTGATACATTGCAAAATATTTTAAATTTTTCTTTTGTCGAGAATAATTGCTTATAGGTGACGTTAACGCTCGAATAGGTACAAGCCAAATTACATTTGCAAATATATACCCTAAGCAATATCTTCTGAAATCCTTGACACCCGATCCTCTAAAGATACAAAAACTAACAAAAATGGTCGACTGTTCTTAGATTTATGTCAAACTCATGATCTTTTTAAACTAAATGGTTGCAGTAAACACGACAGCAATGGGGAGTTTACTTTTATAGGTGGAGCGGTGAAATTAGTGATTGACTTTTGTGCCGTATCAGCAGAATGGAGGAATCGCATTTTGACTTTTAAAGTTGACGATCAGATTTTTTCGATCACATGCCCTTGGTTGTACAGTTTTCGTTAGATAATAGAACAGATTTAAATTACTCTGAAATCACTCTACCACCCAAATTAATTTGGAAAGATAGCCAAAAAGAGAACTACCAAACAAAAATTTCGAAAGAACTTGAATGTGAATAATAATATCTTTTTGGTTTCTGATACAAGTACATAATTAGAATCTCTCACAAAATGTATAAATATACAATATAAAAACACAGTTAACTTCAAACAAAAATGGTTCGATAAAGATTGTTTAAATTCAAGAAAAAGATCATTTGGCGTTTTTAAGAAACTCAGACGCCAACTAAATTTAACCGAAGACTTTACCAAACAATATTTGCCAGCAAACAAAATATACAAAGATTTGTGTAGAGTTAAATTCCAGGAGTATTATAGACAGTAAAGGCTTCTGGAACAATATTAAACTTCTGAAAGGATCTAAATTAATTTGCGGATCAATTTTAAAAGAAGATAGATAGGTTTGCTGAACATTTAAATAACTTACTTAATCCGGATTCGATTTTAAATATTTTCTCTTTTGCAGAACCTTTAATAATAGACCAAATACTTCATTGTCAAATAACAATAGAAATAAAAACTGCATTACCTACATAATGCGGCAAACAACAAAGCACCAGGCCCAGATAAATTTTGCAGTGAGTTTTACAAAAATGCGCCCTTGGACCTATTAAATAAAATTCTCCACCTTTTTAACAAAATTTTCGATAGCGGAAAAGTCCCTCAGGGTTTCCAAGACTCTTTGGTCTATCCGATTCATAAAAAGGGCGATGTAAATCAAGCATGCAACTATAGAGGGATATTCTTTATAAATTCTATTGCAAAATTATTTGCATCTATCCTCCTAAATCGCATGAACTTATAGGTAACAAATAATGAGGTGCTAAGTGAATACCAATCTGGTTTTTGCAAAGGGTACTCCACTGTTGATAATATTTGTACAAGCAATTTCAAATACTCGGGATTGCGAAGAATTACAATGTGACCTTAATTCGTTTTTCAACTGGTGTACTCGTAACTGTTTGTTTCTCAATATCGATAAATATAAAACTATGTGTTTTACCAGAAAGTTGTCTTTTACTTCGTTCAACTATTTGTTTAATGATATATCAATATCTCGTGAAATCGATGTATCTATTCTTGGTATTACATTTGATCGCAAACTCGAATTTATTGAACATATTAAACATATTAACTGCATTTCTAATAAAGCCTATTCAATTCTTGGTTGGATAAAAAGAGAGTCGAAACAATTTTCTGACTCAATAAATGTAATAAACTCTCTTTTCATCATCTCTTTTTTTATGACTGAACTGTTATACTGAAGAGAAATTGAGTATATAAGTGTGTTTCACATTCAGACCGGTTCAAGAAGATTTTGAGGAGATTTCGCAGTAATCTACTAGGTGACGAAATCTGAAAATGTATGGGAAATCTTGTTGATTTTAAAGAGATTTGTTGATTTTTGATCGAAATCTAGATTTTGATTCGGTGTGTAAAGGCTATAAGACTTATTGATTTACCCAGTCTCGGGGACAGACATTCCTATTTATGTTTTGTTTTCATTGTAAAATTAATCAACGGTAAAGCCTAGTACATACTTGTGAATCATGTCGTGAATCCATACAAATTTGTATTTTTGTTCACCCGTGAGCGTGCTCGTGAGGCCATGACAAAAAGTGGAGAGTTAGCGTTCACGAGCGGTGAACCGTATTCACGAGCAAAATGTACGGGAACTCTTTGATTTTTGGTGTAGCTTTGACAATTTGACCATAAAAGCTGCAAGTCAAGCAAATTGTGTCAAAAATTCACTTTCTTCACTGATGGTTGTGCACTTCACGAGGAAGTATGTACTAGGCTAAATATAGACTCTTTGCACCTTCTGTCTCGTATTAACTTTAATATTCTACAAAGAAACTTGAGGAACATACCGGACAGTATACTTATTCAAAACTATCAGCCCTATTCTGCTATTCATCGGGGGGAATTTTTCTATAATTTTCACTCATCACTATTCCGCTATTCATTCGAAGTGAATCTGTATTAAAGTCGGTAACGTCGGTAATACTGCGCGGTATTCTGCTATTCACGTGAACGCATTCATTCTATACAATTCAAATAGTATATAGTTCACCCGATGGATAGCAGAATGCAAAGGCAGTGTGAAAGGGAATCGAACGAGTGAATCGAATATACGATCCACGTGAATAGCAGAATAGGGCTGTATCGTACCAATTACGAAGAATGTTCTCCTTTAAATAATATATTTAAACTATTTAATTTTTACAATAATAAATATAACGATTTGTTTGACAAAACAACAATTAATTCATGTAAATTTAAATCAACATTTTTTTTTTGCAATTAATTAAAATCTTAATATACACTTTTGTAAGAATTTTTTAAATTTTTCATGTAAACTAGCAATTTAGTTATGTTAAATAAATTAATACATATTTTTCGTGGATTTAAGGCTGTTTTCGACTCGATAGATTGTCAAGCTTTATTTTATAAGCTATCTTAGAAAGGAGTATCGACAAAATTACTTATGGTCCTGAGAAATATGTACAAAAACACTCGCTCTTCGGTTTGGGATGGAAAAAATATATCAGAATGGTTTGAGACAAAATCTGGTGTCAAACAAGGTTGTATTTTAAGTGCGGTTCTTTTTGCTATTTTTCTTGATGATATTGCAATATATTTACCAGCCGGAATAAGATTTGCAGGTTTAAATGTAAATGTTCTCATGTAGACATAGTGCTTCTGGCAGAATAGTAAATCGATAATATTAATGATATGCCTGTAAACAATAAAACACAGAACAATTCATATCAAAATTCTAATGCCATTTTAAGTAGTGCTAGTTCAATTTTAACAAAAAATTCACAACAAAATATAAAAACTGATTGGCAAACTGTCTCTAATAAAAATAAAAAGCAACAAAAACAAAATAGACAAGTTGTGGGTGTTGATGAAAAAGAGAACGATATGGGAGTAATTTCCCATTATAAATGGTTTCATGTGTCAAAGTTTTGAAATAATACTTCATCTGAAGCAATTGCACATTATGTTGCTAAGAAAATGGACATGAGTGATACGGATGTGAAATGTTTTAAACTTGTCAAAAAAGATACTGATCTCTCAAGTCTCAAGTTTATTACATTTAAAGTGGGGGTGCCTGAGGAATTTGCAAATAAAGTTCTAACTGCAAGCAGCTGGCCTAGACTGGTTCATGTAAGAGAGTTTCACCATCATACAAAAAACTCTCATGTCGCCACGAGCGATGTTCTAATATAATAGCAACAACAACATCATTATGTAAACAAAACGTCACCAGCAGTACACCAGGTAATCTCTGCATTTATTTCCAAAACATGAGTGGCTTTTCTTCGAAACTAAGAGAGCTCTCTCTTGTAATTGAATCAAACAACAACTACGATGTTTACGCTTTCGTGGAAACCTGGCTCCATAGTCATATTGCAACACAAGAATTATTTAGCTTCAACATGTTCTCAGTTTTTCGTCTTGATCGATTCAATGTTTCAAAAGATCGTGGAGGTGGTTTAATTATAGCTGTCCGTCGCGGTCGGCCGTTAGTGGCGTATGCTATCGATTTAGATATCATTTTGGAAGACAATGTTGAAAACATCGAGCAACTTTGTGTCTGTATAGAAGTTGCCGGAGCTAAAAAATTGCTATTATTTTTAAGCTACATTCCACCTCAAACTTCTGCAGCTGTTTATAGTAAACATATGTCAAACATCGAGTCAACCTTGTCATCTTCAGAATATGTTGATATAAATGTTTGCGTTCTTGGTGATTTCAATTTGGGAAACATAGTATGGGAACAAATACCAAATGACGATAAGTTGTTGCCAAGCCGTATCAATTCAGAAAATGAAATAATGTTAATTGATAGTCTTTTTTCTTTTGGCCTTATGCAAGTAAATTGGATTCACAATTCTTTGAAGAGATTACTTGATCTTATCTTTGTTAATGAAAATTTAAAATCAAAATTGTTTGAATGTATTCCTTTATTATCAAATTCAGTTCATCATAAAGCAATAGAAATTTCATTTGAACATTTAAATTTTAATAACTATAATAAATTTAATGATATTAATAATTTCGTTCTTAAGTTTAATTCTTATAATTTGAATTTGTTAAATAATTACTTCGAATCTATTAATTGGGAACTTAAGTTTAAAAGTAAATCTTTGAATGAATGTTTCAACATCTTTTTAGAATTGTTTTCTGAAGCCTTAAATAAATGGGTTCCAAAATTTAAAAAAAGGGTAGATAATCACCCACCGTGGTATAACGTTAGATTAAAAAAACTTAAGAATGCAAAAAATAATGCTCACAAAAAATATAAAAAATCTAATTTGTTTGATGACTATGAACTTTTTTGTCGCCTTAGAAAAGAATTTATATTTTTATCTAAATTTTTGTGTAGTTCTTATACTCAATCGATTGAACTAAGCTTAAAGCAAAATCCCAAAGGTTTTTGGAACTTTATTAATACAAAGCGAAAAAGTGTAGGGTTTCCCCTACGTATGCAGTATGATGGGTTATCGTCATCAAAATCTTTTGAAATAGTTGAAATGTTTGCTAAACATTTTCAAACTATTTATAGGCCTTCCAATTTGCAAAAAGGTTGTACATATAATAATATAATTCCAATTACAGAGTGTTGTAACATATTTTGTGAAACATATGAGGTTGTTCTGAAATCATGTGTATATTCATTGAGTTTGCCACTACAGATTATGTTTAACAAGTCTCTTTCGTCGGGGGTCTTTTTAGATGAATGGAAGATTTCTTATATTACTCCTCTATTCAAGTCCGGAAAAAAGGATGAAATTATTAACTATAGACCTATAAGTCAAATGCCTACAGTGCCCAAATTACTTGATAAGTTGGTTCAACAAAAATTTTTTAATATTATTCAAAACGGAATTTCTAATCTCCAGCATGGGTTTTACAGGGGTAGATCTACTTGTACTAATTTGATCGAGTTTACAAATTTTTGTTCATCAGCTATGGAAGAGGGCACGCAGGTTGATGTTTGCTACACAGACCTTGTAAAAGCTTTTAGTAGAACCAATCTTAGTATTTTACTGGATAAGCTTAAAGCGTATGGCTTTGATGGTGTAATTTTGAAATGGTTCAAATCATATTTAGTAGGAAGAAGGCAAGTGGTGACCATTGGTAACTACAGTTCAAAAGAAATTTTTGCGCTCTCGGGAGTTCCTGAAGGAAGCCATTTGGGTCCTTCTATGTTCTCGTTATATATAAACGATTTAGTTAATGTTATATAAAATTGTCGTCTTCTTATGTTCGCCGATGATATTAAGTTCTTCAAAAAGATAAAAAATGTAAACGACTGTATTTCCTTTCAAAATGAATTAAATATATTTCAAGATTGGTGTAGTTCTAATGACCTTGAACTTAATTATGGGAAGTGTGCGTTGATGACATATAATCGAACTTTGCATCCTATTTTGATTAATTATGTTCTTGATGGAAATATTTTACCAAGAGTTCATGAAATAAAGGATCTGGGAATTGTGTTCGATGCAAAACTTTCGTTTGATCTTCATATAAATTATGTTGTGTCAAAAGCTAACTCCCTTTTAGGGTTTGTAAAAAGAAACTCTGTGGATTTCAAAGATCCTTATACGGTTAAATCGCTTTTCTGTTCATTAGTACGACCTACTCTTGAATATTGCTGCATTGTATGGTACCCTAACACTGTAAAAAACATTGACAGGATTGAAAGGGTTCAAAAGAGTTTTTTGAGATTTGCTTTGAGAAATTTTTCATTAACAGGAAATGTAATATTTATTAAACTATAAAAGTAAATGTTTGTTGTTAGGAGTTGAGACTCTTGAGAGGCGAAGAAAAATTTATAGTGTAATGTTTGTCCGTGATATTTTATGTTTTTCTATAAAAAGTGATTATCTTCTTTCTAAAATTCATTTGTATGCCCCCTCAAGATCCTTAAGATCAAGAAATTTTTTGTATGTAGCACATCATACAACTTTGTATGGGCAGCATGAGCCAATCTCTCGATGTGTAAGTTTATTCAATACTTTCTATGAAGATGTTGACATTTGTATGTCCAGAGAAAAATTCAAAAATACTCTTATGTTAAGTAAAAAGTTTTAAAATTATTAAATTAATTGTACATATGTATATATTTATATTATTAAAATTATATTTTATTTATATTGTATTTTTTAAGTTTCTATGAAAAATCTGTTGATGTACTAGATCGTAGATTAAATAAATAAATAAATAAATAAATAAACTTTATGGGCTATTAGAGGCTATAGATATCTTCCAACATAATCAAAAATTGCAAAAAAAAAGTCATCTTAAATGAACAGAAAGAATCATTTACCCAGATTTAAATCATAACCTCACAAATAACTATTCTAGTGATGAATACAGTACAAGAGCGATTTCCTTAATCTGCAAAGCAAGAAGTGAGCTACTTAATTTGAACGGTTCACCCGACAAAAGTTCATCCACAACCTACTGTACCCTTTGTAATTTGAAATCAAAAGAAGATAGCTTTCATTTCGCAATTTAGAACGGTGAAAACTGGAATAAACTTTTTCTCTACCTTGAAAGAGCAATCGCATACAGGGAATTGATTCTATCGAAATTCCATTAATTAATTACCTTTCGAGTATGTCATGTTTTTCCTTACAATAGCACATAGTACTTATTTTATATAAACCAACCAAAATTACTGTAACTATCAATTTTGTTTGTAATAAAAATCTAATCTAATCTAATCACAAATTCTTTTTTTTTAAATATTTTCAAAACTACCATACTCACCGAACATTATTCATGGAATTCACGCAAATATACCAACATAAGAAGCAAATTTATTGGAAAGTTAATGTTCAGATTAGAGTTACTGAAGTTTCAATGTGCTGTTAACTTGTTGTTTTTGCATTTGCATGTTATAAGTTGGTTTAATGTGAAAAATTTCCTATTTAAAATATTACTATAAAACTTCTTATGATAATGAAGATTTCTTTTTTGAAGATTTATTAACCTTCGTTTTAATGCATTAATATTAAAAGTTTAAAATATTATTCTTGAATACTAAAAAGCACGGGTGTGCTAGTGTTCTTCGCTCAGCGGCACGAAATCTTGGCCAAACTTGATTTTTGTTGTAACACACCCTTAAAAACTTTTTTGGTAATGATTTGATTGTAATTAGGTTAAATGTGAATATTTTGATTGTTTTAATTAGTTTTAAGAGAATTGAAAAGCTTACTTTATTTTAAATAACGATAACTACAAGTTTAACATTTTCTCAGAAAGTAACACTGAAATTAAAAACAGTATAAAATGAAAAAAAATTTTGTTAGGTTTTGAGACGTGTCAGAATCGTGTGTTCCCTCCTCTTGCCCTGATTGCAGCTTGCATTCGATCTGGCATACTCTCGATGATGTTTTTAATACAAAATTGCTCTTTCAAGCGGCCAGTGCAGCATTCCGGAGCTCGTCCAATGTTTGTGGGGGGTGGGGTGATCACTTTATCTTTCTTTTCGGCATTTTCCAGATATGTTCTACGTGATTTAATTCCGGACTGCGCGCGCCACCACAGAAACTATGGTTTTTCGTTAAGGCTTGGTTATGGTATCGGGAGGAATAAGTTCCGAAGGGTGTACCGAATTGGTCATCGTTGATAATCGATTAACAGCAACGCGATACGTTGAGGAGATCCCTGAGGAACACGTCATACCCTATATGGGGTTCATAAAGGGTACGATCAGTTCCTCATTATGCAACAGAATGAATACATGGGATCCAGATAATACACACACAACGAGACATAAAACAGTTCAAAACAGATTCAGCGTCAATATGTGGGCATTTGAGCTGTGTGAAGCCAGAACCCCGACGTCAAAATTTAAGGTCCCCCAGGTAAAAAGTTATTACGCTTTTCATTTTTATAGGAACACCCCCACAAATCAAAAAGTCGCCTACCGCCCGCAATTGATAACTTAGGAGGATGGGACATGGTGCATTCGTTTGTCCAGCGGCCGATACTGATTGCCCACCAAAAGTTTTCGTTTGTACACCCTTAGGTCAAAAATTATTCAACTTTTCTATTTTATGGCACCCAACACAAAAATTAAAAATTGCACTTAGCCGAATGAAATCTTTGCAATCGTTTGTCCATCGTTTGTACAGGCTAGAAATAAATAAAAAAAGTTTCCACCCCTACTTCAAAACTTTTCAACTTTCCTTTTAATAGCAACACCCCCACACTAAAAAGTTGCCTACCACCCACAATTTGCATTTCTTATTGAAAATAAAATTTTAATGCAATATAAAAATAATTTGCATTACAAAAAATACAACCATAAATTTATTTCATGTATGGTTGCAACCTACCATGCTCTAGTTTTTTGTGAGATTCTGCTGAAATCACAGGGGGGTCATTCCGTAATTCGATTATCGTCAGACGATATCGTTTGAGCGATAGTGATATATTTATTTGCTTCACGTAAGTCGATAATCGTCGAAACGCTATCGTTTGAGCGATAGTGATATATTTATTTGCTTTACGTAAGTCGATAATCGTCGAAACGCTATCGTCAAAGCGATAGCTTTTGAACGATAGCTAAATAGGTATCGTCTTAAATTAATTTTGAAGTTTTTAGGTACTGTATAGTTGAACGATTGAGTTTCCATTGAAAATTGACATTTTTGTTATCTTTTCAATTGACAAATTGGGTTTAAAATGTTTCGGCGAAGCAATTTTCTTATTGTAGAAAATGAAAATGAAAAAATACAAATTATACGCTTGCGACGACAGCTGAGAGATAAATCTAATCCCTTATCTCTTCCGACTCATATGTAAGTATGATTTTTATCATAAAAATCCATAATTGTAAAAATCTATTCTAGTTTTATTCAACGCTTTCGACTATCAAAGGAAGCATTCGTGATGGTAATCGAAACGATTAATTTGTCAAACGGGTTTCGTTCAACTTATATACCTCCAATAATAAGACTTGCTCTTACCCTTGAGACTTTGGGTAGCGGAGGGTATCAATGGTTAGCAGGATGTGATTTTTCATTGGCTCTAGCGCAAAGCACAGTGTCCAAAATAATTACAACAACAACTCATGCAGAAAAAATTACATTATGAACCTTGAAAAAGTAAACGCATATATTTTGTTCAAAAAGTTATATTTTTTGCATATTTATCAAGTACATCGTGAATATTTATTGGAAATTTGGAAAATGAAGATCATTGTTATGATATATTATAACAGCAGGTGTAGAGTTTCACTTTTTCCCTAACAAATTTTCATTGCTACTCAGCTTAATTGAAAACCTTGCTATATATGTGACCTACATGCTTTGTATAATATTTCAAATCAAACAAAGATTAAAGTTTTTCCGAGTTAATAACCTTAAGTAAAGGTTTATCTTGTTTCAATTCGGCCAGAAAATCACTGTTGTTTTGTTTCACTTTCATTGCATTGCTCTGAACAATTTTATACGCCTCTTCCCTCGCCAAACCACTATTTACTAACTCAAGCAATACACGCTGTGAGAAAACTAAACCTTTTGAAGAATTTAAATTCTTTTCAATGTTTTCCTTATTGATTACCAATTTATCTATCAAATCTGTTAATCGCACCAAACACAAAACAAAAACTCTAAAAATTTATTTTATTGACAATTATGACAGTTATTTGATTTTTCAGCTCCACCTGAGTTACATCAAACGCTCTCAAACTGTAAACGATAGACGAGACGATAGTAGTCGAGATACGTGAAGCAAATAATGAGCGATCTCGTCGACGATTATCGTTTTGATAATAAATTACGGAATGACCCCCCTGTATTCAATTTAATATAGATTTATTTATTGAACGGGAACAGGTCGTTATTCTGTATTACAAAATTCTGTATGACCAAAATTTTGTAAATGGATTGAACATAATTCTGTATTCCATTATTCTGTAAATCTATTATTCTGTAAATAAATGTAAATGCAAAAAAAAGGTTGCGTTTGGTTGCATTTTTAATATTTCATACGAAGTCGATGTAAGACGGTTGGGTTTGTTTGCTCATCAGACGAGGTATTGTATGAGGTATGCTGTCTTTTCAATTTGGTATGCTGGTTTTTAATTTTTTTCGTGAACATGCTTTTATTCTACCATTCTACATCTGTATTTTTCTTTTGTCTGTGCTTGAATTCACTAACCATCTTAACGAATATATTAAATACACGAACCATTGTATTTGACGAGCTTTAGTTTCGATATTAATTTAATTGATCCTTCCGGCATGAGTTTGGGGACCAGCTGTCCTGGGTGCAGTTAGCTACTGGTACTAGTTGACTGGGATAAGTGGTCTTGGGACCAGTGGTTCTGGGTTCGGCTATACCCAACCCACATAAATTACTTGAAAATTACTTTTGGCTTTTAATAAATCAAAACGTGCATCGACGTAAAAATGACCAATAAATGTTCCTACATGGTAAGTGTAAACTGTGTTGTAATTTAACTGTAAATCCAGAAGATGAATAAGATGAAATATACAGTCGAAATCTACTTAAAAATTGTGAAAATAAAAGAATTTGAATTTGAAACCTCCAAATGCGACTGCAAAGTATTTAATTGACAAAACATAAATTTTCGAAAAATTAGGTTCGAAATCATGTTAAAAAAATTTAACACATCTACATTGAGTTATCGAACGGAAATAGAAAAAACAACAAATCGGTAAATGCAATCAATAGCTGCATTTTATTATCCACATGATCTGATCTGGATCCCCATAATAAAACAACCAGGATCACAGTGACAGCCAGGGTATATATCCTTCTCCTTTTACATTGTGTTTGTATATTTTTCATGTTTTTGATGGCTTTTTTCTTTGCACTAAGGTTTACACAGCCTTACCATAATAATAATAAAAAAGTACTAGATTTTGGATCATGGAATAGATCCAGAAAAAAAGCAAGATTACATGTTGTTTTTGTATTTACGAGTAAAAATTTGATCTGATCAGATCATGTGGATAATAAAATGCAGCCGTCATCAAAGTAAATTCTGAATTTTTATCAGTTGTGAAAAAGAATTACAAACTTGAGATGAACATAAACAATTTTTTGTATTCTGAACTCCAAAATGCTGAATTTCAAAATTCTGTCAATTATAAAAGAAAATTGTTTTGATAATGAAAAAAGTGCGCACTTTTCTTTTTTTCGTTCTTTTAAAATCAAATGAATACAGTATTCAGAAAATAAAACCATGATGTAATCGTACATAACAGTAAGTTCGTACCAACCAGTCGTGAATATAATTTATTTTAGGTACACAAAATTTTCGAAAAAAATTAGTATTTTTTTTGGGTTGGGGTCATTATTAAGTGCCAAAATTCAGTAATTTAAAATTCTGTTAAACTAAAATTCTGTATTTCAAAATTCTGAAAATCTAAAATTTTGTTTTCAAAATTCTTTAAAACCATTATTCTGTATTTCAAAATTCTGTATTCCAAAATTCTGTATTTCAAAATTCTGTAAATTATAAAAGAAAAATTGTTTCGATAATGAAAAAAAGGCGCACTTTTTTTCATTATCAAAACAGTTTTCCTTTTATAATTTAGAAAATTTTTGAAATTCAGCATTTTGGAGTTCAGAATATACAGTATTTATAATTTTCCAGAATTTTGTATTTGCAGAATTTTAATATACAGATTTCTAGATTAACAGAATTTTAATATACAGAATTCTGGATTTAAAAAAAATGTTCGAACAAAATTTATATTTTTTTTAATGCAAAAAACAAAATTTGCATTTTTTCAATGCAATAAAATTTCGAATAAAGTTAAAGTTTTATTTTAACTTGCATACAATTTTTTTTAATGCAAACAAATTTTAACTTGGATTAATTCAAACAATTTTCAACTTGCATTGAACATTTTTACGTAACGCAATTTATTTTTAAATATAACCATAATACATATAAAAAAAATTGATTTTTACAAACCGGCTTTTAAGTTTGTGTGAGTGTTGCTATAAAATAAAAAAAGTTGAATAACTTTTGAAGTAGGGACAAACGAAAATTTTTGGTGGACAATCAGTATGGGACAAACGAAGGCTTTTTGTTTCGACGTTCTAAGTTGAAAATTGTGGGTGGTAGACAACTTTTAAGGTTTTAGGCTTTGATAGTTGCTATAAATAAGAAATGTTCAATAACTTTTGAACTAAGGGTGGACAAACGAAATTTTTTGGTGGACAATCATCGGCGGGCGGACAAACGAATGCACCATGTCCCATCTTTTTAAGTTATCAATTATAAGTTATACAAATAAAAGCTTAATAACTTTCTTCCCGGGGGCGGACAAATGGAAATTTTGCCTGGACAAACGTGGACAAACGATGGACAAATGAATTTGATACATTTCGACCCAAAATTTTGAGGTCGGGGTTCTGGCTTCACACAGCTAGGCAGGTGTAATTGGAAATAAATTAATCGGCCCCTTCAAACTACCACCTAGGCCAAATTTTACAAACTATCTGGAATTTTTGCACAATGATTTACCAGAACTATTGAAGGACATGGCGCTCCAGCCCACTACGGTAGTGAGGTTAAAATTTGGCTAAATAAAGAGTACCTTGGTCGTTGGATAGGAAGAAATGAACCTGCAAGATCTCCCGAACTTACTGTATTGGATTTTTTTGTAGGGGGAAGAATGAAAGAACTTGTTTATTCCACTGAAATAACAACTTTAAAGAAGGGCGTATCCTCGAAGTGTCATCAAAAGTGCGACAGCAGTTAGAATCAATAAATATTCAACGCGAAATCCAAAAACGAGCTCTAGTATGCATACATAACGAAGGAGGACACGTTGAGGACCTGTTATAAATGTTTTATTACACATTTAAAATAAAAATTATGTAACATTTTTGTATTTTACCTGCTGCCGGTTTTCCCCAGTATTATAAAATCTATGGGTTTTTTCACAATCTTGCCATTGATTTTTATTTTTATAGTTGTTACGTCAACAAGAAAAAAATACTAAAAGGTTAGGAATGATAAATTTTTATTCCACCCAACCAATTAAACAAAAAGTAAACACTGCATTTAATTTGTTAAATAAAGTGTTAGATCTCAGTGATAAACGATATGAAAAAGAAAACATAAGGAAAATAAAAACAATATTAAAAACTAACAACTACCCATATTACATAATAAACAACCTACTTAGAAAAAGAACAGAAAACCTGAAAACAAAAACGAATCAAAACAACAACAAATGTTCGGGAATCACAGCTGATAAAAGACAAAAAGTTCTTCTCTATACCGTACGTTCCAAACCTAACTGACAACAGAAATTTACATAGACTAATAAATAAAGATAATGTATCATTCTCACAAATGAAATTTCACATTAAAATCAATTTTTTACAAACACAAAATCGAAAATACAACAACAACAAAACGTAGTTTATGAAATTGAATGCAAAGGAAAAGAGAATGAAAAATGTGATCTGGTATACATCTGGTAACGAAGAGAAACTTAGGAATGAGATTAACTGAACACGAAACAGACATAAGGAAAAACAAAGAGATAACAGGGCTTTCACAGCACATAGCACAAACTGGACACTCGATGAACTTTGAAGGGCAAAAATACTGGACAGTGAGAGAAAACTAAATACAAGACTGACATTAGAAAGCCTACGCATACAACAAAAAATTGATAGGACAATGAATACAAAAGAAGACACCGATAATTTAAAACAAAGCTATGCTGTAGCAATTCAACAAAGTACTTGAAACTGTGATATAAATGTCATTTCTTGTATAATTTAATTTTAATTTTTTTGTTTTCATTGCATTATTATATTTGTTATTTATTTTCAATTTGTGTCAGTGTCGTCAGGAGGATGCAATATTGGGAGTAGATAATCAGTATGATGTAACCTACTACAAAAATAAGATAATTCTTGAACATGTAATTGTTTGAAAGTAAAAGATAAAAGATAAATTTTCATTGTATACTAATTTTAATAGATTGGATAAATAAAAAATACAGTTGAAAAAGTAAGAAATTCTTATGAAACGTTGGGTGAAGAGTGGAATGGACTTGTTTTTAATCGCTTTATTTAAACGCAGTTTCGAAGGCTAGTATTTCTTCTAAAAATAAAGTCCGAAATAAAGTTTCTACCACTAGAATTAGCAGAGCAATTTTTGTTAACATGGGTCAGGGTACACCAAAAAGTGTTTTCTTAAATCCACGATAAATGATGTCAAAATTGGAGATAGACCTTTACTGTAGAACGATTTTTTTCTTAGAATATACCCAAGAACCACATCCTTAAATAATGCCCACCAGGTCCGGGGCACCCTGTGTAATAGTAGATATGCAAGACAAGATTTAAAAGATACTGAGTTTGAGTAGTAAAAATCAGTTGCGTTGGCACGTGAAACTAATCTCATAGTTTTTTTTTTATTCAAACAAACACACAATAACAAATTAATATTGGTTTCAGTTTATACTTACAAAATCAACTCGTTCCTCAGCTAACCAATGAAAAGATTTTAGGAACAGTAAAACCGTGAATAATGCAACAAATCGAGGGTTAAAATCATCTCGAAACACAGTAAACGCCAAACAAGTTTCTGTTAAAGCATACCAAAATCTTTCCAGCAAGTGCTCAAACTCCGTTGACCTTAGTGTTCCCAAAAATATCTTAAAATACAAATGAATAATAGTTATTATAATAATATATATTACTACATATATAATACAGTGCGCTTCACTTAATTAGACGCACCAATTGTTGTTTTATAATTTTTATTTTTTTCGCATTAGTATTAAATTATCAAACAAAAATTGGTGCGTCTAATTAAGTGAAGCGCACTGTACAATAATATAAAAATCATAATAGTATATAAGAAGAACAAGCACTGATACTTACCTTTCTTAATAGTTTTCCAAATACAAACACCATAACAAAAAACTGGACATATATCACCTGTTTTAGAAAAATAAAAAATATTTAAGTATGTATGTAATTTAAAATAGGTTATGTGAGCAAATGCATGTTTCTGATACGTCCTTGTAACATATTATGTTTAAAAAAAACGACTGCTTTATTGTATCTAATAAAAACTTTAATTTATTAATCTTACCTCAAAAGCTTTATTTGAAACTGTCTTACCATAACAAATCATATAACTCTAAATAATAAAGGCGTTGTAATTGATGATTCCTCAAATATATCAAATGTTTTCAACGATTTCTTTTCAACGGTTGGCGAATTATATTCTGAAAATAAATATCCCATTCTATGTATGGCATTTCAGATCTTACACTTAAAAACATAGCATTTAATATCGTAGATATACTAGTATATATTTTTAACCTTAGTAATTTCACCGGTTATTTACCTGAAAATGTAGTAAACAACTGAGTAATTGGGCGCAATTCACGTGATCTGTTTAAGAAGAAACGTGAGTTTTAAAGTATACACATTTAATTTAAACTCATACCGTCTCTCGTCATAAGGAAGTGAATCCTTAATCAAATCGAGTAAAATTATTGTTGTCGGCTTTGAAATACGAAAGCGATAAATGAAATCACGATCGTACCAATTTTCAATACCAATGCGCTGCAACATCTTGTACTGCCTTCTATCAAAAAACAAAGGGTCTTCAGTTCCATCGTCCCCACTTTCACTGCTCGAAGAAGTTGACGGCCAATTTTCCCAAAAATAATTACTTCGGAACATAATATATTTTTTTATATTTAACTGAAGCTTTTGAAACAAAACTAAAGAAGAAAACATTTTTTTACGTAAAATCTCTAGTTTCCTCGGCCAACTTCTACTTTATCCAGGAGTTGAGAAAACTAAAGTTGATCAACTCTAGAGTTGAAAATAAAAATCCTCAATTTGTGTTCCAACTTTGAGTGAATAAAATCGGCCTTAGAAGCCTATTACTCAGGTTATAATTATCGGGCGCTTAATATTAAGATAGATAATTTGAAGGTAAAATGACAAGCTATAGATCTGCATCAAAATATTTGCAAAAGCGAACAAAATTTCATTCTAAAAACGTGAATGATTGGCTTTTCATCACGGCAAATGACTGGAGGAACAAGAAAAAAAAAAAAGTGTGAGTGCCGGGACTCACGGTTAAGATGTGTAAACATACGTAACGTAAATCACAAAATCACGATCACAAGATACGTCACGTTTTTTTTTCACCCTACCGTCAGTATAGATGTTTACACATCAAAAAGAAAAAAAAATGTACCTACAATGAGTATACCTATTGCAAGGGACAGCAAGACGTTGGAGAGGAATGTGTGCAAAAAAAACCACAACTGCACTGTGGCTGGTGGCAAACAAAATTGGCTTCACATCGGGAACAAAAATGTAGTGAGTAAATACAAATAACATTCGTAATGGTACGATTAGGTTGGTTTGGTTGGCTCATAACTTCTGTTCTAACAATCGGATATTTAAAATGAAGGTCTTAAAAAGAAGGTATAATATCAGACTATTGTATTCAGTTAAAAAATCAAAGACATTGCATAAAAGTGTAAGTGAAAACCGTTTATGGTTAACTTATCCAAATAAATAATTACATAAATTTAAAATTGAATAAAACAAATTTGGTTGGTATGTACATTAGGGTGGAGTGAAAATGTATGGAAATATTTTTTTTGCGTTTTCGGATGAGATAGTGAAATGTGTGAAATATTTTTTAAATATTATGCCTTGAGGTGCCCCCACACGATGAAATGTTAGGAAAAATATTTAATTTCATAACATTTTCCTTGTTAGTTTTATAAGCCTGTCAACTACATCAAAACGACAGCAGTGTATGGAAACGGCATAAAATCTCCTTATTTATGTAACTGACAAAATTATGCAGAATTAATATAAAGGTTCTGTTCTAATTATCGAATCTTTCAGGTTGAGGTCTTAGAAGTCAACTAAAATCTCAGGGTACAAATTTATGTCACAAAACTTTACCTACGTCTAAGCCAATGCGATTATTGAACCTAGAATATGCATAGGTAACATTATACTTGAACTTCTTTAATAAACTTATAAATTTAGTTCTTATGTTTAGTTGTTCAAGGTTAAGGTCCTCAAATGCAAATAAAATGTTAGGCTTCATTTAAAGCAGCTCATACAAGATTCAATTTGGTTGTCAACTTAATTGATGCTTGGCTTTCATATACTCAGCAGCGTTACCACAAAGTGCCCGATCGGGCCTTTTGGCCCCCTGTATTACATTTTGGCCCATTGCCCGGGCCAATTAGAAATGGCCCCAAACCTTTATTTTAGAAGTTAAAAAGTAGATTAAATTTGTGTGACAATTTGTTTCAAATTTTAGATGTTAATTGTTTGAAGCAAAAAAGTGACAATTTTAAAGCCCTTCCACACTATCCCACTGAGTATTAACACATGTCAAAAAAGTGTGAAACAAATCATGAATAATAGTGTGGAAACAAAATATGATAATCCCAGCCTACACGATTTGACATGTGTTAATACATGAGAATTTTTAGAAATGGTTCTAATTCTGTCACACATTTCATCACATTTTTATTGAGGTTAAATTAAACTGTTGTGTGTGGTCAAAAAATGAAAAGAAATTTCTCTCTCACAAATTTGGCAGTAGCATGGAATTCTTTTCCACTTTGTATTAATACTCAGTGGGATAGTGTGGAAGGGCTTTTAGATTGATTTCTGATCATTTGACAAATCTGTTAGAAAAATTTCCAAACTTATTCAGTTGCACTGAAAATATAATGGCTGAAGAGCTACAAAACTAAAGAAATATATAAAGAGGATCATGATATTGACGCTGTTAAATGGTGGGTTCAGTTGAACGAAATGAAAAATTTTGCTGGTGATCATTTATTTAAAAATATTTCTTCTTTTGCAATTAACTTATTGAGTCTTCCACATAGCACTGCATCTGGTGAGCGGATTTTTCATTTCTGAACAATATACATAAAAACTCATAGTCGAATAGGTTATCGTATGAAATTATTCACTCGTTAATAAGCCTTTAAGATTTTATGCAGGGCAACTCGAGTAACTAAGCTAATTTTATTCCTAACCCAAATTATTGTAAAACGAATTAAGATATAATGTGATTACCTTAAAATATTACTAAATTTTGAATTATTTTTATTTAGTGCGTCAGAAAAAAAAGATTTCTATGAATTATGTTATGTATCTATGTGATACATCTGTGATTTTTTTTTTAATTATTTTTTAAACTAAATATAAGAAATTTAACGATTAAATAAATTACATGAATCTATACCAATATTAATAAATTGTAGTTTAATTTTTTAAGGAAGAATTTTTATGTAAAATATTTGGCCCCAGCTTTTGTCAAATGGCACTCAAAAAATTTCGAATTGGCCCTCATTGCTTTTTTCTTCGCGGCAACGCTGATACTCAGATGAAAGAATACAGTTTAACTGTCAAAACTACTATTATTGTCTAAAGAAATTACACGACTCGAGTTTCTTAAATTTATCAAAAGATGAGTTCAAAATGCAAAATATTATCAAATAAAAACAATTAGGTTAATCAGGTTTGCAGTGAGGTTGAGGTTAGGTTAGGTTAGGTTTATGTGGTTATTTTATTCCTAACCCAAATTATTGTAAAACGAATTAAGATATAATGTGATTACCTTAAAATATTACTAAATTTTGAATTATTTTTATTTAGTGGGTCAAAAAAAAAGATTTCTATGAATTATGTTATGTTTCTATGTAATACATCTGTGATTTTTTTTTAATTATTTTTTAAACTAAATATAAGAAATTTAACGATTAAATAAATTACATGAATCAATACCAATATTAATAAATTGTAGTTTAATTTTTTAAGGAAGAATTTTTATGTAAAATATTTGGCCCCAGCTTTTGTCAAATGGCACTCAAAAAATTTCGAATTGGCCCTCATTGCTTTTTTTTCGCGGCAACGCTGATACTCAGATGAAAGAATACTGTTTAACTGTCAAAACTACTATTATTGTCTAAAGAAATTACACGACTCGAGTTTCTTAAATTTATCAAAAGATGAGTTCAAAATGCAAAATATTATCGAATAAAAACAATTAGGTTAATCAGGTTTGCAGTGAGGTTGAGCTACACATCAAATTATTTCAAAATTTGACTTTGAGAGGAAATCAAATAACTTGCATATGTAAACAGTTCAATAAGTTGAAAGACTTGTAAATCAATTTGAGCAAATATTTGATTTTCTTCAACATCAACCGTCAATCAAATAAACTGAACTGAACAGCATTAATTTAACCGCCAACTGCGGTGTAACATTAAAAATACATATTGTAATTTCAGACTGTAGAATGGTTTCTAAGACAGCTTCAGAAGTTTGCAAGTATGTATAGGATAAAAATTAAAAATCGTCAAGATTAGTGATGTTTTTATTTTATCGAGCTGACAAAAGTCATTTTCCATGTACCCATAGCTACTCTATGAGTAAAATCTGTAAATTTTTTGTATGATTGGTTAAGTCTTACTTAATAAAATATATTTTATTTATAAAAAGATAAGCTAACTAAGCTATTGGGTTCATACCTACCCGAACCCAAAAAAGTTAAAATAGGTAAATTGTTGAGTAACTCGAAAATTATTAATCTGGGTTCAGTCTTGGGGCCTTTTATGAGGCCTAAATGGTTTAGTCCAGAGAAAAAATGGACTTTTTTGCCTTAACCCAAAATTTCGGTATATACAATACATTTTGAAGGTTTCTACATGAAAAAAGGGTGCTGATTATTATTATTTATTGTATTATTCATACTAGAATGTCAGTTTATTAGACTTGATCATTCACTATTCCGTCAATTTCATTGAATTTCTGAACAACAACAACAACAACAACAACAACAACAACAACTTAAAGGTACTTAAAGGTTTTAATTAATTATTTGGCTGGAGATACAGCTATTTCAAGGGGTGCTATATATCTCCAGCCAAATAATTAATTAAAACGAATTATAAATTAATTCGTATACAATTGGTGGTAGCACCTTTAAGTTGTTGTTGTTCAGAAATTCAATGAAAAAGGGTGCTGAATCCAAAAATACCGGGTATACTTCACAGATCCTTGAAGGTTTTGAGATATGACGTCATTAATAAAGGACATATGGAAAAAGGCTGCAGCTGGGTGCATTACGGAAAAATTGTAATTAACATTAATTTGGCACTAGATATGTAGATTTTATGATTCTCCAAATGCAAAAATATTTTTTTTTAGATTTTTTGGGTGTTCATAAAATGTACCAACAACAAAAAAAATTTATGCTTCTATCACGAAATGCAAAATTTTTGAACTTAGCCGCCCCAGCATATAGAAAAGTAAAACCCTTAACTCTTCCGATTGGTTTATTTCGAAAACGCTTATTTTTGAAAAAAAAAGAATGTTAATCTTTTTGTAGGAAATTTTCTAAGCAACGAATTAGTCCTTGTCATTTTTTCTGTACAACTTACCATTTGGGAGTTATTCCTGAAAAGCCATTTTGGGGGGGGGGGGGGGGGGGGGGGCTTTAACCTCCCAAAAAATTGTTAGCGGCGATCATATCGATGAGGACTTTAGATAGTTCAAGAACACCTAGAGGTGTTCCAGCTTTCCGTCGATTATTTCCTAATTGGGCTATTTTTATGGCTTTATTGACTGGACTATTAATAAGTTTCAATAAATAGTGACCCCTGAAGAAGTTGAGAAGTTTCAACGAAACGTAGGGAGTAAATATGGAATTGTTTTTATTCATATACGAAAAAAAAATTACCAAAAAAATCCCAAAAATAAAATAGTATTGAAGATTTGATCAACAAACATAAAAAACAATTCTTTTAATTTAATATTACGTGTGGAAGTATATTTTTTTGGATCGACTGGTTGGATTCAAAGGAAATTTGACAACAAAAATCAATTATTTCATGGAAAAAGGATTATAAATACAATAAATATAATAAAATATATTTTGCTTTATGGTCCGTCGATTTCTACGTTTGTAGAATTTGGGTGCTTTCATAAATGCATGGTTGCTTTATTTACATGCGATCCAATTACAATCATATAAACGTCATACAAATTATTTGCGAATGTGTTTTACGCTGCATTTATGAACCCTTTTTCTGATTTGCGTCATATGTCAATTTTTACCACTTTTTTAATTTTCTGTTTTTAATGAATGCTTTAAAAAATCTCAAAATCATACAGCTCATAGATATTATTGATCTACATGTTTTGTAAAATTTTTTTTTAACACAGATATTCACATATTTCTGTTGTTTTATTCATCACCTCACAACTCTTTAATCGAGGCAAACGTAATGACAAAGAGGAATACAAAAAAAAATAAAAAAAGTTTCCTATTAACGATATACTGGTGGGAAGGAGATGGCTATTCTAAAGATGGTGGAGTGTGTGCAACACTCTTTCTTTAAGAAAGAAATTCAGATTGCATGTGAGTTTTTATAGTTGCACATTTGCGCTGCAAATATTTGCGTTTTGCTTTTATGAAAATCTGACATTTATCATTAATTGTATTTATGAAAGTTATGCATTCGTCAGACTTTCGCAACCATGCATTTATGAAAGCACCCTTTGTTTTAATTTCCATCGTTTCTCGACTAATTTTATCGATGCGAGTTTCAGAACGTAGTCTATTTAATGTAATTTCTTAGAGGAGAAAATCGAATAACTTTTTTTTTTTTATTTTTTCGAAAATGTTTGATTGAAATACAAATTTTTTCTGTTTCAGTTTTTTGCCTTAAAATTCACATAACAGAAATGTGGTTTTAATGTTCTTTTGTCTTATTTGTGTTATGGTCATATATTTCATTAATGCCTCTACTAATTTTGTTACAGATTAAATACGATAATTCTTAGGGGGAGTATGATCCCAGCTTATCATCTTTGATCAAGGATTATTGCAACTTGTAAATCGTTACCATTATTTTTTTTTTTTTTACAAAACATAACATATGAAAATATCAACCAACCCATCCTTAAAAAATCAAACTCTGCCAACCTTCAATAATAAAATATTTTTTTGCAATCCAATTCATTGTCAAACTATTACAGACACTCCAAAATTTTATTTCAACTATTATATTCACTCTTTTTACTGACTAAGTTACACACACTATGTCTTTGTAGTTGTTTATTGTTTTACTGCGTGCCTATACACTAACCAATAAAAAACGCCTACGTTAATGATTTCTTGTAGAGGATCAGATAATGTACAAACTTTGCATAAGCATGTTTTCAAAAACACTGTGTAGATGTACATAATTACTCAGTGTAAATTTTGAATTTAAAAAAAGAAAGTAACTATGGGGCATTTCACGTGAAGCAGAAAACAAAAAAACAGGTGGGTCTTGAAAATCGTACATTTTTAGGTTTTTTTATAATTTGTATATGAAAGGATTTTGATTTTTGAGGCCTGGTGTTAGATTTATGGGCTTTTAAAGTTTGAACAAGCTATGGGGTAGCGTTTTAAAGCAATGTGTTGCTTCATTAAATAAAGAGATAAAAAAATTATTCCAATTGTGGAATATGTGACAAATTAGATGTTCTGTCAAGATATGACATCAAAACCGGAAATCGATTTTTTTTGTTGGTAGAAAATCGGAAGTTAGCATTTCAAATCAAATTTTAGATAACTTGGATCCTTTTGATATTTTTTTTAGATATTAAAATGTTACTTTTATAATCTAAATATGTACTAAAGAGTGGGATTTCCATTCGTTTAGAAGATACATAATTTTCAGTGAGAAGCCGCCATGTGAAAACCATTTTTTGTATGAAAAACCGACCAATAAGATAACTTAAGCGCAGCAAAATAATAACGTATTGTTATAGAGGGACTAAATACAAGCTTTTTTTTACTACCGGAAGAGGGTCTATCTCCTTTTGTGTAAACGGGAAGGGCAGTTTAAAAAAAGTGCTTCAAGCCGAAAACTAATATTTTAAAACAACAGAAAAACCTACAATATAGTTAATTTTGAAATCTAGAAGTCTGTTCTTCTATATTTTTTAAATCAAGTTGTTTTCCTATAAGCATTTTTTTCAAAAAATTACTTTCAAACTCAAATGTTTGAAGAAAAAAATGAAAAAAACACCAATGTATATTATTTTTTAATTTGTTGATAAGGAACTAAACTGGAACTGAATTTTAACTAGCGCTATCAATTCTTAATAGGATACTTAAATTCCTCAATCAGCTCTTTTCTGTATTTTAGTGCGAATTCCAAGTATTTGATAAGGGCATTCCAATCGTTATCGCCATTTAAATAATCGGAAATCATATTCGTATCTAGTGTAGAAACCCCCAAAGTCGACCGTCGAATGCTTCTTAGGATCAAAATCCTTACATATACTTGTTAAGAACTACACAAAGTATAAATAACCTAAAAATTAACGATTTTCAAGACCCACCCGTTTTTTCGTTGTCCGCTTCACGTGAAATGCCCCCTATGCGACAGCTTAGAAAAGAAATAATTTTTTTTAATTTCAAATTTACGAACACTCATATGAAGCTTAGTGAAATAAGCCGAGAGAGACCCTATTGCTCAAAAGATCTATTGGTCAAAAATGTACACGATTTGCCATTCCAGCATAGTTGAGTTATATTAGAAATGAAAAGAGCATTTGTGTATTTTAAAACTTTGAATAAATTCTTTTTTAAATTTGCTCTTCTTCGCATACGAATCTGGAAAGCCTACGAACAGGGTTGGCCAAATTAACTACACTACATTTTCTACATCATTAACTGCGCTTAGTTAATTTAATAAACTACACGTCTTATTTTCTACAAATTGTTACGTTTTCATATATGTACATTTATTTATTTATTCATTCTTTATTTATTTATTCATTCTCAACTGCAAACATATGTTTAAGTTGAATACAAAATTATATAAAAGTAATATTATAAAGTTAACATTTTTTTTTAAGATTGTTCTTGACAAATTAAATCTATACAATTATAATAATAATTAAAATCAAGGCACATAACATTTAAAGGTTCATTCAAACCATAATTAGATCTTGCAAAAGAAGTATAAAAAAAATCAGAATTGCGATTTAATCTAGGACTAGAGTTTATATTAAGCACACTGAAAATATAGGTAGAACAAATTGATCCAGATAGAAGTTGAAACAAGAAAAGAACATTATTTACTTCTCTCCTTTTCTTTAGCGTCGAAAGGCTTAGTAGATTCAATCTATTTTCATAAGACGGCAGACGTTGATTTGGATCCCATGGAAGATGACGAAGGACAAATAACAAAAATTGTTTTTGAACACTCTCAATTTTATTTATTGAAACTTCATACTTAGGACACCATACGCAGCTACAATACTCAAGGATAGGACGGACAAGAGCACTGTAGAGGATTTTTGAGATGTATGGATCATTTAATTCCTTAGAAAACCTCTTAATTAATCCAAGGCGGCTTCTTGCCTTACTTGTGATGATGTCAATGTGAGAGTTAAATGAGAGTTTGACATCAAATAAGACTCCCAAATCATTAAATGTGTCCACGCGATCAAGTAAGCATTCATCAATAAAATACGAAGAAACAATAGGATTTTTCCTCCTACTATATGACATCACTTTAAACTTTTTTATGTTGAGTTCCATACCATTTAAAGAGCACCATTCAAAGGCTCTATCAATATCGTCTTGCAAAAACCGATATCCACTTGGATTTGAGAAGCTATAGAATAGCTTAAAGTCATCTGCGAAGATAAGGATTTTTGAATAGAGAAGATTTTTACCAATGTCATTAATAAACAGAAAAAATAGTAGTGGTCCAATATGACTGCCTTGAGGAACTCCAGAAGGCACATTTATAATTTTAGAAATACAGTTATTAAAGTTTACATACTGTATACGGTTTACTAAATACGATTTGATCCAATTTATTATTCACTCTGGAAATCCGTAACTCTCTAATTTTAGTAAAAGTATAGAGTGACTGACCCTATCAAATGCTTTGCTTAGATCAGCATAAAAAACGTCTGTTTGCAGTTTATTTTGCATATTCATATTAATTTGATTTGTGAATTCTAGAAGATTCGTTGTTGTAGACTTTTGCAGACAAAACCCATGTTGTTCAGGAACAATTATTGATTTACAGAAAAATTGAATATGTTTAGAGACTATATTTTCAAACAACTTTGGTATGCATGAGAGCTTTATTTCCACCCTTGAAAAGGGGTAAAATGTACGAAGACTTCCACAATTCAGGAAAAACACCGGACGATAACGAACAGTTAAATATGTAAGTGATTGCAGCACTAATGTAAGACTTACAAGTTTTAACAAAAATAGACGGAATATTATCAGGACCAAACGAATATGTACTTTTTAAGCCGTCAATATATTGAACTACTTCCACTTCAGTCAGCCTTAAAGAAGGTATATCACAGTTAAGAAGGTATATCACAAAGTAAATTAAGAGAAATAATAAAATTTCAATAAAAATTTGAACATTTTAACTCCAAATTCAAGCTTCAAATTTGCAACTGACAGATCATTTGATATTTGAAACTAAGTTTGCTACAATTTGTTACATTAACTACCTTTAACTACATAAACTACGTAGCAAATGTAGTGGCCATCCCTGCCTACGAACACTTCTCCTTTTTTTGGTGACCGTTTTATCATTTTCTTCGTATTCTGTTTCCTCAGACCAGTAAGAACATAACATGAACGCAATAATTTTGTCTATTTCCCTGACGTTTCGCCCTCTTTCTCTACTCGGCATTACACTTTTTTAAAATTCTGTTGATTTTTTCACTTTGTTAGTAGGTATGCCTCCGCTTAAATATTTCTAATGTTAAAAAGCGCTCGTGGCTCAGAATATTTTTTGAAATCTTTTTATTATAAATGGGAATTTGCTGAGGGATATTACCGCAATTGAGTATTTTGTTTAAAAGACAGGAAAATCAAAAGTTCAATTTTTAGATCTAAAATAGCAATTTTAATATACTAAATTCTTAAAAAAAAATTTAAGCAAAAAAGTAGTCTTCGAAATTTGTATTCTTCTCAAAAACAATGAGTCATCCCACACTGGCTCAATTTTGAAAGAGACTAAACACAGAGTTATAGCCTTTGCACATCGAATCAAATACTAGATTTTTTAGCAAAAATCACCAAATCTCATCAAAATCAACAAGATTTCCCATACATTTTCTGATTTCGTAATCTAGTAGAAACGAAACGAAATCTCCCCAAAATCTTCTTGGAATGGTCTGAATATGAAACAAACACACTTAATTACTCAATTTTCTCTTTAGTATAACGGTGTGAAAACCGTATAACTTTTGCTTCAATCGCACAGAGTTAACTAAGGGGCCAGTTATACCGATCCGGAAAACGAAACAGGAAAATCTTTCAAATGGGTTATTTACTAGGTTTTCATTCGATTTGTAACGCAATTGATACACCAATCCATGGCAAATAACAAGTGGTCCCGACCACTCATAACTTATGAGCGCTCTCTTCGAAAAATATTCCGACATTTTCGAAACTACTTTCACAACCACCACCCCTACAAACACAAACATCTCCATCACTACCACCCCATCTACCTAAAAAAGTTTGATTTAAAGTTTGGGAGTGCCTGTTTGACAGAGTGACTCTCTTTTTCGAAATTCGAAATATATTTATGAGTGGTTGGTGAATACACCAAAGTTATGAGCCTCATAAACTTATGAGGCTCATATGAGCGCTCGGTGAATACAAGCCTTAGTTTCATTTATTCAAAGTTTTAAAATACATAAATGTTTTTTCATTTCTAATGTACCTCAACTATGCTGAAATGGCAAGTCGGGTAAACTTTTTCGTAGTGTTTCGTTTACGTTTTCGCTATCGATTTGGAGACCACAGAAAATTTTCGTTTCGCTTCAACTGCGTACTAGGCTTAAAAGGAGGAACATTTTACTCGTTTCATTCCGTACTCTTCAGCTCCCTCGCCAACAAACTTTGATTTCCCCAGGTTGAATTAGTATGTGACGGCCCAATCACAATCCGCATCAAAATCAAATTAAAACATAACGTTGATATGAATGTCAAAATGAGATTTTGTTTTGGCAAGAAATAATTAACCATTTCACTGTTCAGGGTTCTAATTGGTTTCGCTTATTTTTTGTCACAGTGTATCAATTTATAAAAAAAAGAGATGGAGAGCGGTTTTGACTTCTAGCGGAGAAATCTTGTTCAGGTTTCTTCTCCTGCTCAGTGAATGAAGCTAACAGAAGTTTGTTCAGTGAGATCTTTAAATACCTAAGCAAACACTTGGTCAGTTTAAATTTCAGAGTTCTTCAGTATTCAGTTTTGACACAAACACAACTGAGATTTTTTTCTGAGATTTTTGTGAGATTGCCGAGATCTAAAGACCTCGGAAATATTAACTGGCGGCCAACTGATTTTGCTTCTTGATTTTTGTGATTTTTAAGCGGCGTTTCTCTTTTGGTGTTCTTTCGGTCGCAAGGATGCTTTTAAACACAGTATAAGACTGCTTTTAAACGATGCAATCACCCTAGTGATTGTCTTACACTGCTTTTGAACGATGCAATCACCGCTTGCGATTTTTAAGAAACTAGGCGGGGGACGTATGTGGTCGCCGGAGTAGGCAAAATTGCTAAGGTTGAAAAAATTGCAGTTATCGCCCTTTCTTCTTTGTGCCTTTTCGTGGTTTTTGAGATATAAGCAGAGTAAAGAGTGCAGTGAAGATGTTTCCTTTTCATTTAACAAAAATTGCAGCCATTAAAATTTAAAACTCACAGCGTTTAAAAGCATCTCTGCAACCGAAAGATCAAAAGAGGGGCGCCGCTTAAAAATAGCAATCGTCTAAAAGCAGTCTAAGTCCACTTTGGCAAACTGTACAAGAGCAAAAAACAAAAAAAAAGTGCACGACTCTCAAAATTGGTCTTCGCAGCTTTACGTATCGACATTGTGGTTTTCAAGGAAAGCTATAACTAGCCCCTTACAAAAACAAAAATGGTTATGTTGAAAGGTTGATGGTTGTGTACCTAGGAGACAAAATATTGTATTACTTTCTAATTCCACTTGTAGAAAATTTAGCAATTTGTACGCTTTCATACAATGTAAGGTAATGTTGATGCAAATAACATTCCACATAACAATAAACAATAACAGCACCATCAACAAAGATATCTCCGGTCCTTTTGAGCACCACGTCATTGCTTTGAATATTCTTGTATGCAAAAAAAAATATAAACCTATCATAAGGTAAAATGTGCTACCAAATATTTACTTAAACAAATGAAATGCTTACACGATAACACATTTTTTGTTATTATGTTAAACGCATTATTTTGTATAAATAAATAATACTTACAGCCATTGAAGTGTTCGACTTTGTGATGTAGACAACCGATGGGTAGAATAATTTTTTTTTATAGAATGCATTTCCAGTAACTATACTTGCTAACGCAAGGGTTAACGTTGAAAGAAAAATCGTGGAGATTTGCATTGTAGAATTACATTAATTTGTTAAATTATAACAAATCAAAAGCCTACTTTACTTTGAAGTTTGACGACACGCAATGAAATAACTAAATAAATAAAGAATAAAGACCAAAGATACTACTATAAATAGTAGTCGATATTAGGTCTGTTCCACAGTACACATATTAAAGGTGGTAAAACGGTGGATTAAGTGCCCCTTTCCTTGTCTAATTTCAATATTTTGTTGTTGTTTCTAATGATGCGCGTTGAGTTCCAGTGGGCACTCGAACAGCCATTTTAAATTTTTTGACATTTCCAACTTTGACAACCTGCGCAATATATTACCTTTAATAGGTCTGTTCGCGTACTTGCCCGAAACTGCCAGATTCTACCAGATTAATTTTTTTTATATGAACTTTGACAGTTTTTCGGGCTAAAAATGGTAGCAATGGGTAGGTTTGGTGAGTAAACGAACAAAGTTAATATGTGTACTGTGGGTCTGTTCCACTGATCTCTATAATACACTGGTTAGTCCCCTATTACACGATGATTCTTTGCGCCTGACTCTTTTTCGAATTTCCCTTTGAAAATCATCAAAATAAAGTTATAAAAAAGAAACGTCAAAAAGAGTCTCGGAAAACTTGGCCCACTGGCAACTGGTCTTCCGTCTCATCTTTTTTCTCTTTCGGACTCGTTATGTTCGAAAAGAGTCAGACGCAAAGAATCATCGTGTAATAGGGGACTTAGTGAATAGCCTATAGTGTATAACAGATTTTGTGAGGCAAGTTTTTTTAAGGGTACCGGCCACGACCTCATATCTCGCTCTATACAAACGAAGAAAGAGATTAAAGATATTTGCCGAAATTGAGCATTTATTTGATATCAGTTGATGTCAACAAGCAAAGCGATCTGGATAGCTTTGTGTTGTTGTAATCCCTTGTAAAATCACAGCTGATGACAAAGCAGCTGTTGGCGAAAAATAAATCTCAAGTTATCCTAAAAATTCTGAGATACTCATCTACATCCTATGGGAAATGTCAACAACAGCTGATTTGCGTTCAGAAACATACTGGATACCCGAGTATCTTAGATAGGCTATCCTAGTGCAACCTGAACGCGGCCATTGAAAAAAATTAAAGAAAATGCAGGTCCAGTAGCTTCCATTCCGCTGGCGCCGCTGTTATACTATTATATGAGGGTACCGGCCACGACTATATTTTTGCTTCAAAAATTTTGTATGAATACACTATCCAGTGTATATAGAGATCAGTGGTCTGTTCGCGTACTTGCCCGAAACCGCCAGATTCTACCAGATTTATTTTCTGTATATGAACTTTGACAGTCTTTTGGGCTTATAAATTGGTAGAAATGGGAAAGTTTGGCAAGTAAAGCCGAGCATACAGTTCTTTTGAACAAAAAAAAAACGTAAGTGGTAAGAATTTTTTTTTTCGGAAGAAAAAAAAAACGGAGTTGAAATAAAAAATTTGTATTCGTTGTCCTCTTTTTTTCAACAAAACAATGTCACCAACATTGTTTTGCGCGAAAAAGTTTCCGTGGTGAATATAAATTTTTTTCAACAGGTTTGGTTCACAGTTCGATAATAAAATTTTAAACGTCAAAAATTTTTGTTTGCGATAAAATCACTCCCATAAGAAGTGCATGTATTTTTTTTTCGAGGAGGAACTGTATACTAGGCTTAAGCGAACAAGGTTATTGGCGTTCAGGTTTGTATCCAAAGCGATCTGGATAGCTTTGTGTTGTTGTAATCCCTTGTAAAATCACAGCTGATGACAAAGCAGCTGTTGGCGAAAAATAAATCTCAAGTTATCCTAAAAATTCTGAGATACTCATCTACATCCTATGGGAAATGTCAACAACAGCTGATTTGCGTTCAGAAACATACTGGATACCCGAGTATCTTAGATAGGCTATCCTAGTGCAACCTGAACGCGGCCATTAGGCGTTTTTCTTTTTTAGCCCCGAGCGGGGCACAGAGCGGGCTCTGAGCGAATAGAGCTCACTCCGAACAGAGCGTGACCCGAGCGCACCGATCTATTTAAGTAACTCAATTAGGCGTTTTTCTTTTTTAGCCCCGAGCGTGGCACTGAGCTGTCAAAAAGAAAACTATGTTACTTTTTACCTCGGAGCGCTCTGAGCTCTCAACTTGCATTTCTTTTTTAGCTCAGAGCTTGACCGGGGTTCACTCGATGAGCTCGGAAATGACAGTGCTCAATTGAGTTTCTTAAATAGATCGGTGCGCTCAGTTCACGCTCTGTTCGGAGTGAGCTCTATTCGCTCAGAGCCCGCTCAGTGCCCCGCTCGGGGTTAAAAAAGAAAAACGCCTATTGAGTACTGAACTCTCATATCTGTCAAATTACATGAAAATTTTATGAAGTTAGCCGCGCTCAGCTTTGTGCTCGATGTGCTCGGTCATTTTTTTCCGAGCTCATCGAGCGAGCCCCGGTCGAGCTCTGGGCTAAAAAAGAAATGCAAGTTGAGAG
The DNA here is from genome assembly GCA_929447395.1 of Epistrophe grossulariae. Taxonomy (NCBI): domain Eukaryota; kingdom Metazoa; phylum Arthropoda; class Insecta; order Diptera; family Syrphidae; genus Epistrophe; species Epistrophe grossulariae. The sequence continues at coordinate 62,777,249 of OV839567.1, forward strand.
CTCGGTGCGCTCCGAATTAAAAAGTAACATAGTTTTCTTTTTGACAGCTCAGTGCCACGCTCAGGGCCAAAAAAGAAAAACGCCTATTGACGACTAGAGAAGTCCACTGATCTCTCAAATATACTGAATTATAAAGATTGGAATCTTTGGCTGCCATTCTGGTTTGCCAACAAGCTAAACAAAATGGCGGACAGAGGTGAATTCTAATTTTTGCACTAGTGTTCATGTTTGAATGCACACTAGAGCAAAAATATGAATTCACCACTGCATAAATTGTTGTTGTAATTCAAATCAAATTACAAAGACAACAATAGAAACCAATGGGGCATATTCATAGTCACTATTTAAGTTGTTTCTAAAAAAATACTGGGTTTATCCTATCTAATTTACATTGGATAAACTCCAGGCTAAGATAAACTGGGGTCTAAAAACGACTATGAATATGCGCCAATGGGTTTTGGGGGATGGAACGTACGAAAGATTCCAATCTTTATAATTCAGTATCTTTGATCTCTATTGGGTTTTTTCCAAAACTATCTCTTTCTAATTTGATAGTTCTATTTGGGGGGAAAACAATGCAATTAGGGATGCCCACTAGACCGGAGCCAATTTTTGAAAACCAAAATTATATCCCCCGCAAAAGTTACATATGGCCTTAAAACTAATTTTAAGATTTTTTTTAATTTTTTATTTTCACCGCTAGGGGTCGCGCAACGCCGAATAAAAACTTACGATTTCTTGATTTCGCTTTGTTTTTGATTCTTTTTTAGTGTCTACAGCTTTTTAAACTATACACAAATTTATAGAAATACCTATTTTTGCTACAAGAATTTTCCAATAGAGGGAAACCTTATTCTTCCTAATTTTAAAATTTTAAAATTTGTATATTCGACCCTTCTATATTTGTCCTTAGTAAATGCAATAATTTGAAATTGAACGTCCATAAATTCAAACATAGGTTTGTTAAAAATCTAAGTAGGCCATGACTTTTGTGGCAATTTTAATTTAATAATTTTCAAATTATTTTATTTGGTATCTATGTTTTGTTCTTAAACGTTTGTCTAGTGTTTTATTTCAGGCCTTTTTATTGTTTCTTATAAAAGTTATTTGGAAAAAAGGTAAGTTGAATTCGTAAATGTAGCATTGCTTACAAAGAATGCAAAATTAGAGATAGTTTAATGAACTTCATTCTCTTTTTTTTTATTAATAAAGCAAAGTGAGAATGGAAACGCGTTCCCAAAGAAAAGTCTGTAAAATATTTGGAGTAGAACAGACAAGGTCGACGCAAGAGTTATGGAAATTTATGATTTAGTTTCAATTCCGACAGTTGGTAAGTTCTCTGTCGAGAAAGCCATTATTAAATTCAACGACAGAAGAACCGCTCTTCTTAAAACGCCCAAGGGCAGAAGAGTACCCGGACTTTTTGATCTTCAAATGGATAAATTAAAAAGCGACGGAGAAAAACTGTTTGATATAGCTGCCTGTAAATGTTTTGAGAATGATTTTGTCGATTTCCCAAAGAAAAAAAAGTGCCAGTGAAAGAACGTTCGTTTTTAGAAGACCAAAGGTCCGAAAGAAAAATGATGATCGGGAATATCGATGTTGCGGAAACCACCAAGCTTCAAAAGTCAGTCAAAAATTATCGATAGAAGTAATACTATGTTCCCACCAAGATGAAATGCGAGATTTCAGCCAAAATTTGAGATTTCGGACGAAATCTCCGCATTTCACAATACGATTTTGAGATTTCGAAATGCGAGTTGTCGCCGAAATCTCAGTAGAAATAAGAGGTTTGACAAATCGAACAAGACTTTTTTCGTGTTCAGTGACGAAATCTTATTTTCGCTGAACACAAGAAAACGCATCTGTCAAAAAATCAGACAAAAAAAAAAAATAATTACAGCTGCAATAACTAACGGTTGTTGTCTGGTCTGGTATACATAAGCAACAAGTGCAGCTTCAAAAAAGATTTTTTATTTGATGTGGTAATTTGTTTATTATTATTAATTTGTTCTTTAAAACATTAATAATAGTCTTAAATTTGTTTTCCAGACTATGGCAGAAAAAAAAAAGTACAAACCAAGGATAAATTGGACCCGAGAAAATGAAGAATTTCTTGTCGAGCTGTGGGAGGACAAAATTGCTGATCTTCGAGGAGCAAGGAAAAATACCCATGTGTATAAAGAAATGTCTCTAGCGTTTGAAAAGAGATATGTTTTCATTGCTCCTGAAGAAATTAGAAGCAAAATTCACAACCATACTAACAAATACAGGTGATTTAATAATAATACAAATAAGAAAACAAAAAAGTTTATTTTTTTTTTCATTTTGCTAGGAAAGAAAAAAAGGCTATTGGTCCTTCGGTGGGTCGCCATCGGCATGGCCTTTGTACTTAAGAGTACTAGCGATTATTGGAGGACTCAAAATTTATAATCTGGATGCTGTTATCGAAGATAGCATTACGGCAACAGAAAGTATGTATACAATAACTTTTCCTTTAATTATTTTTTTTTTGAAATTTTTTATTAAACAAAATTATATATTTTCAGGTGACAATATTTATTCTTCGATACCTTCTTCTCCTGAAAGCACAGCTGATGATTCACTGCCAGACATAAATGATGTTCCAGAGATAGCTGCAGATACTTCATTTGTCTCAGCTAGACCTGCAAAAAAACAAAGAAAGGAATCAATTAAAAACAACATCTTCTCTGAATTGAAAGCAGCAGATGAAGGAATTCAAAAAAACTAGACGAAATAATAAAATCCGAGTTGGATTTCCTAAAAGTTGAAAAAGAGATAAACAAAATTTTTGAAAGATTTGTTGCATCTTCAGAAAATTTCCAGAGCCAGATATTAGATATATTAAAACAATGAAACCTTTAAAAAATGTTTAAAAGCCAGACAATAAATCTATAAAAATAATGAAAAAATATTATGTTTTCTTGACCTTCCAAATATGTGCTGATGGATGTTCGTATTGTTTCTGCATCTGGGTTGTCATCATTTATAGTACTCGAGTGTTCTGGTTGCTCTCTGGTTTCATCTTTGTTTTGAGACATTAACCAGTTAATATTTATTTCATCGTTGTGCGTGTTTATAAAGTTGTGTGTCGATGCGGTTGTCGAGTCCTTTTCCGATTCTCCTGAATCTGCCTTTCAGATGCCCAAAGGCATTTTCAACCACTCTTCGGCATTTCGATAAGGCATAGTTGAAATTCATTTCTTTTGCCGAAGCTGTGGCGTTAAATGGGTATGGTTTCATAAGGATTTGGGAAAACCTGATGAGTCTTCAAAGATTTGGGAATCGTTGCACCTTCCTGGGCTTCCAACTCTGATATAAAGGAATCGATACCTGAAATAATAATTTCGTATGAGGCGCGATCTGGACTTTATTGATAAATTGATTGCTTGCAATAAACTTCAAAAAGAGTGAAACATCTAATAAATACTTTTACTAATAATAGATACAGTATACAGGCAAATATTTTTTGAATATCTTTGTTTTTTTTGGTGCATGCGAAGGCAACGACCGTGCAGACCCATTTCGAACATCAGCAGCTGATGAACACCCTTGAGGTTCGTAAGTTGGCAATGTATTTAAAATTGATTCAGTCCAAATGTTGACTGCTTTGTTCCAGTCGTCAGTCTGTGTGGTAATAGTGGATGGCACTTTGGTTATAGTCGAAATTCTGTAACTTTTTTGTGCACTTGGTGGCTGCCTTACACTGACACTACTTTTTGGCCAGCGTTAAGACGATACAGGGCTTTTGTCTCGTGGTGATTCGACTCATAAACAAGTTATGACTTACCTATAATCAACGACTGCTAATAGTATGGTTGAATACCAACCTTTATAGTTATAGTAGTCAATTACTTCTTCTGCAGGAGGACGTACTTCAATATGGCAGCCATCTAAAAACAAACAAAATACAAAATTGCAAAACTAGTTATGTTTTTCTTTTACCTATAGCGCCAAAGCACTGTGGGAATCCTTAATTCTGGAACCCATTAATGTTTTCTGCTATGTTTGTTTGGCTTAGCGGATAGGTTGACAAATAAATTGGTGACAGTTTCTTCCACAATTCCTGGCAAAACTCTTTCACAATTTTGGAAACTGTGGATTTTCCAACTCCAAATAGATTTGCGATTGTCCTATATTCGCTTGAAGATCCAAGAGCGTAGAGGGCTATTGCAACAACCTTCTCGAACGGAATACACTTTCGATAGTTGGTATCACGTTTTCTCAGGTTTTGTAAGTGTTCGCATAGTTCAATAAATGTTTCCCGGTTCATTCAGAAATTTTCTTTGAAAAATTCATTATTGTTTTCAGCTACGTCTTTTTCCCAAAATGTACTTGAGCGTTTCTAGATAATTAAAAGTAGGTATACATAAATACTTTTTAAGAAACTTGTTCGCAGGAAACTTACCCTCGCCCAGACTGTTCTTGGACGCTGGTACTCAGACATTTTCTTGAGGATTTCATTTCTCTTCCGACGTAGTCTAATGAGATCAATAATTTTAAAACTTTGCAATCGACGGAACTTTATTAGCTTAGCATTTAATATATTAATTAGAGTCTTTACATTATTTTGGGAATTTAAATGGTCAATTTTCCAGATTTGAACAATTTTTCTGTTCATTTCGAAACAAAATTTCAATGTTTATATTTAAATGACACTTTAAAATTTTATGTGACAGCTTCTGACATGCGAAATCTTTTAAAGCTGTGTGAACACCAAATCGAAATCTCGAAATCTTTTTTTTGAAATGCGATATTTCGTTTTGGTGGGAACATAGTATAAACCACAAGTTTTCGTAAACCACAAGTTTTATATAAAACCTCTCGAAAACTAGTTGAAATTCAAAGTTGAACTAAACAAACAAACCTTTCGAAACATCCAGCGCTCAATCAAATGTAAAAAAAAAACTGCTCAATTCTGCTGACAAAAGAAATTGTGAGTGTGTTATGTAAATGAGATGATTTGTTATTGTTTTTTTTTGCAGGAGATTTTGACGACCGGAAAGACGTTACAAAAAATGCTGGAGGCTTTTCCACCGAAGAACATATTGTCTTGATAACAGAACCTGACTCGCGATACCTAGGGCATGTAACGCCAACAAATGGAAAATCAGAAACCATAGTAAATGAAATATTTGGTTTTCTTAAAGAATCTGCAGTTTCAACAAAAATTTTAAAGCTTATTGGCTGCGATGGTACTAACGTTAACACCGGAATAAGAAACGGAATCATCCGAAAAGTCGAAACGAAAATTAAACGACCTTTGCAATGGTGTATTTGCTTGCTCCACGCCAACGAACTACCGTTACGACACCTTTTCGAAAAATTTTATGGAAAAACATCTGGCCCAAACGCTTATCCTGGTGATATTGGCAAGGATCTTAAGAACTGCCAGAATCTAACCGTCGCTGATTACAAAATCATTAAAGTGAACTTACCTGAAATACCTTTACAATGCCTGACTTCAGACCAAAAATATCTGTATGAAATTTGTATGGCCATCAGTAATGGTGACAAAGAAGGAACAATTTTTTCGAGAAATCCTGGAGCAATGGTCCATTCAAGATGGTTGACGACAGCTAACCGCATTTTTAGAGTTTATGTTTCTAAACAAGACCCAGAAGAGCCATTACAACATATAGTTCAGTTTATTTGCCAAGTTTATGCAGTGATGTGGTTTGAAATTAAATCCAAGTCTTAATTTGTCTACGGTGCGAAACATTTTCATAAAGCCATTCAACTCACAAGATATTTGCCAGAAGATATGAAAAAGGTAGTAGACCCAGTTTTCGCTCGCAATGGATACTTCGGGCACTGCGAAAATATTTTGGTAGCCATGCTGCTGGATGATCGCCAAAACATTCGAGAACTTGCTGCTCGACGCATTTTTAAAGCAAGAGCAACAACCAATAATATTGGAAATGCCAGACAGTTTGAACTCCCAAAATTCAATTTCGAAGCCGCTGAATATTTCGAACTTATTGATTGGTGGCAAATAGAGAAAAGTCGTTTAACTGAACCTCCTGTGGTAATGGAATTTACGACAGAAGAGCTTTGGGATATTGTCAGCCAAACCGACAATAAGAAATCAAATTTGTTGACAAGTTTCCCATGCCACAGTCAAGCAGTTGAAAGGGCAGTCAAATTGGTCACCGAGGCTTCCCAAACAGTCTGTGGATTCACCAACAGAGATGGATTGATAAAAAACACACTAATTTCCCGAAAAGAACTTCCAAAAGTTGAAACAAAAAAAGATTATTTAAAATGAATAATTTGAATTTAAAAATAAATATATGTTAATGAGAGTAATTAATTTGTTTTTTTAATATAATCTGGCTCGTTATTTCTGTTTTTCGCTTGGTTTATTCTACTTCAAATTGCAATTAGAAACTACTTGGGCTGGTTTTTTAAGCAAATAGATTATTTAACAATTAAAACTTAAATCTACAGAGTATTTGCAATGGCCCTGTGTGATTGGGTCATTTTTTTTTTTCAATTTTAAATGCTAATGCGTCACGCATGGCCTAGCGGCCATTTTAAAAAATTAAAAAAAATCTTAGAATTAATTTTAGGATCCAACACAACTTTTGCGAGGGGTATGTTTTTCATTTTAACAACTTTATTTTTTTTCATACAACGGCGCGGCGCTCCGCTCTATAATGACTATGAACTTGCGTTCCAAAGAGTGTAATCGGTTTAAAGCTATGCCAAACGAGTTACATAATTTTGAATCAAAATTTGGTTAAAATGGCAAATGAACTATGTACCGCCAGTCGGTGTTCGCTTTTCGGCCTGTTGTTCTTCAAGTGATAGGCTTGGTTGAGAATGAACTTCTTCCAATCGCCAAAATTGTTCCAAATCAAATTCCTGCGAAAAATCAATCTGCGTACAAAATGTCCTAACTTCCTGGTTTAAGAATGAACGCTGCTGCTCATTGTAGGAATACAATTAGGAACATCTATGTTTTGTGAAGTAGAAGGAAGTTTGATGACGTCGAACACCCTTCTGCCCTTATTAAAATATCAATATGACCTGGCTTATTGAAAATAGGATCAGCTAATTCAAGCGACATATAAGGTTTAGTAATTGAATGAGAGACGGAGGCTGGCGGAAGAAGCGAAGTTAATTTAGAAATGACATAGCAGTCAATTTCAATATTGTTAGTATCAAACTGAGAAAATAAATTTAAAGTTACCACACCATTGGTAACACCAGCAGTTGTGGATGCAACTCCCATTATAGGAATTCGCGACGTCTTACGAGGTAATCCTAAATGTTGAACGACCTGCTCTGTAATAAAAGAGACTTGCGATCCAGTATCCAACAACACGCGAATTTTATGATTAGCTCCATGTTTATCTTGAACCATGACGACAGCAGTAGGTTAGGTTAGGTTAGGTTAAAGTGGCTGTTGGTTGGGAAGTCCAACACACTTAGACCAAAATATGGGCCGTTGTGATCACAGCAGTAGGAAGAAGAGTAGAAAAATTATTAGACGATTCCAGTGAATGACAATTTAGGTTTGTAGGCACAGCAGAGTTAACCGACGTAGAAATACCATCTGAAGTTGTTGGAGCTACGTTTTCAGTAAGATGAACCAACGTATAATGCCGCTTGTTACATAATTTGCATCGTAAATAAAATCTATCTGAAGCATGTCCAGAACGGAAACAATTAAAACAAAGTTTATTTTCCTTGACGAATTCACGACGAGCTTCCAAACTAAGGGAAGAGAAAGATTTGCAAGCAGAAAGAAGGTGATCTTCCTTGCAATTTGGACACCCTGTCGAAGTCTCAACCATATGAGAACGAACACCTTTCTGAGCGTTGATTGTTTGCTTGAAAGAAGATGACTCAAGTCATCAAGACCGCAGGCTTCAAGGCAACTACATCTAGTTTGTAAAAAATCAAGAAACTCTTGAATGGTGCAGTCAGTTCGAGACCCTATCTCTTGAGCCCAATCTTGTTTTGTTTCATAATCTAGCTTTTGCAACAAAATATAAATTATCCATGGATCTCTTGCAGTAGCGTCTAACGAATTAAGACCTCGTATCACTTCATCAGCTTGATCAAAAATTTTACGAAGAAACGCGGCATTTGTAGCTTTAACTGAAGGCTTGAATAAAAAAATAACAGAAAGTTTAAAAGATTGTATGATTAGATTAGATTTGTCATTCCGCTCTTCTAATTTATTCCAAGCTTCTAAATAGTTTATTTTCTGTACAAGGAGTATTTTTAAACAATTCGGCAGGTTTGCTGCCAAGAAACGATTTCAAATACTGGCACTTTTGAGTTCCAGTAAGCGTTGGATTTGAATCGATCGTTCCCATGAAAATATCCTTAAAACCCGGCCAATCTTTGTAATCGCCATTAAATGTGGGAACAACAAGTTTTGGCAACTGTACAGATTTCGAAGCCTTCGTGGTTTCAATATCTTTTAAAAAAATAATTTGTTGAGCAGACAGACATTCAGTTAACGACGCTACGTTGAGTGCCGGAGCAGGCTCAGGTAATCGAGTTTTATCACGAATCGAAGTGGTTATTATCGCATGAGTTTTTAAATATTTAGATTCGTACTCCTTGAATTCCGTTTCGGGATCTATGTAACCAGGATCGTCGACGAATTGGTACATTTGGTCTGAAAGTACATTAAAATCAGATCAAGCTACATTAAGCCTCGATAAATGAATTTCTAGAGACGCAAGAGTGGTGGAACCATCAATATTTTCCGTGAAAACTGATTGCGATTGCAGGAATAAGGAAGCCTTTGCGCAACCACGCTTTCCTTTCACAAGTTGCTAGCTCATATTTAAGAAAATAAATCATCAATATAACGGCTTGATCGAAAGTTCTATATGTGTATTGTTTATACTGTAAATGTATATATATATACGTAAAATTATATAAATTCCGTTTGTCTTTATACAAAATCTTCTAATCACTTTAATTGCATCGCCTCACAACAAAAATCATGTCATTATTGGAGTAAATTAATGAAGAACTGTCTCAAGTTTTATTTGTGTTTTTTTTTGTTTATCATTTTCTTACATCATTGCTTTCTCTGATTTTTTGCGTTTGCGTTTATGTTTGATTTTGTTTTTGGAATTAGTGAAACTCTCCAAGGATATTTTCGGTTGTGGTTTCGCAAGCGCTTCGTTGTCTGTTTGGAGATAACAGGAAATTTTCGTTTCGCGTCAGCAGCGTACTAGGCTTGAACGCAAAAAATCAGAGAAACCCATGATGTAAGAAAATGATAAACAAAAAAAACACAAATGTCATTTTTCCGCACACAATAAATAGTCTGTATAATTCCTTGCGTTCGTTAAACTATCGGATAGGCTATCCTCGCATCCAAAAATTTTCAGATACGTTGGGTTGTTGTTGCATCAGCCGTTTTGTCACAAGGGATTACAACAACACAATCCTGTCCGGATAGCTTTGGATTGATCCCCGAACGTTAAGCCAATTAATCCCCATACGAAGTGCGAAAAAGGAGCGGAGACTTCTCCAAATAATCTGCTACAATTATACATTTCGCTCTTCGAACAGCGTACTGCAAAACGAAAAGCAAAACGAAATTTTCCGTTTCTGATTTCGTTGTGTCATTTTTGTATGGGATTTTTCGTTTCGCATCAGCAGCGTACTAGGCTTTAAGCCCACTGCAAAACGAAATTTTTCGTTTCTGATTTCGTTGTGTCATTTTTGTATGCGATTTTTCGTTTCGCATCAGCAGCGTACTAGGCTTTAAAAGAGAGTGAGCGAAAAAATAGTGTAACTATACAAAGTTTGTTCATGTATAAATAAAAACTGTTATACAATTAAAATCAAATTCAATTTTTAAAATATACAAGAATAAATACGAAGGAAATATAAAAACGCTGATTTTAATTCAAAACAGGTGGTATACAATATAGGCTCCCATAAGTAATTTATTTTTTTAGGTATAAGATAAATACAGGTAGTTTTTGAAATATTAAAACTTTAAAAACACAGCGTGATCGCACATATTAAGACCAAGTTCGTGCCACCCAGTCGTGCACATATTTTTTCATATCACAATGGCCGCGTCCAGGTTTCACTAGGATAGCCTATCTAAGATACTCCAGTATCCAGTATGTTTCTGAACGCAAATCAGCTGTTGTGGACATTTCTCATAGGATAGATAAGTATCCCAGAATTTTAGGATAGCTTGAGATTAATTTTTTGGCAACAGCTGCTTCGACGTCAGCTGTGATTTTACAAGGGATTACAACAACACAAAGCTATCCAGATCGCTTTGGATACAAACATGAACGCGGCCAATCATTGTATCTGTCATTGGACCTTGTTTTCATTAAAATGTCAGGTGGTACTTATTTTTAAAACATGCAACACATGTATGTGTACAATGTACATACATACACAAAATTAGTAGAAAGTAAGTTATTTTTAATTTTTTTTTCTAAAAACGTTATTAAATTACAAAATTGGTCAAATAATTTATTTTTATTTATGTTAACGTTTTAAAAAAAGTTGAAAATTGAAATTTAAACCTTAAACCGATTAATAATATCTATCGTTTACATATTTTGAATTTTTTTAAAGCACCCGCTAAAAAGATAAAATCAAAAAGTGGTAAAATTTAAAATTTAAATTTCAAAAAATCCCGTCTTAAATTAACAGGGCTATTCTGGCGTTGTGAGGGCTCACAACTCACAAGTCACAAGCCTTTGTGAGGTTGATTTCTTGTGAGGTTGTTGTGAGGTTGTTGTGAGGTTCTCAAAAGGAGATCACAATTTCTATAGTTTTTGTGAGGCTCACAGTTGTGAGGGTACGAAAACCTCACAAAATCGATTTCACCTTTCCTTGTGAGGTTGTTGTGACTTGTGAGGTATCAGTGAGGTTTGCCAGAATAGGGCTGTAAGTCTTAACAAATTTACTATACATATATTTCTACCTACATTTTTTAATGCATGAAAAAGTGACCGATTCACTTATAATGGCTAAATATCGATATAACTATACCTATATATACATTTTACATTCATTTTCTTCACCATGCCAGAATGAAAAAAAATGTAAACAATCCAAAATTGTGTGAGTGAGCGATTCACTTATAATTGTTAAATATCGATATAAATATAATTACATAATAAGTACATATATACTTTTTACATTCATTTCTTCCCTAACCATAAAACAGCCAGAATGAAAAAAAATGTAAACAAAACAAAATCGTGTATTTTATTCATTTTATCTTTGCATAGGTATAAAAGATTTTATATATACAAGGATTTTATTTTTACCTTCATATTCTCAATAAAAATTAACTTTGTTGGCTTCCTCGCACTCTCTTTAATTTAATATACAGCGTTCACATTCTTTTCTTATTACGTTCCTCATTTTACGAATACATATCTGCAACCTGCAAAGCTGCAAGTCACCAAAGTCTTGATGAGAAACCGTTGCGTGGACAATATAGGTGTCGCCACTATCGCAATTCGCACCTCAACATGATAGTTCTATAGTTGGTATCACTGATCTCTATAATACACTGGATAGTGAATAGCCTATAGTGTATAACAGTTTTTGTGAGGCAAGTTTTTTAAAGGGTACCGGCCACGACTTCATATCTCGCTCTATACAAACGAAAAAAGAGATTTAAGATACTTGCTGAAATTGAGCATTTATTTGATGTCAGTTGATGTCAACAAGCATTGCGGCTGTAAATATTGAAAAAAATAAAAGAAAATGCAGGTCCAGTAGCGTCCATTCCGCTGGTGCCGCTGTTATACTGTTATATGAGGGTACCGGCCACGACTATATTTTTGCCTCAAAAATTTTGTATAAATACACTATCCAGTGTATATAGAGATCAGTGGTTGGTATATACAAAGATTATAATATACATATTAATTTTGCCTGTGCGCTTCATGATATTTGTTTAGAAAAAAATTGAAATTGATTTTTTGAGAATGTTTGGAAAAAAATAATTGAAATAAAAATTAATTTAAATAGGTACTATTAACAAGAACGTTTCATTTAAGGAAATTTTATGTCAGATTGCACAGGCTAGCTAAGTAGAAAAGATCGTCGTCGTCGGTTAGCTGTTGATTTTGTATATATGTACATATGCAAATATTTTCATCTTATAGATTTGATGGAAGATCGAATAGCTTTTGCCTAGATTCAATTCATCAGGTATTTGGTCATATTATATCGGGGTGATGTTTGATTGAAGTAAATTTGTAAACTGTATGGGTATTTAAGGTGTGCTTAAAGAATTTTTTTTGTGGTGTGTTTATGAAAAATGTTTATTTGTTGAGGTTATTTTTTGTTGATTTTTAAATTTTTCGGATTTAATAGAGTGGGTTTTAATAAAGGAAGGTTTTGCAAAATTTTGCTCAAAACTTTATTAATGTATAGATACCTATACAAAATATTTCGATTTTTGAAATAATAATTATGGAAAGCAGCTTAACGCCTAAAAAGACCACAAATTCAAAATCCGTCTATCAAAGCACAAGACAGAAAATGGATTGCAAACCCGAAACAGAAAGCTGAAATACTCGCGGAATGATCTATTTACTATTTACGGGTATGATCTATTTACTGCTCAGGTTTTGAAAGAAATGCCAACAGTAGCCATCAAAAAACTCCAATATATAATAAACACATGTCTTAAGCTTTGATAAGTGCCACATCATTGGAAAATTGCAGAAGTCATTGTTATTCCTTTCATTTATTTATTTCATTTATTAAGAAGATATTTACTATTTTACATCAAGATTTGTATCTTTTATATGTAAATACAGTTTAAGTTACAGACTAAAGTTAAATTAAATTATTTTTAAATTTTCAAAAATTGATTCAAATAAAAAATAAAGAAAAAAAAAATTTTATTTATTTATAGGTATTTTTAATTTTAATTTGTGAAGTGTAAGAATAACTTTCTCCTGAAGATGGCTGGTGATGAGATCCTCTGCAATTCATGTGAAAGATTATTCCTAAGCAAGGAAAGCCAACAGAAGTAATTTCCTACAGGCCAATATCTCTTATACCAATTATGGCAACAGTTTTCGAAAAACTGCTCATGAAAAGGCTTAGCAAAGTAAAAGAAGAAAGAAAACTAATCCCAAACCATCAGTTTGGATTCAAAAATAAACATTCCACGATAGGCCAAGTGCATCGAATTACGGATTTTGTTGAAAAGGTATTGAAGAAAAACAAGTATGTTCCGCTCTATTTCTAGATGTTGCTCAAGCCTTTGACAAGGTTTGGGATTTGAGTACAAACTGCATAGAGACCTCCGAAGGCAGCTCTGCGAAATACTGAAATCCTATGTTACAGACCGATTCTTTAGAGTACGGTACGAGCAAGAGGATTCGGAAATTAATAAAATTGAACCCGGTGTACCACAAGGAAGTTGCCTAGGACCAAAAATATATTTGTTATATACTAGGGATATTCCAGTGGACAATTATGCTTTCTTGGCCACATTTGCAGATGACACTGCCATTTTAGTGCTTGATAAATGCGTTCTGAAGGCTACAGACAAATTGCAAAATTTAACCGATAAAGTAAGGAATTGGACGCAACAATGGTGTATCAAAATAAATCAACCCATATAGACTTTACCAACAAAAATATTTTATTAATGTTCAAATTTTTATTAACAGTAAAGCTGTACCTTACGCCAATACTGCCAAATACCTTCGAATGATTTTGGTTGCCAAGTTAAGTGGAAAGAGCACATCAGAGAGTATAGAGAAGAACTTAACCTAAAATATAGAAAAATGTATTGGTCACTCGGTAAGAATTCGGACCTATCTACCCAGAACAAAATAGTGCTATACAAACAAATACTGAAACCAGTTTGGACTTATGGCATCCAACTGTGGGGTTGTACAAAGAAAATAAATGCTAATTGGGCCTATTCTGCCACATCTATTATTCTGCTATGAATTTTCTGCTATGAATCTTAAAAGATTGTCACTTAAAAGATTTTTTATAATTGGTATTCAGAAGTTCGATCTTTTATAAAATTCTGTTATGAAACTTCGAAAACGAAATATGCAAGCAAACAGAACTAAAATCTGTTGTCAATAAGTTGTTCTAAAAAAAATTCATTAAAGCCCTTCCACACTATCCCACTGAGTATTAATACATGTCAAAAAAGTTTGAAACAAATCATGTATAATAGTGTGGAAACAAAATATGACTACCCATCTTACACAGCATGATATTCCAGCCTACACGATTTGACATGTGTTAATACATGAGAATTTTTAGAAATGGTTCTAATTTTATCACGCATTTCATCACATTTTTATTGAGGTTAAATTAAACTGTTGTGTGTGGTAAACAAATTAAAAGGAATTTCTCTCCCACAAATTTGGCAGTAGCACGGAATTCTTTCCCATTTTCAATGTGACATATGTATTAATACTCAGTGGGATAGTGTGGAAGGGCTTTTACTGACATATAAATTGAAGTAGTTGTTTGCGAATTGAAATTAATTTTTTGAATTTGTAATTATAGTTTTTTTATATTAGAGAAACCTCGAGATCCAGTGCAACTGGACAGATAGAAGTTCGCATATGGAACATCAACTAATACGAGGCTTCGTATACGAATAATCCCAAAGAACAAGATCCTGGCGAGCTGGTAGATTTTTACCCAGAAATCTCTTTCTTCGATAACGATTAAAAGAAGAAGAGTGACATCATGAGCAAGTATTTCTTCGTGTATTAAGACAAGCCGCCAAAAGTAAGTGGGGAACCTGGGCTGATTCCCATATCGTTCATTTGAATTCGCCAACTGTTACAGATCTCGGGCAGAGGCTTTCGAGACATTTGAATGGTTCTCTGATGCCGGTGAATGGAGTGTACACTTCCCCAATTAGTAATATGTAATCATTTTTCTATTAGTGACAGATTCTTGAGAGAAATTATTGTTTTCATCTTTTCCTTTCGACAGGGATCTGGACACGTTCAAAAACTCCACACTCTGCCCACCACACAAGAATGGATCCCGTACAATTGTACCAATACTATCAACACGAATGGGATAAATTCAATTCAAGTGTAATCGCTCTGAACTACGCTGACAGATTCGGCATAAACTATTTGGATAACAATTAATTTCTACTTAGTAAACAGCACTGATCTCTATATACTGTGAGGCAAGTTTTTTAAAGGGTACCGGCCACGACCTCATATCTCGCTCTATACAAACGAAGAAAGAGATTGAAGATATTTGCCGAAATTGAGCATTTATTTGATATTAGTTGATGTTAACAAGCATTGCGGCTGTAAATATTGAAAAAAATATAAGAAAATGCAGGTCCAGTAGCGTCCATTCCGCTGGCGCCACTGTTATACTGTTATATAAGGGTACCGGCCACGACTATATTTTTGCCTCAAAAATTTTGTATGAATACACTATCCAGTGGTAAACAGAAACAAAAAAAAATAAAATAGAACTTAACAAAACTAACAATCTAGTATCTAAACTCAGAAGAGAGAAGAAAAGCAGAGTAGATGAAGGTGGACGATGAACGCTGTCTTCCATCTCAACTCTTTTTTTTTATTACAATAGAATCTAATAGTTAAAATATGTTTAAATCTAATAACAAAACAAACAGGAAAAAAAACAACAAGAACAAATCTGATGATATTGTTTGGATTTGAATAAATGTGTAAATGTTTCTTTATTGATCGGTTTTGAATTTCACTTCTAAACTTCTGGCATCTCTTCGAGTGAGTTGATAAAGGATGCGATCGACAATTTGTTTGACAACTCCAACAGTGAGGACCAAAGTGTCGTGCTTGAGCATGGAATAAGTATTTAATACGTACACTGGCATAAGGTTGACGTAGCCAATGTCATTGGTGGCATAGCAGATGTTATCGTTACTGGAAAAAAAGAATTTCAATTTGGAAACTATTTTTGACTCAAAATTGATACTTACTTGTTAACAACGAAGACAGATGGACCCCAATTGCGTTCTTTGATCAAGTCCTTAATGAACTCAGGATCACGGCTGGGGATTTCCAGATCCTGGACAACATGCAAGTCGTCTTGAGCCAGTTTTACTGACAAAGTCGAAGTCAAGCCCATTACTCGCTTATAGAATGGCAACATATAAAAGTCAGTTGTTGGGGATCGTGGTTCATGGGCGGTGCCACCACCCTTGAATAAGGGTGAACGAATGAATGAATGTCGGGCACGTCCACCACCCTTTTGTGGCCATGGCTTACGGACACCACCACGCACCTCCGAACGCGATTTTGTATGAGCAAAACTTACGTAACGATACTTTCGTTAACATTCCATGTTCTCTTGGATAACATCAACTAGTGGCAAACACGTCGGGATGTAATTCAATCGATCCATGCCTGACTTGCACGAAAATTTGTTGGTATTTCGGATTTCTGTTCTAGCGGGAGGATGAGAGCTGGAGATGGTTGGATAATTTTGGTGGTGGTCAGGTGTCGCCCCGAATCAATGAGATGTTTTGTTTTATTAAATACATTAAAATCTTTTATGATAAAAGTCACAAAAATTTGTCTTTTATTCCCTTATTATTGTATTTACTTACATTTGTCTCCTTTTAACAACATTTCGTTGCGAAATAAAATATAAGTATCCATTTTCAGTTGTTCTTTTATGATAAAAGTCACACAAGTGTATCTTTTATTCTTTTATGATTTGTAAAAGATTTTATAAAAGATTTTGACATGCTGAATACGAAAAATGCGGTTTGTAAAAGATTTTTTGACAGTTCATAACAGATCCTGATAGCAGAATTCATAACAGATTTGGCATGCCGAATACCAAAATTATAATTTATAAAAGATTTTTTGACAGCTCACACTTTTGTATGGAAAATCATAACTGAATAGCAGAATAAAAGAATAAAATATCTCGCCGAATAGGCCTAAATACCATCCAAAAATTAAAAAAAAAGTCCTTCGTGGAATAATAAATGCCCCTTGGTATATTATAAATAGCGATTTACATCGTGACCTACAAATAGAGACGTTTATTGAAGTGATTAGAAAACACGCTATATCACATAATCAGCGACTACATAGTCATTTTAACTCCGAGATGGATACTGTATTAAATGAAAGAGATAATTTTCGAAGCCTATGAAGAACAAAGCCTCGTGACCTGATGGTCTAAAGCCACGGGAAAGTATTAAAACTTTAAACTTCCCCCAATGCGATTTTGAATTTAAGAAATAATTGTCGATCTTTTATAGATTGGTCCTGATTTTCCGGTGGTTTTAGTGCGGTATAAGTCCCACACTACTTGGTACCGAATATTACCAAGTGTCTTTTGAAGATTTCCACCTGTAGAGAACTTCTTTTTTTTTATTTGTAGGTAGGTATACCTTATATACCTATCAGATCAAATTTAAATATTCTATCATAATTACATATTTTTAAATTATTTTGTATTTGTTTGCTTTTACTAAATAACAGGTTCAAAATGTTGAAATGTATTAATAATCCCTAGAACTAAATTTCTTAATATAAGAAACTGGAAAATGATTATCTAAATAAAATTAAAAATGATGTTTACCTAGCTAATCAAAAAATGCTCCGATCTAACGAATCTAGAATAGAATACGAAAACTACACAAAAAAGAAGACATTTTTCCGTCATTAAAAAAAATAACCTCCACCACTCAAAAAAATTTTCTACCTAATATATCCAATATCCATGGATCAATGCAAAGAAAAAGAGTTCATATATTTTTTATTCTTTGTCGCCAGCCTCAGACGACCTTAAAAAAAAATTTGCCATTCCAGCAAAGTTGAGGATGAGGTACATTAGAAATGAAAGCATTTTTGTATTTTAAAACTTTGAATAAAGCAAGCGGTATTCTTTATTAAATTTGCTCTTCTTCACATGCAAATTTGGAAAGCCTACGAACAGGGTTGGCCGAATTAACTACACTACATTTTTTACATCATTAACTACAAATTTTTACGTTTTTTATATACATACATAGTAAATTTAGAGAAATAATAAAATTTCAATAAAAATTTGAGTTAAAATAACTCAAAATTCAAGCTTCAGAGTTACAACTGACAGATCATTTGATATTTTAAACTAACGGCCAGTTGCACCAAAAGCTTTAGGCTGATAAACAAGCCAATAAACTAAAATGCCATTATCCTCCAGTTAAAAGCTAGTTTTAACGAAAATTTCTTCAAAAAAAATATTTCACTTTTGATAGGACATTTGAAAGTTACAATTAAAAAAATATTCAACATTAAATATATCTTTAGATTAAAAATAAATAAAAACAAAAAGAACGGTAAAATCCATTATTTTTCTTTTTAATTATTTCCTATTCAAGCCTAGTACATACGAATTACGGCATCAGTGACTGAACGACACGTGAAGGAAATTTCATACAAAATATCGATGATATTCGAATTACGAATTGCGGCATCAGTGACTGAACGACACGTGAGGGAAATTTCATACAAAATATCGATGATATTCGATATTTGGAATGAAATTTCCCTCACGTGTCGTTCAGTCACTGATGCCGTGATTCGGCCCCAGGTGTCATCTCTCATATTGCTATCTTATCTAAAATTAGCTGACAAAATCCAGGGATGGCTCGCAAACAGCATTTTAGCTAAAAAATCAGAGAAATACATTGGTGCAACCCAAAAAATTTATCAAGCCGATAAATTTTATAAGAATTTAAGCAAAAAACTGGGTTTTAGTGGATTTTGGTGCAACTGGCCCTAAGTTGTTACAATTTGTTTCATTAACTACATTTAACTACGTTTAACTGGATAAATTACGTAGCAAATGTAGGGGCCATCCCTGCCTACGAACACTTCTCCTTTTTTTGGTGTACGTTTTATCATCTTCTTCGTATTCTGCTTCCTCATACCAGTAAGAACAAAGCATGAACGCAATAATTTTGTCTATTCCCCTGACGTTTCGCCCTCTTTCTCAACTCGTCGTTACACTTTTTTGAAATTCTGTTGATTTTTTTACATTGTTAGTTAGTAGGTATGCCTCCGCTTAAACATTTCTAATGTTAAAATCGTACAACAACTTAGTAAAAAAACACAAACATAATCTCAATGTCTTTCGTCTTCCTCTCGATCGTTGCTGACTGCATAGTATTGCAGAAACAAAAAAACACGTTTGTATTCAATTTTTTCATTACATTTCTATATCCTGAGTAACAGATCAAGAGGGAAAACATATGAGCGAGTGTTCAAACATGAACATGCTGTACTTATCTCAGATAACCCAATGTGTGTGGTAAATAAATATAACACAGATCATCGTTGTTATCATTGTTATTTAAATTTTTTGCGTTTCGTGACCATCGTTTATTCTATTGATGTTGTTCATTGTCGGTCTGGCTTCTTTGTGCGGCTGGATTTTGTATGTTGTTTTAATGTTGGTGGGTACAGGAATTCGCAAATTTGGAAAGATCTTTTTGTTTTGAAGTGAAACTTTCTTACGCTCGATGGAGTAAATTGAACTCAAAGTAATTTTTATGTAAAAAATTAGCATTGCTTATAGCACAGATAATAAACTATACATACAGATATAGCATCCATATAAAAAAAAGCTTTCTTGACAGTTCAACTTTTCAACATTTCAATTTAATTTCTATACTACTCTAACCATAGATAATAAACTATACAGATGTAGCATCCCCATAGAAAAAAAATGGGTGCGTTCAATCGATTACGTTTTACATCTGAATTTTCAGATTTCTGAATTTTTGGAGCTTCTGATTGGCCAGTTGTCATAAAAAGTTAGATGACTTTTAGATGACTTTTAGTTACGTTTAGTTACGTTTCATCTGAATTTTCAGACAAGAAATTCTCATCTGAAAATTCAGATGAAAGTTGTTTGTGGTGGGGGAAGTGCCAAAAGCACACATAAAAGCTGAACTTTATAATTTTTGTCTTGTTGGTGGTTGATTTTTTTAGTTTTTGTCATGAAAATTTAATACTTATTTAAATGAACGAACTTTTTGTTTATTGTTTAGTGAATTTTTAAATCAACAATTTTTTTAATTGATGTTTGGAAAGTTTTTCTATGTTTTTGTAAGTCATACATATCAATAAAAGGACTTTTAATGAAGGTAATGAAACCTGTTGCTGATTTAGTTACATATATTTTCATCCTCACAACTACTTACTCTCAATGTTTAATTTACAAATATAATTAAAGTTCTATTTTATTTCTCTTCAATGTAAATCCTTTAGGTAAATGCAGGAATTTGACATAATGACTTTCGAATGAAATTTCAGATTTTTTTCGCGTTCAACGACATAAATTCAGAAATCTGAAAATTCAGATGTTAAGCTATTTTTATTGAACCCGCCCAATGTCACAATTTATTTTTATACCACGCAGACGATCAACAGACAAGAAAGCTCTTTGCTTGTTCATAGTAAAGCACAGAAAGAAAGCTATTTATCTTTTGGAAAAAGTTCTCTCCTGCGTGCTCGCTCATATATTTTCCCTCTTGCTCTGTTACTCAGGATATAGGTACAGTGCTGCCACCCTACTGCTTTAGCAGTAGACCTACTGCACTTAGCCCCAAACGAAAATCTACTGCGCAGCAAAACGAATCTACTCCTCTTTTATTATTGAGTTTTTTCAATAAATTTAAATTCATAAATGGCGAATATAAAAGAAAATAAGGCCAACATATTTATTATTTTCCGAATAAAATGTAATTTTGTTGATAATTTAATATTTATAACAATTACAATAACTTCCAATGGGAAATTGTATGTACAGATTTATGAATTCTCCAAATAAAATGTTGTTTTTTTGTTACTTTATAGTTTAAGAAATTTGTTCTTTTTTTACTGTGGAAATCGTTTTTTGGAGTAATTAAGTTTACTGATTCTTCTGTTTTTATTCGTAAATAAAATGTATTTTAAATGAATTAATTTTTTGTTTTTGTATATTGTAAGATCTACTGCGGTCTATTGCAATCTACTGCGTTTTTTCCCGATATATACTCCGCTCAATCACCTATAGGGTGGCAGCGCTGTATAGGTATAAAATGAATGGGGACAAATTGAATAAAAACGTGTTTTTTTGTTTCTGCAATAATATGCAGTCAGCAACGATCGAGAGGAAGACGAAAGACATTGCGATTTTGTTTGTTTTTTTTACTGTTATATGTAGGTACTATTTTTTTTAAGGTCGTCTGAACTCTGAGGCTGGCCACAAAAAATAAAAAGTATATGAACTCTTTTTTTCTTCTTTGCATCCATGGATATTGAATATATACTTTATGTGGGTAGGTAGAACATTTTTTTTGAGTGGTACGGGTTATTTTTTTAAAGACGGAAAAATGTCTTAATTTTTGTGTAGTTTTCGTATTCTATTTTAGATTCGTTAGATCGGAGCATTTTTTGATTAGCTAGGTAAACATTATTTTTAATTTTATTTAGATAATCATTTTCCAGTTTCTTATATTAAGAAATTTATTTCTAGGGATTATTAATACATTTCAACATTTTGAACCTGTTGTTTACTAAAAGGTAACAAATACAAAATAATTTAAAAATATGTAATTATAATAAAATATTTAAATTTGATGTGATAGGTAGATTAGGTGTACCTGCCTACAAATCAAAAAAAAAATTTCTCTACAGGTGGAAATTTTCAAAAGACACTTGGTAATATTCGGTTTCGGTACAGAGTAGTTTGGGACTTGTGCTGCACTAAAACCACTGGAAAATCAGGACCAATCTATGAAAGATCGACAATTATTTCTTAAATTCAAAATCGCATTTGGAGAAGTTTAAAGTTTTAATACTTTCCCATCGCTTTTAGACCATCAGCTCATGACGCTTTCCCAACTAACATTTCAGCTTCTTTCAGCTTAGAAATATTGATATTCCGCAGGCTTTACCTTATATAAGGGCTCTATACGGCCTTCTGTGGAAAAAAATTTCTTATAGATGTCATGAATTCGATAACATTTTCTGTTAAGCCGTTTGGAAATAAAAAAAGAAGGCTAACAGAGGTTAAGAGCTGACACTCTGATAAGGCTCTATAAATGATATAATAGAAGGATAAAGTAGCTGCCACTTTATAAAAGCTCCATAGAGTTTTTTATAGAGGTTGCTGGCAAAAGGTGTTAATAAGGGTTCCATAAAATTTGTATAGAGGCTTAATCGAGTACTTCAGTGAGACCTGTCAGGTTTTGCTTATCGAGTCTAAAGAAAATATCATGTGAGTTAGGCACCAAATAAAAAAAAAAAAAAAACAAAATGGTACATAGGTAAGGTATCTGTCATTTTGCCGATCTAAGGAAAAGTGTTTAGAGATTTTCAAACGTTAAAATAGTGAAAAGAGATAATTCAACTAAATCAAAAAGGAAATGAAAGTGAGATCAGTGAAAACACTTACAATACTTTATTTAAAAAAAAATATAAAACAGCATGTGGTGCTGTGTTAAATTGTAAGAAAACACATATAATAATATGGAGTTTATAGTTTTTTCGGGCTGATTCTTTCTCAAATTCCACAAAAATTAATGGGAAGTGATGTTTTTTTATATAAATACTGTGGAGGCAGGGGGTTAGCTGAAAATGTCCCTGTAGCAGAAGTGGCACGCTTGCGGTCGCGCGGCTATTGCTCGACGGATTGGGGGGGGGGGGGGGTCTAACTGCTACTTACCTACCCACAAAAGTTTTTTTTTTCGTGCCATAAAAGGATAATGAAAATATGTACACCTTATAGTTATATGATCAACCAATCTATTGATGTCTGGTGACCTTGACATCTGAAAACTTCGCCACCCTAATGATTCATGCAATCACGTACCCTCGGTTATCTTCTGTCCGTGTTTGTAAGATAACCCCTTTAGGTTCCTTCACTTCGCTTTACCTCAAATCTCTCTCCCTCTCTGAACCAACATCACCCCCATCTCACCAAAGGAAATAAATTTAGCTCATCATTTGACGTTTAAACATTTCAATATTTTAATTCCGTTTTAAAAGCAAAACAATTCATTTTGTCATTTGACAATTAGATATTTTTGAATTGTTTAAGAAGTAATTTCAAATTAAAAAAAATAATAAAGGGTTCAAATTTTCACAGATACATATATAAAATAAATTAATGAATCAATAATAAAAAAAATATATATAGGTATGTATAGGTAAAAAAAAATATGTGTATAGGGACGTGATTTATAAAGAAAAATATATATATATAAGTAGGTGAAAATAGCCGAGCGAACAAAAAATAAATATAATAATATATATAATATATTTTTTTGTGATTGTTTTCTTGAATGTTTTTTCTTTTTTCCTCCTTTTTTTTTGTTGTTGTTGAAGTACAGCTTTTTTATTCACCTGCAGATCTGAAGGGTGGCGCACCTTTCGAAATGGAGATGTTGACGCTGTTAATAATTGTTAAAATGTTTGTATATAGTTTAGTTTAGTTTTTTTTTTTATATATATCATTAAGGATTTTATAATGGCATAGGATTTTTTTTTTTTTAAATTTTGTTTTGGCAGTTCTTACCTCGTTTTTTTTTTGTTTCTTTTTTTTTTTTTTTTGTTTCTTTTTTTCTTTTAATAAAAAAAATATCTGTGGAAATTATACTACCCAGTATACAAATTGGTTCTTAATTCCTATGATGATAATTCCTTTAAAGATAATTTCTGCTTAGATATTCCGTTCCTTTTTTTTTGTGAGATGTATATATAAGCGCCTTGGGTGTAGCTTAATGAATCACACTATTCCCAAACTCTTCCGTTTTTTTGTTTGTTGCAATCTTCGTACAAAAGAGGTTCCTTGTTAGAGGAGTTGTCTTAGGGTCTACTTTTTCCCAGATGAAAATTTCTTGAATTATTTAATGAACAACGGCTGTAAAATTATTTCTAAAAAAAACTCACATCTTATTCTTCTTACTATTTTTGTTTTTTATATAAATCTTGTTTATCACTCTACTTCAAGAGCTTAAGTTGCTGAACCCACGCTTGTCTGAATTGGAAAAGACAGAGGTTAACTAAATTATACTAGCATACCTGCCTCACATAAATTCGAACTCGAAGTTCGTGCGAAGTGAGTTCCATTTGAAAGGGCAGTAATGTGACGATTCAAGGTAGTTACGTCGTTACGTAGATTTTCCGTTACGTTTAAAGTTCTTTACATTTTGATTATGATTATACATTAGATTTTAAAGGCACACGCCACAATACATTACCGTAGAATACTTGGAAATTGATATTTCATATCATTTTGCTGTAAAAAAAGGCAAATTGATTGAAACAAGATTGTCTGGTATCTACATTATGTATGTATTTACCAAAATTGAAATTCTCGTCTAGGGTCGAATTAGTTTTCGTTGGTGCTGGCAAGGCACTCAAATGCATTGAGCGCCCGTATCGCAGAGTAATTTTACTTACTTTATGTGGAATATGAGACACAGCTTACCTGTGAAATGAACAAAAATTACACTGCTAATTAATAAGTGTTTTTACTGAATTTAACGCAGCACCGCATGTAGTTTTTTTTGTCATTGAATTGTTGTGTATATTCACTTTACTTACTTTTATTTCACTGGTTTATTTAATTAACTATAAGCTTTTTTTTTTACTATTTTGACGATTTAAAATCTCAAAACACATTCCTCAAAAAAATAGCTAAAAGCGCCTCAGAATTTAGCTGCCTAGCTGCATGCCTTTCCTTTGTGAATACATAACTCAGACTATGTGTTATGACTTATGACTATGTGTTATGAAAAAAGCCTCACTTTTTCCTCGATATGCCCGTTCTTATATTTCTTTTTCTAGATGCGAAGTTGCAGAACTTGGAATATCAAACCTTGCTAGTCTGTTTTTTTTGTTTTTTTTTCCACAAACAATGGCCGAGTTCGAGTAAAATTTAAAAGCAATCCGGATCGGTTGGTGTTTTTGTTTTCCTATAGGAAAACCCAGCTGATTAACAAACCAGCTGTTTTCCAAAATAAATCTGAAAGGTGTCCTAATTTTTTTTGGATTTTTGTGAAAAAAAAAACCAGTTTGCATCGGATCGGGAATACCCCTATAGATTTTCATTTTTATCGAAAAAAATAATATATGAAATACAAAATAAATATAAAATACCAGACAAACCTATATCCGGATTTGGTCGTTCGAAAACATATCCGATGCAAAATGATCTTAGATACCCTATCGGCCTTTCACTCGAATGCGGCCAATGTAACATGCGAAAAAAAATCGTATATATAATATGCATGTATTTTTTCAATTGAGGAACTGTATACTAGCAGCCCTATTCTGGCAAACCTCACTGATACCTCACAAGTTACAACAACCTCTCAAGGAAAGGTGAAATCGATTTTGTGAGGTTTTCGTACCCTCACAACTGCGAGCCTCACAAAATCTATCGATCTATGTGATCTCCTTTTGAGAACCTCACAACAACCTCACAAGAAATCAACCTCACAAAGGCTTGTGACTTGTGAGTTGTGAGCCCTCACAACGCCAGAATAGCCCTGTAGGCTTAGATTAGCAAAATGTATTTATATTTTTTGTAAAAAAAAAACTCGAGTTCTTTTAGAAAAAAATCTATAAAGAATGAAATCTTTTGTTGAAAGGAATTCCACATTAGAAAATGATGGGTTTTCAAATGGTAAATTCAGTTCAATCTAAAAATTAATTTAAAACTTTTCAGATTGATTTATTTTTTTTAATTTATTGGGCTTATTTAATGAAGCTTTTTGTAGTACTCAAAAGGAAAAGTATGATCAAGTTCTTGCATCTTCCAAAATATATATAAGATAGCGCAGTGGCAAAGGTGATGGACTTTTACACAGGAGGTTCCGGTTCGATCCCCAAGAGGTTATAAAAATGTTTGTGTTTTGAAATTATTTCCAATACATTACTTAATAAATAATCTCATGTGATATATACTTTCAGGTAAAATATAGATTAAATACAAGAAAAAACACTTCGAAAAAATTGGAAATAAAATATATAATTTTTATTTTATTTTTTTACTTCCTCGGTAAGAGCCGTATAATCTGCTTCTAATAGGATTTTGAGCCTCTATAATGTTCTCCTTTTTATGTTTAACGAGGTTTTACAGATTTCTTACAGAAGTTAGAAAGCATTTTCAGTTAAATCTAATCGAAGCTGAAATATTAGTTGTGTTGTTCTTCTTAATCTTCGAACATTATCTCTTACATTTAATACAGTATCCATCTCGGAGTTAAAATGACTATGTAGTCGCTGATTATGTGAAACAGCGTGTTTTCTAATAACTTCAGAAACCATTTCTATTTGTAGGTCACGATGTAAATCGCTATTTCTAATATACCAAGGGGCATTTATTATTACACGAAGGGCTTTATTTTTGGATAGTTTTAGCATTAATTTTCTTTTTACAACCCCACAATTGGATGCCATAAGTCCAAACTGTGCTTACGTTCTGTAACTTTCGTATCGTTAAAATTTGTCGAGAAACGTTGAAAAATGGAACAAAACTCATACGATTTGTTTCAATTTTGATCGTTTCTCCACTGATTTTGTCGATGCGAGAATTACAGAACGTCTGCTGGTTTCAGTATTTGTTTGTATAGCATTAGTTTGTTCTTGATAGAACGCATTTATTGGGTTCACAACGCATTTATCAGCCACTTAAATGGCAGTATTTTCTGCAAATGCGGCCAAGATAGCATAATTGTCCACTGGAACATCCCTAGTATATAACAAATACATTGTTGGTCCTAGGCCACTTGCTTGTGGTACACCGGCTTCAGTTTTATTAATTTCTGAATACTCTTGCTTGTACCGTACTCTAAAGAATAGGTCTGTAATATAGGATTTCAGTATTTCGTAGAGCTGTCTTGGGGGGTCTCTATGCAGTTTGTACTCAAATCCCAAACCTTGTCAAAGGCTTGAGCAACATCTAGAAATAGAGCGGAACATACTTGTTTTTCTTCAATACCTTTTCAACAAAATCCGTAATTCGATGCGATTTGTCTATCGTCGAATGTTTATTTCTGAATCCAAACTGATGGTTTGGGATTAGTTTTCATTTTCGAAAACTTTTGCCATAATTGGTATAAGAGATATTGGCCTGTAGGAAGTTACTTCTGTTGGTGGCTTTCCTTGATTAGGAACAAAAATGACTTCTGCAATTTTCCAATGATGTGGTACATATAGACATGGGTTTATTATATATTTCTTTCAAAACCTGAGCAGTAACTACATAGATACATTATATAAAGTTTTGAGCAAAATTGTGCAGCTTATGTTCGTCCTAATCTTTGAACCTTCCTTTATTAAAACCCACCCTATTAAATATCCAAAATTTAAAAATTAACAAAAAAATAACCTTAACAATAAAAGATATTTCATAAACATACCAAATTAAAAAAAATTAAAAAAAAAGTTCTTTTAGCACGTCTTAAATACCTACTCATACAAATTGCAAAGTTACCTCAATCAAACATCACCCCGATATATGACCAATAATGAATTGAATCTAGGCAATACCTAATGAATCTAGGAAAATACCTAATTGCGTGTATACAAAATCAACGGCTAACCGACGCGACGCCGACGCTCTTCCACTTAACTACCCTCATTAAATCTATTAAAAATAATACGTCATAATTAAAAAAACCCTCTTCTCTGTGCAAACTGACGTAAAATTTTCCTTGAATGAGATGTTCTTGTTTATAGTACTTATTTAAATTAATCTTTATATCAATTATTTTTTTCCAAACATTCTCAAAAAATCAATTTCATCATTTTTCTTAACAAATATCACGAAGCGCACATACAAAATACATATTTATATAATGAAACACACACACATAAATCTTATGATGTTGATTTTCATCCTCCATTTGCCCAGCAAACATTTAGGTGAATGTTCACTTAACATTCAGCAAAAATGAAGAATATCATCCGATAAATGTTCATTTTCAGTGAATGAAATATGAAAATGTTTCAAGAGCCTATCATTTTTACGTTATGAAGGGAAGAGGGGGTTTCTTGCAGGATAAAAATGATTGAGATTCGATTCTCCTTCATTGTAGGTGAATAAAAGTGAACGTACACAAGTAATTCCTCAAACAAGTAATTTGGGTGGATTCACTTCTATTCGTATTTATTCATCATTTATGAATCATTTAAAAGATTCATATGTGTGTTTCGTTACCCAGGAGTTTGGACCCAAATCGATTTAGAAATGAATTCAGATTCGAAGGTTTTGTTCACTTATTTCAATCATTTATGATACAGTTCTGAATGAAAATGTTTGCTGGGTGATTTTATATATATAATAAGGTTCAGCGACACGTTTCGGAGTGTACCTCCATCTTCGGGCGAATTACTCAATTTGACGTGGGTGTAAATGTCAAGTCAAAGCCAATGTCATCTGTTGGGCTGTTGGAAGCTGATTTATTTGTTGTTGTTGATTGAATCTTTATTAGTTATTTATTTGTCTCCTTCTAGTTGTAATAATTTTAATTGCTGTGTCATATAGTGGGTTATTTTTGAGTGTCAGTTTGTCGTTAAGTAGTTTGTCTTGTTCTAATTTGTTAGCTTTATAGATCTCGAATTCTTCTGTGGCGTATAATATTTTCCCTTTCCTACATATATGTAATGGTTCCAGGTTATTGTCAAAGTCAGTGTAGTTATGGTTATTGTCGATTAAATGTTGTGCGAATGTTGATTTTGTGTTGGGTTTTGGTTTGTGTTCCAAGAATCTTTCGTGAAAAGTTCTACCAGTTTGTCCAATATAGAACTTATCGCAATCGTCACATTTTAATTTGTAGACTCCTGTGCATGTTTTAGTTTCGATTTCGGTTTTAGGTTTTAATATGTTTTTTATGTTATTATTTGTTTTAAAAGAAATATTGATATTTAGTTTATTGAATTCGTCTTGTAAAGTTTGTGGTAGAAGGTTGGTGTATGTTATTGATGTGTATGTGCTCTTAGATTGTGTTGTGTTGCATGCTTTGTTTATGTTGATTTTTCTTTTTTTCTTAATTAATAATTTGTCAATAATATTAATTTTGTATCCATTTGGATAGGTGAATTTTTGAAAAATTCCTATTTTTTAAATCAATTTTTGGGCAGAGTACGATAACTATGGCACCAAGAATTGATAACGGTTTTTTGTAGAGGATTCAAAAACAATCATTTTTTACTATAGGAGGGGTGTCTTTCTCGCCCCGTTTAGGAGGTAGGGGCAGATTAAAAAAAAATGACTTAAATTGAAAAAAAATATTAAAAAACAACGGCAACACATACAATAAAGTACCAGTATTGATTTTGAAAGCCAGACATCTGTTCTATAATCCTAAATTTAAATTAAAATATTTATGTTAATAGTTTTTGAAAAATTCGCATGCAAACTCAAAATTTTGATAAAAAAAATGAAAAAGTTTAGACCAATTTTTTTCAAAATTGTGAAATGAAGTGCTGAATAGGCTTTTTGAAGTCAGTGTACATATTAATTCTGAGTCAAACGCAAAAAACAAAATGGTTTTATGTCTTCTAGTTCTTGAGAAAATTGACAATTACTAAAACTACTTTTTTATGAGATTTTTGTTTTTTTGCTTGCTTACATAAATACAGTGCTAGCACCCAGCATTACGGCGTATAAACAGTGAGGTATATATGTAGGGTCAAAATCAAGCATTTTGTTCTATAGGAGGGGGGATTTTCTCACCCCGTTTAGAAGGAAGGGGCAGTTTTAGAAAAAAATGACATAGAATGAAAAAAAAAATATTAAAAAATAACGGCAACACTAAAATCAAGCATTTTGTTCTATAGGAGGGGGGATTTTCTCACCCCGTTTAGAAGGAAGGGGCAGTTTTAGAAAAAAATGACATAGAATGAAAAAAAAAATATTAAAAAATAACGGCAACACTAACAATAAAGTTCTATACCGTTTTTGAAAGTCAGAAATCTGTTTTTCAATCCTAAATTTAAATTAAATTATTTATGCAAATAGTTTTTGAAAAATTCACATGCAAACTCAAAGTTTAAACCAATTTTTTTTTAAATTGTGAAATGAAGTTCTGAATTGGCTTTTTGTGGTCAATGCTTGTATTAATTTTGAATCTTCTAGTTACTGAGAAAATTAAAAATGCCTAAAACTACTTTTTATGAGATTTTTGTTTTTTGGTATTTAGGTACGGCGATTTCTTTTTGAGGATTAATGTTGATGATTGGTTCATCTTTGTAAGAAAAGTACAGCAATTAATTTAGTGGTAAGTTTTGCGGTAATAGGCAACAACCTTTTCTTCTCCTTCATGAACTTGTGAAAGTACTGCTCCAATTCCCACGTTACTAGCGTCGGCGTCGATGATGAAAGGTTTTCTTGGGGTCGGATAGGCCAGAACTGGTGTATTGCATAGGCACTGCTTGAGTTCCTGAAAGCTTCTCTCGCACTCGCTTGACCATTTGAATGGTTTGCCTTTTTCAGTTAGCTGATGCAAGCTTTTAGCGATCCCCACAAAATCCTTGACAAAACGACGATAGTACGTGGCTAGACCATGAAAGGTCCGAAGTTGATGTTTATCCTGTGGAGTTGGCCAATTCTTTACGGTGTCCACTTTCTCAAGATCAGTTTTCACTCCTTGGGAAGAGATGATATGTCCCAAGTATTTAACTTCAAACTTAAAAAATGAACACTTGTCTGGATTTAGTTACAAGTTTGCTTCTCAAAGCCTCTAGAACACTGCCTTATGGTTTCCACAATGTTCCTTCAATATTTTACCATAAACGATCACATCGTTCAAATAAACTAAGCAAGATTTCCAAGTCAATCCTTGTAAAACGCACACCAACAAACGCTAAAATGTTGCCGGAGCTATGCATAGTCCGAAAGGCATTACTTTGAATTGCCACAGACCATTTCCTGTGAAGAAAGCCGTCTTTTCTCGGTCTTCTGGTGGATTTCTACCTGTCAGTAGCCACTCTTCAAGTCCAGTGTTGAGAACCATTCAGCTCCTTCCATTGCATCCAAAGTATCGCTGATTATTGGTAGAGGGAAGCTGTCTTTCTTTGTCACATCGTTCAGCCTCCGATAGTCCACACAGAATGGAGTACTTCCATCCTTCTTTTAGACAAGAACAACTGGTGATGCCCAAGGGCTTTTAGAATTTTCGATTAGCCCATCTCTTTTCATGGTCGATATCATCTCTTACACTTCGGCTTGTTTGGCTAATGGAAGACGTCTTGCTGGTTGCCGAATCGGTCTCGCGTCTCCTGTGTCCATTCGATGCTGCACCAGTTGTGTTCGACCATACTGTCCACTGGATGAAGATAGTATATCAGCGTACTCGTGAAGGAGGCTTCCAGCAAGATTAAGCTGATGTTCACTTAGTTTTGAAGATTTGAGAATTTTTGCCTTCATAGAGTTCAATTTCCCAGAATCCACAGATTTGTTTGTGTAAGCTTCTGTGATTTTAGTTATTGCGGATACAGATTCACACCTTCCAACAACTTCTTCCTTCTTAAGATTGACTTCGTACGGTTTGATGTTGAGTAGCCGTACGGGCACCATGTTGTTCTTTGGTGCCACAAGAGTCTTCCCTAGGATAATGTTTTGGGAAGACTGCTCAGAGTCTGGCTCCACCATTATGTATCGATGACTATCCAAATCACCCTTTATTTTCGTCCAAACGAATACTTCTGAAGAAGGTGGTAGGCAAATATCTTCCTTTATGACAGTCCTTAGTGTTGATGAGTTTTCGTTGCCATAAACCATAGGAATTTCCACATTTCGGTACTTAAGAACTTGCTTCCCGGTATCAAGGATTACTCCGTGTTCTATCATAAAGTCGATTCCAATGATGCACTCGTCACTCTGCTACCAGAAACAGATGTGAAAAATCCAGTTCTGCCAAACGGATCGAACCTCCCCGTATACTTTGGCTGCCTCTCCTGTTGCAGTTTTGAGACGGCAGGTATTGGTGTTATGCAGCCATGTCGTCTTCACCAAGTCCCTTCGAACAATGGAGGGAGTGGCACCAGTGTCGATTGTAGCCACTTGTTTCTTGCCGTTTAATGTTGCTTCTACAGTCAAACTTTTGTTGTTTCGTTTAGTCTGCCGAAACCTGGACGGTGGTTCTGGGGCCTTCTGCACCTCCAAGTTGATTCTTTCAGGTTGAGAAACCGGTCCAATAGGAGTATTGAGGTTACTGTTATTAGTTCTGCATCCACAATGTTGACATGCAGGTCTTCTAGGAGGCAATCTGCATTGGCGTTGGAGATGTCCGGTCTTGTTGAAATTCCAGCATCGAGCAAGTCTATCTCGCTGGTTCCTTTGGAACGCTGTTATCTGACAAGAACACTCTCGACTCGAGAATATCTCTTACCCGATGGACTCGTTGAGAAGCCTGTTCTGCTGCTTCCATAGTCAGGGCGAACGCTAATACATTAATACATCAGGAAGCGTGTGTTTTCAAGCAGTTGGAATCGCTCGCTGAAGTTTGATATCAGATACAGCACGGACAAAAGCTTCTGTTGCAAATTGGTTGATGATTTCATCCCCTGCTACCGGATATGCCAAGTGCGCCAATCGTTCGATGTCTGCTTGGAGATGTTGCAGTCTCTCCTCTTTTCTGGACTCTGGAATTGAGCTCGATGTGGAAGACTTCTTGCATATGGCCATCTCTAAAGCGTTTGTCAATGGCCTGAACGAGAACACTGAAGTTTCCATTTTTATCTGCTGGTATGGTATGAAATAGTAATAGAGGGCAAGCGTTAGATCTATACATTTGTCTTCCTCATCCCAGCCATTTGTTGCTGCGACTGCCTCAAACTGCCTTTTGTAGATTGACCAAAAATTTTGCCCATCGAAGGTTGGCGGATGCATTTCCTTTCTCTTTGGAAAGTCGCCAGAACTTTCTCCAACCTTCATTTTCCTTACTTTATCCAATTCCTTCGTAATGCACCCGATTTTTTCTTCGAAATTTGCTTCTATTGTTTTTCGACAGTCAAAATTGTTTAACAACACGCTCGTCAAGAACAAAAATTCTGCTGTCAAAGGCATCTAACATTCTTCGAGTAGATTTGTCTGTTCTTGGGATTGTTCTTCAAAAATCTTGTTTTTCGAGCAGACTCTGAAGTTTCTTTTCTTGACTATCAAATTTGGCGAGCAGTTTAGTCAGCATATTGGTCTTGTCTGACGTACTTACTTGCTCTTGTTCTTCCACCATTTCAATATCGAATATAAACGTGTCTGGGTTTTCTCCACGTCTTCTTATATCTTCCTGCAGGCGAATTATAAGATCATTCTTTGTTCCAGCAGTGGGAAGACCTACGTTTTTCTCCTAACGATTATATTTTGTGCGATAACTATAAAAAAGCCTGACAAAGGACGAAACCTGGCCAAAGCCTGATTGGACATTAAAAGCCTGACGTGTCAGGCGAAATCCTGACGGATGGTAAGCCTAAACGGAGCTTGCTTCTGGGATTTGTAGCATCACCACCAGGATGAAACAGCACATGCCTTTGTTGTTTTTTTTTGATGGCACTCTCGAAGTTGTCAGTGGAATGCAGTGGACCAATAGCTATTGCACCGGGTTTGCTAGCCACACTACCAGTTGCTTTATTTTTGTGTGCATTACGAAAAGGAATTTGCATAATTCACAAGAGTTTGTTTCAGAAGCGGTCAGCCATTTGCTGATGGCAGGTTTGATAGATATATTTAAGGCTACCTGAACAGTAGCATGGTATAAGAAGTGGTTTTTGTGAGTCGCTTTCGCAGTGGCATATTTGAAATATGTATATCTGCACTCCTTCTTGAAGCTCAACTACTGCAGGAACCAAATCTGACAACGTTGGTGTCCGGTGCCGGTACTGCAGTCCACAATTTTGATATCCTATCAAAATGTCTAGCCAACGGTAAATCGTACAGATATGAATGATACTTTTTTGGTATCAGCACTTAATGTTGTTAAAAGAAGCATTGAAATCTTTTACTCAAAAGTTGTAATGAGAAGAAGCACTCTTAAAATACGTTCCGATATGCGAGCGCCAAAAGTTAATTTTTTTAATGGTGATTCTTTTTCAACAAATTTTGATACTCGTTTCTAAAAGGGTATCAACTATTGCTGTATGGCTTACTGTTGGACAGATACACTCCAAAATACTTTTGCAGATGCACATCCGTAGAAATTATGTTTCATTTTATTATCGCCATTGCAATTGTTATTACTGCCACCACCACACGAACTAACAACACAAAAATATGAATTAATTAGCTGACACTACGTACTCACAACTAACAAATGAGGCATTAATTGAAGATAATACCTTTGCGAAGATGTATTTAAGATTTAAAAATGATAAAAATTTCAATAATAATAAAGTTTTTTCTCCCTAAATTAATTTATTTAAACAAAATTCAGCACATTGGGTGGGCTCATAGCATTTTGCTATAAAAAAGGCAAATTTTTTGAAAATACAAACATACTTTGAAATGTGATATGTCAGGTGCCTATCTGTCAAAATTGAAATTTTCGCTCAGGGTCGAATTAGCTTTTGTTCAAATGCATTGAGCGCCCGTAGTGCAGATTAATTTTATTTACTTTATATGGAATATGAGACACACCTTACCTGTGAAATGAACAAAAATTGCACTGCTTATTACAGGTGTTTTACAGGATTTTACGGAGCACCGGATGTAGTTTTATATTTTTATTTCAATGAAGCATACATACATTCACTTTATTTTTCTTTTATTTCACCTGTTTATTTAATTTACTAAGCTTGTTTTTCTATTTTGACGAAATACATTCCTCAAAAAAGGAGCTAAAAATTCCTTTGGGGCCTCATGATTTAGCGTCTAACTGCTTCCTAACCTTCCCTGTGTGAATGCATTTGTGTTTGTGTAACTCACACTATTTTGAAAAATGCTTCACTTTTTCCTCGATATGCCTGTTTCTCTATTTCTTCTTCTAAGCTTACATCTGAATTTTCAGATTTCTGAATTTATGTCGTTGAACGCAAAAAAAAATCTGAAATTTCAGTCGAAAGTCATTGTTTCAAATTCCTGCATTTACCTAAAGGATTTACATTGAAGCGAAATAAAATAGAACTTAAATTACATTCGTAAATTAAACATTGAGCGTGAGTAGTTTTGTATGTAACTAAATCAGCTACAGGTTTTATTAATCTCATTAAAAGTCCTTTTATTGATATGTATGACTTAGAAAAAACATAGAAAAACTTTCCAAACATAAATATAAAAAATTTTTGATTTAAAAATTCACTAAACAATAAACAAAAAGTTCGTTCATTTGTCTAAAAAATTCAACCACCAAGAAGACGAAAATTATAAAGTTCAACTTTTATGTGCAGTGCTTCAGCTGATTTGGCACTTCCCCCACCATAAACAACCTTCATCTGAATTTTCAGATGAGAATTTCTTGTCTGAAAATTCAGATGAAAAGTAACTGAAAGTCACTTAAAGTCATCTAACTTTTTATGACAGCTGGCCAATCAGAAGCTCTAAAAATTAAAAATTCTGAAAATTCAGATGTAAAACGTAATGCATTGAACGCACCCATTGAGAACAACGTTTCACTTTTTCCAATTCTTTGGAGTTTGACTTCGTCACTTTTTATATGCTATAAAGTTACCATTACGTAAGAACTTTATTTACACACCCAAGTGGAATGCATCCATAGTGGAAACCCATCATAAACAGAAAAAGAACAAAATAAAAAGATGCTATTCAATGCCAAACAAAAATTCAAAATGAAATTAGCTGTCAAACCTTAGCAAATTTGCAATGAAAACAACTTTTCTGTAATTAACGAAATTACCTCATTTCAGCTCCAATGAAAACGTAGTATAAGAATATTTAATTAAAGCCAGAAAAAGTAGTTTGTTAATACCTTAAAAATAGGCTGTTTAAAATTTCGCGTTAGTTCTTAGAATATTATACACATAAATCCATATAAAAACATATCAAAATTTGAAATTATTTTATTCCCACCTTTTGGATTTTTTCCCCTTTTTTGAAGGTATTCCTCTATAAAATCGGCGAAAATGGTACTTTTTCCCTTAATCAGAGAACACTGAACGTGTCTACTCTCATACTCTCATCTGTTCAATTTTAATAAAAATAGGATGGCTTATTTGAATGTGCATTGATTATGTTGTGCGATAGTGATAACGGTTTTATAAACCAGAAAAATTTTATCTCAACTATGTTTAAACATTTATTTCCAAATTCTTAAATACTACTTCGAATACCGTTATAATATTTTGAACTTACAACTCTTCCTGTTTGATTAATTAATTTGCAAATCGATGGATATCTACGTCTAAGAATTTCTTAAATAGAAAATGTTTAATTGAAGTTTTTTGCATCCTGATTATTCTGTTACAAAAGTGAAAAATAATCTTTTTTTGTGTAAGCGCAGTACCTCATTACAATATTTACATTGAAGATCATAAGCAAAAGCTAAACTTAAAAAAAATTTAATGAATTGAATCGTAAGTAATAACAATATGGAAAAAAACTGAAAAAAAATAAATTTTTATTTTAGATCTGGGGGAAAATAAAGTAGATTTATGGATAAAGCTGAAATGCTTTAACATTAAGGTTTTTCATTGAATGGCTTTTATCAAAGTGATTTTTGAGTGAATAAATTACACCCTATGTTCAAAAAAATAGCGTGAGTACCAATGAACCAACTTCGAAATTGGAATTATTTTTTCAGGTGCAAACCTCGAAAAAGCCATTTTAGCCGAAAAAAAGATTAAAAAAAAAGAAGATTTTAGTGGCCAATGGCAGTTTTCGTTTTTTTTAACCTGAAAATTATTTGGGGCGGTTACCTATACGTAAAAAAAAATAGAAGTGAGTGTGACCTGTTTTAATACACCGATAGATTTGGTCAGTTTATATTTCTGAGGGCTTATACTTCAAAGGAATCAACGTATTCTTGATTCTCTTACTCATACCTGCCTTCTTTTTTCCATTTTTTTAGCTCAGAGCCTGAGTTGTAAAAAATATGTTTGTTTCTTCAGATTGTCCAGAGCTTTGAATTTGTATTTCTTTTTTTGTTTAAGGATAGTTCTTTGTTATGAGTCAGAATAAAATGTTTGTTTGGAAACAGTTTTTTTCAAATTTTTTTCCAAAACTCAGTTTCTTCCTTATGGGTTTTGACAGAAAATTTTGTTTTCTCAAGAAATTTCACGTTACCAATCAGACCTAAAATAACCGAGCAAAGTCACCTTTCATATGAGGAAACGAGTTTCTGGAGATGTTTTTGACGTTTTATTTTAATTTCCAATCTCCAACAATCGTAGACCGTTAACTCCTCTTACTTGGTGCCCTCCTCGCCTAAAAACTGAGCACTCAGTTTCCTGGTGTGAAAGAGAGCTGAGTGCGGCCAAATTCATACAATTCTGTCCCCTTTCACAAGGAAAATGAGTAAGTTGCACTTATGTTAGGGCCTCTATCCTAAGGTAATATTATGTCGGTTGTAAATCACGGGAAGTGAGTGCTTATAAGTGACTCCAAGGTTTCAGAGCAGGAGTCTGTCCAGGTTTTATCCGGTCTTTTCAGGAAGACTTGGACTGTATAGACTTTTACCATGACTTTCCTAAGCCTATAGCAGCGTCATTTGTACACTCGCTGTCTGAACAAAATTTTCGCCAGGCTGCTCTTTTTGCGTAGATTGTACGATTTTTGTACTCATTTTTGCTGATTTTGAATAGACCCTAGTCAGTAGGTTAATTACTATGTTTAGCTCTAGTGAAAACCTTACTTGATTTATCCTAAAGCTAGGACCGCACTCGGCGCAACTGCACTTTAGCGGAACTGAACTTCACGACTTATTTGTAGGAAATTGTATGAGCTATATCGCACTAAGCGACAACTGCACTTCACGGTGCAACACTATGCGACAAAGTTGGTAATCTGACCAACTTCTCGCGACGTGAAGTTTCGTTCACTTTCGTGCTGAAGTGCAGTTCCGCCTAGTGCGGTTCTACCTTAAGGGTAGACAGCTCATTTCACCCACAGTTCACAAATCTAATATATATTGCGGAGGTTGTCAAATTTGAAAATGTCGAAAAATTAAAAATGGCTATTCGAGTGCCCACAGTAACTCAACGCGCATCATTAGAAACAACAACAAAACATTGAAATTAGACAAGGAAAGGGGCACTGGATTCACCATTTTACCGTCATAATACCTTGATTTTCACATGCGCAGAACTGAACAGAAATGAAAACGCTAGTGATATTACCCTATGTGTATTGTGTACTGTGCATTTCACCACCATACGGGGTTGGGCTTTCTTTTTTCTTTGCCAAAAGGGAAAAACTTTCGTATGGTCTGAGAATGTTACATTACTTGAGACCTTTCAATTACTGATTGCGATGGAATCAGAGTTGGTGGAAAGCGTCAAATCGAGAACTTCTTTTATATTTCTGGTAGCGACGGTTGGGTCGTTATCTATGTTTAAGATCAATCAATTTGTCTTAATGATAAATTCCAAAAGTGACTCACCGCTTGTATTTGTGTCGGTACTTCCACATTAGAGATTGTTCGGATCGCCTTTGATCCCTTTTAGTTTTACTTTTGTTCAAAAAAAAATACTTTTAATTTATTTATTTTCTTTTATTTAACTTCCAATAATCAATTTTAAGTTACACATTTTCTTTTGTTTTTCTAAATTTGTCTGGTGGTGGCGGTGGTGGTTAGGACTGGCGGCGTGGTCGAATTGAAAAAGAATGAATATTAAAGTATGTAGGTATAATGTGTATGATATTTTACATTCGGACCGGGAGGCAATGAAACAAACAAATTGATCCCATCATGGGATATGTTCGCAGAGTAGGTTTTATCCTTTCTGTAAGGGTTTGTGTGTTTCGTTTGCCTCTACGGTTGTTCGCATGATCATAATTCTAATGTTAGATGAACACTTATAATTTAAGAAATTGAATTGAACATTACCGCCCGCCTTGCAACCTTGTTTGCAAATTGAAGAAACCTAGATCACCAATACACCAAAAACCATTAATTTAAGATACATTATTTATTTATGAAAATCAAAATTCAAATTAATAAAATTCAAAGTTATGTAGTAAGGAAATTTTAAATTTGATAAATACATGAATATTTTTTGTTAGCAAAATTTAAAAGCACAAGATACAAAGTTTTATCCATTTGCATGAGTATTCATACTGAGCCTATTTGCTCTGATATCATTATTGAGTTGAAATAAAAATCGGGATTGGTTTAAATACATATATTATATCTCTAGGTTTTTTTTTTTAACGAATGTTGCGCAATTTTTGCTTTATCCCTTTTCGCGAATTTGTTTTGATAATACTCAACAAACCATCGGATAAAAAAAACGATTTCATTTTACTTCTGAGGTAGAAGGATACAAAGTTTGGCAATTGAACATGTGATAATGCCCTTTTCGGTTCGAACTTCCACGACGCGAATTTTATTATCATGTCCGGCGTGCACGTTGATGACTCTCCCAAGGCGCCACTCGTTGGGTGGGAAATTTTCATTGCGAATGATAACGAGATCATCGATTTGAATATTTCTTTCAGGATACTTCCATTTAAAGCGCTTGTGGAGCTCCTTTAAATATTCTTCCTTTCAACGAGCGCATAGTTGATGATGAAGAATTTGCAACTTTTTCCATCTGTTCATAAGACTTAGCGAATTATCTATATAAGACGGTTCTGGCAAACCTACCAATAACCCACCTGTGAGAAAATGACCAGGAGTCAGAGGGACAATATCTGATACGTTCTCGGACATAGGTGACAAAGGAAGGATGCGAATTTAAAGTGCACTCAATTCGAGGGAGCAAAGTGGTGAATTCTTCAAAGCGAATATTTCATTGCCTGTAACTTTCTTAAAATGGCTTTTAAAACTTTTCACTCCCGCTTCCCATTACCCAATAAATAAATAAGGGCAATGCATGAGCGATTTATGAAAGTCAGATAGCAGAACTTTGGAAGCTCCCACAAAATTCGTTCCATGATCTGAAAAAATTTTATCCGGAGTTCCTCGCCGAGAAACAAAACGCGTTAATGATGCAAGAAACGCTTGCGTTGTCAAATCACTGACAAGTTCTAAATGTATGGCACGTATTGCGAAACATACGAAAATACATACGTACCCCTTATCTAGTCGACATTGTCGACCATAGTACGTTTTTATAAAAAAAGGTCCGGCAAAATCTACTCCCGTATTCGTAAAAGGACGACTAATTACAGTTCTTTCTTGAGGCAACGCACCCATTAGTTGTGTTTGAACAAGCTTTTTGTACCGAGTACAAACTGTACACTCAAAAGTAAATTTTTTTACAAGTTTTTTAATGTTCGGTACCCAATATTCGGATCTAATCATGCGCGCCATGAGTTGTATTTCGCCGTGTAATGAGAGCTCATGTACATAATTCACATAAAGTTTGATATAAAGGCAATTAGAAGGAAGAAGTATTGGGAATTTTTCATTGTACGATAAATTTGATAAGGCCAGTCTACCATATGAACGCATAATACCTTTATATTCAATAATTGGATTAAATTTTCCCAGCCAGTTTTTCAACGCTAATTGTTTTCCTTGAGAAACATCATGGTATTCCTTTTGAAAAAATTTTCTTTGAGTAAATAGAATAAATTTTTGTTTTGAAGAAACCATTTCTTCATATGAAAGTTGTGGCTTTGAGTATTTTATACCTCCACGCTTCTTAAATAAATGAAAAAACCTTTTAATATATGCCAGAACACACAAAGCCTTATGCCAATCTGAAAATTTGGACAGATCATTTTCCAAATCCTGTGCGACCTGGGTGTTGAATGACTTTAACGTTTTCAATTCTAAAATTGACTCATCCACTGGTTCACACTTCGATCGTAGCCATAATGACTGAGATTCCAACAACCATGGGGGACCGTTCCACCACAATAAATTGACTTTTAAATCGACAGGGGATACACCTCTTGTGGCTAGATCTGCAGGATTTTCGGCTGAAACTACATGTGACCAGTAATCTCTTAGTGTTTTTCAAAATTTCGGCTGTTATATTGGCCACAAAGGTTTTCCACGAACTTGGATGTTTTTGAAGCCAGGCTAATACAATAGTGGAACCCGTCCACAAATTGACTGATGAAATATTTTTAATTGAAAGAGAAGTTAACATTAAACTGATCATTTTGGATAAAAGAACTGCACCTTGTAACTTTAACCTTGGCAGCGATATAATATTTGCTGGTGCAACTTTTGATTTCGCCCACAAAAGATGGGATGTAATATTATGATATTGCACCCGAAAGTAAATACATGCCGCATAGGCTTTTTCCGATGCGTCACAGTACCCGTGTATATGGGAAACAACATGCGGAGCGTATTCCACCCATGCATCGTGGAATACGTACATTTGCAACTTCAGGTAAACTTGCCACAAATACTTTCCATCTCTGTTCAGTGGCGGGAAGCAGACAGCTATCCCAATCAGTCTTGTCCTTCCAAATTTGTTGCATCAGTATTTTTGCTGTGATCACAATAGGGGCCAACCATCCTATGGGATCATATAATTTTTCAATAACTGATAGAACCGAACGTTTAGTGATAGGATTTGACAGTGGCACTGATTGAACCGAGAATGAAAATGTATCAACAGTAGCCTTCCATTGTATACCAAGCATTTTTACAGAACTTTTATCATCGATATTTAAGAAATCTTCGTTAAGAAGTGAGCTTTTAGGTAGGGGTTTAAGCAACTCCCTAGCATTCGATGTCCACTTCCTTAAATTAAAACCAGCAGATTTTAAAGCTAAGATTGAGCTTTTAACGAAGTATCTATGTCGTGAGCACCTGATAAAACATCATCTACAAACAATTCCTTAAGAAGAATATTAGATGCTAAGGGATGAGAACTCTTGACTTCACACATTTAGAGGGTCTTTTGGGTTTTTACGATATAAAATTTTTTGAAAAGGAGTCCGATCGGAATGTATTTTGATTTGCCGATACATTTTCTCGATATAATGACTTGGCTTCACCAAGGTCATTATACTCCGATAACACCGAATTATACTCAGTTTGTAACATAGGATTGCCTAAAAGACGTTTTTCATTTCGTAGAAATTGGCGTTGTGCATTTTCACGCGAAGCTCCTAAACAGGGATTTTGATGAAATTCAACTTTAAATGGTAACCGTACTACATACCGACCAGTTTTATCTCGATAAGTTGTTTCTTCAAAAAGATCCTCGCAACATTGTTCTGCTGCTGATAAAACTTGGTTTTGTGGAAGCTCTTCAAGCTGCCAAAATTTTTGGATTTCATCATCCAACGTTACTTCATTGTAAAATGATCTTGAACACTGAGAATTTAAATTGGAGTATGGGTTTTCTAAAGGGTCAGTTAGCACCCATCTGAACACTGTGTTTTGAGCCATAATTCCCTGAAACACATTGGGTTTTAATCCATCTCGAATAATAAATGGATATAAATCCGCACCGATTAATAAATCAATCTTCGAACTTTGATCCGCAAGGGGAAATTCAAACGAATTTTGAACATCTCCCAATTTAACGGAAATGGAAGGCAAACTGTCTGAAACCGTTTTTAGTACAAGTGCCTGAGCAAAAAGAGTGAAGTTTTCATCGAATTTCGATCTTAGAGTGAATGAACACATTTTAGATGAAGTTGCCGTTACCGAAGAATTAACGTCTGCAACCGTTGCTCTCACCGATCGAACAGGTAGCTTTAACTTTCTTTGAACCTCTTCGGAAATAAATGAGATTTCCGAACCCGGATCAATAAGCGCCCGCCACTCAAAATCAGTATGATTTTGACGAATTCGAATTATAGCTGTAGCTAAAAGAGCTTTGGCAAAACCATTGGGTTTTCATCCTTATTAGAATTTGTACTGTCCCTTGGTACAGCATATTGAACACCGGAATTTTCAATATTTGAAGCATTTTGGTCCTTCGGCTCGAAGAACCAAATGTTCGAGTCACTGGTTTTCCTTTCTTATTTTTCTTTTAGTTAAAACTCTTTATGTTAATTTCTTTTGTTTCCTTTATTAACTTAGTATTCCTTTATGTTTTTCGTTAATTTATAATTTATATTATTTCCATTTTGTAAATTTGGAATGTTTGTGGCGATGGCGGCGTGGTCGACTTGTGAATGGAGCTGAAGCTTGAGTGGACTGTATTTTTGGAGTAAAGCTCCCTGAAGCAGTTTTGTCAAAATGTAAAAGTGAGTGATGCTTTCCCTTACAATGAAAACATGAACTCTCACTCTGGCACGCGGGTACCAAGTGATTGAATGCTAAACAATTGTAGCAATATTTTAACTTTCGAATCATATTTCTCCTTTCAGAAACGTTCATTTTCAAAAAGTCTGGACAAACACGTAATGCATGAGTCCACTTGCAAACCTTTCATTGCGAACTGACTTGAGCGTGGTGTGTACGAACTCGAGGGATGTTACTTAAAGACTGCTGTTTAGTAATCGAAACCTTAGATACTTTATTTACTTTTTGCATGGCTAATATTTTCTAAAATCCGATACCTATTCGTGAGAAAACTATTCATTTTATCCCATGTTTGGATTTCCGCTGGATTTTCAAGGGGTTCTTCCCAAAGGGATAAAGTATGTGATGGAAGACTTGTTGCACAAAAGTATGTAATTATCGCATCCCACTTTTGTACTTCGATGTTATACGAACGTAACGCTAAAATGGCATCATTTATATTGCTCTGTAATTCTTTAAGTGCAGTTGCCGATTCAACTGTTATGCATGGCTGTCCGAGCAAAATACTTAGTTGATTATTCACTAAAACGCGTTTATTTTCGTAATGTTCTTTGAGAGCTGACCAGGCAGCCTCGAAATTGTCATCCGTTATTTCAAATTTAGAGACTATGCTTAGGGCATGATCTTTCGTCCGAGCACGCAAGTGGAAAAGTTTTTGAACGGGACTTAACTTTGTGTGTCGGATGTAAAGTGCAGTAAACAAATCTCTAAATGCCGGCCATTTTACAAAATTTTCACTAAATATTTCCGTTTCACATGGTGGAAAGTGCATGTTATGTCTTAACGCGTAACTATCATTCTTTTCGTCACTAACCTTTGGTTTATAATCTTGTGGCCGTGTCGCCTCTAAAATATCACTTAAAAATTCAATATAAGTATCCGACGACTTTTTATATTTGGCCTTAACGTCAAGGAGAGACGCTTTGAGATCGTCATCATCGGCTGCCTCTTGAAGCTCTAAACGATATGCTTCAAAGGCTGATTTTTTAAGCCCTTTACCAAGTTTATCTTTAGAATATGCATGAAAATCGATGAGCGCATCGCATGCCAAAATTAAAACCTTCAAACTCATTTCAAATGAATTACAAAATAAAAATCACCGGGTTATATTTTCAATAAAACAAAGCAAAATGCTCACCACCCATAGCGTGCCAATTCTACCGCTTCACTATATATAACATGTATGTATAACGTACCTATTTTATCGTTTACATAGATATATATAACGTACCAATTTTACCGTATATATATATATCCAACCCGTTTTTTATTAGCGCCCAAATTTTCGCTTAAAAATACCTTTCGTAATTGAATATATTATGTAAGTAATGAATTTCGTTTGATATTCAATGTTTATTCTTTATTGAGACTTGTTAAAGACTAAAATTACTTAAAACTAACTTAACAGCTAGAACCTCAATGCATTGGATATCTTGCAGCTTGTGCAAGATATCGCATTTCATCCTTCACATCGGTCGGAAGCGGTGGGTTGTTGACACTAGTCTAATTCGTTTATAGAATTAGCTGTATCAGCATGATTCTACGTTGACGACGATGACGATGTGTGGCTTGGCGGCGGATGCTAGGCGATCGTGTTAACTTGTATGTAAAATAAATCACAAAACTCAAGCAAATCCAAAAATGTATAATGGTGGCAACGCT
This sequence comes from Epistrophe grossulariae, assembly GCA_929447395.1. Classification (NCBI taxonomy): domain Eukaryota; kingdom Metazoa; phylum Arthropoda; class Insecta; order Diptera; family Syrphidae; genus Epistrophe; species Epistrophe grossulariae. Next base: position 62,822,241 of record OV839567.1, read on the forward strand.
GGTGACTTTGATGATGATGATTTTCTGGCGAAGATGATGATGAGAATAAAGATGGCGACTACGATGCTGACAATGTTGGCGATGTAACTAATATGACGGGCTTACGTCTTCAACAACTGTTTGCCGTCGAATGGAAGCGCCACCGGCACCGTTGTGTTTGTTCGCCCAAAAAACTTGACGAAATTGTTTTTGTGGCCTTTTTGGAAATCGACGTTTGTACAAAATGGTTGCAAAAAATGTTCCCACAAGTTGTTAATAGCGCCCACCAAGACACTTAACATATAATGGGCCTCCGTCGTCCACCACCAACTTCCACTTATTGGCGAAAGAAATTTTCACATAAATTCGCAAATTTCCATTGGCTGGCGATAAACTGGTTTCGCAAACACTACCCACGTGTGGTGTTGAAGTTCTTCGCCCAGCCGTTTCAATGATTTCCACCAAATGTCTAATTTTAACACAATGGAATCCGACTCGAAGGACCAAATGTTCGGATCGCCTATGATCCCTTTTAGTTTTACTTTTGTTCAAAAAAAAACTCTTTTAATTTATTTCTTTTCTTTTATTTAACTTCCAATAATTAATTTTAAGTTACACTTTTTCTTTTGTTTTTCTAAATTTGTCTGGTGGTGGCGGTCGTGGTTAGGACTGGCAGCGTGGTCGAATTGAAAAAGAATGAATATTAAAGTATGTATGTATAATGTATATGACATTTTACATTCGGACCGGGAGGCAATGAAACAAACAAATTGATCCCATCATGGGATATGTTCTCAGAGTAGGTTTTATATGGTCCTTTTTGTAAGGGTTTGTGTGTTTCGTTTGCCTCCTCGGTTGTTCGGGCGATCATAATTCTAATGTTAGATGCTAGATGATTAGGCTCTTTATTGACATACAGGTTATAGTCTTTGGATCTAAGTTAATCCAGGGTTCTTGTTTTAGAGCTATGTTTATATTGTTCTTGGACAAATTGAGTTTAAGGTGGCAGAGGCCACCTGTGCTGTAGATTTAGCTGTAGCACCTTCAACATCATTGTTAATATTCCTCTGTAGGTTGGCTACCGCTAACGGACGCACCTTAATATCATTAATGTCCAATTAAAGCTTATACCCACTGGATGGAAGAATTGCCATCGTTTCCTCACTAAGCATGATTATGGCTTCTTGGCCCCTTTTTGAGGGCGCTTCCATCTTCAAAACCTGCTAGCTAGCACTTTGGATGTTGAGATTTTGTGCCAGTAGGAAGTTAAGTTAAATGCTTAACACAATATTTAACAATTACAAAAACACTGAAAAGTAAAACCAAGATGCACTTTGTGACTTTTTGCGCCCTATTATTTGTTAAAAAAAACATTTCTATAGAGTAGTAAAAAAGGTGTTAAACAACAAATAAGTAGTAATGTATTTTCTTTATTAATTTATGAACATCATTAGAAAAAAGGAAATTTTAGAATTAAATACCTACTCTTCCATGAAGTAATCGTCATCATCGTCGAGACCAGGTTCTGGCATGCAGTCCCTTTTGTTGGAAGCGTCCGGAAGAGATTTATGCCAGGGATGAAGCTCTGGTGGAATAATCTTCTTTTTGCATAGCTTCAGTAGGTCTTCGCTTAAGGTTAGCAACTCCATGTAGCAAGGCTGAATAATTTCTTTTTTTAATTTTGTAGGTCGACTTCTTGCTGATGTACAAATTTGTTTTTATTTTTATTTTTTTTCGTAATAGTCGTAGCTGTACTCAATCAGATTTTGAAAATTATGGCATTTGTATTTGAAACAAGTTTACTTTCTCACCGTTTTCATCTATAAGGCTAAACTCATACTGGAGCTGCGAGCAGAGCGGCGATGCGAGAGGTGAGTAGAGCGTTAAAAACAAACACATGCTTTCTTATGAGAACTGATACCTCGTTGCTAGAGGCCTCAGTATGAGAGCTCGCATAAGAACACATTTGTTTGTTTTCGTCGCTCTGCTCGCAGCTTCAGTATGAGTTTAGCCTAAGTCTGTTTGAAATTAATTTTTCAGGCAAGGCTTTTAACCCTCCATCTGACACTTATTTTAAACCCTTGGGATGGATACATGGGTCTGGCTGAATCCATATGCATTCAAATGCACTCGTATGCAAATAAGTATGTGATGCATTTAAACTCATTTTCTATATAAAACTTTAATATTATTCATTTCTTACCTATCTCAAACAAAAACATAAACAAATATATTTAATTTTGGAGTGTTGTAAGCATACTGAATTTGTGCACCTCTAACAAAAAAAATATATTTTCGGAGCCTTTTCGCTTTCTTGTGAAAAATGTCTACTACAATCTTTCTTTCCTGCCTGGGAGAAATTATCCGGTACTTCTTTTTATATTTCTTGTAAATCTATATCATTAGACCTGTAATTCAAGCATCCATGGATCAGTTTCGCACCACGTTTACTCTAGTGGATAATGCGCATCCTCAGAGACGCCGTACAGTAAGCACCGAAGACGCTATTGCTGCTGTGGAGCAGAGTATCGAAGAAGACCCGAATGAGTCCATCCGCCATCGCGCGAATTAAGTACTGGTCCTAAACCATACTTATTCTCAAATTGCTGCCATCGTGAAATATGCATTTTATTCCTTCACAATAAATGACATCCTAAAATATGCATTTTATTGCTTCACAATAAGTGACATCCTAAATTATGCATTTTATTGTGAAGCAATAAATGACCTAAAAAAATTACGATTGCGGAAAACTAAAATCAAACCAATGCATTCCGTTGACCTGTTGAGAAACTAAAAGCTTGAAAAAGTAAACAAAAGCAATATTAATTGTGGGTCAGAGTTTCTCACAATCATTATTGCTTGGGTATGCTATATGTTCCCACTAGGAAGTAAATGCATTTGTTCGGTAAAAAATAAGAAAAGGTAAACAAAAGAATACCGATTCATATGTATGTATATTCGATATCGATATTCTTCTGATAGTTTTCGCCTCCTCCGGCAACAAGTTGTAATTTAATTCTTAAGTTAAACTCAAAGAAGCAATACGGTGCAGCCCCGCATTGAGACAGCGCCCGTACCGTCGTAAATAAAAAATTCTTATCAATAAAAAAAAACGGGATATAATAGAGAAAAATAATCTTTGTTGTATTTTTAAAAAAATATTCCGAGACGAGAATTTTTCTGGCGCAGTCGGTATGAGTAGGTATAAATATCCTGATCCGGTAAACGAACAATATGTGGACAAATAAACCGCAATTAAGTTCATAAAAAAAATGTATAAAGTGAAGTGAATTTTTTTTCAACTAAAGACAGTGAAAATAAAAAAAACTAATAAACAACTACTTATATAATTATGGCGGAGCAAGACGTGACAAATCGGGAGTTGTTGAATAGCCTAATGGCTATAGTGGAGAGAATCCCACCAGCAAGCATAGGAAGTAACGTAATGATAGAAATTCGTTACTTACCTGAATTTGAAGGTGATAGTAAAAATCTGATTAACTTCCTAGTCATGGTGGAAAACCACTTCTCCAATTCAGCGGGAGATCGGCAACAAACGTGGAGGATAATTTAGCAGGCCAAGATAAAAGGCAAGGCGATGTACCTCCTCCTCGTGAACAACGTCACAACATGGAACGAAGCAAAGGAACTCCTGAAACAACACTATCGACCCATTGTTAACAGCACCGACCTTACGAGGGAGATTTTAAATATGAAAGTAAGTTCAATATATGACTTAGTAAATAAATTGGAATATTTTTTAACTAAAATTAATACATTTGTCATTTTTGCCACTAACAAAGAACAAGAAAAAACACTTTTGTATAACATAATTATTAATAAACCTAGAGATATAACCATAGGTTACTTAGCCAGGGAACTTAGAGATAAATTTGATATGCTAGAAATTAAGAGAATTCTCTTCTCGTATATAGGCTACGATAATGGAAGTCTAAATATCAATAATAATTATAATCAAACAAGAAATTCTAGATATAACAATTTTAAGAACCAAAATAGGAACACTAGAAGACAAGACTTTAGTAATAATTCTAGTGAGCAAAGAGTTTCGAGACAGGTTAGGCAAAATGAAAACCGGAACGAACCAGAACCTCAGCTATTAGTAGACAAAATAATTCAAGGCCACAACCAATGGATACTAATAATGTCCTCACAGACCAAGAACCTATCCGACAGGAACTTAATGCAGTAGAACCGCCGGTTTTTCTGAATAGAGCCTTGGATCAATAATGATGGTACCAGTAGAAATAGAAAATCAAAGACATTATATTCTAATTGATACTGGTAGCGCAATGACAATTATAAATACGAACAAACTAGATATGACGAAATATAAAATATTAGAAACAAAATTAACTAAAATACAAACTATCAATAGTAGTTCAACACAGAACACAAATATATACCAGATTCCTTTTCCAAAAGAATTTGGATATGCAAATAATACCTATATCAAAGCATATGGTCATAAATCAGAAAACAAAAACTGTACCATGTTATTTGGTACGATTGTTTTAGAAAACATTATTAAGACCATTGATATAGAAAAAAATCATAACCCTGAAAAACCAAACAATTGTAAAAATCGAAAAACTTTTGGAACATTCTTTTAGTTACTTCGAAGAGGACAGTTCTTACTTCTGCAGACTTAATCGCGAAGAACAGACAGCACTGACCTCCTTACTAGAAGAATTCAAGAGCATTCAGTACAAAGAAGGGGACACATTAACTCATACTTCAGGAATAAAACATGAAATTCATCTTCGCGAAGACAAACCATTGCATGCTAAATTATATAGATTACCAAAAAAACATGAAGAAGAGGTAGCCCGACAGGTTAAAGAGATGGACAAGGTATAATTAGGAGAAGTATGAGTAGATATGCTTCAACCATAGTAGTAGTGTCCAAGAAACCCGATAAGGATGGACAAATACAGTACCGCATATGTGTTGATTATAGGGCTTTAAATGAAATAACTGAGGATGATAGATTCCCGTTACCAAATATCGAAACCTTGTTTGATAAACTAGGGAAAGCAGTATATTTTTCGACTCTTGATCTAGCTAAAGGATACCACCAAATTATGATGCATCCGAATGACATTGCGAAAACTGCATTCATAACTCCACAAGGACTTTACGAATATGTTCGTATGCCTTTTGGACTCAAAAATGCACCAGCAACGTTCCAACGGTTAATGAACCACATACTAAGAGATTATATAAATAAAACTTGCGTCGTATATTTAGACGACATTTTGATATTTTCTGCATCACTGAAAGAACATATGAAAAATCTAAAAGACATTTTCAAAATCTTAAGGAACAATAATTTAAAATTACAGATAGGTAAATGCTCATTCCTTAAGGAAGAAACTGAGTTCCTAGGTCATATCCTGACAGAAGAAGGATTAAAGCCTAATCCTAATAAAATAAGTGCGATTAAAAATCTCCCACTTCCTCATACGGAAAAATAACTTAGAAGTTTTCTAGGGGCTTCCTGATACTATCGGAAGTTTATTCAAGATTATGCAAAAATAGCACAACCAATGACTAGATACCTTAAAAAAGGGACGAAAATATATATTAATGATCCCGAATACGTGAGTGCTTTCGAGACTCTTAAATTAAAATTTCCACAATACGAAAAACCTTTCCATTTATATACAGACGCTAGTAATTTCGCAATATCAGCTGTTTTAACACAGGACAAACAACCAGTTTGCTATATTTCAAGGACTCTTAACGAGCATGAGAGGAATTCTGTTACAGATAAAGAATTTCTATCAATTGTATGGAGCGTATCGAAGTTAAGACCACCGATCACCTCCCTATTAAATATCTGAACAAAAAATATAATGGTGCAGAGTTTTCTCCGCGTAATCAACGGTGGTTACTCAAACTGCAAGAGTTCGACTATGGCAATATCTTAAAGGCACAGAAAAAAAAAGTTGCTGATTTTCTTAGTAGAATCGAAGGTCAAAATACTGACGTAAACCAAATTTCAGAAAACACAACAATTCATTCTGGAATTGAAGAACAATTAGATCACATACCCATCAAGGAAGGCATTGTTAATATATACAAGCAACAAATTATTTTATGTTATGACAAAGAATCGAAAATAGAAACACTTCATGGAAAAAAATTGTGTATATTAGAGCATCCGATCCTATAGAGTCGATAACAGAACAATTGAAACAAATTGCTCAAGGAATAATTGGCATATATTCTGAAGTTAGAGAGTCAGACTATAATAAAATTCAACAGGTGGTCATAAATTAATATTCAGGAAATACTAAAATTAAATTCATTAAACTGATACGAAGAGTAAGATACTAAAGAACGGAGGAGGAAGCTAGAAAGCTGATTTCCATATACCATATAAAAGAAAGTCAACACTCAGGTATAATTGAAACTTATTACACTCTAAAACAACAAATTTACTTTCCCAAATTAACACGAATAATTACACAAATTATTAATAACTGTGACACATGCCAAACGGGGAAGTATGAACGGAAACCTATTAACAACAAATTTAAAATAACAGAAACACCCACTAAACCTAATGAAATAATCCACATAGCTAGACATTTATCACTTTCGCAAACACATATTTCTAACCGTGATTGACAAACTCATGGAAGTTGGATGTTGGATAATGGGATATTGGATGTTGGGGTGTTGCAAAAATCACGTTAAAACGCAAAAACGTAAAAATCACGTTAAAACGCATGCGGAAGTCACGTTAAAAAGCAAAGACGCAAAAATCACGTTAAAATGTAAAAATCACGTTAAAACGTAAAAATGTAAAAGTCACGTTAAAACGACAAAATCACGTTAAAAAGCCAAAATCACGTTAAAACGTAAAAATCACGTAAAAACGCAAAAATCACGTTAAAACGTAAAAATAACGTTAAAACGCCAAAAATTTCAAACCAAGAGAAAAACAAGGTGAGCTAGTTTCAGAAATTGGTCAGCCTTGGATTTTTTTTATTAATTTTTAAAGTTTTGTCCAAGGTCGTATAAATTTTTAGCACCTCATTTATGGGATATTCGAAAAAAAAATATACCAGTTGAAAGGACAACTCAATCCTCATAAAAGGTAAGCTAGTTTCGGAGATTGGTCAGCTGGTTTTTTTTTATGAATTAAAACAAAAAATTCAAAGTCCCGGTATAAGACTTTTAGCATCTCATTTGTGGAATTTCGCAATAAAGTACATGCCATCTGAAAGGTTATGTTATACTTATAAAAGGTCAGCTATATTCAGAACCTGGCCCGGCATTTCGGTTTATGAATTTTTAAAATTAATTTTTGGCTTTCTATCCTATGTTCAATTTCACTATTTAAATGGCTGAAAACAATGCCCTGCTGCATCTGGTATCGGAGCCGCAGCTGCAACTGCTTTCGTCGTACGTCGTTTTTTTATAAGCCCACAATGAGCTGTACAGCTCGTAGCATTGATTTTGTGTGTATTTAATATTTTGACAGATGTTCCAGCTCCGACACCAGCTGCCGGCTGCGGCTCCGTCGCATTGTGTTCAGCCAGTAATATCCTTGTAAATATTTGATACGAAGAATTAAGCAAGAAAATTCCTCCATAATTTGCTGGGTCAGATATATTACCTTTTTGTGTATGGGAAATATAATGACTTGCTTAAAATGATTTGGAATATCACTTGTTTCTAAAATTTGGTTAGAAACAGTCGTTGTTTTGGGTATGATTTTTCCGTTGCACACTGACAAAATCAACAGGGATACTGGGGAGAGTACGATAACTATTGCGCCAAGAATTGATAACGGTTTTTTGAAGAGGTGCCAAAAACAATAATTTTTTATTTTGGACGGGGGGGGGGGGGTCTATATCGCCCCGTTAAGGAGGTAGGGGCAAATTAAAAAAAATTACTTAAATTGAAAAAAAAAAATTATTAAAAAACAACGGCAACATTTACAATAAAGCACTATGATGATTTTGAAAGCCTTTTGATAACCGTAAATTTAAATTAAAATATTTATGTTAATAGTTTTCGAAAAATTCGCATGCAAACTCAAAATTTTGATAAAAAAATGTAAAAAAAAGTTTAGACCAATTTTTTTTAAAATTGTGAAATGAAATGCTGAATTAACTTTTTGAAGTCAGTGTACATATTAATTCTTAGTCGAACTGCTGGGTGCTAGCACTGAAGAATTTATGTAAGCAAGCAAAAAACAAAAATCTCATAAAAAAGTAGTTTCAGTAATTTTCAATTTTCTCAAAAACTAGAAGACATCAAACCGTTTGGTCTCTTTTGTTCGATTAAGAATATATATTAACATTAATCACAAAAAGCCAATTTAGCACTTCATTTCACAATTTTGAAAAAAATTGGTCTAAACTTTTTGTTTCACTTTTTTTTACCAAAATTTTGAGTTTGCATGCGAATTTTTCGAAAACTGTTTACATAAATAATTTAGTTTAAATTTAGGATTATAGAACAGTTTTCTGGCTTGTGTGTCGTAAGTGTTGCCGTTGTTTTTAATACTTTTTTTTTAAATTTAAGTCATATTTTTATAAAATTGGCCCTACCTCCTAAACGGGGTGAGATGGATCCCCCCCTACAATAATAAAAAATGGTTGTTTTTGACCCCTCTACAAAAAACAGTTATCAATTCTTGGCGCCCTAGTTATCGTACTCGTGCCGGGATACTATATGCTCGTGGTGCCTTTCCGTCTTTTAGATTTTTCAAGACCTTCGACACATACATCCTGTTTTATTTATACGCTGGAGTTTGTTTGAGATGATTTTTTTACTACATCCAAAATATAGCTCAAGCTCATCTGTATGTTCAATGTTCATGTTAAAATTATTATCTAGATTGTTCCTATATTCGATTGCTTTACGTTCTTTCCACTGTAGCTTATAAGGTGCTTGTAGGATTCTCGTTTCTCTGCATTCTGTTGGCACGGTTGCAAATTCTACTACATATAGAAAGTTGGTCTGAATATTGCTTTTAATTTGTGGTGTAGTCTCCATGTTGTGTGTTTGAAGTATTGAAAGAAAGAGAAAAATAAAACTTTATTTTTAAAATTATTTAAATTTATTTAATTTAGTAATTGATTCACATATATATATATTTTAAAAATAAAGCGACGCGTTTCGATCTTAATGGATCATCTTCGGGCTTAAATTCGTTGATTTGTGTAGTTTGCCTATATTCAGTTTTTTTTTTTGTTTTGTAGTTGTAATTTATTGATCGTTGTGTATGATAGCTTGTGTCTATATAATTTTTTTGCTTTTTTAGTTGTCTGTTTCTGTGGTTAAGCCTAGTACGCTGCTGATACGAAACGAAAAATCCCATACAAAAATGACACAACGAAATCATAAACGGAAAATTTCGTTCTGCTTTTCGTTTTGCAGTACGCAGTTCGAAGAGCGAAATTTATAATTGTAGCAGATTATTTGGAGAAGTCTCCGCTCCTTTTTCGCACTGAATTAATTATACAGACTATTTATTGTGTGCGGAAAAATGACATTTGAGTTTTATTTGTGTTTTTTTTTGCTTATCATTTTCTTACATCATGGGTTTCTCTGATTTTTTGCGTTTATGTTCGATTTTGTTTTTGGAATTAGTGACATTCTCCAAGGATATTTTCCATTGTGTTTTCGCAAGCGTTTCGTTGTCTGTTTGGAGATCACAGGAAATTTTCGTTTCGCATCAGCAGCGTACTGGGCTTTAGGTTAGGTTAGGTTAGGTTTATGTGGTTGTCAGCAGAAACGCTAGACACACTTAAACTAGGGGGTTGGCCCATTGGGATACCACAGGAATCTAGGAAGCTTTCTTCCTACTCGTTGAACCATTTAGAGCTTCTTATGAAGTGCGCTACTAATGTCATGATTTGCCAGATCACTAGGATCATTGTAGTAGAAGAGATAGAGCAGGACATGTACAGAGAAGGTGAGAAATTGATTCTTCCTCTTCTTCGTCCATACAACTTGTACAGAAGTCGTTAGAAAATACTCTAAGCCTCATTGCATGCTTACCTATTAGACAGATTTGTTTTCTCAATTGCATCTTGCTTTAGCATGAGTTTACAAATAGCGATGGGTATACCAATTGTCCGATTTGAAAGTATTGGTAGTATAATACCACTTTTGGCTTGGCACCCAGCATAGGTGAATGTTGAACTGTTGTGGCATCTCCATGAGAGATGATCGGCAATTAAGGGCAGGTTTTGAATTTGTAGAGACAGAATCCAGAGATTTAATGGCTGCTTGGCTATCCGAGAAAATACAGATATCTGTGCTTGATATCACGTTTTCTTTGAGCAAGACAGTACTTCTTTTATAGCCAAAAGTTCCGCCTGGGAAGACGGAAGGAGAGACTTAGTTTCTGCCTATATGAGTATAGTGTAAAAGGTTCGATTTGAGTTCAAAGACCTGTTGTTTCTTTCGTTGTCCGTCTCAATCGGCGCATTCTTTATTTTAATTCTTCCTTATATATAATTATCGAATAAAGCTTATTGCTATGTTATTGTTTTTGTTATTGCTGAGTCACATATTCTTATTCTTAACCTATATTAATAATAATATAAGTGCAGCGCTTGCGTTATACTTTTATTGGTATTGATAATATAAGTGCAGCGCTTGCGTTACACTTTCATTGATATTACTTAATTATTATTATTGCATCACACTTTTATTGGTATTAATAATATAAGTGCAGCTCTTGCTTGCTTGATATTACTTAATTATTATTATTGCATTACACCTTCCTTCTTTAGAAAAAAGCGAAGTCATAAAGGAATTTAAGTAATTTGAATTACGTAAGGTTTATCATTCCCTTATCGAAAATTTAATTTTTTTATGAATTTGCTTTGCATTAGTTTTTTTTTTTTTTTTTTTAGGTATCTAGAAACGTTTCCTCTTAGTCTATATTTATAAAATTAAAGTATTTAATACTTATATTTTACTACTCTATTTTTATGGACTATTATATTTTTGTTAGAAAGTTTTATTTCTATATTTACTCCAATAATATTTTTAATTTTGAAAGGATCACTGTAAATTGATTTATGTTTATCATAAGGTTAATTTTTAAGAGGCCTCCGGACGAATTTTTGAGAAATATGGAAAATTGGCAAAATGGATTCCCAAGGATCTCAGCCACGGGACCATGTATTGCCAAAATTTAAATTGCATATAAAAGAATGACATTTTGGCTTCAAAGCCTTGGGGCTATATTTTTGATTTTTGATTTTGGATTTTGTATTTGTCTTATTTCAAAAATCCAGTAAAAGGTTTTGTAAAAATCACACAAAACTGCCAAATGGATTCCAAACGATTGGAAAACAGGAGTGGAGTACATATATAAAATGTATATCATTTTAAAGGTAGTGATTAGGGCTTCTGCCTTCAATGCTCTAGGGACCGATTTTTGAATTTGATCCTTTTTTTAAACATTTGCTTTTGGAAAGTGACAAATTTTCTATTTTTCAATTGAGTGTTTTAAGTAACAAGAAATAAACCAAATAACCCAAAACTTTCTCATAACGACAAAAAAATTATAACAAACAAATTCACTAAAAAAACCTAGCACAAAAACTTAAATTTTGTTAGAAATAACACATTTTTGAATGGTCTTTTTTGCCATAAATAGTCGTTATTTTTAAATATTTCGAATTTTTAGTAATTCTATTTGCCACATGATGGCTTTTCTTCGAAAATGAATGAACGTCATGTTGTAGATCGAATCAAACATGAACCAGAGGCAGTATTATAGAATGGGAATGTGTAGATGACGAGATAAAAAAAATTTTCTGTAAGTCAAGTCAAACTGATTTTTGTCTGTGTGCGAAGGTCGTTTGTTGATGGAATCTAGATTATAATTGCAACTACTGACAAAATAGTTCTGAGTGCAAACAAGCAAAAATATGAGAATTTGATTTCCATTTTTTTTGTTATGAGAATGAGATGTGAGGTAGGTAGGGTACCATATTTCGTCGCTACAATGCAGAACAAGTCTAAGTCCAAAATTTAAAAATGAGTTTTTTTTATGTCATAAGGAAACTTGTTGTGTTCCGCGCATTTTCTACATATTCTGAATACTCCTGTGAAGGGATCACACTAGCAACCACTTAACTAATTGTTTTATATCGAACCATGCTTCGATACTTGATACTTTATTCCCACAATATGCATTGCCTTAAGCAGGGGATAATAATGATCAAAAACAATACTAAGCATTATTTTCCCTTCTACGCCAGGGTAATAAAAGATACATATCCGACTCGTAGTCAATGAACAACCAAACAGTATCATATTACCCCAATGGCACGGACGGCATAAATATACACAAAAATGCATAATATTATATGTATGGGTTGATGGTGTGCGATCAGCGGTCATTTGTTTATGTTGACAAAATATGTCAACTAAGCATTGTAGCCGAACGAACTGTGCCACTTAAGATAGCTGTACGTTCACCCTTAGCCCGTGTCGTACGAATTATGATGACTTTGAATATCGATTATTTGTGAGGTCAAGAATCGAAGCATGGAAGAATATCGATAACATTAATTTTTGTATAAATAGCAAGACAAAATAAATAATAATCTACTTCTGATTAAGACTTACAACCTTACATTGCTGCCGCAAACTAGTATTTTTTTAGTTTATCTTAAGTCAACATAATATACCAATCCCTTGAAGGCAAACTCTACCTAAAGGTCCGAGTCGAGGCAATTGCTAGACAAATTGGAGTATCCAACCAACAACATTACACTCCTACGTGAAGTAATTCCTTCAGAATTTAAATAATAGAATATAACCATAATGTCGAAAGTCAGCATTTTACGCACTAAGTTTCTTCTTCAAAAATTTTGAAAATGTGACTTAGACTAGTTCTGCATTGTAGCGACGATTTGTTTTGTGGCAAGAAGCTTACGATATCAGGATTTTTCAATTATTTTTTTTTTTACCATTGATGTGATTTTAATTTTTGGGAGACGATTATATTGTCATGGAATTAGGTAAAGTAAAAAGGTAGGTAGGTACCAGTGGCGTACGCAGGGTGGGGCTAAGGCGGAAGAAATCCCATGCACCACCTGAATAAACTGCACTAATAAACATAATAAACATTCTTATTATATTTATAGATACTCTTTTTTTTGTAATACAAAAATTGGAGAAATACAAAATAAATAATATAATATAATTAATAATATTAAATACTTAGAATTATATATGTAACTACCTATGTAAACTTAAAAATTAAAATTAAAATATACAATTTTTGAAACAATTAAAAGTTATTTCTTGACTAGGTTTTTCCAAACGATATTGTAAAATATATAGGATATAGTGTATATTTTGTACATCACTTGAGTGCATTTTTTATAACCCTATAATTAATTTTTCATATGAATTCTTGATACTCAGTTTTCAATTTTTTAATACTCATTTTGAATTAAAAATACAAAAGCAAAAATAAAAATAATAATTCTCTTATTATTTGTGTTTTCTTCTTCTTATTTAAGAAAAATATATTAACTTTTCCGCAACAACTTAAATTTTTTCCTAAGTTGCCGTACATAGGGAAATGAAAATTGTTGGATGAAAATCATTGAAGAACCGGTTTTCATATTTCTCTTTCATGTTTTGGTGCTCACTTGTGAATTTCATACCAGTGAAATACAAGTCACTTTTGTATATGAAAATTTCATTTACAGAACTGAGTACTAGGCTTAATAAATAAAATAAAAATAAACTGACTTAGGTAGCAATATTTTAAAATTTAGATATGGAAACAAATATGGAATGATGGAACCAAAATAACTATACAGGAAATTTCACTTCCGTTTTGCAATTAAGATTTGTATCCTAATTTGAGAAACGTAATTGAAGTTCTTTGTGTTTTACCAGTGACGTCTGCAGAGCCAGGACGTTCGTTTTCCACTTTGAGACGGCTGACGTGACGGCCACAACAAGTGCTTTAATGGGTTAGCCTTGTTGAATATTCACAAAGAAATCGGTGTAATCCCTGAAGATATAGTAAATTAAAAAAGAAGAATAGAATCAATATTTTCACCAAATTCCGTTTATACCATACATTACCATTTCAAACCAAAAATATCAAAATTGTGTTTTTCTCTTTTTCGTTTTCTTAATGAAATTTTAGCTCTTATTCATATACGATGGTTAATAATAAGAAAGATTTTCATTTTTGATTAAGTGATACGTTAAAAAAAAAAAACTTCTACCAATATTGGGATTGAGCCCCCAACAAGCAAAATCCTGCGTACGCCACTGGTAGGTACATATAAAGGAAGTAATTTTTCTTTTTTTTGTAATTTGGATTTTCTTTATTTTTATTTTTCATAAAAAGTATAGGTAGAAAGTCATGTATATTATATTTATTTTTAGTAATATTGCTTTTTACTTGGGATATATAGGCACTATATGGCAAGTTATGGATTCGTAAAAAAAATCGAACTCGGGATTTTGATCAAAGTTGATACCAAGATGATAGCGAAGTCGAAAAAAGTGGGTCAGTCTGTCTGTCTGTCCTTTCGACTGTAGCCTAAAAGTGTGGGTCGATTTTCTTCAAAGTTGGTACCTAGTGTTTTATGGGCATTACCCACACTTTTTTTCATTTTTTTTAAACCAAAAATAACGGTATATACCGTACAAATTTGCTTTTCAAAAAATTAAAATCTTATTTTGCTCAAAAACGTGCCCACAACTTAAAAAAAAGGAAACCATTTTATAAAAAAATCCGAAAAATGGTTAAAAATGGTACCTCCCATAGAACCATTTTTTATTTTCGTTTTTCTCATAAACAGTTCAATTGATATTGATCAATTTTTTATAGAATATGTTTGAAAGAGTTTTAAAAGTTTTGTATTCCAAAATTTTCAAAAAAAATTTGTTTGGATTTTTAAAAAAAGTTTAAAAAATTTTTTTTTTGAGAACTTAATAATTCGAAAACGACTCAGTCAATTTTTATTAAACTTGGCACCCAGCAGGTTTTAAACTTCTATCCAGCAGATTTAAAATCAAAATTATTCTTATAACCAAAAATAACGGTACCTCCCATACAAATGTGTAAGAACCGGTATTGAAAATCTCATTTTTCTCAAAAGTGGCTTCCACGATTTTCATTAAAATTTTTGTATGAACTAATATCTGTACGATCTATCATATTATTGAAAAAAAATTATCTATTGTTTAAAAATAGTATTTCTCAAAGAACCATTTTTTTGATTTTCGACTATCTCATTATAAGTTGAACTGATTTCAATGAATTTTTTTGCACAAATAAGTTCTAATAATATTGCATACCAATATTTTCAAAAAAATAAATTATTGATTTTTAAAACAAATTTCAAATAATTTTTTGAAAATTCTGTTTGAATAAAACTCGGAGTTGTAAATTCCAAATAATACTAAATTTATTAAACAACATATCTTCCTTAAATGCTATTTTTACATTTGTATTATTTACATATTTCTTATCTCTATATTCTTACTTATCTATGTTTTATTGAATGGTTTATTTATCTGTAGATAACCGTCAGTGCATCTTCACGATGATCTGTGTTATATTTATTTACCACACATATTGGGTTATCTGAGATAAGTACAGAATGTTCATGTTTGAACATTCTGCGGGCCGACAGAAAGTGCTTAAATTCTTTTTCTGAATATTATGCCCCGTACTATATAAATAACAAAATAATGAGCAAGATGCAACTTAACATTAATCCACTGTGACCGCTTATGTGGTGAAAGTCCAAGCCCTTAAGGTGAATGTTTTCTTCCTTCTAGGTCCCTTTGAATTTTCAGTAGTTCATTCTTGTTGCTTATTATAGTTGCTTGTATAAATTTAATACTTTCTTCTGCAACTTCGTCCAGTGTCTTCGCCCACATCCTTTGTTCCTCGAAATGGTTGATGATTTCAGAATTGATTTGTTGCGATGATGTTATAAAACCTCCGTTGTATCTAACTGCGAATTGCTGCTTTAATATGGTGGCAGTTTTACCCATTTATGCTGCGACTTACTACAACTTAAATGAATAGACCTGGTGGTGAATTGTTTAAACAGCCATGTATTTGGTTTAGTCAATTCAACCCATTTGTCTTGCTGACTTACTTGCTCAAAATGACAGCTTGTTGTTTTAGATATCTTTATCGGTGATGTCTCACATGATCCATCAACTGCAGTTTTCCATGGCCAATTACCATGGCAGATATAGTGAGTTTCGTCATTTTTTACACAAAGATTTAGTTGTGCTTGACTCATTAGACTGTAGGCATCTAATTTAAAGTTGAATACTAGTATTTCGCTATATATTTTTGTTGTAACAATAATATCTCCCCGACGAATGGGCACGTCAATTATTCGAAAAACTTCCGATGATTCTGAATGAAGTAGTGAAATTTCCGCGTCTATTATTAAACGCCGGCCAAGTATGAATCCCCTCGCTCTCATTTGACAAAATATTTCTTTTAATTCGTTTTTCATTCTATCGCCAGGTAGTCGAAACTTTCCAGAGATGCTGTTTCGAAACCTTTGTACCTCCTTTTGTAGTTGGGATGGTTTTATTAACAACGGATTCATACGGTGCTTATTTACGTCGATGAGAATGTTTATAACTGCCGTCTGCACATCATTACAATCTTTTAACATTGTGTCAAGTTGCATTGCTGCTAAATGAAATATCATTCCTGCCTTGTATGCATTATGAGCTTGAATAGTTGTATTATTATTATTATTATTATTATTATTATTATTATTATTATTATTACAAATTCTTTATTACCAAAAAACTCGAGATATTTACATTGTAAAGATATAAAAGAACATTAGCATGGCAAAAAATATCTGCCGTCTGCCTGAAATTGACATTAACGAGTGTTTAAATACAGAAAGTTTAATTTTCGTGATAATTTAATAGAAAAATAAATAAATAAAAAAAAAACTTAAAATAAAAATATTTACATGAATGTGATATGTATATTAAAAATTTAAGATTACATAAATGGCATTATTTTTAGTCATTTAAGGTTTAATCCAAAAAACTCTTACGGTAACCTAAGGCATGATTAATAAAACTGTATAGGTCATTCCAATCGTAATATCCGTTTAAAATTTGCTTCACTTCCTGGTGAGTGAGAAAGCTATTTGTAAAATAAAGTCTTCGCAGTTCTTGTAGAATTGGACAAACGACTAAAAAATGGTTGACATCTTCGATTTCATTAAGGTTACAGAGGTTACAGATAGAATTACCATTTCTGTGCGGTTTGTAATTTAAATCTAACATCTCAGTTCTTACTTTAAACAGTGTACTGATTTGATTTACAGAGAGCCTTCTATGAGAATAGTTTTTTATAAAGAGGGTGTGATTGAGCTCTCTATAAATCAATCTACTTGGAGTTTGAGCCCTATAGTTGTATTGCGCATTTCATTAATTTGATCATTAATTTTTATAAATTGGTCGTTTACTTCTTCTGTCGTTTTCTTTAAAACATTTATTATGGCATTTACCAGTGATCTTTGCTTCTTGTTTAAGCCATCGAGTTGATGTTGGTTGTCCAAAAGATTTTTCATGTTTTCTTCTATGTTTTCTCTATCGTCACTTTCCATGATACCGAATAATATATGGTGTAAAGTGAACCAACAAATTCAAGTGGAGCTCTTTTTTCCCTGTTGGTTGTTATTAATAGTTTGTTATTCTCGGCCAGAACTTCATATCTTCTATTTAAGTCTGCTGTTATTAACTTGCACTGCTCGCTGAAGTAAAACATTTTGGAACATTTATCTTCTAGTCTGGTTATGTAACTTGAAATAGTGTTGATTTCTTCAATATATGAACCTAACAAGTCGCCACGTTTTCGTTTAGGTTCTTAATTGTCATCTCAGGTGTTGTGGTCATATTGGTTTCTGCACTCGTTGTTCGTCTAAATGCAATTAATAACAAATAACCATAACCACCATCCACCACTTGATTCCGTTGATACGTGTCTTGTTAGCTGAATTATGTTTCTTTAAAAGGGTGAGCTGGCATTTCTGCTGTGGATTGCTACTTCCGGATTCATCTTCAGAGATCTCGAGCGGACATAACTTATGTATTGGCCTTTTGTAGAGTCCGTCCTTTGTTTTGAGTGTTACTACTCGTATATTACCATCTGACCCCTTGTGGACTTCAACAATGCATCCCATGGACCACCTCGACGGTTGGGTATTTTCGTTTTTTATTAGAACGACTGCACCTTCTTCCAGATTGTTCTTCTCAGCCTTCCACTTTGTACGTTTCTGAAGAGACACTACATATTCTTCTTTCCATTTTTGCCAGAAGTCTCGTTTAAGCTTTTGCACTAGTTTCCAGCGATCAAATGACCCGATTCTTTCAAGTTGTCCTACTGCTTCAGCAGAATCCAGTAACGGACGTCCAACCAAAAAGTGTCCAGGCGATAATGCATGCTGTCTATGTTATTACCCATCACGCACAGAGGTCGTGAATTTAGTATTGCTTCTATCTGACAAAGTAGCGTTGTCATTTCTTCGAATGTTAGTTTAGTTTCTCCCATTACTCGTTTTAAATGATGTTTCATTGATTTGACGGCTGCTTCCCAAATCCCTCCAAAATGAGGACTTGCGGGCGGGATAAAATGCCATTCTATTTTCTCTTCAGCTAAACTTGAAGCGATAGAGGCATTGTTCTTAATGGCATTCTTAAATTCTTTATCTAGAGATCGATTCGCTCCAACGAAGTTTGATCCGTTGTCTGAATATATATCAGCACTTTTGCCCCGTCTTGCAAAAAATCTTCTAAGTGCGGCTCTGAATGCTTCTGTTGTAAGGTCGCTCACTGGTTCTAAATGAATGGCTTTAGTGGACATCCATACAAAAACTGCAATGTAGCCCTTGTAAGCCTTCTGTCCTCGTCCTCTTGATGTTTGCATTAATATTGGTCCAGCATAGTTGACTCTTGTATGATGAAACGGGAGAGAAATTGTTGTCCTTTGTCTTGGTAGATCTCACATTATTTGGTTTGCACCTCTACTGTTGTATCGAATATAAGTTGGACAGCTGCGACAATCTCTTCTTATGATTTTTCTGATACCAATTATATAATACCTTCACTTTATATAGGCTTCCATCACCGTATTTCCACCATGTAGTGTGGCTGCAAGAGCTTCCTTTACAATCAACCTGGATAGTTTACATTTATCCAATATTATTGGGTGTTTCTGGTTGAAAGGCAAGTTTGCGTATCTACTCTCAATATTCCCTCGTCATCGAGATACGGTCTCATGTGAATTATTTTGCTATTTAAAGCGATGTCCATTTTATTTTTAAGTCTATGTATTTCAGTGCAAAATTGACCTTTTTGCTGTTATTTGATGATTAACGCTCTTGCCTGGGAAATTTCTCTGACAGTGATACATCCTTGCGATTTTTGTTTGTTGCGAAAACACCAAATATAACGAAGCACGTATGCAACACTTTTCTCAATTTTTTTAATGTTAGATAATCGTTCTATTAAAACAGACACAAAGTGTTGCTTGCCTTGTATTGTTGACATCGCCTTTGCGTCTGTTGATGGTGCCAGCTGTTGCTGTTGCGGCCAATGATGTTTTGATTCTTTTAGCCACTGCGGACCTGTCCACTATAGATCGTGATTCGCCATTTTTGACGGACATATGCCACGTGAAGCCACATCAGCGGGGTTTTCTTTGGAGTTTATATGGACCATTCCATATTATGCATTAGACTTTTGATGTCAGCTACTCTGCTTCGTATACATTTTTCTTTGCTTTTATTGTTTTTTTTATCCAGCACAAAGTAATGGTTTTATCGCTCTATCCATAATATTTTATATCATATAGAAAATATTTTTTTATTTTGTTGAGTAACCTTGTGAGCAGATGTGCTCGTCACTTGAAATTATGGCGTTTAGCAGATGTTGATTATTGGACGACCATTTTCGCAAATGAAAGCCAGCATTTTGAAGATGTTCACTTACATGCTCTAATTATATATTTACAGTCGTCTTCGTTGTTGGCGCCTGTCATTAAGTCGTCCACGTAAAAATCATTACTTCCTTTATTTTTTGTCTTGCTGCTTGCATTGGTTTGCAACTTCTTGTAATGTGCTGACTGCTAGGAATGGGGCTGCCGCTGTTCCATACGTAACTGTTGTCAATTTATATTCTCTCAATTCGTCTCTAGGTTTCTCTCTCCAGAATATTCGATGATAATCTTGATCTTCTTCAGCTATTCTGATCTGCCTATACATTTTTTCGATGTCTGCAGTCAGCACATATTTCCAAAGCCTCCATTTGATGATGATGTCGAAGATATTGTTTTGTAGCCTAGGCCCAATCATCATAGCGTCATTTAGGCTGTATCCGTTGGAAGTCTTCGCTGAGGCATCGAATACAACTCTTGTTTTTGTTGTTAGGCTTGTATCCTTCACAACTGCATGGTGCGGAAGATAGTATTTGCCTTTCTTTTCTTGTTGTTCGTTTACCTTTACCAAATGGCCCAGGTTTTCGTATTCTTTTATAAACTGTATGTAGTCGGTTTTTGTTTTATGATTCATTTTTTTCTCAAGCTGTAAGAATCTAGCTAATGCTTGTGTGCTAGATTCTCCAAGCTCTATATCTTTTCTTAGTGGCATCTTCACCACATATCTGCCATTCTGGTCTCTTGTTGTTGTTTCCGCATATGCTTGCATGCATAATATGTCGTTTTCTGAAATTTCACTATTGTCTTCTATATCTTCAATTTCCCAGAATTTATCCATTGATGATGTGACTTCTGACATGATTTTGCTACATTGTCGTCTCTCTTGTAGTGGACCGGAAACTATCCATCCAAACATTGTTTTCTGTCCCACGATCACGGTTGCCACTTGAAAATAAAGTTCGTGTCCAAAATTGAAAATAAAAATGAGCAACTGTAGCTAAAAATGACCGAAGTAATTTAATAATTTTCATATGTTACGTGGGCTATAGGTCAAGTTAAAGATGATATATTTATTTATTTTTATACGACGTTTCGAGCATGTTTACGCTCATAATCAGGCCTTTATTCACAAAATACATTAAACCAATACACATATAGTAGTCGAAATTAACATCAACAAAATGAAAAAACTTACAGAATTATTACAAAAAATAATTTAAGTCCGAAATACGAATTCATCACATTTATTTCAACATATTCTTAATACTACACAGATGAAATATTATTATTATTATTATTATAACAAACTTAATTGAATTAGATTAACATAAATAAATAAAAGTAACGAATCATAAATAATGAAACAAAAAATATTAACTTCTCACAGCATTTCAAAATGAGATCACAGTATAAGTTTTAGTTTGCATAAACATTTAAGTGGAGTTTCTTTTTCTTTTCGTAAAAAAATTACCAAATAGAATAAAAAATAACCAAGTGAAAAAATAATGACCAAATTTGGTCACAAATGACCAAAGTGGCAACCGTGCCCACGATTCCGTTTTGCTTCCTTACTCCTTCTTCAATTAGTGTTGGATACAAGTCACTACCGATGATTATGTCAATACGATGTTTTTTATTTTAATTTGGGTCTGCCAGAGTGTAATTTTCCCACTCATTCTTATTAAACTCAAAGGATTTATCAGGTAGTGGTTTTATGAGGGTAGGTAGCACCAAAAATTCTGCTTGCATTTTGTTATTGCTCATGAATCTCGGTCTTATCTCTAGATACACCCTTGATTTTGATGTACCGACTGCTGCATCTGAGAGTCCAGTTAGTTCAGTGTTTACTTTTTTCCTTGGCAATGAGAGGATCTGCACTGCTTCCTCCGATATTATTGATATTTTAGAACCTTGATCAATCAGTGCCCGTAAAAAACATGTTTCACCATTTGACGTTATGGCTGATATCTGTGCTGTTGCTTATATCACCATTGGACTGTTATTCTCTTTTATCATAAGGGAACATAAGGATTTATCTTTTTTATTGTTGTTGTCTGAGGGAGTCCATTGTTTGTGTTGATTTCCCTCGACCCTTCTCTTTGTTTGATAGTTATCGTTGTGTAGTAGAGTGTTATGTGATTTATTACACTTCTTACATTTTGTTTGAGAGAAGCATTTGGTTTCTGAACTCTGTTTGAGACATATGTTGCATATTTGCTTATTCTGTACATATGCTAATCGATTGGGTATCGTGCTGTCTAAGAATCGCTCACAATAATAAATCCGATGACCATTCTGCTTACAGAATTCACAGTTCCAATCTTTTCTGTCTGGTTGGAAGTTAACCTTTTGTTTTTTGAATTCCTTGTTTCGAGTCATTGTTTGTTGTTGTGATTCAAGAGTCTGAAATAACTGCTCCAGAAACTCCATAACATCTTCCACTTTTTGTATTTGACTGGGTTTTTTAACGTGTTGCTCGTATAATTGCATACCCTCTTTGTCAAATTTTCGCAGAAGAATGTGAGCAAATATTTCATCGTTTTCATTTTTTTCTTTGCCTAATGTCGTTTTTATGATTTAAATGCATTCATTTGCTGTATCATAAAGCATTTTAACTGATGTAGCGTTTATCATTGGCATGTCGGTTAAGTGATTCAACTGTGTAGAAAAATTAAGCCTCTTATTCTCAAATCTTCTGGTGAGAGTCTTCCACGCTTCTTTGGAGTTTGCTGAAGATTCTTGTATGAGGCTAGAAATTGATGTTCGAGCTTCTCCAGAGATGCATGATCGAAAATGATTTAGTTTCATTGAATCTGGAAGTTCACTATTATTGTGAACCACATCGACGAACAGATCGGAGAATATTTTCCACTCTTCAATTTTCCCATCGAATTTTGGAAGTTCGATTTTAGGACTTCTTGTTGATATATTTGTACGTATATCAGATTCTGTGCCCTTATTTTTGTCTTCCAATTTGTCTAGAAGCAATTGCACATCCTCTTCCAACTCGATTATGTAGTTGTTTTCTCTGAATGTCTCTTCTTCGATTGGATTCATTTTAGACAGCTATATTTGCAAAAGTTCATTCCATCGCCTCTAAGTTGGCATCTTCTATTGTTTTTTTTCAAGTTGTCCATAATGATGTGTGTTTTTGATACGGCTTGTAAAGCTCCTTGTTCTTTTGTTATCTGGACAGGAGTTTGTGAATTGTTTGTGAATTCTGCCAAGGTCGTCTTTATCATTAAGTCATTTATTTTCTCTTGCTGTTTGTCGAGTCCAATGGTTAGTTGATGTCTTAATGTTTTTATTTCTTCTATTTTTTTGGATGAAACTGCTTCGTTTCTGTTTTGTTCCTCGCTTTCAAGATCTTTGTTTTCCAGTAGTTTTTTAATTGTTTCAACGTACTTTTCTGCTCCTCTCCTCCATTGTTCTTTGTAGTAGGGAACATCAATAGCTCCAAGCTTATATAACAACTTGTCGTTTTCCCTGAATGCGAGAAGTTTTTTTTCAGAATGATCCAGAATTTCTAGATTCTTGTTTCGCGTTGTTAAGCTTTCTGCTTCCTTTTTTAAATTTTCCAGGAAGGTGAGAATTTCTACTTGTTTCTCAATTATTTTTAAGTGATTTGACGACATTGTGTTTTTTCTGTTAAATTTGTTCTTTGATTGTTGTATTTTTCACTTTGTCAGTATTTTAGCTCTGACTACGCTTTTCACTTTCTTCTTTTAATTTTCACTCTGTCAGTATTTAAGCTCTGACAACGCTTTTTTTCACTTTCTTGTTTTAATTTTCACTCTGACAACGCTTTTTTTCACTGTATGCGATTTTTTCTTCTGTTTTGTCAGTATTTGTAGCTCTGACAACGCTATTTTCTCTGTATGTGAGTTTTGATTTTTTTTTTATATTCTGTCAGTATTTGTAGCTCTGACAACGCTATTTTCAACTGTATATGATTTCTTTTCCTGGCAGTATTTGCAGCTCTGGACAACGCTATTAGGCAACTAGTTCGTCTTACTACTGGTGGGGGATAATTTTTAAAAATTCTCGAAGGACCAAATGTTTGAATAAGACTCAGAGTTGTAAATTCCAAATAATACTAAATTTATTAAACAACGTATCTTCCTTTAATACTATTTTTACATGTTTGTTATTTACATATTTCTTATCTCTATATTCTTACTTATCTATGTTTTATTGAATGGTTTATTTATCTGTAGATAACCGTCAGTGCATGTTCACGATGATCTGTGTTATATTTATTTCCCACACACATTGGGTTATCTGAGATAAGTACATCATGTTCATGTTTGAACAAATTCCATATTTCGAAAATGTGTCGATGATATTTTTTTTTAATTAATTTTTTAACTCCGCAAAAATAAAAAATAAAAAATTGCATACCATTTTTTTTAATTTTTCAAAATTTTATATACAGCGTGATTTGCATAAGGTGTTACAAAAAGGTAGGGCGTGTAGGTTGGACTTAGACAAGAAAAAAATCGTGTTGGAGGGGGGTCTATTTGCCTCCGTTTAGGCGGGAGGGACACTTTAAAAAAAAAAACACTTAAAAAAGAAAAAAAAAAATATTAAAAAATAACGGTAACACCTACAGAGTCATGATATAGCATTATGAAAATCCAGAAATGTATTCCTTAATTTTATTTTTAAATCAAGTTGTTTTTGTAATTTTTGATTTTCTCAAAAACTACAAAACATTTCGACATCTGGTTTGTTGTATTTGATCAAAAATTAAAAAGAGTATTGAATATTAGACAAAAAAAAATAATACTTATTTACGTAAAACTTTGAAAAAAAAATAGATAAAAAAATTGTTTTCAAAATTTTGGCTTGCATAATTAATTTTTCAAAAACTATTCACTCCAACAACTTGATTTGAATATGAAATTAAAGAATAGATTTCTGGCTTTTCATAATGCAACATGACTATAGGTGCTACCGTTATTTTTTTAATATTTTTTTCTGTCTTTCTACTCGCCCTATAGCCTTTTGTTACACCTTATGCAAATCACCCTGTATAAAAAACATTTTTTTTTTTAAAACCGCTCCAACGATTTTCAATTTTTGTTTCTCATAAATTGAGATTTCGTAAAGACGTCGGATGATGTACTTCGCATTGGATGTCAAAACAATTTCAAAGGTTGTGTAATCAATTTAAATATGTTAATTACATATTTTATTTTACTATTTTTCGGTCTAAACTGTAAGTTCCAAACATATGTGCAACACGGTGCTATATTGTTCATAAATAAATTTACCTACTCGCATAATACAACCTTAAACTTAACTACGTTTTAAGCAGGTGGTGTACAATATAGGCTCCCATAACTAATTTATTTCTTTTATAAGATAAATATAGTTTTTGAAATATTAAAACTTTAAAAACACAGTGTGATCGCATATAAGAGCAAGTTCGTGCGACCCAGTCGTGCACATATTTTTTTAAATAGGTACATACCTATCTAACAATAGGTACCTTACTATTTTTTTTTATTTATTAATTTCCTCAAGAAACGATACCTTTTTTGGAATTTCTAACAAATAATACCTACATCTTCATAATCAAATAAAATCACAAATACCCTCCTATTTTTTTAAATTAATCGCTTTTGTTATACACAAATACAAAGAAGAAAAAAAAACTCTTGGAACCACATAAAAAATAAAAATACCTTAAAATTAAAATAATCACTTCTTAGTCATCCGGAATTTGAAAACATATACCTACAAATGGGCGTATGGCAATAACGCCCAAATCAATTTGGAAATATCACTCAAAAAAATTCTGAACAACTGTTGTTTTTTTTTCTCGGTTTGGGCATTATTTCCAATTTTTTTTAAAGGAAAGAACGCCCAAAGTAAAAATTTTAAAAGTCAAATGTGAATTAATGCCCGAAATTGAAAATATCGCCCAAACAAAATACAGAAAAAGGAAATAAGGCCCAAATCTTAGAACATAACGCCCAAATAATAATTGAACTCAGTAGGTACCTACCTACTAACATCTACAATATGGATTTTTGAAAATTAAAACGGGCGGCCGGCGTACAAATAGTGCAACCCCCTGCTTGGGCACATTATAGGATTTGGGGTAGGTACGAGACTGGGTATATGCAAAGTTTCCTATAATTTCCCCAAGCAGGGGGGTTTCAGGGGGCATCATGCCCCCCCCCATACATTCCTCACTGTTTATGCTCCGCGATTTTTTTTAAGATTATCTTATCATTGAAATTTCACTTTGGAAATATCGCCCAAAATTTAGGAAATAACGCCCAAATTTTACAAAAACAATTTACATTGAAAATATTTAGGCGATATTTCCAACTAAAGATTTGGAAAAATATAAATTTGGGCGATACTTCCAATTTTTTTTTCGGCGATAAAAAAAATTTCTGCAATATTTCCAAATCGATTTGAGCGTTATTGCATATATATTGCATATGTACATTGTACATACCTACCTACTTTATCCTTTACCTATCATAACAATATCCTAAAATCTAAAATAATTCAAGTTCAAGATCATGTTGAAAAAACTACCCCATTGCAATAAAGTGACCTACAAATACTTTGAAATGTTTGTATCTGTAGTACGATAAAATAGATACCTAATATTCCGTTGTGTCATTTTTGTATGGGATTTTTCGTTTCGCATCAGCAGCGTACTAGGCTCAAAGCCTAGTAGAGAAGTCTCCGCTGCTTTTTCGCACTAAATTAATTATACAGACTATTTATTGTGTGCGGAAAAATGACATTTGAGTTTTATTTGTGTTTTTTTTTTGTTTACCATTTTCTTACTTCATGGGTTTCTCTGATTTTTTGCGTTTATGTTTGATTTTGTTTTTGGAATTAATGAAACTCTCCAAGGATATATTTTCCGTTGTGTCATCGCAAGCGTTTCGTTGTCTGTTTGGAGATCAAAGGAAATTTTCGTTTCGCATCAGCAGCCTACTAGGCTTAACGAGGAAAAAATAAGACAGACAAAACTTCACAAATAGCGCTTCGTGCACCACAATGCAAAAGCAAAAAATCACATAATATCATCATTGTATTTAAAATCTATAGTACTATCATGAACACAAATTTTTTAGTCGAACATATGTCCTGTATGCGTCGCTGATATCGCCACAAATTAGACTGTTGAGACTTAGCTAAGTGTAGGTAATAAGTAGTAAGAGCGAGAAGAATCTATTATTTAAATTCTGTAAACGTAATGAGATTCCTTAAAAGGCATGAATATATTATGTTTAATTAAATTTGTGTTTCAATTAATTTTTAAATTAATTACATTTTTTCTCACATACTTTTATGTTCCTCCGCAATTATTTCGTAAAAAAAAATATAACCCGACATTCTACCTAAATTTTAAGGCCTCAACCTTAACGATCCGATAATTAGAACAAAATTTATCAGCCCACCAAACCAACTACGAGGAGACCTTTACAATTATTATGAATAATAAATATACAATAATATAGCAAATTTTTTTCCGATGCGAAGCCAATTTCTCAAGGGTATAGTTTTTTATTGCATTTTTTCACTTCCTCGCACTCTCATAAATTTAGTATACAGCGTTCGCGTTCTTATTTTATTATTACGTTTCTCGTTTTGTGAATATTCGGGATTCCAACCAACACTCCATAAAGAAGTCGAACATATGTCCTTAAGGGTAGGTGTCCCTGACCAGCCAACTCAAAACTCATGTAAATGACTTTGAATGTGTTAGTAAGCTCTCTCTTCATTTTCAAATTTAATCAAATTCTGTATTTGAAATTTAATTTTACTCTTGGGCTCTTTTTTTATCGCAGACGAAGCCGCAGGTAGATTCAAGCACGCACAACACAAGAAAGAAAAAACACAAGTAGCAAGCGCAGAAAAGACAAAGTAAAATATGTACCTATACAGAAACAAAAGCAATTCTGACGAGAGGCGTGAAGGGGAATGTATGAATTTACCAGACACAACATGCTTTTTTTTTTCTTTCAAATATCGTGTAAATATTTTGAAGAAAAAAAATAATGATGGAATTATTGGATCTTTGGATGGTGGTGAATACCTACTTAGATATATTGTATGTTTTTAAAAAAAAGTGTATATTCTTTACCTAGGGAAGCCTACATACATTCATGAGAGGTAGGAACAAACTTTTTTTGAATGCAAATGCGATTTCTGGAGTGATCGCATTTTAAAGTGACGCATCAAAAAATAGGTACCAAACTAACTAGGTACATACTACATACATACCTATATTTACCAAACACTTGAGCCAGTTGAAGGATTTATTTATGTTTTATTATCAAATGGAGGCAGAATGCTACGTAATTATTTTTATATTTTGTTCTTGATACGCATTTTACGTGGATATTTTATTGTAAAAGAATAAAAAAATTAACAAAGTTGCAAATAGGTACGTAGAGTTCATAGGTATTTTCTGCTTGATTGGCGAGTGTTTTGATTACATGTTTAGGAATGGATAGTTGGGTGTGCTGCCTATATATCCCATAGATTTATGGTAGATATGAAACTACCTATAAAAATCTGATCCGTCAGTACCTATAGCTAGCAGAGCCCGTGGGAAGATGTTGGCCAATAGGGTTCCCAACTTTAATCGCAAAAAAACGAGGATGTAATTTTTCAAAACAAATAAAAGAAATATTATTCGGAAACTTTACAAAAGATTATGTTACAGCTATAGTTAATTAATTTTTGAGATATCTACAAGGTTGCAAAAAACAGCAACAAATTAATTTTTGAGTCGAATTTTAAATAAAAATTCATATTTCAAGATACCTAACTGGAAATAGACACCAGAAACTTTTTATAATAAACAATTCAGCAAAATATTAGTTTGATTAGTACCTAAATGAATGAAGTCAAATCATCGTCTTGTGTGTGTCTTTCGCATAAGGCAATACGAAAAAGCATTCAAGTGCTCTTCGCAGTTTCAAAATATTTAAAAAAAACTTTATCTTTGCTCTTTAAAACTTGATAAATCAAATATTTAATGTTTTTATCAGTATGCTACGTATGACTTAAATTTAAATTTAAAATTATTAAAAAACAGCGGCAAAACCTACAATACTGATTTTGAAAGCCAATCTGTTCTATAACCCTAAAAAAATTTAAATATTTTTATCAATAGTTTTTGAAAAATTCGCCTGCAAACTCAAATTTTTATAAAAAAACGAAAAAAAAAGTTTAAACCAATTTTGTTTTAATTGTGAAATGAAGTGCTCAATTGGCTTTTAGTGGTCAATGCTTATATAAATTCTGAATCGAACACAGAAAACCGAATGGTTTTACGTCTTCTAGTTATTGAGAAAATTGTGTTTTGCGTTCGATTTAGAATGTATGTTAACATTAACCACAAAAAGCCAATTTAGCACTTCATTTCACAATTTTGAAAAAAATTGGTCTAAACTTTTTTTTTATCAAAATTTTGAGTTTGCATGCGAATTTTTCAAAAACTGTTGACATAAATAATTTAGTTTAAATTTAGGATTATAGAACAGATTTCTGGCTGGATTTCCGTGAAATAATAAAAAATGCTTGTTTTTGACCCCTCTACAAAAAACCTTTATCAATTCTTGGCGCCATAGTTATCGTACTCGTGCCCTAGTATAAATAAGTAGACAAAATAAGAAATAATATTCAATCATTTTATAAAATTTATTTTCTGTTTGATATCTATAGGTACATAATATAAATTTGGGGATTACTTTCCATCCGATTGTCTTTTCAATAAAAAAAGAAGCTCAGAGTCAGAATTCAGTTCCTTTTTATGTTGATCGAAAGTTACGAAATAAAATTTAAATCTACAGTTTATGCAAAACGTTATAAAGATCGCGTGACAAATTTAGCTGCGTAGCGTACAAAACAGGATTCAAAACAAAACGAATTCAAATTAGGTTAGCTACCTACCTACAGAAACTGAAACGAAAACAAATAGACATTCTCTTTTTTTTAACGGAAATTTAATGGTCATTTTATCCCACCCAAAAAACTCGTCCTATGTAAAATAAAAACACATGATTGCGTATTTGCCATATTCTTTCAACACACTTTGACATATCTCCCACTCTAACCCTTCTTCTAATAATGTCATGTCACCACCGAAAGCAAAAGTGATCGATTTTCTCCTATTTACTAATGTACCTAAACTACCCATATTAGGTGTATATTATACCGCCACTTGACACATTCCTTGCTTGGTGCAGTATCTACTTGCATAACATGTATCTAATGTATTTCTTAAATACATCCATTACCTAGGTGCGCAAAATTGAAACAAAACTATCCTTCAGCACGATAGTAAATATTTAAATGACGACCTTGCACCATTTCTTATCAGAAAAAAAATCCAACGCTCAATGACCAAAAAATCTCGTATATATTTTCACACGCAATATGATGGACTTATTTTCGCAAAAGAAGCAGAAAAACTTCCAACAGATATTTAAACCATAAAAAATATACATAGGTACATACCATACATATAAGATACACAAAATTCAACCAAATCTCCTGCAACGATCCCACGCGAATTTCCACCAAATCTACCTACCCGCTGAAAAAAAAGAATAGCATAGGTATGTACATATTGCCAAAAGACCTATATATTTGAACGACTTCTGTCTTTTTCTTTTATATAAAGAAAGATCGCTATCCATCACGATCTACAGAAGAATGTGTGTGTATACTTTCCATAGAAGAAAAAAAAATGTGAGGAGTCAAGAAACAACAAAACAAACATTAGAGCTCATGACTTCTTTTTTTAAGAAAAAGAGAACTGAGAGAAAGAGAATGCATCGCCACCCAGTGGCATTTGTTTGAAGCAAACTTCTTTGTGCGTGATAAACATTTTTTTTTTTGAAGACGCAAAATAGACAACTTTTACAAAATTAAAATTAAAAAAACAGTGTTCAAAAACACTATTTTGTTATTTAAATTTAATAAAAAAAATACCAAAAAAAAAAAAATAAAAAAAATATGTGCAAATTGTATTGGCTGTCATTCCCTCAGAACGGCATGGCAAATAGTGTCATAATGAACTGGATTTTTAAAAATGCTACAAGAAAAAAAAAAAATTTTTAAAACCGAGGTTATGTTCAGGATATATTATTCTTTGATTAAAAAAATATTGACGAAAATTAAAAAATATAAGTATCAATTTCCCAAAGAAACGCACAAAATATTATAAAAAAATAAATATCTTTTGTGTTTTTGTCTCTAAAAAGTTACTGTGAAAGCTTTACAAAAAAATAAAAAAAAATAAAAGTAACCTCACATTTCTATTGGCTTTGTAAAAAAGTTCATTTGACCTCGTTGCCTTTCATACCTTTAATCAAGTAGTTGATTTGTACCACTTTGTAAATTTCGTCAATATTTCATAGTTTTGTCCATTTTTTTTTGGGAACAAATAAATTAATTTAAAAAAAACGAAAAACGGTGTTCAGTATTGAAATCTATTGTCTCTAGAAAAAAATATTAAAAAAATAAAAAAACAATATTTAACGAATTTCCCATTCATATGCGCAAGCATCGTACTAAATTTTATGATTGTTTCACTTGCCTGGTGATTTTGAGTCACAAATAATTTTTTATTTTTTTTTAATCTAGAAAAATAATTCACCTTACATATTTTCTATCGATAACCATTTGTTTCATTAAAAAATATGGAAAACTCTGAAAGTTATACAGTTTAGAGCAAAACTCCAACCTATTTTTTCAAGGGACACGTACCCTTAATTCAGAAGAACAAAAAGCCCTTTTCAAACTTTGCAAACAATTTGACGACATATTTTTCAACGAAGGCGACAAACTAACTTTTACAAACGCAGTCAAACATCGCATTAGAACTACCGACGATATTTCTGTCTACAGAAAATCTTACCGGTACCCCGAAATTAATAAAACCGAAATACGTTCACAAATTCAAGACCTACTCAGACAAGGGATAATTCGACCCAGCTTTTCCCCATGGAGCAGTCTCATCTGGATTGTTCCGAAAAAAATTGACGCTACTGGGAAGCAAAAATGGCGGCTAGTCGTTGATTACAGGAAATTGAACGACAAAACTATAGGTGACCGGTACCCACTACCTAACATTACTGACATCTTGGACAAATTAGGCCGATGTAATTATTTTACAACTCTCGACCTCGCATCTGGATTTCACCAGATCGAAATCGACCAAAGAGATATTTTTAAAACAGCCTTCACGGTGAACAACGGCCACTACGAGTTCATACGTATGCCTTTCGGCTTGCGTAACGCCCCCTCTACTTTCCAAAAGGTTATGGACAACATACTTGGTGAAGTTATCGGGAGAATATGTTTAGTGTACATGGTGATGGACGACATTATCATATTTTCAAGTTCTCTTCAAGAACATTTTAAAGAACAATTTAAAGAAAATTTTCGAAAAACTTCAAGAATATAATCTCAAAATTCAACTTAACAAGTGCGAATTTCTTAGAAAAGAAGTTCAGTTTTTAGGACACATTGTTACACCTCATGGCGTTCGACCCAACCCAGATAAAATACGTGCAGTAACAGAATTCCCTATCCCTAGAACGACGAAAGAAATAAAATCATTTTTGGGTCTACTCGGCTATTGAAGGAAGTTTATCCAGGACTTTGCCAAAATGACGAAACCACTTACCGAATGTCTGAAAAAAGGAAGGAAAATAAAATTCGATGACAGTTATCTCAAGTTCTTCAACCACTGTAAAGATATTCTTACTAACGACCCATTACTTCAGTACCCAGACTTTACAAAAACCTTTAATTTGACAACAGACGCAAGTGACTTCGCTATAGGAGCCGTATTAAGTCAAGCCTGTTTGCTACGCATCCAGAACTTTGTCAGACTCTGAAATCAGTTATAATACAACAGAGAAGGAACTTCTAGCCATCATATGGGCGACAAAATATTTTCGCCACTATCTTTTTGGCAGGAAATTTAAAATAATTACGGACCATAAGCCCCTAACATGGCTTTTTTCCTTGAAAGATGATAGTTCTAGACTTATAAGATGGCGTCTCAAACTCGAAGAGTATGACTATGAGGTCATTTACAAAAAAGGGAAAGAAAACACTAATGCCGATGCCCTTAGCCGGATCAAACCAATCAAAATACAAATAAACACAAATGAATCGGTTCAGGCAACTGGAGGAACTACAATTCATTCAGCGCAGGAAAACCTAGATGACGGAATTCCAATTTCAGAACAACCTATCAACTCATTTAGCTACCAATTAATACTAGAAGAATCAAACAATACACCACCGACATTCCTTTACATACTTTTTCAAAAAAAAAACAACGCCGAATTGTCAGACTTCCAAGTTTTAACGAAGAAAATATCACTGACATTTTTAAACAATACCTACATCCAAATAAACTTACGGCAATTTATGCTGCAAATGATGATGTATTCCGAATAGTTCAGACAGTGTTTTCAAAATATTTCTCTCAATCCAAAGTTTTTAAATTGGTCAGATGCACTGATTTCCTGAAAGACATTACAAAAGATGACGAACAGGACAAAATTATAAGCGATTATCACAATAAATCTAATCATAGGATAATATCCGAAACCTTAAACCATCTCAAACGAGAAAACTACTTCCCTTTTATGAAAAATAAAATCATAAAAATAATTAATAACTCTGAATACTGTCAACTCTCAAAATATGATAGGAAGCCTCAGAAAATAATTTACCAAATTGCAGAAAATCCCACTCAACCGTTAGAATTAGTCCATGCCGACGTCTATAGCATTAACAACAGACAAATGTTAACGATTATCGATAAGTTCTCTAAATTTGGAGCTGCTTATACACTCTCAGACAGAAACAGCATTACAATCGTCAAAAATCTTATGCACTTTATGAGCCTACACGGCATTCCGAAAAAATTAATAACGGATCAAGGTACTGAATTTAGTTCTTTAATATTCAAGGACTTCTGCGAACAATTTAATGTAGAACACCATATAACTTCCTTTCAACAAAGTAGCAGTAATGCACCAGTTGAACGAATGCACTCCACCTTAACGGAAATCTATAGACTTATTTATAACAAAAACAAAAATAAAGAGCATGAGGACATTTTGAGCGAAACATTAATAACATATAACAACGCCATACATTCAACAACCAAGCTGACACCATTTGAACTCTTTTATGGGCGTACCTATAAGTTCAAGAATGTAAGCTATACTGGCGTACACGATTATCTAAGGAAATTAAACGAATTTCAAAATAATCTTTATTCATTTGTAAGAAAAAGATCAGGAAAACAAAGTCAAACAAATATTGAAAAATTGAATCAAAATAGGGAACAACCTGCATCTCTTAACTCACGGTCAATCATATTCAGGAAGGATTGTAGAAGGAATAAAGTGACTCCTAGATTTAGTAAACAAGTAGTTTTAAGAAATAATAAAGTCACACTTATAACCACAAAAAACAAAAAACTGCATAAAAGCAAAACTAAAAGGAAACTTAAATTTCAGGTTCCTGCTTCAAGTTCAAACACAAAGGATTGAAATTCACGACCTGACAAACAGCAAAGGTCTCCTGCCATTAAAATTAGGGCCAGCCAAAATAATAGAAACTCATACAAATCTTATCCACGTAATAGATTTGAATTATTATTCAGAAAATATAAAGAAAATAAAGAAATCAGTTGATATTATTAATAATACCAAAAACCTGAGTCTGATGGTTGAAATAACAAACTTCAAATTCCAAGAACTAGAACGTCAATTAGGGATCATACTTCCTCGGAGGAGAAATAAAAGAGGTTTAATCAACGGACTAGGATCTATTATCAAAGGTATAACCGGAAACATGGACGAGACAGACGCAATTGAAATAAATAGACAGATAGAAAACCTCCTGACAAATCAACATTCTTTCGAAAAGCTCTCAATACAACAAAGCCAAATAAATCAAGAAATGACACAAAGATTCTAAAATATAACAAAACATATTAATGACCAACAGGAAATATTAGAAAACTTTTTGAACAAGCTTCAACTGACTCTTTCAAACAAAATACGTACGGAACAGGAAAACTTCCAATACATACAATATAAACATCAGACGAACTTTAACATAGACTCTTTAAAATCGCATCTCAGGGATATCGCGAAATCGATTAATATGGCAAAATTAAATATAATCTCCAAACAAATACTGAGTCCTCTTGAACTTACATACATTAATAAAAGTTTTGAAAAAAATAATATTACAACCGATTCTGACGAAGAAATTTAAAACTTTCTTGAGTTACAGGCCTATTATAATGAATCAAAAATAATATTTAACATTAAAATACCAGTACCCTCCCAAGAAAAGTACCTCTTCTATCACCTTGTCAATCTCCCAATTAATAAAACCCATACCATCCATATACCCAAACCCTACGCCCTAATGAGCGATGTAGGTATACAATATGTAGAAGAACCATGCCAAGTCATTGCGAAAACATTTTATTATAAAAAGACCTTCCTGTATCCGATAGCATCCAGCAGCTGTATCCCGAACCTGATTAAAAACAAACCCTCAACATGCGAAACTACTGAAATGTAACATCAACGAATCAACCAACCTGAAGACCAATAGATAGTAAAAATAATAAATGCACCCTCAACAGAAATGAAGACAAATTGCGGCATCGAGAGCAAAAACATATCCGGAACCCTTTTAATTCATTACGAACAATGCGATATTACAATAAACAAAATCGAATACACCAGCAAGATCCACATTCTATGGGATCAAATCCAAATTATCCCTTCTCACTCTATTCCACTTAATACAACAAACAACATATACGAACTCAACTTGGAAAAACTAGAAGAATACCACTTTTATAATAAAGAACAAATACAGTATCTGGACCTCAGTACAAGAACTCAGCAAAACTGGTTCACCGGATTAATAGCAACAATCTTTGTAATCCTCCTAATTGTATCAGCGATATAATACAAACAACATTTTATTCCCGAAAGTAATCTCATAAGGAAGGAGCCAACTACCCCGACACCCATACCTCAGTCCAGGGGGGGAGGAGTTATGTAACCCCCTGCAACATAAAGCAATATATATAACAATATATTCCATAGTTCTGATTCATTTATTAATATCAAATCACATTTTATTCCCACAGTAAATAAGTAAATATTGTATTACTTATGTTGTCCTCTGCAACATAACACATTCATTTATTAATATTAAATTACATTTTATTTCCACAATAAGTAAATAAATATTGTATAACATTTTTATTCTCACCATAAATTGAAAATCAGCAAAACTATTAACATTGTTAATATTTAATTACATTTTATTTCCACAGTAAATGAATAAATATTGTATTACATTTTTATTCTCACCATAAATTGAAAGTCAGCAAAACTATAACATTATATTTTCTTAACTTGCAATCGCTGACTTAGCAAGAATAAAAATATAAAACTAAATGTAAATTAAGTTAAGTTGTTCATTGTTCAATAAAATTTCAAGAAGGGCGAAGCTCTGCTCAAATTTAAATTGGTTGTTTATTTGATACCATAACTCTAGCCATTTGACTTCATCGCTATATTCTTTTGGTTGGATACTTATTAATAACTTGCAAAATATTTTAGATTGTTCACTTATATTCAAAGAGTTAATATAAGTTTTAATTGTACTTATTTTATTTGAATTTTTATAAATTTTTTTTTCAATTTTTATATTCTCATTCAGAGTTTCTTTAAGTTTTTGCTTTAATTTTCTATTTTGTTTTCCATGAAAAGTATTTTTTTTTTCTGTAAAACGCAGTTTTATTTGCTAATTGCTTTTCGCAATTTGTGCAAACAACTTCTAGAGACATATTACTATCGGAAGAATTCCTTCTTCTAGGCAATTCTTTTAAACTAAAATAATTAGGAGTTGCTACCTATATCAAACTCCTGACCCCTGGTCAACAGGAACGTTTAAATTCATTATAGGCACGGCACCGTTCTTTAATTTTTTTTCCCAATGTCCTCAGAAAAAAAGTGGCGGTCACAAATAAATAATTTTTTTGTTGGGATTATTTTCAGTAATTCCGCATTTTTCTCTCCCAATTTGACCCATAGGTGAATCTAGAAGCGGAAATTTAAACATTTTCGCTTCTGGATTCAGCCTTCTTGAAATATTGCATCCCATAATACAACATTTCATACCCGATTTCATATTATTTTTCGTATTCATTATAAAAATCTTTTCGTTTACACGAAATAAATAACACCATACAAATGTAGTTAGGTGCGTGAATAAAATTTGTTGGCTCGTCTCGTTTTCTTTTTCCTGTATCTTGCATGAGTTTATATGGAGATGGGTATGTATAGGTAATAAAGACAAAAAAGCAGCCCAGTAGGAAATTTCATCCTCACTGAAAAATTTAGCTGAATTCAACATTGAATTTAAATGCCACTTCTTCGAAGAAACAGCAAGCACTGATTTAGTTACTGTAAAGTAATGCATAGTTTCACCAGTTCATGGTTTTATGCGCATTGTCTGCTTTGTAAATGGGCAAAATGTTGAAACACTCCCTTCTTTTACCTGGCACACAAA
Organism: Epistrophe grossulariae; assembly: GCA_929447395.1. NCBI lineage: Eukaryota > Metazoa > Arthropoda > Insecta > Diptera > Syrphidae > Epistrophe > Epistrophe grossulariae. The sequence goes on from OV839567.1 coordinate 62,859,832, forward strand.
AATCAAGTGAGTTTAATGCGGCATTAAAAGATTCTATTTTAATAGGTAAAATTATGCGATGATTCAAACGTTGACAAGTAATGCATAAAATCAGCAGTTCGTTGTCTAGATCCACTCGCTGCTTTGTAATTTTGTAAAGTATACTTTGAGAGAGAAGAAAAAATAATTCTCCCACGACGCTCTCTTTTTTTCTTGTTATTTCCTTGAGCAAGAAAATAATGAAAACTACCCTTTCCTTTACCTGACGCGATCAATATGAGGATTTCTGTGAAGAAAAGTAATGTATCCTTCCATCAGACATTTATCATGAACTGAGCATTGTGTACATCTAATTTAAAAAATTCACTTAGAAAAATAAAATTCACAGTATGTTCATGTTTCGATTTTTATAAGGGTCGGTAAAAATTGACCATAATTAGTTAGTTAGTTAGTTTTATAAAATAAAATAAAACTAAATAACTAACCATAATTTGCATCTTAGAGACGCATTTTGGAGTTTAGGTCACTTACCTTTTAATTGAATTATATTCAATCGTTCCAACTTAGGAGAAGTATTTTTCTAATTTATGAATTAAATATTCAGCGATTAAGCAACTCCCAATTCCCTATTGATTTCACTACTAAATTTTCATCATTAATTTCATCGAAAATAATAAATATTAAGCTGATCAATAACTAAATAACACGCAATTAGTGACTTTTTTGTTGAATATTCATCATATTTTTCATTGGCAAATATTGAGGTAGTGAATGATTTAGTTGTGGAATTTTCATCGAGATGATTGCATGTGCACCCCGTCAATGACATGCCCATGTTAAAATCCTCGATGTATTCCGCACAAAGGAAGCGGGTGCTGCTCGCTTTCCTCAAGGAAGAAGCAAGATATTCACCATTGAATTTTTAGAAATTTCTCACTGGGTCTATCTATACAGATACACACCATTACCAATGATAAGCACAAACAACTACCGCAAGTCTCCTCCACTCGCCACCAATAAGGCTGGCATCGCTTCATAAAAAATTCAATTTATACATCATTCATACTAATCCTACGAAAGACAAAAACAACAAATACTTTTGCTTTTGAGAATTGAGAAATACATTTTAAAGAGAATTAAAATTTTAAGTTGTATACTCGCTCTTTATACTGGCCAATGCAACATTTGACAAATAGCAACATGTTGTGGGATCGCATATTAGATCCCAGCCTTTAATTTTTGGGTTCCAATATTTTGTATGGGATGCGACATCTTGGTATTATATTATCTTTGATTCTACCTGCGGCTTCGTCTGGGATGAAAAAAGAGCCCAAGAGTAAAATTAAATTTCAAATGCCGAATTTGGTCAAGAGAGAACTTACTAGCACATCCAAATTCATTTACATGAGATTTGAGTTGGCTGGTTGGCAACACCTACCCTTAAACCAGGGTCGTTTACCATGTCCTAGGGCCAGTTTTACAGTGCACACTTAACAAAATAAGTGGCACTTAATTTTCCCATTTTGGCACTTCAGCCGCAGTTTTGCTACCTGAGTAAGTGGAACTTAAGTGGCCAAAATGGGAGACTTAAGTGTCACTTATTCCAATAAGCTTACACTGTGAAATTTTGCATTAATTTTTCATATTTGGCACTTAAGTGACACTTAATCGAGTGTGAAACTGGGCCTTACAGTTTTACATCTTAGAGGAACATATCCATTAAATAGGCTGATAAAATTATTATTAAAGACATTTATTTGATCATCAGGATGGTGTAACAAGTAAACGTATTCCCAGTTAATACTCCTAGTGTAGTACTTTGCTCTAAATCTAAATAATCAATGTGCTTGAAATCTCTAAATTCGTAAGATGTTGTACTGTATTTAGCATTGAAATCAAAAGCCATGTAAATGAGGTCGTGTATAGAAAATGCAGCGGCTGACAACTGGTCGTATAACAGAACGTCGCTCACATCACTTACGAAGAATACATCTAGAAGTGTCTGTGATACACCAGAGAAATGTGTAGCCACGGTGGTGTTAACCGGAGTTAAGTTGAATGTTTTCATACCTTCAATAAGAAAATTCTGATTCAAGAGATTACTCTTGAAATCTGCACATATAATGATGAGGGACCCAAGGAGATTGATTCCGGGAGTGTGAGCAAAGGATTAACATCTACATCATTATTGGGTCTGTAAACAGCTCCTATAAGAAGACTATCCTCATCAGCAAAAACCTCTAAAAATAAGTAATCCAACTCACTACCGATTTCCGACTTACAGATGAATTTGCAGGCAATGCCCTTACGTACATAAATAGCATCTCCATCACCTCTCCTACTATGTCTATCACCGCGAAAAATTCTGTAACCACCCAAACAGTACATTGAGTCATTATTTTTATCAGAAAACCATGTTTCAGTAACACAGATAAGATCAACCTTCGAGTCCTCGAAGACATCCCTAAACTCATGGATTTTGCAAAATAAGCTTTGAACATTAAGGTGACAGACCTGCAAACCCGTCTTCTGTTGCTTATGATTTTTATCATAGAGCGAAGATTTCCATCAGAAACCGTAGAAACATTACTATATACACTGTCATTCATTTCTATTATATAATAGAATAAAAACAATGATAGACACGTAAATTCGAGAAAAAGGCTCCACCAGAATCATAATCACATATCTACCTATTTTCAAACATTTTAAAGGAAAAAAAGCAAATTGTCGAAAAAGACAATAAAAGAAGAAAGAAAAAAACCTATATAAAAATAAATAGAGATGTATGTACATAGTAAAATGAAATAATTGGTAAGAAAACCACTAGAAAAGCGTTATAAAGAAAAATCAAAATATGAGGAAAAAGTAATTAAATTGAAATATAAAATATAAGGTGTTAGAAAGAAAAATCAAAATATGAGAATAAAAAAACAGAAATTAAATTTGATATATAAAATTATTATTAGCAATATTGTAAAAAAGATATAAAAAATAATTGAAAAAGAAAACGTTTTAATAAATAAAAATATAAAAAGAAAAAGAAAGGGACTCCAAACAATACTGCATCATCGGCTATTTGTTTATTTTGCTGATCGTCTTGTAATTTGTTTGTATTAATTAATGTTGTATTAAGATCGACAAGTTTGTTTCTCATATCACAAAGATCATTTTTGTAATCGATGAGTTGTGCTTTACTGCCCGTAAGCTCAGTATTGACAAGTTTTTAAACTGATTTGAGTCAATATATATATGGTTCGAAGGTGAAAACAAAGACTTTATATAAAAATTACCAAAAATGGAAATTATAATTATAAAAAAAACAATTATTCACAGAGATCTTAAAGCTTTCGTACGCAAAATTAACGTAGTTTTATAATAAAAGTGATAAAAAGTTTATTTGGGAACTTAATTTGTGAAAAAAAAAGTTGAAAATTGCCCGCCAAAAAAAAACACGTCTAATCAGTAGCACTTGTCATACTTGAATTCATTTATTATAGAAATTAATTTTTTTTTAAACATTTTATTTTATATTTCACTTGTTTTCAAATTAAACACCCAACATGGAGACTACAAAACACAAAAAATTCCACACGTATTCACAGACAGGGAATTTAAGAGTGCCTTAATAAAATTTGCGGGTGTTTTAGGCAAGGGGGCTACGAGTCGGTTCTATAGATAATATAAGTAGGTACTTAATGGGTTTTATGTTGCTCGTTATTTAGTAAACATTGTGTGGCAAGGTTGTTTGCTATTTAGCAAACAATGTCGTTTAGGAGAAAATTTAAATTTAATTTAATTCCGATAGGAATCGGGTTATATGGATGCCAAGCTACTGTTAAATAATATGCTCGTAATAACCCCCTCTACCGAATTGTGAAAAAAAGTGTACAACAAAATTTTTCCCAGTTAAGCCTTTTTTGTATTTAGCGACTGGGCTAAAGCTTTTATTTTTTTAGGATTATTGATTTATAACCTATTTTATTCGGTTAAATAACGCAAGCTTTCATTTTATTTTTTTCAGGTGGATATATTTAAAAATTGGAATCGTTTCAGCATTTAAACATTACTACAATACAATATTATTACTAAATACCTATTAGAGTAGCTATAACAGTTTTTAGAATGATGAACTAAAATTAATAATATTTATCACATATCGTCGGCCGAATGGTTATAGATTCTAAGTCTACTTTTGGCCATAATTGAGATGTTGTCATTTTGTAAAGCAACAAATGCAGGTCAAATTGTTTAAATCTCTTTTATCAAATGTGACTTAGTTGTTGCAGAATTTTCAAACCAACGGAGCTTAATTTAATATTTATTTGTTTTTTTGTTCTCCTGTAAAATAAGTCAAAGTGGACTTAGCAGTTTTAAACATTTAGCCCACGATATGGGATTTAAACGTATCACAAATAAAAACATTAACATCTGCCAAACAAAACCCATTAAGCCATTACCCAGTATAAGATTAACAAATAATAATTATAATGTCGGCAAATTTATTAGATCCCCCGACCAAAAGGGGGAACATTTCAACTGGTCATATGACGCACTCACTAAGCACTCTATCTGGGGTTGATGCCACACCATCAACTCCTAGACATAGCAGTGGAAAAAAGTTGGCGGTTCGGATACAAATGCTTGATGATTCAATTACAATGTTTCAAGTTCAGGTAAGTTCGCTTTTTGTTACATTAAAATCAGTACTTACATATAATATACTTTAGGTACATACTATTATTTTCTTACAAAATTAAACCGATATTCTGCCCAAAAAATTAAGACAGTATACTTTACCGAAGATTTCTGATGCCCTAAATTCGAATCCACATCAAGTAAAGATTCGAATGCAAGAGCCAAAAAGCGTCGGCATGTTTTTTTTGCAAGTCCATAAGAATTTGTCGAAAAAACGACATCGGACTTAGCAAAGTCACCACTAACCCTTCAGCACAAATAATTATATACAAATGTCTCACGCCCATAGAAAAAAGTATCATATGAAACTGAAAATCTACATTTCAACGAGCTTTTAACAAAGCTCTTTTCAAAGAAATAAAGGGTTTTGCAGTAGGAGGTTTCATTTTAATAAAAAAACGAGTATTTTTTAGGAGAAATCAATGGATGTTTATTTCATTGTAAAGAGGAAGGTACATATGCGATTAACAATGAAAAACGATGTCAGCGAAATGGCCGTCACGGCTATGGTTGCAGCACCATATCCTTTTCATGAAATTTTCCATGACCAATTCATCTTCAGTATTGATGCTCATTCATCGGAGGCTACGTTAATAAGCAGAATTGTCGCATTTGGGGCTCGGTAAATCCAAGAATGATTGTTGAAAACCTTCTCCATCCGCAACGTGTCACTGTTTGGTGCGGTTTTTGGGCTGGCGGTGTGATTGAACCATACTTATTCGAAAATGAGCCTGGTGCAACTGTTGCGGTGAATGTATTGCGCTACCAATTTAATTAATGATTTTTTATGGCCGGAATTGGAAGATATTGATGAGGACGACGTTTATTCAACAAGACGGCGCGCTACGTGCCACACAAGCAATAAATCAATCGCAATTTTGCAAGAAAAGTTTCCTGACCGTGTTATTTCTCGAAGAGGTGATCACAATTGGCCACCGAGATTTTGTGATTTAACTAACACCTTTAAACTTTTTTCTTTGGGGCCACGTAAACGAAAAGTTCTATACCAATGCTCCACAATCAAAAGACACCTTAGACCTTAAAGATGGAATTCGTGAAGTTATCGAGGACTTACAGTCGCAAATGTGTGAATTGGTCATGGAAAATTTCATGAAAAGGATATGGTGCTGCAGCCGTAGCCGTGGAGGCCAATTGGCTGTTATCGTTTTCCATTGTATCAATTGTGCCAACTGCATAATGCAGATAATTTATTTTTAACTTTTGACTTTAACTTTCTGTTAGTAAAATCTCTTTTCTTTTTATACAAACCATCATCAAGTATAGATCGTCTTTTTATTTAAAGGGCTCAGACTACTATAGTAAAAATTAAAAAATCAAATCCGTTTTAATCTCGGTAATCTTAAATTTGATTTTGTAAAGGAAAGTATTTTTCGGTTTTACATTTAATAATAAATTTAAGATTGAGATTTGTTCGTTTGGTAAGATTTAGGTGCAAAATTTGAGTGCGTGAAGTTAGCCCTCCCTTTTTTGGAATTTGCTATTTTTGAAAGTTGTTCCAAGTTGTTCCCGATTTGGTCCGCATTGTTCCAAGTTTTTTTTGAAAAATATTCAAAAATTGGGGTTATAGAGCCAAAAAACCGTTTTTGACATAGCCCCCCTTTTTTCGAAAATCAAATTTTTGAAAGTTGTTCCAGATTGTTCTAGTTGTTCTGAACATTGTTCCAAGTTTTTGGACCCCTATGTTCAAAATTTCAAAAGTTATGGGCGAAATTCGAAAAAATTCTAGCCCCCCTTTTTTCGAAATTCTTAATTTTCAAAAGTGTTTCAAAAAGTGTTCTTACCATTGTTCCAAAAACTCAAAATTGTAGGACAAGTATTTTTAAAGATAAAACCTTCCGAACATTTTTTCAAAAATCCAAAAAAACGGCTCTAATATTTTATTTTTTTTTAATGCATTGACTTTTGAAACCTTATGATAAATGCATGTATTGAAAAAAGTTCTGACCTTATATTCTTACTACCAGCTTAAAAACTAACTTTAAAAAAACATCTCCGATTTTGTTAACTTTTCAAAAAGACCCCTGCCCCCCCTTTTCCAAAAATCCAAAAAAAATTTGTTCCAGGTTGTTCTAGGGCTCTTCTAAATTTTTCCAGACTTTCGTTTCTTAAAATTGATTTTTAGTATGAAACATTTCAAAAAAATGCTCCCCTGCCCCCCCTTTTCCAAAAATCCAAAATCTAAAATTTGTTCCAGGTGCAGAATCCCTCAAATCTAATTGTTCCAAAGAATCATCAAAAAATATTGAAAACTGAAGACTTTAAGCCCAAAAAACACTATAAATGAAAATATCTTATTATCCTTGCTCTGGCCCCCCTTTTTAGAAATCCAAAATTCAAAAATTTGTTCCAGGTTGTTCTAGGGCTCTTCTAAATTGTTCCACACTTTCGTTTCTTAAAATTGATTTCTAGAATGCAAAATTTCATTAAAATGCATTTTAAAATGCATTTTAATGGAAAAAATATTTATACAACAGATGAAGTTCTTGATATGCTCAATGGAAGAAATTGGACGACATTGTATAATTTTGTCAAAGCTGCGCTAATGTATAGAAACAAAATTTTAAGAGAAATATTTTAACTCAGACAAATATGTATTAGTTATAATATCAAATTTTTTCGTTGTTTTTTTTTTTTATTTAATAAAAATCTCTAGATTATTTATAAGCACCTAATGCACTATTGTTATTAAAAAAGTATGTTTACATAAAATTGTCAATCTGACAGACGGATTTTCCCATGTCATAAAAGATTTGTAAAAATTCAAAAATGTTAATTATGTATAGAATACTGAATTGCAATAAAATCTTAATTTAATCTAATCTAATCTAATAATAATAATAATAATAATAATAATAATAATAATAATAATAATAATAATAATAATAATAATAATAATAATAATAATAATAATAATAATAATATAATAATAATAATAATAATTTTTTTTTTTTGTTATTATTCATGTATTCTTGTAAACTTTACATTGTTTAAGATTTCCTGCGAAGCCATTGGGCTTGTCTACAGAAGATTGTGTTTCAGGATATTTATTTGTTACAGTAAGTTTTAAAGTGAAAGAACATGTTTTAAAAAGATAGTTTAAATTAAATAGAGAACAAAGCTGAATATGCAATTTATAAATTGTTAAAAGATAGTTAAAAAATTGTATACACTATTCATTAATTAATTGAGTTTAAAAAGAAATGTTTAATGTTTTTTTTCTAGTTTTAAAATTTTGTGTGTTGATAAGTTCTCGAGGCAATTCGTTGATTGTTGACGGCACGCTGTGTTGCAGTTGACGTCTACCATATGTATTGTAATTACTGGGCAATTGATGCATTCCCTGGGCACGTGCGTCGTCTGGTGTTAATCATATGGTCAATTGGGCGAATAAAACGACTATCATCAAAGTACTCCAGTATAAGTGTCATCTTAAAAATTTGATGAACATTAAGAACTTTAAATGTGTTTTCCTCGTTCCGCGAATTACCATAGCTTATTTGTTTAAGTGCTGAGTTTTGAAGTCTTAGAAGCTTATGAATATGAGTAGCTGCTGCGTTCCCCTAGGCAAGTATACCATATCGTAGCTTGGACTCAATGAGGGCATAGTAAACCTGTTTCAATGCAGGAACAGTGGCATGGTAACGCAAATGAGCTAGGCCATATAATCCTCTTTTAAGATCCATGCGCAGCTTGTCGATATGCTTGCTCCATAGAAAATTACAGTCTATGATTACTCCTAGATATTTGTAGCTTTCTACTAATTCGATAGTCTCCTTTGTAGGGTTATTACAGGCATCATTAAACATATATATTCTGCTTTGCGTAGGTTTAAATTGTGGACTTCGGATGTGCATCATTTTCGTCTTAGAAGCATTGATGACTAAACCGTTGTCATGGCACCACTGCATTATCCTCTTCGCCGCCTCAATAGACCTGTTACGGACAACAATCGCTGTATCATCAGCAAAGGCGAATGGAATGCTCTGCTTGAAGACGCGAAGTAGCTCATTTGTGTAAAGAATGAATAGAATTGGTCCAAGTTTCGATCCTTGAGGAACTCCATACAGGACTTCCTTTTTTTCGCTCATTATATCCTTAATTTTGACACAAAGCAGTCTGTTGTGAAGATAATCTCTAAGCCAATCAGCCATTACTCCTCTAATGCCAATCCGTCGTAGTGCTTCCAAAAGGTTTTTTCTGGATAGTGTGACAGAGATGGTTGAAATAGGTTCGAAGGTTTTTCTCGGGTGTATGGGGAATTCCAAACAGCACCGCATCACTCGCTATCCTTTTATTATCGTGTTCCTCAAGTGCGCTTTTGATTTCGTGTACCTTCTTTGAAGTGTTTGACAGTTCAGATTGCCAGGCAGACAGCTTAGTATTGGTATTGGATAATGAAGATTTAAGCTGAGTGATGTCTGATTTAAGTTCGTTAATAACAGTGTTTGAAGTGTTGCTTGAAGATTCAAGTTGTGTGACTCTTGTGTTAATTTCCGAGATATTTGTATTAATTTCTGCAAATTGATTTTGCATGCTAAGAACAAGCTTTTCGTTCTCTTCTTTTAGTTGTGAGGATATTAAAGAGATTATGCACTCACTAATTGCTTTTTTAGTTTCTCATCCATTATTTTCCACATCTTGCCGTCATCTTTGTTGATTTCAGTTGGGAATCCCCAGGAAGTTCCAGGTGAGTTTGGTTGTGAATTAGGTTGGGTGTTTTTGTTTGAGTTGAACCGCTTTTTGATTAGATCTGACATTTAGTATAAGTTATTATTGGTTGTAGGAAAATGTATTACAGACTAAGTTTGACAAGATTTTGGTTCGGGGCAACACGACAAAGAAAACTTTTTTTTTTTTTTCTTTCAATTAATGAAGAATTCAATTAATTCCGCACTAAACACCTCCCAATTAACAGTTTTTGTTAATTTTGATAATTTATGTTATAACTAGAAAAAGAATTTGCCCGCCAAAAAGAAACACGTCTATCCTGTAGCTCTCTTCATACCTTTTTGTCATCATAAGTAAAGAGACTTTGTATTTTTTGTTACTCTAAAATGAACTAATAAAATACATTGATTAGAAAACCTTTTTTTGTATCTGTGTTTATAATTGCCTATTGGGACAAATACATCCCATTCAAAAAACCGGATGGGATACATATATCCCAGCCCTCCCAGCGCCCCCTATGGTTATTTTTGGAACTTTTTTGTTGGCAATATTCTAAAATTAATTTATTTGATCGGATCAATAAAAAATATTTGATGTTAGGTTAACAACGGCATTCCGGGTTGAAAGAGTTACCAATTCAATTTAATATCATTTCTTTTAAACAACTTTGTTTTTAAAAGACCAGGTCTTATGGGCAAAATACTTGCCCTTATATTGGCAAGTTCAACATTCTTTTAAGATATAAATGTTAATATTTAGTTTTTAAGAAATATATTTTCGAAATAAATAACTACCAAAAAAATCGAAAACCGGTTATTTAAAAAACCGTTTTTTACTCCGGTTAAAACCGACAGTTTAAACCGAAGGAAAAAAACCGGAGAAACCGAAAACCCGGTATTTTGTAAAAACCGCCATCCCTAATATTAATACAATCAGTATGCAATTCCTTTTTTGTAAAGGCATTAGTGCGATTCATTTAAAAGAATTAAATAGACAGTGCAGTGTATTTTTTTTAAAGATATTCGTACCATACCTACATACAAAAATCTAAAGCATTTTCTGTGCAGTGCAGTTTTGTAATTCATTTGTGCCAGAATTCAAAAATTAAAACAAGTACAAGGGTGCAGTGCGTTTTTCTAAAAACAAAAAAGAACTGTGCTTCTAAAAAACTAAGAGCCACAGAATTCTTCAGCCTTTAAGAGAAAATACTGAAAAATATTTCAAAATATTGAGCAACTAGTGCAGTGCAAAAACTCCCTTGAGCAAATATCTCTTTTTAAATATAAAAAAAGCATAAACAATTTGAGCTCAATTCCGTGCTAGGTCAAAGCGTTTTCAAAAACTTGAAGACATTTTAGCATTCGGTTTTTAGTATTTGACTTCAAATTGATAGGAGCATTGAATACTGAAAACAAAAATAGTACATAATAACGTACAATTTTGAACAAAATTAGTTAGTAATAAGACAAAAAATGAGAATGTTAAATGAACTTATTTTGATTTTGCCGTACGTGGGCAAATGTATAATAAATAAGGTATAGTTTTCGTAATTTTCAATTTTCTCAAAAACTATAAGCCATAGAATCATCTAGTTTTTAGTGATCGACTATTGAATACGTAAAGATAAACAGGTACTTAATAACATAAAATTTTTAAGAAAAAAAAGTAAATATAACATTTTTGTTGTTGTTTTTCATTTCGAATTTGAAAATAAATATAAAAAAAACTACAGTAGACGCTCGATATAGTGAATCTCGATAGAGTGAACTATCCAGTATAGTGAACACACAAAATTTTATACAGACAACTCTAAATTGTGAACAAAAGGTATCTCGATATAGTGAACTCACATTTCTTTTTCAATATTTAACAAGATTATGCCAGCAGCAATGCGTTTACAGCATTGTGGACCTTTTTTTAAGATATTAATGAAACATTTACAAGAAAAAGCAGTGCAAATAAATTTAAAGTTGAGAAACCATCAAACAGAATTAGTGATTTCATTCTTATTAAAAAAAAAAAAAACAAATTTGTAGCGGGAGCTATGAGGTTTTTCGTTTTTATGAAAAATAACGTTTATTGTATGTTATTTATAATATTATAAAATGTTTATGTTTTTTTTTACCCAATTGAACAGAAATAATAAATAAAAAAAATCATTTTGTATCAAAATCACACTGGAAAGTCTTTTTAGTTTCTCTCTCGAAATAGTGAACAGGCCTGGTTTTAATTACTTCACTATATCGAGCGTCTACTGTATTAATATAAATACAGTAATTTAAATTTGAAATAAAAGAACAAATTCCAATGTTTTCAAAAAGCCATAATACATTATTGTAAGTGTTACCATTGTTTTTTAATAATTTTTTTCTGAATAAAAACCCTAAAATTCGATTATTTTTCTTTTACTAAAAAAATCACCTGCCAGACCTGTTTTTACTTGTTGCAACCTGTTTAGAACGAAATGAAAAAGGAGCCAAGACTGTTGAAATGAATTTTTTTTCAACTTTTTACGCTCACAAAAGTGACGCGTTCAAAAAAACGCAACGTAACCCACCAGCCAAACCATCAAAATATCACTCGAGGTAGTGAGGAGTACAACATATTAAAAAATCATGACTGTTGAAATGAATTTTTTCTCGACGTTGCTAGCTCTCGTACTATTAGATAATTTTACTTTTTTTTTAACACAAAACATTTATTATGCTACATAGAAATCAGACCATTATCAACGCCACTACCAACATTAGCACCTCCACCGAAACCAAAATTTAAAAGAAAAAGCCGCAAACTCTTTTTTTATAATTTTTTTGTCGGTGAGCTTGGCACATTTATAATTTCCAGGTCAAGAATATATATGCATCCAAATCTCTCTGAACCCATAGCTCATTGTTAAATATGATGGATAAATTTTATATATAATACGGCAGTTAAAAAAACAAATTAATCCATTTTTAAAAGTTATTCCCGACGTTTCGTTGGTTATTTTCCAACTTCTTCAAAGGGTATTTTTTTATTGGACTATTGTAATTTACATTTGTAATTTTGATTTTATCAGAAATTTAATAATTTATTGAATTTAACATTTATATTGCACTATTGTATTTTATGGAACGGAAAGATATTAATAAATAAATTAAATAAATAAATTAAAAACAAACACAAAACAAAAATTATCAACTATTATCACAGACTTGTTTACTTAATGACAGCACTGTAACTAAGTCATTAAGTAAACAAGTCTGTGATAATAGTTGATAATTTTTGTTTTGTGTTTGTTTTTAATTTATTTAAAGAATAAATATTTGACTGTTAACTGTTAAAGTCCCATAGCAAGGCAATAAAAATAGCTACAATTTATCTTCTTTGAAGACTTGTAGCAACTATATAATTCGCAGTTGCTCTATGTAGCTCGGATTATATGGAATCTCGATTTATTCGGGAAAATATGCGTCAAGACAAGATGTAATGGTCATCTTCTGATGAGCCCAACCATTACATCGGGGAGAAACGCATATATGAACACTTTTATGCTAGTTTATATTTATTTTCGTGATTTTAAATCATATTTTTTAATTTATTTATTTAATTTATTTATTTATTTATTAATATCTTTCCGTTCCATAAAACACAATAGTGCAATATAAATGCTAAATTCAATAAATTATAAAATTTCTGATAAAATCAAAATTACAAATGTAAATTACAATAGTCCAATAAAAAAATACCCTTTGAAGAAGTTGGAAAATAACCAACGAAACGTCGGGAATAACTTTTAAAAATGGATTAATTTGTTTTATTAATTGCATAAAAAAATAAAAGATCAAAAAGCCCAATTAACATATAAATAATTAATTTAAATATACCCAATTGATCAATTCTTCATAATTATAATACGGCATTTAGCCTGTAAAACAAATTTCTTTTTCTTTAACAAAAAATTTTAACACATATTATACATTTAAAAAAATTTTTGCAGGCAAAAGCTATAGGAAAGGTACTATTTGAGCAGGTTTGCCGTCAGCTTAATCTTCTTGAGGCTGATTATTTCGGTTTGGAATATCAAGAACAAACCTCTCGTACTAAATATTGGTTGGATCTTCTTAAGCCACTCAACCGTCAAGTAGGATTATCGTTAATCGAACCCTTACTTCGGTTTTGTATTAAATTCTATACACCCGATCCTGCACAGTTGGAAGAAGAGTACACGAGGTAAATCATATTCAATAACATAATTTAATCAAATGTTTTTTTTTTAAGTTATTTAACAGTTTATTAGTATACATAGTACATAATATATCGCACGTTTAGAGCAGCTAATATAAAAATTCGAGTTCGTGGAAAACGAACGAGTTGGTGAGAAATGGACTTTATTTAATTTTTAAAGAATGCAATAAAGCCCAAAATGATGATAGTGTTATAAAAATACATAGAAAATATAATTGGTATACGATATAAAAAAAGTCAATCACCGTTTACAGCTTTAACTTGATTTTAAGATTTAAAATATGAGAAGAGAGAATTTATCATTGGATAAATAGTTCATATGAGACGAAATTTAAGTAAATAATACTTAATATTTTTAAAAATGGAAAAGTATTTGTGTTTTTTAATAGCCTTTTCACACCGAAACCAAAACCGGGTTTTCGGCAAAAAGTTTTCAAAAACTTGAAAAGCGTTTACAGTTTACACCAAACATTTACAAGTTTTCGTTTGACACCCACTTATCTCCTGCAAAAAAAACAATAACAACCCAGCAACCATTTGACTGAAGGTTCACATTCTATTCACATTCTATAACACCGCGGGGGTTAATTCCCAATTGAATGGGAATTAACATCCGCGGTGGTTAATTCCACTTTCAAATGGTATTAATCCCAATAAGAAAAAGGCAATAACACCCACGGGTATTAATTCCCACTCAGAAATGGCAGAAATGGTGTCAGCTTTCCTTTACAATAGTAAACAAATAAAAGAAAAAAATAATAATTCTTAATAATATATAACGGGTGATTTTTTAGCTGGTTTTAACTGGTTTTGACAGCTGACGTGTGTTTAGTACCTTGTGTCACTGTCAAACAGCTTCAGTTTGGTTTGCAATTTAACCATGGATCGTCTTACAAATGAACAACAACGCCGAATTTTTGGTGAATGGGCTCTTGGAAAGCTGGTCGAGGATCCGCTTTTTTATCGAAAAATTGTGTTCAGCGATGAGGCTCATTTTTGGTTGAATGGGTACGTAAATAAGCACAATTGCCGCATTTGGAGTGAAGATCAGCCAGAAGCATTGCAACAGCTACCAATGCATCCCGAAAAAGCCACTGTTTGGTGCGGTTTATGGGCCGGCGGCATTATTGGGCCATATTTCTTCAAAGATGATGCGAATCGCAGCGTTACTGTCAATGGTGAACGCTACCGAGCGATGATAACAAACTTTTTTTTGCCCGAAATGGAAGTTCTTGACTTGCATGATATGTGGTTTCAACAAGACGGTGCCACATGCCACACAGCACGCGAAACAATGGCGCAATTGCGAGGCGAGTTTGGTGAACAGTTAATTTCACGTTTCGGGCCGGTCAATTGGCCGCCTAGATCGTGCGATTTGACACCATTAGACTATTTTTTGTGGGGGTATGTCAAGGCTAATGTCTTTAGGGACAAGCCCGCTTCGATTGACGCACTGGAAGCCAACATCCATGCATTCATTCGTGAGATACCGGCCGATATGTGTGAAAGAGTATGCCAAAATTGGACTCAGCGGATGGGCTACCTGAGACGCAGCCGCGGTCAACATTTGCATGAAATTATCTTTAAACATTAAATTGCAAGGTTCAAACTATCGATTCAAATAAATATTTCATTCATTTTTTCGAAGTTTTTGTTTTTTTTTTTTTTTAAAGTTCTAAACCTCTTAAAAAATCACCCGTTATAAAAGAAAGTCGTGTTAGTTATACTATTTATAACTCAATAACGGCTGAACCGATTTGGCTGAAAATTGGTGGGGAGGTAGCTTAGAACCAGGAGACGAACATAGAATACATTTTATCCCGTTTCCGTCGACGTGACATAAAACGTGGTATAACAAAACAGAAAAACGAAAAATTTATCAGTCAAAACATCAATGTTTGTTCCTAATAGCACCGGGATGGTTTAGAAAGTTGTTTGAGTAAAATCCGCCCGCTACAACGGACATTGTCATTAAAATTCATTTTACAAAAAGTGGTTGTCAATGAAAACAACACATTGTTAGACGCTGATTATACGAGTCTTTTTTTCCTTCGTTTCGTCTTTCCTCTTTTTGACAGCTTGGGTGAGGGGTGTAGAAATGTAGGGGAAATGAAGTAACGAAAGCAGGAATGAAAATTTGAAGATTTATTCGGGTTGGACATTGACGTTTAAGGTTTGACAACCGAATAGATATGAGCAGTGAGCAGATGTCAACAAATATCGTAGTTGCTAGAAAAATGATCGATATTCAGGTATCGATTTTAAAATAAAATAAATCGATTAAAAAAATGCAAATAAAATAGTTTTTTTAAATCTTATGCAAAGAATGAAACTTCGAAAATAACACTTCATTGTTGTCTGTGTTCTTTCTAAAAAAAAAAACAGGGTTAGAGTACGATAACTCAGCCGCCTAAAAGTGATAACGGTTTTTGGTAGATGGGTAAAAAAAAGGATTTTTACTTTGAGAGGGGGGGGGGGGGGGTCTATCTCACTCCGTTTAGGAGGTAGGGCAATTTAAGAAAAAAAAATTACTTATAATGACAAAAAAATTATTAAAAAACAACGGCAACACTTACAATAAAGAACTATGCTGATTTTGAAAGCAAAAATTTCTATAACCCTAAATTTAAATTATAATATTTATGTCAATAGTTTTTGAAAACTTCGCATGCCAACTCAAACTTTTAATAAAAAAATGAAAAAAAAAATTTTGACCAATTTTTTTCAAAATTGTGAAATTGGCTTTTTGAAGTCAGTGTACATATTGATTTTGAGTCGAACACAAAAAAACAAAATGGTTTTATGTCTTCTAGTTCTTGAGAAAATTGCCAGTTACTAAATCTACTTTTTTATGAGATTTTTGTTTTTTTTGCTTGCTAACATAAATACAGTGCTAGCACCAAGCATTCCGCCGTATAAACATTGAGGTATATATCTAGGGTCAAAATCAAGCATTTTTTACTATGGGAGGAGGGGTTTGTCTCACCCCGTTTAGAAGGTAGGGGAAGTTTTAGAAAAAAAAATGACTTAGAATGAAAAAAACAACGGCAACACTTACAATAAATTTCAATACCGGTTTCTGTTTTTCAATCCCAAATTTAAATTAAATCATTTATGTCAAAAGTTTTTGAAAAATTCACATGCAAACTCAAATTTTTTATAAAAAAAATGAAAAAAAAAGTTTAAACCAATTTCGGTCTTTTGTGTTTGATTCAGATTTGATATTAACACTGACTACAAAAAGCCAATTTGGCATTTCATTTCACAATTTTGAAAAAAATTGATTTAAACTTTTCTTTTCATTTTTTTTTATCAAAATTTTGAGTTTGCATGTGAATTTTTAAAAAAATTATTGGCATAAATATTTTGATTAAAATTTAGGGTTATAGAACAAATTTCTGGCTTTCAAAATCAGTATAGTAATTTATTGTAAGTGTTGCCATTGTTTTTTAATAATTTTTTTTTTTCATTTCAAGTCATTTTTTCTAAAATTTCCCCTACCTCCTAAACGGGGTGAGATAGACCCCCTCTTTTAATAAAAAATGCTTGTTTTTGACCCCTCTGCAAAAAATCGTTATCAATTTTTGGCGCCATAGTTATCGTACTCGTGCCAAAAAACATAATTCTCTTTGAATAATGACTGGATGGGTTCAAAGGAAATTTGACAAAGAAATCGATTATTTCATGGATAAGAAATAAATATAATAATAAAGTTTTAATATTATTTCACCTTATTTTTGGGTTATGATCGTATATTTCGTTAATGGCTGGACTAAATTTGTCACAGTTTCCAATCTATGCCTAAGTTCTTAAACTCTCGGATCGCCAAAAATTTGTCGAAATACGATAAAAAATAAAGCAAATAGGATGAGTTTTGTTCCATTTTTCAGCGTTTATCGACCAATTTTATCGATGCGTGAGTTACTGAACATAGGCACTGATTTAGTCTTAGGGCCAGTTTGTTCCCAGCTAATCATCTGTGGTCAAGGATTATTGCAACTGGTAAATCTTCAAATCTCGAATCTATAATTTGAAACGTTAATCATCGAATTTGATAATAACCCGATTAAATCAGAACCTTTATTACAGATTTAATCCACTCTGAACAAACGGCCCTAAGTCAAAAACAAGTTTTGATGTGAATTCAACGTATTTGCCCACCAAAATTAAAAAGAAAGAAGAAAACATAGATTTTTCAGTTTCGATAAATTTTATCATCTATTTTTCACGGAATATTTTAACTGCTCATCTCTAGAAGGAAAGCATTTTGCGAAGAACTTATAAACTTTTAATTTCGTGTTGTAAAACAGTTTTTATACTTAAAAAGGCTATATTAATGAACAAAGTGATTAAAAACATTTTTATTTATAACCACTGTTTATTTTCCAATAAATCCACCGCAAAATTTTTGTTCCTCAAAATAACGAAAGAGTCTTCACGAATGAAAAAAAGAACCATGTAATCACGACGATACGTGTCTGTCAAAAAGACGAAGCGAACGAAAAAAAGACTCGTGTAATCAGCGTCTTATTATTGTTTTCGTTGGTGTGGGGGCAGGGCCGGATTGAGACATGCCGAGGCCCCAAGGCAATACTAGCCTCGGGGCCCCCTCCTATTTAAAAAAAATTTATTTTTCTTAAATGAAAATTGCTAAAAAAAATTGTCAATTCAAAATTAATATTTTAAGAAAAAAACCAACGGGAACATTTCCATGTTTCAATCTTTTGTTTTTTGTAATTTTTTTCCTATGTCATTTTTTCCGATTCGAATACTTATATAAATGTTTCTTTAAATTTATTTGATTTCTGCGTCATTAACCTTATTTTCTTTTTATTCTCCCTATCATTCTTTTCTTATTTGTTATTTCATTGTATTTTTCTATCTAAAGCAAATGCAAATGCAATTTTCAATTCGACAATTGCGATTTTAAATTTTAAAATTGTTGTAATTAAACTGGCAATCGTGGTTTTCAATAATACAATCGAAGCTTACATTCTGGTTATAGTGTGCTAATTTTGTATGTACCATAATTTGTTTCCGAAATTCTGTATTCAAAAATTGTGTATTTCAAAATTCGACGACCACAGAATACTTAGGCAATGTTTTTTAATGAGAGATTGTCCTTTTTCCGGGGTTTAAACCTGAGTTAGGCCTGAAACATATTTTCAGTTAATTTAAATCATGCGTCAACTCAACAAATTTGGTGAATTAACTCTTAATAGGTATTTCTTTCAAAAATCTATGGAAACCGAGTTACCACACTATGAAAAAAGGCAATTTTTTAGTGGCGCCATTTTTCGATTTCGTTAGTGAAACCTCGATTTTGTGGCAATTCGATATCGATAAATATTTGACAGCCCAAAGTTAAGCTCAATCCTACACTGAAAAATTATTTTTCAGTTAACTCGGATTCAATTTAAAAAAAAAATACGAATTTCACTCATAGAGTAACTATAGGAACATTGAAAATTACTACTATTTTCTAGATATAACAGAAACGTGAATAAATCTTTATAACTTAAAGTTTGTCTCTTATTTGTCCATTAAAACTTTACAAGCTTCATTGCACGTACGTTCAAGCGAACATTCAATGGTGGTAGTTTTTATTCATGCCTAAAATATAATATTATTTAAAGATCTCATCCTTGAAGATCTGACTATTAGAACAAGCTATAAATTAATCCAGTTGTCCGTGTAAGTCACTTCACTGACCTTTAATTCTATAACATGTAGGTATGAACATAGCTTGACATCTTACCTTAGATTTAAATCGTCAACCTTAAAGCCTTGGTCAAACATAACGCGGGCTGGGGGGGCGGTCTGAACTCGTAGTTATCTGAAGTCAAAGTCGGCGTTCTAGTCTTTTCTACAATTTCTACAACACAAGGTTTTATGGAGTTTTATAAGGTTTTGAAATTTCAGCACAAATGCTCTTCAAAGCTTTAAAAATGAATTCAAATCGGGTGTGCTCATAATGTCCAACAAATTCACGTGGTCATATAAATAGAAATACGATTTTTTGTGGGATTGAGATGCCCTCAAAAAGAATTTGAAATTTTGTAACTAAAGTAGCTCACTTAGCTTTTAAAAACGTAGTTAAATATTATAAAGATATAAAATATAAATTACTAAAATATTCTTCCAAAATTTTAATTTCGCCCGGTTCCAATTGTTTTACTTTCATTTTATTTCGTTTGATATATAAGACACACCTGATAATTTTTTACACTAAAGCTTTGCAAAGTTTCAAAGCCCTGCGTCGCATCTTTTGTGTTTGGGCTGTAACGCCGAAACAAAAAAAAAACCCATTTCAATGTATTCAAATGAGCGTAGCTCAAACACGCTTCAACTGTGAATAGTAACGAGAAATTTCTCAGTTGTTTGTGTTCTGTTAGTTCGCAATAACAAAATTGAGTCACTATTATTTTCAAATTCAATTTATTATTAAAAAACAATTTAAGAAGCAATTTAAATACACCTATCAAAATAGGTAGTGCCGTCGGGGTGACTTCCCGGCCACGTTAAGAATTTCCGGTTGCGAAGCAACAACGAGCCTCGGATACGGACGGATTACTGATGACGAACCAAGCAAACGAAATAAGGACAACGAACTTCGGATCTGTACGTGGAATGTTAGGTCCCTTAATAGGCCACGTGCAGCCGAACAATTAGCGGAAGCCCTAAACTGCTTCAAAGCAGATATTACCAGAAAATGCGATGGGATGGACCGGGGAGACGAAAGCTAAAAGACTGCGATATCTACTATGGTGATTGCTACCGAGTGCAAAAGCAGCGTCTATTTGGGTGCGGATTTGTTGTTGGAACCAGACTCAGGCAAAAGTACGCCCCCACAAAGGAGAAAGACGAAGACACCAAAGACATATTCTACGAGCTTCTGGACAAAACGTATGAGCAATGCCCTAGCTGTGACATTAAAATTGTCCTAGGAGATTTTAATGCCAAGCTAGGAAGAGGAGATATCGTTGGTGGCACAATCGGAAGATACAGCCTGCGCGACGTCACCTCGGACAACGGACTCAGGCTGATCGATTTCGCTGCGGGGCGAGACATTCTGGTAGCAAGTACGCAGTTCCAGTATCTCGATATCCACAAGGGAACATGGAAATCTCCTGATCAATCAATCGTCAACCAGATTGACCACATTGCGATTGTAATGAACTACCTCACCTACTAATCTGTGAGGGATATTGTACAGGCTTCCCTAAGCGTAAGAACTTATAATGGCTAGAGTGCCGATCTCCTCACCTACTAATCTGTGAGGGATATTGTACAGGCTTCCCTAAGCCTAAAAAATTATAATGGCTAGAGTGCCGATCTTAACTGGAACATTAATATTAATAATGAATTTATTTTACAAAATCGTAGCCTATTTATACAAAAAATAGCTTACACACTAAGAACTTAAATATACACTTATATTCAATACAAACGAATTCTTAATATCTAAACATAAAAATATACCAAACATAATAACACAATTTGTATCTGATATTTAGCTGAGTAATTAAATTTACATGCCTATATGTCACATGCCCCTTTGATGACACACAAATATACTCGATCAGACTTCGAGCATAAGTAATGCACATCGCGGAGGACAGTGAACTTAGACGAATTCACTTGACTATTGAAATAATAAACCTCAAGAGGCATTGACCGTATTGAAAGGAGTGGACTTAAATATATGGAGTGGACGTAAATGTAAACTGAGTATATAGTATTACTGCTCGTTGGCTATTGCAATATAACTGTGCCAATGACCTGGGATAAAAATAGAATGTGCTATACAGTTTGGTAGGTAGTGTTTCTGTACTACACGATCGAAGCACGACACTCCTCCAGTATAAGGGATGTCCAAACGTTCCGAGGGGCCAACATTGACTCGGACCACTACCTCGATGTAGCCAAGGTAGGATTGCGGGTATCCCGATCAAAGCCAAAACAAGGAAGTACTGTGAGGAGGTTCAACGTTGGACGGCTCCAATCGGAAGAGATCGGTCCTTCTCCGATCGAGACTCTAATATCCTCTTAAGAAATCCTATGCCGCCAGCATCAAGTATTGAGCACCAGTGGCAATACTGCCAAACGGCTATCAGAGATACCGCCTCTGATGTGCTGGGTTTCACACGGCCAGCACAACGAACCCCCTGGTTCGACGATGAGTGCCGGCAAGCACATGCAGCTAAACAAGAGGCATACAAAGCGGCGCTGCAGAGAAGGACTATATCTGCTCGCGAGCTCTACGAGCAGAAGAGGAGAGTATCAACAGATCAGATCAACAATTCCGCCCACCCGACCTCGACGAAGTAAAGATAGCTATATCTAATCTTAAATCTAACAAAGCTGCTGGAGCTGCCGAAATATTCAAAGCGGCAGGCGATGACATGGTTAGGAGGATGCACCAGCTCATCTGCAAAATATGGTCAGAAGGAAGCATGCCCGATGAATGGAACCTAAGCGTTGTTTCCCCAATCCTCAAAAAAAGGGGACCCTCTGAACTGCGCCAACTACAGAGGCATAAGTCTCCTTAACATCGCCTACAAGATCCTTTCTGCCGTATTATGTGATCGTCTGAAGCCATTCGTTAACAACCTGATAGGTTCATATCAGTGCGGCTTCAGACAAGGAAAGTCCACCATCGACCAAATATTCACTTTGCGGCAGATCTTGGAAAAAACCCAGGAGCTTCAAATCGATACCTACCATCTTTAGGGGCGAACTATAAAGAGCAATGTCTAGTTTTTGCATCCGCCGCTACTAACTCAGACAACGACATCAGCGCTGAAATCAAACGGCGAATAACTCTTACCAATCGCTACTTCTTTGAACTAAGAAGGCAATTGAGTAGCAAGGTCCTCTCTCGAGCAACTAAAGTGTCCCTTTACAAGACACTTATCATCCCGGTCCTTATATATGGCGCAGAGGCATGGACCTTGTCAAAACTAGATGGGAACGCTTTGGGATGTTTCGAGAGGAAAATTCTCCGGGTGATTTTTGGTCCCGTCTGCATAGATGGTGAGTGGAGGAGAAGATACAATCACGAACTGTACGGGCTGTACAGCGAGACTGACCTGGTCAAACGAGTCAAGACGCAACGACTTAGAAAGCTGGGTCATGTAGAGCTAATGGACTCCAATGCTTCCGTCCGTAAAGTCTTCGAATCCAATCCCGAGGGACGGCGCAGTAGAGGAAGACCGCGACTCAGGTGGCGCACACCGGTGGGAGAGGACCTCAATCAACTTGGCGTGCAAAACTGGAGACAGTTAGCTAGGGACGGCGATGGCTGGAGAGGCATGTTGGTTGAGGCCCTGGTCCGTTATGGACTGTAGCGCCAACTTAAGTAAGGTTAATCCAGCTATGTGTGGGGAAAACTTTAAAAGAATACTAAAAAAAAAAAAATTAAAGCAGTGGTATGTGCATAAGAGAGATCCAAACTCTATGGCGATTATTAAAATTGGTTTCCGCTTATGGGAGACTTATTACTATGAATTAAAAGGTTAACCCAAACCAACGCGTAACATTCGGAACGACGACAAAACTTTTGCTTGTAAAAATTATTTACAAGACGATAAATGAGAGTGTTCACACCAAGCAACGTGAATCGTGACGATCGCGATGTGACTAAGGGAAACATATGTATGTAAAATATATTGACAGCCGAAAGTCGCGTTGCGGTCGTTTCGAATGTTTTGCGTTGGTTGCATTTTCTATAAATGCCCCCGAAATGACAAAATATAGGAAGAAATACACGCAAAAAAAAAAATTAATAATGAAAATGAAGAACTAGCTACTGCATGTCATCTATACATTTACACACCGACACCATTAGCAAAAAACTAAAAAAAAACAACCACCGCAAGCCTCCTCCACTCGCCACCATCAAGGCATCGCATCATAAAAAATTCAATTTATACGTCATTCATGCAATTCCTCCGAAAGACAAAAACAACAAATAGTTTTGCCTTTAAGAACTGAGATATATACATATATGTAGATATATTGAAGAGAAATCAAATTTTAAATTAATTAGCAAATAGCAACATGTTGTGGGATCCCATATTAGATCCCACCCTTTAATTTTTGGGTTCCAATGTTTTGTATGGGATGCGACATCTTGGTATTATATTATCTTTGATCGGAGCCTCGGTTGACAGCGGTGTTGTTGTTGATAATAAATATGTAGCGTCTCCAGCAACATTCTCTTTGAATAATATTGCTCTGTTTCCAGAATGTCTACATTTTCCAAGTCTGGTTTGTGTTTTTCTTGTAAACAATGCAAAGCAGGTGCATTTTTTTGTGCAGAAGCGCTGTTAAAATCTGATCTATGATCAAAAGCCCATGTTCTGCATTCCATTTATTGTGAATTCACATGACGAAATTTAATTTAGGTATTCCACAATTCGTTCGAAATGCTTATAGTGAATTCTAATTTCGAACATGAAAATTGATGTTCTGCATTTCGGTTCATTCCCTTTTCTAAACGTTTTCAATCCACATTTTTATGCGTTGTGAAATCGGTGCATTTGCAGATAGTTTTGTATTTCTTGGTACAAAATGTAAGCAAACTTTATGTTTTTGTTCATTAATTTATTATTATTTTCGTAGGAAACATAAGAACATAGGAATAAAAAAATACAAAAATCATCAGAACTATTCATATTTAGGTAGGTATATTCACGCCGGCCGTCGCGTCGCGTCGGGCAGGTTTTTTCTTACAAAATTGTTCGGCTAATTTTTTCTTTCGAGTTCCGCTTTCTTTTTTCCCTTATAAATGCCAATGATATAGAATTAATTTTCATCTTCAGTGTAATTTCACTTTAAAACACAATTAAAAATGGAAGCACCTTGCATTTTGACATTTCGAACTAATTGCGAAATTTTCGAAAACGAACGAATTGTAGAATATGGAATTTCAATTCATGTGAAATTGAAATGCGATTTCAATTCGTTTTCATTCGAAATGCAGAACATGGGCGAAAGAGACGATTTATCAGTTTTTGTTTCGACGTACATTTGTATACAGATGTTCATGCCGATTCATTCCCCCCCAGACAGTTGATCTTGTAGACGACATCTGCTTTCTCCATATTCTCCACTTTACCTTTGATGTTAGTGAAAGGATTAGCTCACAGGGAATTTACAGATTTAAAAGCTATTTTCGTCTTCATCTTATCTCTGATAGGTGCAGTAGTGATACGGTCTGAGAGGTGGGGGATGAAAAGTGCACTCTTGTAAACAGTAACTTGTTGGGCATCATCAAGTTTATTTACTTTTGCCGTTTGTTAGTAGTTTCTGATGAGCTTGTTGACAATTATAGGAGAGAAGGTGTGAAGTACAGGGAGTCACGGATAATTTTTATATTTTTCTCGTGGAAAGAAATATCGCTTGTGTTTAGTGCACGATTGATGAAGTTTTGTGCCGTATTCATTATAATTTGTTTAGGTTGTTTGGAATGGAAATTGAAAAGGTCCGATTGTGATAAGCTTAGCAGTGCATATAGCCAACTAATAAAAAGACCAACAACAAACACTTGGGCAAAGTATAGGCAAAGGTAATATTATCTTTGGTATAGGTGAATTTGTTTTGGAATGGACTTTTTTTTCGCTGTGGTTGCCAGTAAATTTAAATTTAAATGTTTATAACTTTTGCCATATTATTTAATTTGTTTATAGGTAGTGAAATAATTTACTAAAATCATTAATCATAATATGTGAAAAATATAAGCTTTGAATATTGTTTGTAAGTAAATTTGACGTCATATAGTATATTATATAAAAGTGTTTATACTGATGTTTTTATGTATTAATTTATTTTTGTTCATATAAAGGCCTGATGAAGAGCATAAACATGCTCGAAACGTTGCAATAAATAACATCATCTTTTAACTGACCCAGGGCCCACTATAAAGTTTCAAATATCTATAATAACTTCCTCTCATCTACCTGGCTTCCTACTAGAATATCCCCTACGCAAGGAACCGGAGAAACAATTTCGTACCCGCGCCACTGAGTCCTTTTCTGAGTAGGTCGTCCAGGCTACCTGGCTCTCCCAGTTCCGGAAGTGGACCAGTATTGTGGTTCCGTTTTATAGGTTTTTTTTTTTTTGCTTTGTAGAAGTAATTGCAAAGGTATTTGGGATTGTAAACTTCCCATCACTATTCTCTTCCACAGCTATTTTAACATTGGCACGGGGGATGTTCTTCCCTTACTAATACCCAATGTACTTGGAGTGTCATCTTTCATTTGTCTGGGAGGAATTCTCGCATGGCTTACGGTTGACCCCTCTCCTTGAACTGCCCGGTTTTGTAAGTCTATCTTCAGATATCTACTATAGCCCGGTCTCGGATCTTCCATACGAAGATTTCTCTCCATGTGATCCGCATATTCACTCACCGTTACATCCGGAATGTTGAGCTTTTTAAAGTTTTTGTTATATTTTTTGTTTTCGTTGTTTCGGCATAAATTGTTCCCACGAGTAGCTAGAAATTTAATGGTGTCCACCATATGAGAGCTCCGCATAATATGGTAAGGTCTAAGTTACTCTTTGATTTGACCTGGTTTCAAAAGGTACCGTTAGAATATAAGTTAACACGAATACGAATGCTGACGATGCGTCTGGCTCGCTGGAATAAAATTCCATAGAAAAAGAACTAGGTAACAAATACTGTGGGAATATTAGCATTAAGAAATAATGCAAGGTTGCATTTATTCATTTAGTAAGTAAGAAACAAATTAATGTAAATTTATCTTTAAGTCAGTTCATAATTTTATTCCAAACAATAAAGGTCAGAGCAATCTGCTCTGAAGAAAAAATATTTTTTTAAAATAAAGAATTGGTGTTTGATTAACTGGCGCCCAACCTGTGTGGCTTCGAACTATACGCGTTTAATTTGTGCTAACCATTGACATTAATTTACGTGATATTTTGTATCCTGTGCAGAAAAATACGTGTTTGAATTGTGCTAATTATTGCCGTCTTACCGCGTATTACTCTTAATTTGTGCAAAAAACAAAATACGTGTTTGAATTGTACTAACCATTGCCGTCTTACCGCGTATTACTCTTAACTTGGGCAAAAAATTGCAACTTCATAAGCGAGTGACAAAAGCACATCCAAAAAAAGAGGCCCCCCAGTAAGCCGATAACCAAGGACAAAAAGGAGCAGTCAACTGCAGCCGCTTGGATTAGGAATAGAACCACCAGAAATAATAAAAATTTGTTAATCAGCATGAATCAACAATTCATCATATTATTTTAAGTTTATTGAATAATAAAAACAAAATTTTTTACTACTAGAAGAATAGCGAAATAAAAAATTTTTACAAGCAATTTACAAAAATAAAGCTATCAGGAAAAACAAATGATACAAAATTAAAATTATTGAAAGAAATTTCTTATTGTGAAAAAAAACTAAGTACAAAATAATAAAAAGTGATTTCATTCTTTTTAAAGAATTAGAATAAAACTACAATTTTAGCAAAAATACCTTTTTAAGTTCATTAAAATTTTAAATCGTATGTTAAGAAAAAATTTTGGGAAAATTTTCATTTCATCTGTATTTTTAAAGTGTAAACATTTTTGTGCCTTTGATTGTTTCCACCCTTTTTCTTCAATATTTTGCTAATTCTTATTTTATTACCTTCATTTTAATAATTTAATTTTAATGATTTAAATAATTTTATTACTAGACTAGTAAGCGCAACTCTTCATATCCAGGGAAGACAGATTTTCAATTCTATTATGAAACCTGCAGCCGACATAAACAATGATATAGATCAACCCACTAATCTAGCAGATAATAATCTGAATGATTTAGATAAAATACCCGACGTGGTAAAAAGTTTGAGGGAATTTTCCGGACAAAACACATGAATTTAATTCATGGAAAAAAAGCATCGACAGAATTCTTAAAATTTATGAGCACCTTAAAGGTACTCCAAGATACTACGGTATCTTATCTGTCATAAGAAATAAGATAACAGGACATGCTGACGGGGTACTCGAGTCCTATAATTACGGTGACCATCCGTTCATTATAATAATGAACAGTTCAGTATTTGAAGATAATGTTCATTATGAATTATTTGTTTAACAAAAACACATACAATGAAAATGAAATATGTTAATATGGATTTTTTTTTTTGTAAGTCTTGTTTTAAAATTTAAGTTTTATGCAAACAAAGACTGAACTTCTTATTTCTGTACATTCATTTTTAAGTAGATATTTTTTTAATTAAATGGAATAATTTAAAATTTAATTGAATTTTGTTGCCCTTTTCACATGTTCATTATTTGAAATTCTAAAATATGGTCACCGTACCTATAATACACCCCTTAATTGGGAAAAAATATCAAAATGCCTTACTTTGCATTATGCAGATAAGAGGGACTTAGACACCCTCGAATACCAGATGACTACTTTGGTTCAAGGTAATAACACGGTTCCTGAATTTTATCAAGTCGTGTATCATCATTTGTCTTTGATCCTCAATAGATTAGGATCAATTGAAATGAGTCAGGATTCTATGAACAACATGACTCAGTGCTACCGTGACAAAGCTTTAGACACCTTTGTCAGGGGCCTAAAAGGAGATCTTCCTCGGTTACTCAGTATCAGAGAACCAGCAGATCTTCCCCAGGCTTTACATTTATGCCTTAAGCTGCAAAATGTAGACTTAAGAGCACAACATGCTAATAATTCACAAAGTTCTAGCAGAAAATGCATCAACAAGCACCTCCTGTTCCTCCTAGAAGAGAAAACTTTCAAAACCCTACACCAATACCGGCTCCCAGACGTGAGTTTTATCCTCACTTACTGCATAACCCACGTACTCCTCAACCCCCGCAGTTTGATAGGGACGTGAAATACCAACCAAGATATCAACAGCATCAGCAGCCAAAAATCCCACCAAATCAACGACCTCTTCCACCGAAACCGATGTTTATTGGTTACTCTCTTAAAACTCAAAAGATGAACTACCAAAATAGACCAAGGAATCAACAATTTACTCAAAAACGTCAACATTCGCAACAAATGCACCCACCACAAAAGATGCAGCGCATCTACTTACTCAAGCAGGTGATGACGAAAAATCTATGGAAGAATATGAAGCAGAAATTGCAAAGGAAGACCAAGAGTACGATGAATCCCTTGAAGAATATGTTGACCAAGAGGAGAACAACAACTTAGAACAACCAGAAGAACTAGACGACATTTATTTTTTAGATTAAAGTCCTCTTCGCTTCCCTTTTTCGAACACATTTCCAGAAGCGGAGAGATTCTTAAATTCCTTGTTGACACTGGGTCGAATAAGAATTATATTCAGCCCCGTCATATAAAAAATCACATTCTTAATGAAAATCATTTCTATGCTAACTCTGTTGGAGGTAGCATCAAGATAGCACACCACTCACTTATTCAAATGTTTGGCCCTCAAACTGATAAAATAAAATTCTTCATCCTCCCCAGCCTAATCTCATTCGACGGCATTATAGGACATGACACTCTTAAACAACTAAATGCAATCATCCATACAAAGAAGAATCATATGTCCCTTCAGCCTAGTTCCACTCACCCAAGAATTTCAATTCCTCTTCCAGAATTTATCAACAATATAAATATAAGAACTTTGACATCTGTCATAAAGTGAGAAAGTCAGAGTTTTGTGCGGTCCTCTTTTTTAATAAATTTTTAAGTTTAAAAAACAATAAAATTTGGTCCTAAAGCTGTTGAAACCGTCATTGAACTTAACTTGCGTAATAAAGGCACTTTTATTTTGTTCGCTTGCACTTTGAAGTCACGTAATTTTAAACTTTTGTCTGCGACACATCTCAACTTCGAACCGTTAATTATTTTGCATATGCGGTTAAAGCGAGGAATAAAAGATACCTCCCCAGAACATCTGGTGCAACGAGTAACTGCAATGCAGAACTACTGTCAACTGTTGGAGCGACAACTTGACGTCCTTACGCGTAAAAACTATGAAAATTCTGTTGTGGTGCATTTTCCGGCAGAAGGGAAGACCGATAAAGTTGACTTTGCCAAACAAACTTGTAGGGGTATTCTTCATCTCCAAGAAAATGCAGAGTTACCAATAAAAAGTGCACAAGAATTCACGAACAACAATAGTGGAGATAGTGGTCTACGATTTTTTGACAGTTCCAATAATAACATTACCAGCGCGATGACAGCGCCACCTTTTAGTCAAAATATTCAACCTGGATCCAGCGTACAGCGGAGTCATCATCATAAACAATGTTAGGATAGCGTTGCCGTCTGCCAAGTAATTTTAAATTTAAAAATTTTATGTTATAATGTATCTGGACTTAAAAACAAATTAACAATTCCAGATTTTTTTAAGTTTATATTGAAATTTGGTATAATTATCTTGTTTGAAACCTTTCTTGAAGAAACCCATGAAACACAATTTGTGAAATTTTTCAAGGATTTTAATACTAAAATTTATTCCGGCCACCCGAAGTAGTGTTTTTGGTAGAGCGAGTGGTGGTTTGCTGTTAGCTGTACGATGTAATTTAAAAAATTTTATGA
The DNA here is from genome assembly GCA_929447395.1 of Epistrophe grossulariae. Lineage (NCBI taxonomy): Eukaryota > Metazoa > Arthropoda > Insecta > Diptera > Syrphidae > Epistrophe > Epistrophe grossulariae. The sequence goes on from OV839567.1 coordinate 62,889,994, forward strand.
GCATAAAATCAATAGGAAATAAGACTGTTATAATGTTAAATCATGGGCATGATGAGTATTACATTCTTCCAACCTATTTGAACTGCACAAATTGGAATAACGATTTTGATGAACTTCAAACCTTTCTAAGTGAAATTGATCTTCAGAATATTTTAATATTAGGTGATCTAAATGCAAGAATAGGCGGATTTCAAAACTCAGCTTCTCTGATGAACAACACATCGCATATTTTTGATAATTTGAGAAACTCTTTGGATGTAATTGTAAACAGTGGTGGCAGACGATTAATGGAATTGGTTGAGGACTTCGGTTTTATGGTTTTGAATGGAATTACCAAAAGCGATAGTAAAGGTGAATTAACATTCGTCTCAGGACAGGGTTGTTCCTTAATAGATTATTGTGTAGCAAGAGGCGATTGGCTTAATATTATAGAAGATTTTGAGGTACAACCTGCAACTTATTCAGCCCACCTTCCAATTGTGACATCCCTTAAATTTCAAAACTTTAGTTCTGCGTCGAGCAATCCAATCCGAAAATACAAATGGGTATACAAGCAGATAGATGTTTACAAGCAAAGACTTGATTTGCAATTGAATTGCCTGTCTACTCAAGTGTCCTGGACCAGTGAGCAGTTGGCTGTTGAAATAATAGGAGTAATTAAGCGGTCAGTCATGCCATCCAATAGGAACAAAACTTTTTTTTCTGAGTGGTATGACTGGGAGTGTATAAATCTTCGGAAAAAATCGTTCACACTGCTTAAACTCTTTAGGAAAACCAAGTCCGATTTTTTTTAAATCCCTCTATCTGGATGCTAATAAAACATATAAAAAAATATGCAAAAACAAACAAAAAACTTTCTTCGTAAGGACTGTAAGGACTCAAAGTCATTTTGGTATAAAGTAAGATTGTTGGGTGGCTGCAAAAAAAATACAGCAACTACAATAAATGTGGATTTACTCGCTAACCATTTCAGAGAACTTCTTAACCCTTCATCAAATCCACAAGTTTTCCAATATGCCCTACCATTGATTTATGTTTCAGAACTTGATGGCCCTATTACAATAACTGAAAAGCGGCAGGGCTAGATGGAATTCCAGCCGAATTTTATAAATACCCTACACCGTCGTTCTTAAATCTTCTTCTTGTTTTTTTTAATAAGCTTCTCGAAGAAAATGAAATACCTCAGTTATTCTTGAAGTCACAGATCTGTCCTATTTTTAAAAAAGGGGATCCAACCACTCCATCAAATTATAGGGGTATCTCGATTCTTCCTTGTTTGAGAAAAATATTTACACAAATTCTTTACAGCAGACTTATGAGGTGGGTAGAAGGCAACAAACTGCTTAGCATTTTCCAAGCTGGTTTTCGCGTTGGTCTCTCAACCGTGGATCAAATATTTGCTCTCTCCAATATAGCTAAAAGATTCATCGAAAATAAACAAAAACTCTATGCTTTTTTTATAGATTTTAGGGCAGCATTTGATACTGTCAACAGGAATTCACTTCTATATAAACTTTCAACTCAAGGTATATCTACGAAATTTTTAAGATTATATAAAGCCCTGCTCTCCAATACTTGCGCTGCGGTGTCGAATGGCAGTTCCAACTCCGCTTTCTTTAAAACGGATGCCGGGGTTCCCCAAGGTTGTCCCCTAAGCCCTTTAATGTTCGCTCTGTTTATTGATGATGTTTCCCGTGAGTTACCAGGTGGCGTTAGGTTCGGTAATCTGCTTATCAAGGTTCTGCTTTATGCGGACGATCTCGTTGTTTTGTCAGACAACCCCACCACCCTACAGCTACAAATTAATAAATTGAAAAGTTTTTGCGATATATGGGACCCGAAAATAAATACCTCAAAATCAAAAATTATGATTTTTGAAAGCACCCATCGAAGGAGAAACCCTCTAGAGGTATGGTCATTGGATAGGGAGCCTATAGAGCTGGTTAACCAGTATAAGTATTTAGGTGTTCTATTTACCAGCAATTTAGATTTCCGTCTTCATGTTAAAGAAAAATGCCTGTCGGCAAAAACTGCAATAAACATTATTTGGAACAAAATCTTCTGTAATAAGTACATAGACATTTCAGCTAAATTTAGAGTTTTTGATGCAACTATTAACTCATGCTTATGTTATGCCAGCCAAGTATTTGGTTACTTAAACTTAGATGAATTTGAAGTTGTGCAACGTTTCTTTTTTAAAAGAATTTTTAAGCTTCCAAACTCCACCCCAACATATGCCATTCACGTAGAATCAGGCTTGCCTCCAATTTTTTTAAAAAACCTCAAATCTAATGCAGATTATATAGTCAAAGTCATGCAAAGATCAAATGAAAACCTCCATAGGCAATTTGATTGATTTATAGAGAGCTCAATCACACCCTCTTTATAAACAACTATTTTCATAGAAGGCTCTCTGTAAATCAAATCAGTACACTGTTTAAAGTAAGAACTGAGATGTTAGATTTAAATTACAAACCGCACAGAAATGGTAATTCTATCTGTAAACTCTGTAACCTTAATGAAATCGAAGATGTCAACCATTTTTTGGCCGTTTGTCCAATTCTACAAGAACTGCGAAGACTTTATTTTACAAAGAGCTTTCTCACTCACCAGGAAGTGAAGCAAATTTTAAACGGAGAGTGCGGTTGGAATGACCTATACAGTTTTATTAATCATGCCTTAGGTTATCGTAAGAGTTTTTTGGATTAAACTTTAAATGACTAAAAATAATTCCATTTATGTAATCTTAAGTTTTTAATGTATCACATTCATGTAAATATTTTTATTTTAAGTTTTTTTCTTTTTTTTATTTATTTATTTTTTTATTAAATTATCACGAAAATTAAACTTTCTGTATTTAAACACTCGTTAATGTCAATTTCAGGCAGACGGCAGATATTTTTTGCCATGCTAATGTTCTTTTATATCTTTACAATGTAAATATTTCGAGTTATTTGGTAATAAAGAATTTATGATAATAATAATAATAATAAATATAAGAACTGATCACATGACTAAAAATCAATGTACAAAACTTATAAATATTATTCGTAAATGTCCGAATCTTTTTTCTGAACCAAATGAAAAATTGACCTACACTACAACGGTAAAAGGAGAAATTTGAACTACAACTCGGGATCCCGTGTACTCTAAATCGTATCCTAATCCCATGGCACTCAAGAATGAAGTCGAAAAAGAGATTCAAAAACTATTAGGAGATGGTATTATAAGGCCATCAAAATCACCCTATAATTCTCCGGTTTGGGTAGTCCCCAAAAAAATGGACGCCTCAGGAGAAAAGAAATTTCGCATGGTAATTGATTACCGTAAGTTAAACACTTTAACCATAGCCGACAAATACCCGATCCCTGAAATTTATGAAATTCTTGCAAATCTAAGTAAGAACCAATGGTTTTCTATAGTAGACTTGAAAAGTGGTTTTCATCAGATCCCACTAAAGGAATCTGATATAGAAAAAACTGCCTTTTCGGTAAACAACGGCAAGTTTGAATTCACCCGCTTTCCATTTGGTCTCAAAAACGCTCCATCTATTTTTCAGAGAGCTTTAGATGACATCTTAAGAGATCTTATTGGAAAATGTTGTTATGTCTATATTGATGACATTGTGATCTTTGGCAAAGACGAAGACGAACACTTCACAAATCTCCAAAAAGTCTTCAACACATTAGAGAAAGCAAATATGACAATCCAACTGGACAAATGTAAATTTTTCCAAGAACAAATTGAATTTTTAGGTTTTGTTATCGGAAGGGATGGTATAAAAACTAATCCAAAAAAAGTTCAAGCAATTGTCGACCGACCTATTCCCAAAAATCTAGAAGAGCTTCGATCCCCTCGGAATGTCGGGATACTATCGCCGTTTTGTAAAAGACTACGCAAAATTAGCGAAACCCCTGACATCCCTTTTAAAAGGGGAATACGGACATGTGTCCAAGAATATGTCAAAGAAAAAACTTATTCAACTAGATCAAGAAGCCATTGAAGCATTCAATAAATTAAAAAATTCTCTTGTTTCTGCGGAAGTCATTCTTCAATACCCAGACTTTGGAAAAAGCTTTCAACTTATACAACGGATGCCTCCGACTACGCCATCGGTGCAGTCCTTTCACAAGACGACAAGCCAATAACTTTTCTTTCTAGAACGTTGAGCAAATCAGAAGAAGATTATGCCACCAACGAAAAGGAAATGTTGGCAATAATTTGGTCACTTAACTCTCTTAGAAATTTCCTATACGGATCGCGCAAGGTTAACATTTTTACGGACCACCAACCCCTTACTTATGCACTTAGTAACAAAAATACAAACTCCAAAATGAAGAGATGGAAAGCCATTTTGGAGGAATACAACTACGAGCTAAAATATAAACCCTGGAAGGAAAATATCGTTGCAGACTCCCTCTCTAGACCTCCGAAAATAGAAATTAATTCAATGACCCCAACAGAATACAGTGCTGACAGCTCAGCGCAAAATTTAATTCCCTCCGTTGAAATCCCTATAAATATGTATCTTCCGAACTCAACTTCTACTAAAAATAGGAAACGAAAATAGCTATCAAATTAAGAACCCATTTGACAATTACACTCGACATATCCTAATTCGACCAGACTACTCAAAAACTGACATTATTGATATCTTTAAAAGGTACCTTAACCCGAACAAGAAGAGAAAATCCTAAAAATACACCGAATTCAAATGTTTGAGAACTTCTATTTTCCTAAAATGGCTTTAAAAATCAAAGCCCTAGTTAACCGCTGTATAACTTGCAAAGATAACAAATATGATAGGCATCCTAACAAACCATTTTTAAATCCGACACCAATTCCTAACTACCCCGGACACACACTGCATGTCGACATTTTTTCCACGGAAAAATGTCTCGTCCTTACTGCAGTAGACAACTTTACTAATTTATGCGGACGATCTCGTTGTTTTGTCAGACAACCCCACCACCCTACAACTACAAATTAATAAATTGAAAAGTTTTTGCGATATATGGGACCCGAAAATAAATACCTCAAAATCAAAAATTATGATTTTTGAAAGCACCCATCGAAGGAGAAACCCTCTAGAGGTATGGTCATTGGATAGGGAGCCTATAGAGCTGGTTAACCAGTATAAGTATTTAGGTGTTCTATTTACCAGCAATTTAGATTTCCGTCTTCATGTTAAAGAAAAATGCCTGTCGGCAAAAACTGCAATAAACATTATTTGGAACAAAATCTTCTGTAATAAGTACATAGACATTTCAGCTAAATTTAGAGTTTTTGATGCAACTATTAACTCATGCTTATGTTATGCCAGCCAAGTATTTGGTTACTTAAACTTAGATGAATTTGAAGTTGTGCAACGTTTCTTTTTTAAAAGAATTTTTAAGCTTCCAAACTCCACCCCAACATATGCCATTCACGTAGAATCAGGCTTGCCTCCAATTTTTTTAAAAAACCTCAAATCTAATGCAGATTATATAGTCAAAGTCATGCAAAGATCAAATGAAAACCTCCATAGGCAATTTATGGAGATTGCACTCCAAAGGCAACTGTCTCCGTTCATAGAATGGTATGAATTAGCAAATGTTCATGGGTTTAATTTAAATCTTAATGCTACTCCTCATTCAAATTGGCAATGTAGGTTTTACGAATGTATTGCGATGGTCGATGACTCCCTCTATCTGAAATCCTTGAATAGGGCTCAAACTTCCCCAAGTAGATTGATTTATAGAGAGCTCAATCACACCCTCTTTATAAACAACTATTTTCATAGAAGGCTCTCTGTAAATCAAATCAGTACACTGTTTAAAGTAAGAACTGAGATGTTAGATTTAAATTACAAACCGCACAGAAATGGTAATTCTATCTGTAAACTCTGTAACCTTAATGAAATCGAAGATGTCAACCATTTTTTGGCCGTTTGTCCAATTCTACAAGAACTGCGAAGACTTTATTTTACAAAGAGCTTTCTCACTCACCAGGAAGTGAAGCAAATTTTAAACGGAGAGTGCGGTTGGAATGACCTATACAGTTTTATTAATCATGCCTTAGGTTATCGTAAGAGTTTTTTGGATTAAACTTTAAAGTTTTTAATGTATCACATTCATGTAAATATTTTTATTTTAAGTTTTTTTCTTTTTTTTATTTATTTATTTTTTTATTAAATTATCACGAAAATTAAACTTTCTGTATTTAAACACTCGTTAATGTCAATTTCAGGCAGACGGCAGATATTTTTTGCCATGCTAATGTTCTTTTATATCTTTACAATGTAAATATTTCGAGTTATTTGGTAATAAAGAATTTATGATAATAATAATAATAATAAATATAAGAACTGATCACATCACTAAAAATCAATGTACAAAACTTATAAATATTATTCGTAAATGTCCGAATCTTTTTTCTGAACCAAATGAAAAATTGACCTACACTACAACGGTAAAAGGAGAAATTTGAACTACAACTCGGGATCCCGTGTACTCTAAATCGTATCCTAATCCCATGGCACTCAAGAATGAAGTCGAAAAAGAGATTCAAAAACTATTAGGAGATGGTATTATAAGGCCATCAAAATCACCCTATAATTCTCCGGTTTGGGTAGTCCCCAAAAAAATGGACGCCTCAGGAGAAAAGAAATTTCGCATGGTAATTGATTACCGTAAGTTAAACACTTTAACCATAGCCGACAAATACCCGATCCCTGAAATTTATGAAATTCTTACAAATCTAAGTAAGAACCAATGGTTTTCTATAGTAGACTTGAAAAGTGGTTTTCATCAGATCCCACTAAAGGAATCTGATATAGAAAAAACTGCCTTTTCGGTAAACAACGGCAAGTTTGAATTCACCCGCTTTCCATTTGGTCTCAAAAACGCTCCATCTATTTTTCAGAGAGCTTTAGATGACATCTTAAGAGATCTTATTGGAAAATGTTGTTATGTCTATATTGATGACATTGTGATCTTTGGCAAAGACGAAGACGAACACTTCACAAATCTCCAAAAAGTCTTCAACACATTAGAGAAAGCAAATATGACAATCCAACTAGACAAATGTAAATTTTTCCAAGAACAAATTGAATTTTTAGGTTTTGTTATCGGAAGGGATGGTATAAAAACTAATCCAAAAAAAGTTCAAGCAATTGTCGACCGACCTATTCCCAAAAATCTAGAAGAGCTTCGATCCCCTCGGAATGTCGGGATACTATCGCCGTTTTGTAAAAGACTACGCAAAATTAGCGAAACCCCTGACATCCCTTTTAAAAGGGGAATACGGACATGTGTCCAAGAATATGTCAAAGAAAAAACTTATTCAACTAGATCAAGAAGCCATTGAAGCATTCAATAAATTAAAAAATTCTCTTGTTTCTGCGGAAGTCATTCTTCAATACCCAGACTTTGGAAAAAGCTTTCAACTTATACAACGGATGCCTCCGACTACGCCATCGGTGCAGTCCTTTCACAAGACGACAAGCCAATAACTTTTCTTTCTAGAACGTTGAGCAAATCAGAAGAAGATTATGCCACCAACGAAAAGGAAATGTTGGCAATAATTTGGTCACTTAACTCTCTTAGAAATTTCCTATACGGATCGCGCAAGGTTAACATTTTTACGGACCACCAACCCCTTACTTATGCACTTAGTAACAAAAATACAAACTCCAAAATGAAGAGATGGAAAGCCATTTTGGAGGAATACAACTACGAGCTAAAATATAAACCCTGGAAGGAAAATATCGTTGCAGACCCCCTCTCTAGACCTCCGAAAATAGAAATTAATTCAATGACCCCAACAGAATACAGTGCTGACAGCTCAGCGCAAAATTTAATTCCCTCCGTTGAAATCCCTATAAATATGTATCTTCCGAAATCAACTTCTACTAAAAATAGGAAACGAAAATAGCTATCAAATTAAGAACCCATTTGACAATTACACTCGACATATCCTAATTCGACCAGACTACTCAAAAACTGACATTATTGATATCTTTAAAAGGTACCTTAACCCGAACAAGAAGAGAAAATCCTAAAAATACACCGACGTGCTCACCGCAATGCTGATGAAAACCGAATTCAAATGTTTGAGAACTTCTATTTTCCTAAAATGGCTTCAAAAATCAAAGCCCTAGTTAACCGCTGTATAACTTGCAAAGATAACAAATATGATAGGCATCCTAACAAACCATTTTTAAATCCGACACCAATTCCTAACTACCCCGGACACACACTGCATGTCGACATTTTTTCCACGGAAAAATGTCTCGTCCTTACTGCAGTAGACAACTTTACTAAATTTGCCCAGGCTAAAATAATTTCATCAAGATCAATCGAAGACATAAGACGATCCTTACGAGACATACTATTTTTCTTCTGCGTACCCGAAGTAGTTGTAATAGACAACAAAAAGCTCTCAATTCAGCTTCAATAACTTCAATGTTAGAAGATGACCTCCAGATCAAAATCTTCAAAACTCCACCATAAAAAAGTGAAGTAAACGGGCAAGTTTTCACTCTACTCTATCAGAAATAATGAGATGCTTAAAATCGGATGGACCTTCACGGTCCTTTGAAGAACTTTTAGAACGAGCTGTCAACGAATACAAATTTACCATACATTCAACAACAAACAAAAACCTATCGAACTATTCTATGGAAGAATACCTAGGTTAAACCCCGAAGAATTCGAAAAAACCCGACAAATCAACCTAGACAAACTCAAAACTAAACAAGAAAAAGACACTACATACCACAACAAAAAGAAAGAACCTATAAAAGATTATGAAATAGGCCAAGTTGTTTATGTATAAAATAACAAACTAAACTGACTAGTAGATATAGACAAGAAATTGTAAAAGAAAATAAGAACTCCACAATATTAACTGAATCTGGAAAAGTAGTCCACAAAAGTAACATAAGAAATTAATTATTCTTTTTTTTTCAGATGTACTTTTTACATTTGCCAAGCTGAAATTCAAATCATGGACTTTTCAAATTCAGAAATCGTTTCTTTACATACAGAACGGTCATTTTAAGTTAATTCATGTTATTAATCTTGACCAGTACGATCAATTCCTTTCCGACATATCACCAATCCTTAACCTAGAAACAACCCAAAACCAAACCATTTTTCCCTTACTATCACACGAAATTCAACAAATCCGCAATTTTTTACATAACCTTAAAACTAAAAGTAAACGCTCTTTAGATTTCATAGGCAAAGGTTGGAAATGGATTGCTGGCAATCCAGATCATGATGATTTTATAACAATAAAAGAAAAAATTACAGATGTTTTGAAAAATAATAATAAACAAGTTATATTAACGAGTTATACAATGAACGAAATAATAACATTACAAAAATCCGAAATGAAATCCAAAATTTACTTAAAGATAAAAATTTTGAAATCATTACAAATCTTAAATACAGTATTAAAATTGTAAAAGAAGAATTAGAGAACATAATCTAAGCCATTCATTGGGCTAAACAAGGAACAATAATTAACTCTTTCATATTGTCAAAAAACGAAATAGATTTAGCCACTAAAATATTTAATGAACAACAAGTGCCTTTCACAACAATAGAAGAAGCCTTAGATTTCGCAGAAATTAAAATTAGAAGTAATAGTTTATCAATCCTTTATATAATAAATATTCCCTTAACAAACAAACAAATATACGAAAATCTATTAATAAAACCAATAAAAAAGAAAAATATTGTAACTGAAATTTTATATGATGTAGTTTTAAGAAATAATGAGCTATTGTATGGAACAACAAAAAAATGTAAAACATTTAATAATCTATCAATTTGTAACTTTAAAAATATTGTAAATATTACAAACGACTCTTGCATTCCCAATTTGTTAAAAAGTCTACCAGCTACCTGCAATACAGTTAATAATCACCACATGCCAACCATAGACGAAATAACACCAGATGTAATATTGCTAAATCAGTTTATCGGAACTCTTGAATTCGACAATACGACTCACAATTTAAACGGAACATTTTTAGTCAAATTCCGGAACATGACCATCAACCTGAATGGAATCCCACATATCTCCAAAGAAACTTCTATAATAAAACCCCTTCCAGCAATATTCCAAACAAATCCTAAGGAAAAAGAATACCGTGAATTACTCTCGCTAGAAATGATGAAGGATCTTCATATTAACAACACTAAAAAAATTCATCTCCTGCAAGAAGAGAATAATCATAATCAAATAACCACATATTCCTTCATTTCCGTCCTTGGATTCTTTTTCATAATATTGTTCTTATGGAAGATCTTGCCAAAACGTCACAACACGAAAATCGTACTAAAACAGCCAACACCAGAAGCCAATGGACCAGTAGCAATTGTGGATAAATTTCCTATGCTTGAGATGAACTCTATCCAAAATCTAAGCAACCCTAAGTTCAATAACCTGCCATACTTCTGACGACCGATGACGATCGTTTCTAAGAGGGGAAGAGTTAACACGAATACGAATGCTGACGATGCGTCTGGCTCGCTGGAATAAAATTCCATAGAAAAACAACTAGGTAACAAATACTGTGGGAATATTAGCATTAAGAAATAATGCAAGGTTGCATTTACTCATTTAGTAAGTAAGAAACAAATTAATGTAAATTTATCTTTGAGTCAGTTCATAATTTTATTCCAAACAATAAAGGTCAGAGCAACCTAACTTATATACCCGCTGGCTCAAACCATCCAATAGACACTTCACTTTACACCCTGGATTAAGGAAGTCAGTTCTTAATTCGAAACTCCTCAAAATCGCCCCAACATGAACCTTTGAAACTTAAGCCTTCGCACCACTTCAAGGTGACTGCCTCGCGAAGGACCTTCGAGTCATATTTGATAGCAAGTTATCTGCTGACTTTGTTGAAAGAGAATTACTGCCTTTGCCTTTTTTGCTATCATGACTCATTTTTCAGGTGATATATTCGATATTGGTCGTTTATTCATAAGTTAAATTGCAGTTTTGTATACCTAAATGCTTTAGCGTTCACCTTCGTTTTATTTTTATGACTTTTATATTGGAAATTAATTAATTTCGTTACAAACTATAAAAACACTATATCACTCAAATTTAAACTCTTTAAACTTTATTTGTGTAGGTATCTTTTTTGTCTTCAAATAAAACGCGACTTAGCGACGGGAAGCTTACAATGCAATGATAATACCGCAGCTTTAATGGCAAGCTATATTGTTCAAGCATCGTGCGGTGACTTTGTATCTGAAGATTACCCTGACCACACATATTTATCATCGCATCGATTTGTGCCGCATCAAGATACTCTTATGCAAATAAAAATTATGGAGAATCACAAAAAGCACACGTAAGTAAACTTTAAAAAAATATAATTTCACAACTACATAAATGTATATTTAAGTAGTTAAGAAAAAGTGCTCCAAATAGATTTAAAATTTATCCACGAAGATCCATATGGATCATCCCATGAAAATAAAACGATACGGATATTATAAAACAACAGTGTTGTATGCTCATATCTTTTTTTGTTATGTCTGTTTATTTTTCATGTAGATACTGGCCCAAAATTTTATACAGTTCTCGTTTAAGCAATAAACCTGACTCTAGCTAAAGCAGTCCTTTATTTAAAAATTCTTGTTTAAATTTGTCTTAATTTTAAACACTTTAAACAACTCTTCTAACAAAAGAACCTGTTTAACAAAACGTCAGCAAACTTTTGTGAAACATGCCTAATTTTGACAGCTGAATAAATAAAACAGAACGAAAAATAAAAAAAAAAAACAAAAAGAACCCAATCTGTAATTTTGCCGAGCTATAGTAAAGTAAAAATAGTTAAAATAGTGAAAATACTAAATAAAAAAGTGAAATAAAAGTTAATATAGTGAATACTTGCAATATTTCATAAAAAAACATAAAACAACATGAGGTGCTCCGTTAAATCGTGTAAAAACACCTATAATATGGAGTTTTCAAATTTTCCTTTTCACGGGCTGATTGTGTCTCATATTCCACATAACGTAATGTGAAGTGATGTTTTTAGGTTAATACATTATCTGAGAATATTTTTCAATTGATATTTCGTAGCATTTTGCTATAAAAAAGCAAATTGTTTGAAAATAAAAATACACTTCAATCACGGGAATAAGCTGAACCCGATCTGTGAAAATTGAAATTCTCGTCCAGGGTAGCATTAGTTTTTGTTGGTGATGGCAAGGCGCTCAAATCCATTGAGCGCCCGTAGTGCAGAGTAATTTTACTTACTTTATGTGGAATATGAGACACAGCTTACCTGTGAAATGAACAAAAATTACACTGCTTGTTATAGGTGTTTTTAAATATAGGTGTTTTAGATATAGGTATGTGGTTGCATGTGGTTGCAACAAGCAGACACAATAAAATGATCACGTCTAGGCGAACTAACAAATGACAATAAAACAAACGTATCTAATGACTGAGACAGAACGAGAAAGAAAAAGGGTAACTTGATCGATAAGTGAGACGGACGGAACAAGTGGCAGTAGAGTGGCAGTCAATATTTAAGAATTAACTTCATCGCGTTAAATAATGAAAATCATTTAAGATTAGTTAGGTTTAAGAGAATTATTAGTGAATAAAAAGTGGATTACAAATGTAAATAATTTACTTTTCATTTTATATACAAAGGTATATTTAACGCAGCACCGCGTGTAGTTTCCTATTTTTGTACATTTTTGTATTGCATGTAATCACTTTAATTACTTTTATATCACTTGTTTCTTTAATTTACTAAGCTTTTTTACTATTTTAACAATTTAAAATTTCAAAACAATCCTAAAACAAAACAGATCAAAATTCCTTTGGGTGCCCCAGCATTTAGCTGTCTAACTGCACGTCTTCCCTGTGTGGATGCATTTTATGTTTGTGTAACTCACACTCACAGTGATAATTTCCTACAAATAAAGCATACTTTAAAAAGATAGAGAAGCGTTTTGCAGGTTTTAAAGTTTGAAGACCTCTTTAACGCTAAAGTATACTTTATGTCGTTTAAAATTTATTATATATAATATATAAGTTATTATTTAGAGCCGACTCACATTTTAAAGTAGATTTAGAGCCGAGTTAAAATGTTTAAAATTTTGCGCCACTGCTTTTTTCTTTACACTACAGTTTGCACTACCTAACCATTTGCAAAACTAAAAAGCAATCTCCCGGATAATCGTAACATACTGGTGGAGAATCTATCTCTCGTAAGAGAAAGAGTGAGCATCTACGTGCCAAATCTGATTCGATAAAGAGACTTTCAAATCCGCTTTCATCTCAGGCTCCAGGATCCAATTTGGATGCATCACCAGCATATGTCAAGATGCTTTTCCTCGATTAGAGTGGGTCACACAGTGATTTGAAATGAGATTTGAATGCCATAGTAACAGCATAGCACTCACTTTTTTTCATTGTAAATCAATTGTTTCTCCTCTACAACACGGTTTCTTAAAAGGTCCACCACGACTAACCTAACCCAATTTGTCTCCATGACACTCTTGGCACTGGAATAAAGGTAATAATGACGTTATAACTTATAACTACTGATTTTAGTACTCCCTACTCACCGTACCAGTTACGGCCATTTCAACCCAATGTGTCGAATGTTACGTTCAGCCAACACAGTACAAGATTTATTCGATTTTTCCCTTAGTTCCCCATCCCTCCTCTCCTTAATCCCTCTAAAACTTCGTTATTTATTTTTTTTTTTTCTCGTTTAAACTTATTTTTTAATTATATTGTGTTTTTAATTTTTAGTTTTTTAAATTATTAAATAAATAAATAAATTTAAACATAGTGACATAATACCTCTGTTCATTTACTTCAAATAAGTTCTGTCAAAATTAATATAAAAAATAAATTAGCAGTTTTAGGAAATGAAAAACAGAACTAATAAGTCTCTACGTTCTTTTTCTGCGTCTCCAGTAAATATTATTGGTTTAGAGGGACTTTGAGTGAAACAAGTTATCTAGGTCAAAGGAGAATGGGAAAATTTGGCCCAGCTCCAATAAGAACACCCTTTATATCAAATATAGGTACGTAATCATACATTATTTATCAGTTAACCGTTTGCCTAAATTCGCTGTGTTTCGGAAGTTATTAATTTTTAGTAAAATGAGTTTCAGGTTTCCAAATCTCTGTTTTCATTAATTTCCTTTAATATTTTGTGGTTTCTTTTTGTTTACTTATGTAAAATAATAAATAAATCATTAATCAGTACATTATCAGTTAAGTTTAAGTCAAAATATATAATGTCAGTGTAGTATTAATTTACTAAATTATACGAAAAAATTGATTTTTTTTTACACTTAACGCCTCCTCCTTATGTTTATTATTATCTGACCCAGCTTATATGGTAGGTTTTAGTGATAAAACAAAAATAATATGTGAAAGAAAACTTTATTTAAAAATTTCGAAATACGTAATTTTTTTAAATCGGAATTTCAATAGGGTAAATTAGGGTAAACAATGAAAAAGGTCTAGATTCTATTTTCTACACCAAAAAAGATAGAGAATTGATTTTTCTTGTAATCGATAGACTTTTTAATAAAAAAAAAAATGTATGCATACAAAAGAAAAATCTAGAAAATCTAGAACTCGAGATAAAATCCTTTGAAAGCAACAAAATCAGGGTAATATTTTCTAGAAACAAGTTTTATTGTTTTGATAAGCAAATAATTAAATAAAAGACCCGTATTTGCAAAATTTTCGATTTAAGCTTATTTCTTGGGTAAGTGCATTTATTTACAATATATATTTTTTTTCATCAATTTTTGTAGGACTGCATGATTTTTATTTATTAAAAAGATCTATCGATTACAAGAAAAATTAATACTCTATCTTACAAGAAAAATTAATACTCTATCTTTTTTTCGAAAATAGAATCTACACCTTTTTCATTGTTTACCCTACTTTACTCTACGGAATTTCCCATTTAAAAAAAATCACGTATTTTGAAATTTTTAAATAAAGTTTTCTTTCACATAATATTTTTGTTATTTTTGTTTTATCACTAAAACCTACCATATACGCTGGGTCAGATAATAATAAACATAAAGAGGAGGCGTTAATGTGTTTAAAAATTAATTTTTTCGTATAGTTTAATTAATTAATATTACACTGACATTATATATTTTGACGATAACTTAACTGATAATGTACTGATTAATGATTTATTTATTATTTTACATAAGTAAACAAAAAGAAACCACAAAATATTAAAGGAAATTAATGAAAACAGAGATTTGGAAACCTGAAACTCATTTTACTAAAAATTAATTAACTTCCGCCACACAGCGAATTTAGGCAAACGGTTAACTGGTAAATAATGTATGAATACGTACCTATATATGATGTAAAGGTCGTTCTTATTGGAGCTGGGCCAGCGCTCCATACATTTTTGCCCATTGTCCTCTGTTTGGGGTAAGACAACAAATGTTTTTACAAACAGAAAATTATATATATATGTACCCGCTACTGATATAAATATGTTACGCTTTACAAACAGAAAAAACTTTTTTTATTTTTTATTCAAGTGGCCAATCACCAGCCGAAGCAGATATGAATTTACTAGAAACAGCAAGACGTTGTGAACTCTACGGTATGAAGATGCACTCAGCAAAGGACATCGAGGGAGTCCCTTTAAATTTATCCGTTGCTCATATGGGTGTTGCGGTATTTCAAGGGATCACGCGCATCAATATATTTTCTTGGGCAAAAATTAGGAAAATTTCCTTCAAGCGAAAGCGATTTCTCATAAAATTACACCCAGAAGGATATGTAAGTGTAAGACTTTTAATAAAAAAAATCAAGATACAAAATAGCAATTTTATTTTTTTTAGGGTTATTATAAAGACACTGTTGAATTCTATTTTGATGGTCGAAACGAATGCAAAAACTTTTGGAAAAAGTGTGTTGAAAACCACGGTTTTTTCCGTTGTGTCTCCGTAATGAATCTACCGCGAAGAAAAAACAGAGTTTTGTCAAGAGGAAGCTCATTTCGGTAATTCAATAAATTACTTAATTAAAAGATTTAAGTTTGTAAGATAGACACTTGCCTCGTATATTTATAGGTACAGCGGCAAAACACAGAAACAGATAATAGAATTCGTCAGAGAAAACTATGTTAAAAGACAGAATTTTCAAAGGTTTGTTTTGAATAAAATTTACTTTATAAGGGTTTTTTTTTGTGTGATTACACACTTGCAGTTAGTCTGTCAAGCTGTCGCACCATCATATAAATATTGAACAAAGATAATATATGTAATAACAAGATGTCGCATCCAGTACAAAAACAAGGGAACCTTAAATTTAACGCTCTAAGGGGGCTCGAGCCCCTCCCCCTAAGCGAAATTACATTTTACGCTAAGATTTATTTATAATAATATCGAAGTATATTTTTATTTATTTTTATTTATATCTAGGTATATCTACATAATACATATTGTAACGTTTTACCAAGGGTTCGTAATAGATAAAACTTAGGGCCAGTTTCACAGTGCATACTTAACTAAATAAGTGGTACTTAATTTTCCCATTCATGGACTTAAGACGTAGTTTTAAGGTCTGAGTAAGTGGAACTTAAGTGGCCAATATGGGAGACTTAAGTGTCACTTATTCCGATAAGTTTACACTGTGAAATTGGGCATTAGTTTTCCATATCTGGAACTTTAGTGACACTTACTTTACAATGAAACTGGCCCTTATTTACTTTCTCTAAAACTTCCACTTATTTATTTCGTAAATAAAACACTTCACTTTCTTACAACCAAACAATTTATTATTCAACACTCAAATATACCGAAACTAATTTCCGAAACAATATACTTATCTCTTATCAAAAACAACTTTACTCTTTCACTATTAAAAACAAACTGTGCCCTCTGTTCGCCAGACAGGCGCTTTTGTACTTATTACATAGGTTCCCGAAACTACTTGAACATTCCATAGAAGAAGCTTTTCGATGTTTTGAGCTTTGAACTACTTATTGTCGGCTGAGTTCTATATTGTTCAATAGACCAATTTTGGCGAAATTTAGTTAAATATGCAGTCATACTAATTTGCTTTCGTTTGGTGAAATCCGTTTTGTTCTACTTCTTTTCGTTTTCAAGTTATAGAGATTCATTTTGTTCAATAAACCATTTTTCTTACAACTTTGAATGTATTTTTTGTTCAATAAACCACTAAAAAAAATTTTTGTATTGTATTGGACAAAATTCAATACACTTGAAAGAGAAGCATTTTTTTTTATTTTGTTTAATGTCAACAAAAGTGGGTATTGCCTTTTGGTGCCTTTTAAAGATTGTAGATATATTCGATATCAGAAAAGAGATATTCTAGCAATGAATTACAAAACCAATCAAAGCGGCTACAAATATAAGAAATTCAACCCAAAATTTAAAAGCATTTTTAACATAAAGTTAACAAAATAAAAGAAGATCTTCAGGCAATGCTTCTTTATTATGTGTAATGTTCAACGTTTTTACAAAAACATTTATTTTTTATATCCACTTATATATGTTTTCCAAACAAAATAATTTTGACTAAATATGACAAATATTCAAAAAAAAATATTTATAATCCTAAAATAAATAATTTTAAAGTCACACATCAGCTGGTGTGACGGGGTTTGGAGTGTTGTTCAAAGGCATCATATATTGCCAAACTCTGTTTTGAAGCTTGTATTTTATAAATGTATTATTGAATATAGTTTTAATTCTTCACATGAATATTTTATACACAGTTTGAAATGTCTACTACTCACTTTGAATAAAAAAAAAATATATTGTAAATTGTTTAATAACATACCTAGTACATAAAACCAAATATAAGACGTGAGTTATCAATTATCATAGAATTAAGAAGGAACCCTGACCCTTTCAATCATTGATATTTTTCAAAAATATCATCTACCTTTTAAAAACATTTAAAAGTTTAAAACCGACCAAAAATTCACGTGGAACATTCATCATTTTTCACAAATAAATCAATATTTATGAATCTAGTTACATTTATCTGACGTAAAATTTCAACTTGCTCTGTTTTTTTTAATTTGGAAGCTTTATGTTAAGTTATTCAAACAATTTCCATGATTTAGGTTCGATTATTTTTAATCTGTCAGAGACCTGAAAGAAACAAAAAACACTCCTTGGTTATGAAATGAATTTAGTTCATTTTTTTATTTTTCAAATTTTTAGTTTGAAATAGTAAAATAGGTAACAGAATTTGGTGAAAATATTAATTCCATTCTCCTTTTTTAGTTCACCATATCCTCAGGGATTACACGGATTTCTTTGTCATGATTTCTTGGACAAGATTTTAAGATATCGGCCCACTGTATGTGTCCACCCCTTAAGGTGGGAGGGGCAAATTAAAAAAAAATACTGAAAATAGAAAATTAATATAAAAACACAAAGGCAACACCTACAATATCAGTCACTTATTCTTTAATTGAGTTTTTAAATTAGGTTATTTTAGTGCTTAGTTTTTGAATAAATGATTTTTAAACTATAAATTTTTCGAATAAGATTCAAATAAAATTCGAAATTCAGATAATTTATGCAAAAACTAAGCAGTTAAATAACTTCATTTAAAAACATGCATAAAGAATGAATTCCTGTCTTTAAAAAAAACTATAACATAATTTTGTAAGTGTTGCAGTTATGTTTTAATATTCATTTTTTATTTTAGAAATTTTTTTTAATTTGCCCCTCCCATCTAAAGTGGTGAACCAATAGACTGGGCCAATATCTTAAATTCATGTCCATATAATGTACCAACAATGAAAAATATTTATGCTTTTATCACAAAATGGACAGTTTTGGAATTAAGTCGCCCAACTACATAGAAAAGTAATACCCTCAACTCTTCTGATTGGTTTATTTCGAAAATGGTTATTTGCATGAAAAAAGTATATTTATCTTTTTTGTAGAAAATATTTCAAGCTACAAATAAGTCTTTAGCATTTTTTTTTTACAACTTACAATTTGGGAATTATTCGTGAAAAACCATTTGAAAACCTCGTAAAATTGTTGGCTGCGCTTATATCGATGGGGAATTTTGACAGTTTCTCAAGAATCCTTCGATTCTTTTTTAATTGGGCTGTTTTTATGGCTTCATTGACTGGACTACTTCTACAAGTGAAAATAAAGAAATCCTTTAAAGAATCAATTTTTGTTCATACCTACTCATATAAAAGTACCTACCTACATATGTATGTACGTACATACATAAATAAAAATTATTGTTCAACCAACACAAAAATCCTCAAAAGACTATTAATATCATAAAGAAAAAAAAAAATTAAAATCCATTTACTGAAACAAAAACAACAAAAATGTGCTTGCACCACCGACCACCCAAAAGGATAAAGCAAAATAATTTAAAAAAAATCCGCCACCAACAAGACTACCCTTATCATTCCTTCGCTTCAAAACATTACATAATACATATGTATATTCATACGTCAATCTACATATATTCAAAGAACAACAAGAAGAAAGCAGTATATTGCGATATTGTTAAGAGAATGCAATTTCAAATTGAATCCAGAGAGCATCTTTGCTCTCGCTTCCAAAGCAACACTTAGCTTAGCAACCAGTGCAGTGGCGAATGGCGACTGGTGGGTTATCGAACAGGTGGTGCACTTTACTTGCTCACTAAGGGTGAGCAATTCATCGAACACTATTAGGTTTATAGCTTCGTAAACCTATTCATCAACGTATATTAGTGCTGATTTGCGAGCGCTCTCAAAAGTTAATAGTGGTCCTGACCAATATTAAGTTGAGAGCAAAACCTATTGGAGGATATCAGAAGTAACTTCGAAACTTTTCGAAATCACAATGTAGAACCATTGAATAATTACAAATAGAAGTGGACACTGAGGGTGGTATTCATCGAACACTATTAGGTTAATAGCTTCGTAAACCTATTCATCAATGCATATTAGTGCTGATTTGCGAGCGCTCTCAAAAGTTAATAGTGGTTCTGACCACTATTAAGTTAAGAGCAAAACCTATCGGAGGATATCAGAAGTAACTTCGAAACTTTTCGAAATCACAATGTAGAACGCAATAATTTCACCTCCAGACAGAAATGCTCCAAACTCTTCCTACCTGAATGCTCAGCTGATAAATCTAAATTATTGTTAAATCTTGACAGAAAAAACTTACTTATTATTTTCAAAATAAGTTTTAAATTTGTTGATACATTGTATGCACAGTAAAAATCTGTTTTGTTTTATTTCAATTAATAGCAAAAGGAAAACAACTGAAATGAAAACCGACGTTAACAATGACATGTTCGAAAGAGGTACGCTCACGATTCACAATCGTCTTTGGCTTGTTCGAAAGGGGTACGTTCATCAGGTCCAAACACTAATATTTCGAAATATCTACTTAGCGAAACCCAGAACCTATTAGAGCTTGGTGAATAGGACCCAAAAAATTAAAACTAATAGACTCTTAACTTTAATACGGCTATTAGTACGCTCGATGAATACCACCCTGAGAAACTTGAAACGCCATCGTTGTTTTCGTGGTCATTATCGGCAACATAATAAAATATTAAATTGTTGTTTGGTTGCGAAATGCGCTAAGCAGATTCAAAACCTATGTACATACATACGGTGGAAGTGTTTTTTATTTGTCATGAACAACAAACAACAACAAGAATGCCATTGAAGGTCAACTGAAAGCGTTCGGTAGTATAGGTAGGTAGGTAGATACATCAAGGGTTGCTTTTGCAACCTTCTCAATTAAGGAAGGTGACGTGTGACAATAAATGATGTTTGTGTGTTTTTATTTTTGTAATTATTATCTTCAGTTTGATATTTTCTATTTTGCTTTCAGATTTGTAGATCTAAATCCCATATAGGTAGGCACAGGTACATACCTGTCTAAGGTTACCTATTTAAACGTTTCTTTCACGGTTGCTCAAAGGTTTATTAAATGATTGTTAAAATTTTAAGTTTTTAACTATCGTCAGAATAGCTAATTTCTTAGTTTTAAGTATTTAATATTATTGAATCATGTGTTAATGTTGAAGGGTAAAATATTTTGCTTGAACGGAGATTTAAACAGGTTGTTTTGCCTAAGATACGACAAAAGGCTAGGGCTAGTAAGCAGGTTGGATCAAGGCAAGACAAAATTTGTATGGGCGGAGAGCTAAGCCGAGAGGGTAATTTTCCAACAAAAATCATGACACAGTGTCATGCTATACTACTGTGAAAAGCCCTGAATACACTTAGGTATATAGTCTCAAAAGAAATTGACTAAAAAAATCAAATTTATAACAATTTTGTTAATATAAAGATAAATAGATACTGTTTTTTACAACCCAGCGCCGCCAGGCCATTGCCTCTCGCTTCCGGTGGGCAAACTTTGGGCACCCAGAGATTGAAGTCGCACACGAATCGTGTTAATTCATGTCCACTTTTAATTGCGGTTCTTCTTAAAAATGGTTAACATACATATTTTATTATTAATGATCATGAATAATATTTTTAACGAATAGGTACGAGTATATTACGTATATTGATGATGAAAATGTGGAAGAAGGCAATATTGTTGAGCAAAACCGTTGGTGTTGAACCGTAGATCCAAATAGGATACTGAGAATAATGAACATACATTATGTAAGTGGCAATAGATGCAAACGTTTTAGAAAGAAACGAAAATCTTGTCGCCAATAAATTGAGTCTGTCTGGCTAAAAAAATGCTTTTTTATGGTTTTAGGAACAAAATACCTAAGTAAAAACCATTCTGAAATGTGTCTTTGCTTTCGTTGCATCAGTGATAATTTCAATAATTGTAAAAAATTCTACTAACTTATTAATTAAACTTACGAGTATTATTAAAATTATAAAAATGGCTATAACAATGTAAAAATAAAAAAAAACTCTCGCGTTAACAGATTTGTTTTACCTAACGATTATCGTCGTGAAATATGGTTACCAAATTCTGGGAAGAGTTTCTCAGAAAAACTTATTTGCGACGAAAAAATTTATATATGTGCGGATCATTTTGACAAAAAAAAATTTAAGTCTGGGAGCTTTCCGTGCATGCACAAATAGAGAGGCTTGTCCGTTCCCATACAATCAAAATAAAAGTGTAGTGTGTTTTAAAAGAAATCACAAATTACACAGTTGTTATAGATGTTATTTTGGCATTATTTAAACACGTTTTGTGGTTCAAATGCAAATGGCAGTACCTTCATATTTATTCGTTTGCGTAAGATCAGATTACATTTTTTTGCTCCTGGTATTATGCCTCAGAATTGTGGCCCTGCATCCACTCCCAAAATTTGCTATCTGCACTTTAAAAAACTCTTGACAGTATCTTTTTGAAAATTCATTCAAGTGAAACCCCAATTTTTTCTCCTGAACAAATTTGATTTTTTTTGCGAAAAAATATATGTACAGTCGACTCTCCCTAAGTAAAATTTTCACGGGATACCAAGATTTGTTCGAGTAAGAGAGAGTTTTGGAAAAATTCGAGTTATAGAGAAAAAAAACATATTTTTATTTTAAAAGGTTTATTTAATAAATAAAGGTTAATATACATATGTATTAAAGCAACCAACAACATAAAGAAAAGGATAATAATCCTTTTTTGTTTTTGCGTTGTAACTGTTTAAAAACTGTATCTTTTTATAGAGGTACCAGGGTTATGAATAGGAAGAAACGCAAAGAGCTGACGATGATGGTTCACGCGATGCTACACATATATACATATGTACCTATTAAGGTTTTGATGGTTCGTAGTTATACTATACCCAAATACGAATTTAGAAGAGGTAATGGTTTTTTATTTTGTTTTGTTCTAAACAAAATTCGACTTAAGGCCCGGTGCGCCTTTGCGTCTTACAGTACTCACAAATAAATTGAGTAGTGCACACACACGTGCGGTGACGCTGCGGGAAAAAAACTCGCAGGTTTCCGCGAGACCGCTGCGTCACCGCAGACGCTTTTGCGTCTTTCAGTACATTGTTTGTTATGGAGCAGTGCACACCTGCGTCATTTTGCCGCAAATTAAATTTGGTAGAAAGATTTCAAAAATGGAAGAATTTGATATCGAATTATTTATAGGTGAAATAAAAAAATGTCCAGAAATATGGAATATTGCTTCGGAGCCATACCATGACTGGCAAAAGAAAAGATATATAAAATACTCCTTTTATTAGCCAATGATAAACAAATGGATGTTTAACATGCGTCATTTTGCCGCAAATTAAATTTGGTAGAAAGATTTCAAAAATGGAAGAATTTGATATCGAATTATTTATAGGTGAAATAAAAAAGTGTCCAGAAATATGGAATATTGCTTCGGAGCCATACCATGACTGGCAAAAGAAAAGATATATAAAATACTCCTTTTATTAGCCAATGATAAACAAATGGATGTTTAACCAAATAACGTCCTTTCTTTTTAAGATCAGAGTTTTTATCCACTAGTTAAGCAAAAATTACTCGTTTCTTTTTATAAACCTCTATTGCTGCAAGCCAACCGCGATTTGCAGATTGAGTCCAGCGAGAAAAACCCGCATGAGTGCACTGAACGATTGCGGCACCGCAGCGGCACCGCAGCGGCACCGCTGCGTCACCGCGGCGTCAAAAAAACGCATGTGTGCACCGGGCCTAAGGGGTGAAAAAAGATGCCAGTTATCGAGAAAATGTGTTCGAGTTAAAGAGAGTTCGACTTACAGGTAGTTCGACTTAGAGAATGGTTTTTGTATGGAAAATTGAAGGGAATGATAAAATATGGCGAAAAGGTTCGAATTAGAGAGAAATTCGACTTAGAGAGAGTACGACTTAGGGCGAGTCGACTATATATTTATAATTATTTATTAACAAAATAATATTTTTTTCAAAACTTTACGTTATTAAGTAATATTTTTACGTTATTAAGTAATATTTTTACGTTATTAAGTAATATTTTTGTTTGTAATATTCGAATCTCTAATTAATTTCTAGTCAAATACTAAAAACCGGATGCCTAAGGGTCTGTTTCACAATGTCTGATTAAAGTGCCAATTAAGCTACATGGAACTTATTCGACAGTTAACAACCTCATTTACGTTTCACAATGTCTGAATACGTCTAATTGGCAATTAAAGTTCTAAGTATTTTACTGGCAAGATGGAGTGCCGATTAGAAAATTAAACTAACAATTAAAAATTCAAAATTTTCTTCACTAACACTCACACTTCAATTCAATACACAATTACCTCTTATTATTCACATCTCTTTGAAACAGTCCTCTCGACACTTTTAACATATACAATAAGATGACCCACCATGAAAAACTAACTATTTGATGATTATAAATATTTTTTCTTCAATGTTTGACATGAGTCAAATTCTATTTGTCTGGAAAACTGGAATAACGAACGAATAGCTAATTGATCATTGTGAAACGCAAAGTTTTTTAATGGGAGGATTTAATTTTAGGATCAATTAAATGTCGGATAACTAATTAGAAATTTACTCAGAGATTGTGAAACAGACCCTAAATGTCTTTTAATTTTTAAGAAAATTGAAAATAACGAAATCTACTATACTTCTTAATTAGTAGAAAATATGTAATAGGATTCTTGAAGCAACAAAATAACAGATGGATGTCGAATTTAAGAAAACTTACTTTTGTTATTTTGAATTTTCTCAAAAACTAGAAAACATTTTGACATATGGTTTTTAATGTTTGACTAAAAACTGATTGGAGCATTGAATATAAAATACAAAACTACTACTTAAATAACATAAAATTTTGAGCAAAATAACATTGAACACAATTTTTTTTAATTTTTTTCAAAAATTTAAGTTTAAAAATTAATTTTTAAAAAACTGTTCACTCAAACAACTTAATTTAAAAAGAAAATGAAAGAAGAAAGCTTTGGCTTTATAAAAGTGTATTGCATGGCATTAGGTGTATTTTATTCATTGCTGGATAGCCAGCGTAGCACAAGTCTGAATAAAAAGATCACTCACTCTATACGTTCATTTGAATAATTGAAAGCTCTATCGTCAGCACAGCCATCTTCTTTTTTACTGACTTTTTTTTCGCCAGCAATCAGATTGTTTTTGTTTGCCAAGCGAAATTTTGCTGCGCTGGCTATGCAGCAATGAATAAAACACACATACTGTAGTTGTTACCGTTGTTTTTAATGATTTTGTTCTATTTTAATTTGATTTTTTAGAAAATTTCCCCTCCCACCTAAACGGGGGGTAATAGACCCCCGCCACCCATACGATATTTTTCTTGTCTCAACTCAACCTACACGCTCTTTTAGCTTTTTGTCACACCTTAGGTTAATCACCCTATGTATTGTATACCTACATAAAATCAATGTCAATATAGAAACAAAATTGTAGAAAAAACAATAAAATAAAAAATATATCGGTTTTTAAAAACAAAATTGTGTTTCCATAGAAAAAAATTAGGTATAAAAGTTTCTCTTCTTTGATCTTCCAAAAATGATGAGCTTACAAAAAATATTTATTAAACTTATTTTTCAATGGGTAAGGTACCTATACCAACCAACATTATGTATACCTATCTACATATAGGTACCTACCTATCTACACAATTAGAATTACACATTTTGAATCTTTAAAATCTCATAGATAGGTAGGTAGGTACAAAACTTTAAAATTAGGATTAAGAAAAGTTCATACCATTGATTTCCGGCCATCTAGCGGCGATCTAATCCGGTGTCCCTTCTATTTGTAATTATTCAATGGTAGAACGCAATAATTTAATGTTATATCTTGAGAGGAAAAACTTACTTATGATTATTATTTTCAAAATAAGTTTTAAATTTTTTGATACATTGTATGCGCAGTAAAAATCTGTTTTATTTTATTTCAATTAATAGCAAAAGGAAAACAACTGAAATTAAAACCGACGTTGACAATGACATTTTCGAAAGAGGTACGCTCACGATTCACAATCGTCTTTGGCATGTTCGAAAGGGGTACGTTCATCAGGTCCAAACACTAATATTTCGAATTATCGACTTAGCGAAACCCAGAACCTATTAGAGCTTGGTGAATAGGACCCAAAAATTTAAAACTAATAGACTCTTAACTTTAATACTGCAATTAGTATGCTCGATGAATACCTTAAGGGTGGTAAGGGTGGAGATTGCAGAATATTTCATGCAAAACCAATATACTTAAAACTATACATAACTAATGCTTCTTCGCATTAAATCGACCAATGGCCGAAAATCCCACACAACAGAAAAAAATCCTCCGAAAAAAAATCTTCCCATAAAAATCCCTCAGTCGAATTCACGAACCATCTTAACGAATATATTAAATGCACGAACCATTGCACGACGAATTTTGTCAAACATCGGGTGCTCTCGGTAATCTTCTTACCACTTCCGGAAAAAAGTCGTAATAGATTTCAAGAAAAAAGTCAAGTAGATTGAGAAAAATCGAAGTAGATTTCAAAATGGACTTTTTTATATAAATTTAATCTAATTAAACGAAAAATAACTAAAAACAAAAACTGACTCTCAGACTTCATATAAACTACCTGTTTATATAACACTTATTAAAACTATTTAGCAAAAAAAGCATACCTACGTTATTTAACTTCATTTTCACATGCATATTTTGTATGTATGTATTTACATGGTTTTATAACAAAAAAAAAACTTAGAACAAAAAATTCTCTCAGGCTCCATTTTTGGTTACAATTATGTTATTTTGTTTTTTTGTTTTATAAAGCCTAGTACGATGCTGATGCGAAACGAAATTTTTCTGTGATCTCCAAACAGACAACGAAACGCTTGCGAAAACACAACGGAAAATATCCTTGGAGAGTTTCACTAATTCCAAAAACAAAATCAAACATAAACGCAAAAAATCAGAGAAGCCCATGATGTAAGAAAATGATAAACAAAAAAAAAAACACAAATAAAACACAAATGTCATTTTTCCGCACACAATAAATAGTCTGTATAATTAATTCAGTTCGAAAAAGGAGCGGAGACTTCTCCAAATAATCTGCTACAATTATAAATTTCGCTCTTCGAACAGCGTACTACAAAACGAAAAGCAAAACGAAATTTTCCGTTTCTGATTTCGTTGTGTCATTTTTGTATGGGATTTTTCGTTTCGCGTCAGCAGCGTACTAGGCTTAAAAAAGAACATTTAGATTATTTTAATATTAGGTATCTACATCGTGTTTTTTCAAAAAAAAAAAATTAGAAAAATAAATTAAAAATATTTCAGTCTTTGAAAAGACACAAACAAAAAAAAACTTTAAATTGGCATTGGGTTTTCATTTAGTTACTATTTCATCTACTAACTTATATTTTTGAAAATAAGCCAACACATTTTTCGGTGACACGAGATGAAATTACAAAAACAACAATGTAAACAAATTAGTTTTGGGGGATAGAACGTACGAAAGATTCCCATCTTTATAATTCATAATCTCTGGTCAGGCATATTAGCTTGTAACTCATACAAGTTATATTAGCAGTCCTCGTGCACTCGGCGAAGCGCACGAGAATTTTTCTTTACAGGGAAAATAAGTTAATAGTTTGGCAAAGCGCTTAAATTGTTTCGTCATAATTGTAAATTTTACTTTTTATATGTTTTTGTATGTTTAAAAAATAAATATTAATATGGTAATCTAAAAATAAAAATTAAGTAATATTTTTTAATTTTAAAATCTTCTGAATTGATGGTTCAGCGCATGAGGGCACTTAAGGTACAGCCGCCACTGTTAGCAACATGTTGTCGTATCTGTTATTAGATGCGTTAAATTTTGGGTTCGCATTTTTTGTACTGGATGCGACATCTTTTATTATATTATCTTTGATTGAAGGTTTGAATGAACAGCAACACTTGAGTGAGCTACCACCAAAGGTTTTTATAGGCAGGAGTTATAGCTATTTCACTACTGCCATGTCGATCACAAGACTCCTTTGTGTTGCTTGGTCATTTGTTCAATTTTATTTAACCGCTAGCATAAAATACCATATTTTAATTTTTGTTTAAACGCTCTGCGTTTTGCCCCTCACTACATGATAGCGAATTATAGAGAGTTTAATGATTGAAACGAATGGACTGTTTTAATACAACTGTTTATTGAAAAATATAAAAATGAATAATTGGTGAATACTTTTGTTGTCGATCATGATTACAAAGCATGATGTGGAAATATACATCGACAGCATAAAATTCTGGCGTAGGTCTGTTCCAACGAATGCATGTTGTCATCATGATAGGAACAAAAGTATCAAATAAAATATTCTAAAACTATGTATGTATATATGTATATACATATAACTCCTCCCTTGCTAGAGAGAGCTTTAACGTACTTTTATAAGAAAGGATATTATGTTATATATGAAATTTATTATTTTTATAACAGATGATCACATATTTAAACAATTTAAAACAATAAAATTTTGTATTACATTTTTTTTATATATAATTTGGCATGAAATATAGTATTTTTACCACTTTTTTCTGTGATAATATTTTATAAATTTAATTTGTCATTTGTTTGCTACGTTCGGTCTGAAATATATTATTTTGACCATTTTTTTTTTGTGATCATATTTTATCAATTTAATTTGTCTTTTGTTTGCTATTTTCGGCATGAAATATATTATTTTTACCATTTTTTTTGTTTTACAATTTTTGTTACTTTATTTTCGGTTTATGTTTTTTATTTGCTATGTTGGGTATGAAATATAATATGAAATATACATATTTAAATATTTTAACAATTTATGTATAGTATTCGTTTTTTTTTATTATTGGATTACGTACATACAATAAATTTTTTTTAGTGTTTGCGATTACATTATTTAATAGATACCTAGTTATTTTTTTCTATCATCGAATGATTATTATGGATTATTTTTTTGTTTTTTTTTTTGACATCAATTTTATCCAGCATTTACTTAGAAAAAAACTAATAACCAGTATTAGTTCATTCTGCCGGACAGCAATAATTATGTTTAGTGTTTTGTTAGTTTGGGCGAAAATGTGTAGTAAATATAAGTTGTTTGCTATGGTAAAATCATTTAGTCTTCGTTTCCCCAAGCCCAGGCGTCATCGTATGAGAATTAAATAAATCACAAAAGCACTTTTTTGGAACTCCCATCATGGAATTGCATCTCTGAATCAAAAGCAGTTTTTTTTCTTCTTATTATTATGCGAATATATTTATTTATTTCAATGCACTTCACTTTTTATTAAGGGTATTCACGATCCGATGCAACTGGTCTTGTATCATTGCAAAAATGCAAAAGTGTAAAATTGCTATACCCTAACCCCATTGTAAAAAAAAAACTTTGCACTTTTGCAATGATACAAGACAAGTTGGCATCGGATCGTGAATACCCCTATTATTTCTTCTTTTTTTTAAATGTGCTTTACTTTGTAATGATTATTACGATTGTCTTTTTTTTCTTTTTTTTAAGTATCCTACCGACTGCGCCATTTATAGGGAGTATAATAATTGAAACGAAGGGACTGTTTTAATTCAACTGTTTATAGAAATATATAAAAATGAATAATTGGTGGATACTTTTGTTGTCGATCATGATTACAAAGCATGATGTGGAAATATACATCGACAGCATAAAATGCTGAAGTAGTGTCTGTTACCACGAATGCATATTTTCATCATGATAGGAACAAAGGATTCAAATAAAATATTCTAAAACCATTTATGTATGTATATACATATAACTAGCGGGATCGTTAGTCAGTCGTTCTTGAAAGTTGAACTGTGGAAGTGAGTGGACGTTAAGCGACTTTCCCAGTGTTTTTATTAGTACCGGAGTGTAAAAGTAGAAGTTTATCCAAGCTATTTTTGATAGAGCTATAGCAAAGAGGTAGAGGTGGCGGAATGCGGTGCAAGGTTCACGAGTCCCGGTCAGCCATCAAAGTTAAAGAAAAAAATTTGAAGTTTTCTACCTCTCGGTTGTGAAAAAAAATTTCAAATACAAAAACAATTAGCTTCCAAGAAGGTTTTTTTAATAATACAAATTCTATATACTTTACTACTGAATTACATCAGCCAAGTAGAAGACTTACCCCCAGTTTCACAGTGAAAGTTTAAACTTCACTTTTGGCTTAAACTTCAGTTCAACAATTAATTCGGTTTCACAGTTTTGTTTAAACCTTGAACTGAGTTCATTTTTTAGTTTAAATTGAACGACAGTATTCTGCCGTTTAACCCTCAGCCCAACGTTTATAACCACCTGAAAGCACGGTTAAATTTTCGAATTTGGTCAAATTAACTTGAACTTTACCAGTTTTGTTTTGTTTTCAATAATGAACTTATTTTTCATCACCAATTCCGTAAGCAAATCTATGTCTGCTTTTGAAAAGTTATTGCTTCTTTTTTCTTTGCACATATCGTTTTCTTGATATTACTTTCTCCATTTTAATAAATTTTCATCTCCAAGTCACAGGTCACAAGGCCCAAGGGTGTACCTACTTGTAAACAAAACAAACTTCCCGATTGTCAACAACACAAAATATTTGCTATTTCGCGTGTTTTTTGTTTCAAAGGCAGAAAGAGAAAACAAGGAAAGATTTTGGAAAAGATGCAAAAAAAAACTACGTACTGTTTACATTACGTCAGATGACAAAAGAACGACGTAAAATGCTGCTAACTCCTATTCATACAATTTCTTTAAACTACGTTCTATTGAACTTAAGTTCAGATTACGCTGTGAAACCGGACGAGTTGAACTTTAAATTTAAACTCAAGATCAGGTTCAGCTGAACTTAAGTTTAAACTTTACACTGTGAAATTGGGGGTTAGCACTATTTTAATGGACTTTGTTGAATTATATTGATTCAAAATAGCTTTTAACGGCCTTTAAGTCCTACAAAAATTGGCGTTTCGTCCTAAGTGAGATCGCCGGGACGAAACGCCAATTTTTGTAATTAAAGACCGTTAAACCTATTTTGAATTAGCTTCCTCGCCATCCGATGACGACAAGGAAATAGCATACATGTCCGAGGGTGGAGAGGGGCTCTACACAACGGGCGATAGTCAAAAATATGTAGACTTGACTACACCAGAGGCGCCCTGAGTAGAAGACGCAGGCGGAGAGAGGAGCATTCAAGCTCAAATTGTTAGCATTGCCAATCAAATTTTAGATAACTTGGACCTAAAGATTTTGTGACGCTAAAGTTATCCATCTCGGACGGTTTTTCATACAAAAATCTGGTTTTCACATGGCGGCTGCTCAATTAAAATTATGTATCTTCTAAACGAATGGAGATTCAACTCTAAAACTTGTAGTACTAATAGACTAAGAGCCCACAGCTATTTTTGGGTGTGAGAGATAGCAAAAATTAACTGATATTTTTAGATAGGTCTTTACTTTTCATATTCAAATATGAAAGTCTTGCATGTCGTAGTTGAGGCCTTTGTCGGTAAAGTTCATTATTTTAGTGGATCTGGTAGATAAGCGGACCCATGGAAAAAGTCTGGGATTACCATATTATGTTATTAGAGGGGAAGCTTCTATCAGTGAGAAAATATTTCTAAATGCTATCACATTTTATTTAGAGACCGGTCTCATCTACTCATCTTTGGCTTCGTCTTGGATGCAGAAGACCCCACCCAAAATGTCTTGGACTCCCATTTTCATGTCTAGGGCGCTCAGACACCCAAAGAAAAACCTTGGAAGAATCAAGTAGGTTTCTTGTTTGTTTTTTCGTCAGCCACGTTCGTTGTTATTTTCAACAATTTTTTGTTAAAACCATACAATGTTCATTGTCATTTTCATATTTGAACTATCACAAATCATACTTGTATCAGTATGTTCGTGTTCGTAGGAGGCTGGTTGATTGAACACAATCATTGTCTGGCAACAACGTTCACGATGTTTTGGAATATGAAAAACGTGTTACAGTAACAATGAACGTGTTCCCTTTTGAATCGTGGTGATTGCATTAAAATGAGAGGCTCATTGATTGATCACAATGATTGTTTGGCAATAACGTTCATTATGTTTGGAATATGAAAAACGTGTTACAGTAACAATGAACGTGTTCCCTTTTGAATAGTGGTGCTTGCATGAACATGATAGACTCATTGATTGATCACGGTCATTGTTTGCCAACAACGTTCATGATGCTAGTGTTTCTGTTTTAGTCCTGGTGCTTGCCTGAATATGAGACCCTGCTTGACAGACTATCATTATTGATAATCAACACATGTTACTTTTAACTTCATCACGGTATTGTTGTCATTTTACCACATATATTTTCTTAACACACTTCATGTTCCGTTGAAATTATTCGAAGATACTTAATCTGCTGCATTCTGATCTGAAAATCCTATTGAAACGCTAACACAATTTATGTTTTCATAATTTTTATTGATTTTTTAGTTTTTTTTTTTATCACATTTTTAAACTTATTTAAAATAAGTTTACTTTAAAAAACAACTTAATTTAATACTTTTATTAAAATTCCTTATTTACATTTTTGTGTACATATTAATTAAATTAATAGCCTTATAACATTTTTTACAAAATTTCGAATGACCAGGATGTTGCATGTTGATGATGAGTGATGTTGATGACGGGATGTCGTTAACTTATCTAAAATATGCCTTAGAAAAAAAGTATTTTGTAAGACTTTTTTTGGAAAAATTGATTGAAGCATTAAAAATAAAATTAAATTGGGTGGCACGAAAGGTGGTGTCCAAGGCATATAGTGACTTACAACTCTCAATCATTCTTGTGTGTGTGTTATTGGCAGGTTAGTAGCCCGTGGTGTAATGGTTAGTACGTAGGACAGTTACGCCGAAGTTCTTGGGTTAGATTCCCAGCTATGCCACCTAAAAAGAAAAACAAAAACAAAACAAAAAAAAATAAAATTGCTATTTTGGGTTTTCACTGCTTTTTGCCAGGAATTGACAATCCCTGCCAGATTATCTCTTGTCAAGAAAAGAAGCTTCTTACCTTAGCCTTTCGGATTCTACAGAAAACACCAGGTCCCCTCCAAATTAAAACACACTTTCTTTTCTTTTACAAACTTTTCATTTGTAAATAATTTTTTAACTTTTTTTTTTTATAACTTAACTTCGCTAACTTGGCCGCGCACGTTATCCACCCAACATAACAATCCACACTGAACTGGAATGACATCGTCGAACGAAGATAAACTGTTTATTTTCGAAAAAAAAAATAATTAACAACATGTTCGTTGTTAGTAAACCATGATTATTAATCAATTTTGTTGTCATCGTGATTCTTTTACTGTACCTTTGTGCTTTCGCAACAACGTTTGGATTACTTTAACAACATTTTTGCTTGATGGAAGATGAACTTGAACTTTTGTATGATGCTATAAAATATGTTTGTGATGGAAGAAACAAAATAGTTGTTAGTTTAAGAAGAACATTGATAAATAAGCACGAACGTGCTCAAAGTATCAAAAACGTGTTTTCAAATTCATATTTTTCTCGCGCCTCTGCCAGTTACCGCTATTTGGGACCGAGAACGGTGAAACTATCGTGTGTGTAGTGTCGATGTTGATGTTTTTCATTGTCGCTCCCATATTTTCGTGTGCTCTGAGTTGCAGATGTTGGTTTTTATTTTATAATTATCACGTCTGTGATTGAATAACAATTATTAGAAATTAGAAAAAACGTTGTTGTTTATGTATAATCGTAAATAAAACATGCTCCAACAAAACTGTTTCGTGATACTATTAAACAAAAATATGCATTAACAATTATTGATGTGTTGATCAAGCAGGGAATGTCGTTTGTTTTATATGGAAACATATTCAATTCCGTAGTTTTTTATTTTTATTTTATAACTATCACGTCTGTGATTGAAAAACAATGAAATTAGAAAAAACGTTGTTGTTTATGTATATAATCGTTTTTAATCAAGCACAAACATGCTTCAACGAAACTGTTTCGTGATACTTATTGAACAAAAATATGCATTGACAATTATTCATGTGTTTATCAAGCACGAAATGTTGTTTGTTTTATATGAAAACGTATTCAATTCCGTAGTTTTTATTTAAATTTTATAAATATCACGTCTGTGATTGAATAATAATGAAATTAGAAACAACGTTGCTGATTCAGTATGAAATCCTTTTTAAATCAAGTACAATTACTGTTAAAGACAGCGTATTGTGTGATACAAATTAAAAATAAATTATCAACAATGATTGATTTGCTGATTAATCACGAAACTTTGTTTGATTCAAGCATTAACGTATTCCATTTCACAATTTTAAGCTAATTTTAATTGCTATCACGTTTTTGGTCGACTAACGATTAAATCAACAATGGCATTGTTAGGTTAGGTTAGGTTTATGTGGTTGTCAACAGAACGCTGGACACACTTAGACCATTGGTTGGCCCATTGTGATACCACAGGAATCTTTCTTCCTACTCGTTGAACCATTTAGAGCTTCTTACGAAGCGAGCGAGACTATTAATGTCATGACTTGCCAGATCACTAGGATCATTGTAGTAGAATTCTCCTAAGTGGAGCCTACGTCGTTGAGATAGAGCAGGGCATGTACAGAGAAGGTGAGGAATCGACAGCAGAAGTCGTTAGAAAATATACCAAGCCTTGTTGCATGCTTGCCTATTAGACAGTGTCCAGTAATGACACCTATGACGGAGCTAATGTGCAGTCTGCTTAGAGATAACAAGTTCCTAGAGCGCTTCAGATCCAGCACAGGCCAGATCTGTTTTGTGGCCTGACATGTGGCAATATTACTCCACCTAAGGTTTGTTCTCTCTATTGCATCTTGCTTTAGCATAAGTTTACAGGTAGCGATGGGTATACCAATATTTGTCCGATTTGACAGTATAGGTAGTAGTATATGGCGAGTTTGTCTGCTTTACAATTGCCTGGAATGTCCCTATGACCCGGCACCCAGCAAAGGTGAATGTTGAACTGCTGTGCCATCTCCAAGAGAGATGATCGGCAATTAAGGGCAGTTTTTGCATTTGTAGAGACAGAATCCAGAGATTTAATGGTTGCTTGGCTATCCGAGAAAATACGGATATCTGTAGTTGATATCACGTTTTCTTTGAGCCAAGACAGGACTTCCTTTATCGCCAAAAGTTCCGCCTGGAACACGCTACAGTGATTGGGAAGACGGAAGGAGAGACTTAGTTTCAGCCTATCTGAGTATACACCTCCACCAACCACGTCCTCAGTTTTAGAACCGTCAGTATAGAATTGGATCGATTCATCTTCCAGGAAGGTCAGGTCCTCCCAGAGAGATCTGGAAGGAATGGTAACCTGAAAGTTTTTATGGCACTGTAGCTGTGGGTTGGTGTAATCTGTGATACTTGGGAGTGATCTGAATGAGTTCAGAATGATCGAGTGGCCAATATCATAGTTGGACCATTGTGAGGAGGCTTTGAGACATATAGCTGTGCTTGCCGCCGCGCCGTTTGTTTGCAAAATATATCGAGAGGTGTGAGATGGAACAGAATATCCAATGCAGCGGCAGGGGTCGTACGGAGTACTCCACCCATGCATCGGCAAGCTGACAGTTGGACCTTGCTTAATTTGCCAACATTTGTTGTTTTATCCACCATACTGACACACCGTATGTTAGGATCGGTCTTACTACCGAGGTATATAGCCAGTGAGCAACGCGGGGTTGGAGACCCCATTTATTGCCGATGGCCTTTTTACATGAGAAGAGTGCCATCGTGGCTTTTTTAACTCTTTCGTTTATATTAGGTTTCCAGCTTAACTTCTTGTCAAGAATAAGACCCAAATATTTTGCTTCATTCGAGAAAGTTGAAGGTACACATTTGATGGTAGGAGGGTCTATATGGGGAATTTTGTATTTCCTAGAAAAGAGGACAAGATCAGTTTTGTGAGGGTTGACACCCAGTCCACAGCGATCGGCCCAGTTTGTTAGCTTATTTAGCGCGTTTTGTAAAAGTTCACTCAAGGTATTGGATTGTTTTCCTGATACTGCAATAGCAAAGTCATCCGCATAAGCAATCACACCGTACCTCTCTTCCTCAAGGCATATCAGAAGTTCATTAACGACCAAATTCCAGAGAAGGGGAGATAGGACACCGCCTTGTGGCGTACCTCTACTGACAAATCTTCTGGCAGAAAAGCCGCCCAGTTTTGAATTGATAACTCTGCTGGTCAGCATTGGATTAATCAATTCACCAAGCGAACCATCTACATTCAGAGATGACAGCGCAAATTCGATTGCAGATGTGTTGACGTTGTTAAAGGCGCCTTCAATATCTAGGAATGCAACCATAGTGTACTCTTTATGGTGGAGGGAGTGTTCGATGGTTCGTACTAGTGTGTGCAGAGCCGTATCTACTGATTTCCCTTTGCAGTAAGCATGTTGGGCTGAAGACAAGAGTCTTGAGTCAATGCTTGTTCTTAAATGGATATCAATCAGTCGTTCAAAAGTTTTAAGAAGGAATGATGATAGACTAATAGGTCTGAGATCTTTCGGATTTACATGGGAACATTTACCGGCTTTGGGGATAAAAACAACTCTTACTTCTCTCCATAACAAGGGAATGTGAGCCATCTTCAGACAACCGATGAAAAGTACCTCCATAATTGGCACAACAATGTCAGAAGTCATCTGAAGTTCGGCTGGTATTATGCCGTCTGGCCCAGCTGACTTGTAAGGTGCAAAGCTATTGATAGCCCATTTTAGCTTTTCCCTTGTAATCAGACCGTCTGAATAAGTTAATGTATTTCTGGACCTAACGTGGTCGCTGTTATTAACAGTTTGGGAGCTACCTGGAAAATGAGTGTCTAGTAGCAGGTTGAGGGATTCTTCGCCTGAGTGGGTCCATGTGCCGTCGACGTTTTTTAAAAAAACTGGGCATCACTGGATTAGTTGAGAGGATTTTACGTAGTCTTGATGCTTCGGAGGTTTCTTCTATTTTAGTACAGAAGCTCCTCCAAGAAGATCTTTTACATTTCCTCAATTCTTTCTTATAAATTTTTAGGGATTCCTTATACGAGTCCCAGTCTGAAGCTAATCTTGAATAGTTTCCTACAGCTTTTCCTAATCGGCTCGAGCCCTGAGTTCCACCCATGCGGTTTCTTTTTACCCCTTACGTGAGTAAGAGGGCAAGCGATTGACATTGAATTGTTAAGGGCTAAGGCGAGATCTTTGACTTTGTTGTCAAGATCATTTATATTGGAGGGAGGGCTTAAAAGATTAGGTTTAACTAAACTTTCCAGCACCATCCTATATTTGGGCCAGTCAGTTTTCCTATAATTTCGAAAAGTAAAATGGCTAGGGGATTCAACATCTAGACTAAATTGGATGTATCGGTGATCAGAGAAAGAATGTTCCTCAGATACTTTCCAATCTTTAATCATGTGATGAATGGTGTCGGAGACAAGAGTTATGTCCAGAACTTCCTGTCGATTTCTGGTAACGAATGTAGGTTACGTTCTGCTTCAACGATAATTCTCTCCAAGGTGCTACCAGGGAAAGGGCCAAGGTTGTCGTGGCCAAGATACGCCGACACAAGCCAATACGACCCTTTGGACGTATTGAGTCTGGCAGCGGTGACGTCTCTATCGCTGAAATTAGGGAGTTTATTTTTCTAAGTGAATTTTTTAAATTCATACACTTTTAATGCTCAGCTCATGATAAAAGTCTGATGAAAGGATACATGACTTTTCTTCACAGAAATCCTCATATTAATCGCGTCAGGTAGGTATAGGAAAGGACAGTTTTTATCCATTTTCTTGCTCGGGAAAACGCATGACACGAATCGGTTACTTCTTATTAAAGAAATCGTAACATTTTGTTAGCTATATGAAAACGTCGATTGTAATTCAGCACCTATTTCAATAACGTTTTGTAACACAAAGCAAAAAAAGAGAGCGTCAGTGTGTCCAAAAAGCCAAAAGTCGCGGTAAAAATACAAAATACGATTTTTTTTTTTAATTTTTTTTGCAAAAACAGCAAACATTATATATTTTTTTTTAATTATTTAGTTTATAAAGCTTTTCAAAGTTGGGCAATTTCGTTCTTGAGTAAAAAAAAATAAACAAAAAACGAATTTATTTATTTTCTTTATTGCAATTATAACACATTCAATGAAAATATTACTTTTATTCAATGTTATGAGGTTGTTTTGTTTGTAAGTAAATTAAAACTTAAAATAAAAAAAAATTAATATTTTTAATAAGTAAACCAAAAAATTTCTTTTTTTATGAGTTTTTGAGGTTTGAATAGAGCTACAAAAAAGTCTCGCTAGGTCCCGCTAAAAAATTACCAGCATATTTTAGCCTAGCTATTTGTTAAACCATACGCAAAATTGCAGCTGCATCTTTTGCAATGTTTTGAGAAAATGTAATTTGTTTAAAAGAAACCATGTTCTCGGTGCTACATTTGGTCTTAAAACCAAATTTACTTTTGGAATGTTTGAGTTATTTCCTTTCTCAAAAGAGCTAAGAACATGAAATTTGATCGTAAAAAATCCGCCCACTTCCACGCCCCTTTTTATTTAAATTGCAATTGTTGAAAAAATAAATGTACAATCTTAACAAAATATTAATAGTTATATTGAACATTAAATTTTTGTAATCTGCCCACTTTTACGTCCCTTTTTTAATAAATTCCTCTTAAACTAAAAGAGTTTTTAAAATTAAAGTAGTTGAATAGGAATTAACGTTGAAAATAAAGAAAATTGTAATCCTAAATCCATTTTGTTTTTGAAACATGCTAAAAGTATGAGATTGGTTTCTTTATTGCCTTAATAAAGACTTTAAGCGATATCGATAACAAAATACCAACAATTATTTTATCTGAGATCTCAAAAAGAGCTGAAAAAGTTATTGCCAAGAAGTTGAAATGTTAAAAATGATGATGATGCCAATGATGTTTCTATAATTATTTAAAAAAAAAAGACGTATTAGGTATTCTATTTTATTTTATTTTATTTTATTTTATAAAAAAATTAAAATAAATATTTATTAAAATTTTGGTCCATTTACTTTTTTCCTACATAAAATAAGTCATTTAAACAGTTTATAAGATATGTCGATGAGCTACAAAATGAAAAAAAAATACTGTTAAATACTTGCTAAAAACATAAAAAATTGGTTCGTTAATTTTATGCATCCACTGTTGTAAACAAAATTATTTTGGAATACCCTGTGAAAAATAATATAGCCGCAAACTTTTTTTTTACAAAATTCTTAAAAATTTAACTGTTTTTAAAGTTTTCTTTAATAATTTTTCTCTGTTAATTTCTTTTTCAAAGCAAATCTTACTTCAGTCTGAGATTTAGAAACACCCTGCGAAGCAATTTCTTAAAAATCACTATTTTTATAGCTTTGGAAATTTCATTTAAGAAGAAAAAAAATTATAGCGATATCTTTATGCGTTCAAAAAAGTAATTTTGGACCACAATGGTGTGCGTCGTGAGAGAATTATATTTTCTTCTTTCTCAAAGTATACTTTACAAAGTAAACGAGTGGATCTAGACAACGAACTGCTATAACTTATGCATTGCTTTTCAACGATTGAATCATCGCATAATTTTACCTATTAAAATAAAATCTTTTAATTCCCCATTGAACTCAATTGAATTTTTTGTACCGGATAATAGAAGGGAGTGTTTCGACATTTTGCCCATGTACAAAGCAGACAATGTGCTTGAAACCATGAACTGGTGAAACTATGCATTACTTTACAATAACTAAATCAGTGCTTGCTTTTTCGTCGTAGAATTCAATGTTGAATTCAGAGAAGTTTTTCAGTGATATAAAATCATTTGCAATATTATAAGGCGTGTTTTTTGCAAGCCCGGGGGGAATTGGAAGAAAAAAACGACGTATTCAAATAATATTGTTATTTATTGTTATATTTGTCATACATAAAAATCATACAAGAAATTTAATTATTTGTTATTAAAAGAAGAAATAGAATTAATAATAAAATGAAAATCCTAAAAAAAAAGTTCGCTGCTCAACTCTTTTGATGAAATGAACTTTAATTTCCTTGCTAAAACTTTTCCATTTATTTGGTTTTCATGTTTAATTCATAGATTTAGGT
Source organism: Epistrophe grossulariae (assembly GCA_929447395.1). Lineage (NCBI taxonomy): Eukaryota > Metazoa > Arthropoda > Insecta > Diptera > Syrphidae > Epistrophe > Epistrophe grossulariae. The sequence goes on from OV839567.1 coordinate 62,930,084, forward strand.
GTAAAAAGACGTCCCAATGCAACTTTGCGTGATTTCAATAACTTAAACAAAAGATATGAGTTTTGCCGATTTCCCCATACATTCGTCCCACTGTGCGTCGGTGCTAAAAAATGAAGGTACATGTAAAATGCAACAACAACTAATCCCCTGCGGGCTTAGCTAATCCCATAGAATTCTCGGGGCATAACTTAAGCGCACAGAAAAACCGTGTTACCGGCATGAATTACATACATGTTATCGATAGTTTGTATGAAAACTCCATGTTTTTTCTGTGATGACGTCTCTAATCCCCGTTCTCATTTTTTTTCAACCAATTGCCCACGGGATTGCAAAAAACACAGCTATAGTCACTCTATTTATTTTCATGTAGTTTTCATAAGCATTGTTTATATCTTTACTGCTTCAACTTTCTTATGTAGTGTATGTATAAAGTTTATTATGTTTTCTATTTATGTAAGTGAAAACTTTATTACTCAGTCGTGGTGCTGAATATGACCGATGAAGTTATTTTAGTGCTTAGTTTCTGAATAAATGATTTTTAAACTCAAAATTTTAAAAATAAAACTGGAAAAAAATAATAATAATTTTTTTTAAATTTTTCGTTATTTATTACTAACTTTTGTTATAATTTTCGATACTCTTATTATTTTTCAGTCGAACGCTAAAAACCAGATGGCTGTAAGTCTTTTAGTTATTGAGAAAATTGAAAATTACCAAAATTATTATTATTTTTTTCAAATTTTATTTTTAAAATTTTGAGTTTAAAAATCATTTATTCAAAAACTAAGCACTAAAATAACTTAATTCAAAAACATGCCCAAAGAATGAATTTCTGGCCTTAATATAAACTATAACATAATATTGTAAGTGTTGCCGTTGTGTTTTAATATTCATTTTCTATTTTAAATCTTTTTTTTTCCCACCTAAAGGGATGGATAAATATAGTGTACCGATATCTTAAAATCATGTCTATAAAATGTACCAAAAAAACTTACCATTTGGGACAACTTGCCATTTGGGAGTTATTCCTGAAAAAACATTTTGGGGGTCCTTCAACCCCCCGTAAAATTGTTAGCGGCGCTCATATCGATGGGGACTTTTGACAGTTTCTTAAGAACACCATGCGGAAGCTATATACCAAAATCCAACTTTCCGGCGATTGTTTCCAAATGTTGCTGTTTTTTTTTGCTTCATTGACTGGACTACAGTAGTACTTAGGTAATTAGAATTTTTTATAATGCATTACATTTTCATATCTTAAAATTTTAAATGTGGAACTTTGAACATGCTCTAGCTTACAGGAAAGTTAGTTTTAAAATCTACATGTCTTGTACCGAATTTACAGACCGAAAGAAAAGTGGTTTAGTTAAAAAAAAGGTTAAAAACAAAACACTCAATCCTCACCCGATTATATTAGTCGTAAAACAAAAACAGGTGCACGTAATTTGTAGAACATCATATCCTCTACAAGATTGATTCAGAAGACTTTAGCTTTAAAATAGGCGTGTTTTTTTGCAAGCCCGGGGGGAATTGGTTGAAAAAAAACGACAGCGGGGATTAGCGACGCCATGACAGTAAAAAACATGGAGTTTTCATACCAACTATCGATTAGTTTTTCGGTGCGCTTAAGTAAAACCCCGAGAATTCTCCGGGATTAGTTGTTGTTGCATTTAACATGTTAATTGTTTAGCACCGACGTCGTTTTTTTCATTCAATTCCCCCCGGGCCACAGTGTTGCGAGCCCATACAAATGTTGATCAAAAATACTTGCGCTGAAAGTATTCGCATTTTTGTTGTGTTTTGTTTTGGAAAGTGTGAAGTAACTATAGAAAAGAGGTTCTAATCATATAAAATGAAAATATTAACAATTATTTTGAAAAAAAAATTTAAAAACGTATATTGAAAATTCATATCAATGTTTAGATGAAAATACAAAAATATATACAATTATCACTTAAGATATTATTTCCAAATATGGTATTATGTCTTCATCTATTGACTTTGGATGTAAGTTTCTCATCTTGTTTCGAATAGCTGATAGTAAAAGATCCGAAGTTAAAAGCAGCATATTCATTAAATCCGTGTTTGTATTGATTCTGGAAGATTTTCTTGTGTGATGTTCCCGTAACTTTCTTGAATCTTTATGTCTACCTTCTAAAGCATCTTCGGATAATTGGCCAATAGGCAATATAAATGACCCGATAACATCCGGTCCATGAATAAGAACTTTATGTATAGACATGGGCATGTAATACCATGAGTATAAACTCAAGTATAAAGTTTTAGTAACAGTAAGCAACTCTCTGAATTTCACTAAGTTGATTTTCATGCCACTGGACAATATTCTGTTGATCATATAGAACTTTTCAATCAAATTTTTGTCTACACCTGTAATTTCAGAACTAAGACCCGAATGCCGAAAGAATGTACGTGCCGTATTACCATCATTTGTCGACCCATAACCGGGCTTAGGTTTATCAACAAGAAAACCCATTTTCTCTTTAAATTCTCTTTGAATTTTTTTTTTTTTCTTCAAATATTTCCTTATTGTCAGGGCCACGTACTTGCCAACACTTTAAGGGCAATCTGTACCCAATATGTAGAATACATTCAAAACTTCTAATCCAGTTGTGTAAAGTTGATAATCCATACTTATATGTACTCACGTCTGGCTGTCGATTGTCAACATTATCCTGATTCATCATTTTTGGTGTAGCACCACATATGTAAGAGGTTTGTGTCGAATTAATTTCAGTGACAGTATTGCATATACTTCCATCAATCATAATGAAAATCATTTCAAATTGTACGTTTATGAAACAACCAGTATCATCATTTAAGGGCAACTTTACTGCTTCCAAGTTATTAATTCTAGTTGTCATCCTGTGTAATTCATTTTTTACCACATCTTTTGATTCTTTAACATATCTTAAATGTATAGGCCGACAAAAATAAAGTAGAAGAAGGTGTATTATTACTCCATTTGACTAATTCAGTATTACACTCAACTAATTGTAGGGGCACTAAGGCAGTTATAAACAAAAATTCATCGGTTAGGCTTGAATCTGTAAATTTCTGTTTATATCTACTGTGACCTGAAGAACCATCGAAGCCCCATTTACAAATAAGCTTTAATGTGGAAGAGGGGCTGAATGTATTAAATTCAACCGATTGTAAAATAGATGATGCAGTTTTATTTAAAAGAATTTAAATAAATAAAAAAAATTTACCTCGGATCCGGTTTCATCTGATTTAATATCTTTAGGTAAAAGGTTGTTTCTTGTTTTTATTAAAGAATAATAGCTTGGTAAAGTATCAGGGTGTAGTTTATTAATAACCTTTCTCAGCCTTTCATATTTCCTATAAGGTAAATCGAGGTCGGTATAAAGAGCTAAAGCTTCTAATGGCGACATACATTTTGAATCATTATTTTCGCTTGATATAGAAACAGCAAACTTTAATTCACATGCATCTCTGTTGACCAAAGGTCAAATAAATACTCTCTCAATATTCGCATAAATCCGTTAAAATTTTCTCTTTGTCCGATGTACTTATGTTGAAGAGCTAATATTATGTACATAATTGAGGTTACCTCTAAAAAACTACCGTTTTGATATGAGTTGACATGTTATCTATAAGGTTCCATACCAAAATTTGCAAAACTAAAAAAAAAAAATTGATTGACGGCTAATAACAAGTTATTATTATTATGATTATTTGTGTTAAAAAGTTATTGCGCTGTAAAGTGAATTTTACAAAATACGGAATTTTACCCTTTTTCGGAGCTTCATATACCCATATTACACACCAGCATCGAAACATTTTATCGACAAAGCAATCCGATTATGTATGGGCATTTACACCCATATGACGGTGTGGAGCTGTCAAAAGTCAATTGTCAAAAATTTACATTTGGTCAACAATTTTCTTATCTTTTATACATTTATCGGTTTCTGTCATAATGAATTGTCCCTTAATTTAAAACTAAGTGTCGACGACTAAGCCAATCACATGAAAACAAGTAATCGAACACAACTATTATTTATCAATATTGGCCATCGTTACCATCTTTTTCATTCTTAATTTAATGTAATGTAATTTTAATGTTGGTATTTCCGTAATCGAAATTGGCGACTGCCATTTTAAGAAAAGGTTTTGTTGTGAGAGAACGTTTACCGATCGGTAATTTATAAAATCATCTTTTATAAAACATTCAAATGTAACCTTTTTATTTTTAGAATATAAACGAATAAAATTTTACCCGATTTGCCGTTCCAGCATAGTTAAGGTACATTAGAAATGAAAAAAGCATTTATGTATTTTAAAACTTTGAATAAATTCTTTTTTAAATTTGCTCTTCTTCACATACAAACCTGGAAAGCCTACGAACAGGGTTGGCCGAATTAACTACACTACATTTTCTACATCATTAACTACGCATAGTTAATTTAATAAACTACACGTCTTATTTTCTACAAATGATTACGTTTTCATATACATACAAAGTAAATTTAGAGAAATAATAAAATTTCAATAAAAATTTGAACATTTTAACTAAAAATTCAAGCTTCAAAGTTACAACTGACAGACCATTTGATATTTAAAACTAAGTTTGCTACAATTTGTTTCATTAACTACATTTAACTACATAAACTACGTAGCAAATGTGAAAAATGTAGTGGCCATCCCTGCCTACGAACACTTCCCCTTTTTTTGGTGTCGGTTTTATCATATTCTTCGTATTCTGTTTCCTCAGACCAGAAAGAACATAGCATGAACGCAATAATTTTGTCTATTTCCCTGACGTTTCGCCCTCTTTCTCTACTCGGGGTTACACTTTTTTTGAAATTCTGCTGATATTTTCACATTGTTAGTAGGTAGGTATGCCTCCGCTTAAACATTTCTAATGTTAAAAGATTTTCCGTTAAATTTCGAAGTTTTTCCTCTCAACAAATTTACTTTCGATTGTAAAAAATCGACATCGAAGCCATGTTTTTTCCTTGCACATGCCGCAGAAAAAAGCAAGAAAAAGGGCCCGCCTTAATCACAAAATGTCCAATGAAAAAAAAAATTACAGAAGCGAATCAGATGACCATGAGGAAACCAACGACACCATCAAACCTCTTTGCGAAATTAACCTACAGCAGCAAATTTCAACAATGCAAGAGGCATTGTATAAGTCAATCAAGAAATGGAACAAAAATTTACTACAGTTTTCAACGCCATCCATAAAGCCGGCTAGTCAGGTAATTGAAATTCCTTTATCTATTCCCCATGCCCAGGTTAGCAGTTCAAAATCTGCAATGTTGCTTTTTTCATCGATACCGTCCGTCGTACACTCATTGGACTCACTTGTCCAAAATACAATTTGCCGAACACGTGCCGCCACATCATCAGCCGTACGAGTTACAGTTGTCTTTGCCTCAAATGCTCGAAGAACAAAAATCATTCGTGTACCAGCCTTTGCTACACCAGCCACAGCCCACATTCTTTTTCCAAAGTACAACCTTTACTACGTTTACATGAGTGGATCCACGGATCGGATTCAATCTGAATCGAAATTTCGATCCAGGTATATGACGATGCCAGATCGAAAGATAGAATTGAATACCGCAACCAGTTTGGAAACAAAATACACAATAGCGCAGACACACCACAAGCCGCTTTAATCTCGATTCTTTAATTCTTCGATCTAGGTATACATTTCTATTTTCGATTGTCGTACGTCTTTTTTTTATCTGCCCACAATGAGCTGTACAGCTTTTTATATATTTTAAAGGAAAAAAAACAACCACGAGTTTATTATTCACTTTTTTTATTTCCAATATTTTTCTTTTAATTTATATTTTTTTCGCGACACAAATGAGCACTAAAAACTTCAATATTTTTTTCCGGCTCTTGTTTTCTTCATATTAATTGAAACGTCAGAATTGCTGCACGTGAAAAAGTTAAAAGTTGGTGAACCTTTGCAGCACCGTCTGCAGCACCGACTGCAGTTGCCTTGCCTTGTGTTCGTAACATTGAATTTGTGTGTATTCAATATTTTGACAGCTATTCAGTTGCACCCTTCAAGCAAACGAGTCCGCTTTGGATCCGCGCACGTAGTAAACAACGTTTGGATGACTCCGTTTACGGATCCAAACATGGATCCGCAAAACTGCGTTTGTCGGCTCAAATTAGTATGGAAATTAGAATCACCACGGACTCATTTTGTGCATGTATTGTGAGAGAGAGAACTTCCCATTTTACCATACTCAGCGAAAACCGAAACCAAATGGAATCCAGAACGGATCCAAAAAAATGAACGCCTGAGACAGGCGTTTTGTGGTTGAAGAATATTATGCAATTTATTTTCTTCTATCGTTTGTATATAAATGAAACATCACGATGTATTTTGTAATTAATAATTAAATAATTAACTTTTGATTTTAAATTGATTTTCTTTCTCGAGGGAATTTTTATTAAACTGTTGCGCTGGGCACGAACGTGAAAACATTGAAAAAAGTTAATTGTTTTTGTTGTCTTCTCCTTTTTTTTTAGTCCATAAAAAAAATACTCACCATTAGGGTATTACATACATTCTCTCTTTCTCAGTAAAAAAAAAGTACTCTCGATTTTCGCTACCTGCACCATTTTTCCAAATTCTTAGACGAGGAAGCCAGTGTCGTAAAGGCAACAACGTACTCAGTTTCTTCTAACTCCCGAAACTTACCCGACACAAGAAAGAACTTCGTAATGCACATTCAAAACACAAAAAACTTTCAAGGATTCCTATGTATCTTGTGCAATCAAGATCATTCCTTGGCAATGTGTAAAAAATTTTCTGAAATGACCGTAGTAGAGCGTTGAAAGTAGGTGAAGCAGTGTTGCCGCTATGCGACTTTAGTCGCATTTTGACCCCTTTTTTGCCTCATGCGACTATGACACGACCTTTTAAAAAAGTGGCTATTTTAACCCTTTTTTAAAAATCTTGCCACTTTTCTGACCTCCTTTTCTAGAGAAATGCATGGAAAAGATAAGTTGTCTTTTTTGCTGAAAAAATCTTCCCAGCGAATTATTTAAATTAATATTTTCGTTTAACTAACAGCAATATCAATGGAACCTATTCCACATCACGCAATGCCAGTCACACAGATTTTCAATCTGTGAAACGAAATGGAGTTGAAATGTGTTTGGTTCGACTCGATCGCATTCGCATTCTTGTCGATTCTTAAAAAATAAACTTAATATCTGTTTTTATTTTAAAAGAAATTCTAATGATAATGAATTAATTTATTTTTTGTTTAAATTTTAAAGAACGAGTTAATATTACATAGATCATATTGGCACGAGTACGATAACTATGGCGCCAAGAATTGATAACGGTTTTTTGTAGAGGGGTCAAAAACAAGCATTTTTATTATAGGAGGGGGGTCTATCTTGCCCCCTTTAGGAGGTAGGGGCAATTAAAAAAAAAAATGATTTAAATTGAAAAAAAAATATTAAAAAACAACGGCAACACTTACAATAAAGTACTATACCGGTATTAAAAGTCAGAAATCTGTATAATCCTTAAACTAAACTAAATTATGTATGTCAACAGTTTTTGAAAAATTCGCATGCAAACTCAAAATGTTTATAAAAAAAAATGAAAAGAAAAAGTTTAGACCAATTTTTTTTAAAATTGTGAAATGAAGTGCTAAATTGGATTTTTGTGGTCAATGTAAATATCAATTCTAAATCGAACGAAAAAACCGAATGGTTTTACGTCTTCTAGTTTTTGAGAAAATTGAAAATTGCTAAAACTACTTTATTATGCTATTTTTGTTTTTTTGCTTGCTAAAATAAATACATCAGTGCTAGCACCAACATTACGGCTTATAAACAGTGAGGTAACCCACCTGCTTGGGCACACTATAGGATTTGGGGTAGGTGCGAGGTTGGGTCTATGCAAAGTTTCTTTTGCATTTAAAGAATTTGGATTTATCCTATATATCCAAGGCTAATAGCTGTTTTCTAAATATACATATACGTATACGTTGCTCAAAGTTCCACATTTAACATTTTTGTATATAAAAACGTAATGCAGTATAAAAAAATTACATTACCTAGGTACTACTGTACGACTGTAGCAAATATACTATATATTATATGTACCTATATAATGCTCAACTAATTGCTGTACTTTAATTACAAAGATGAACCTATCATCAACATTAATCCTCAAAATGAAATCACCGTAAATACCTAAAATCAAAAATCTCATAAAAAGTAGTTTCAGCAATTTTCAATTTTCTCAATAACTAGAAGACGTAAAACCATTCAGTTTTTTGTGTTCGATTCAGAATTGATATAAGCATTGACCACAAAAAGCCAATTCAGCACTTCATTTCACAATTTAAAAAAATTGGTTTAAACTTTTTTTTTAATATTTTTTTTTTCATTCTAAGTCATTTTTTTCTAAAATTGCCCCTACCTTCTAAACGAGGTGAGGGAGACCCCCTCCCATAGTAAAAAATGCTTGATTTTGACCCTACATATACATAAAACTCACTGTTTATACGCCGTAATGCTAGGTGCTAGCACAGTATTTATGTAAGCAAGCAAAAAAACAAAAATCTCATAAAAATGTAGCTTTAGTAATTGTCAATTTTCTCAAGAACTAGAGATATAAAACCATATTGTATTTTGTGTTCAACTCGGAATTGATGTGTTCACTGACTTCAGAAAACCAATTCAGCACTACATTTCAATTTTGAAAAAAAAATGGTCTAAACTTTTTTTTTCACTTTTTTTTTATCAAAATTTTGAGTTTGCATGAATTTAAAAAAAAAACTATTAACATAAATATTTAAATTTAGGGTTATAGAACAGATTTCTGGCTTTCAAAACCAGTATAGTACTTTATTGTTGTTGCCGTTGTTTTTTAATAATTTTTTTTTTCAATTTAAGTCATTTTTTTTTTAATTGTCTCCCCATCATCTTTTGTAAATGGACTGAACACTGAACTCTTTTGTTTTAGCTTACCTAAAGTTTAGTTGTTGTTTACCACTTAATTGAACTTATTTATACTTAATTGCAATAAATCATAATGAGGAAAAAGACGTTATTTAACAATTATCTGAATAAAAATGTATTTTACTTTATCAACTGAAAACTGATTCCAGGATTACTGCAACTGGTAGGTACATCATCAAATATGCATGTTAACCAAAATTTTTATCAAAGAATCTAAAATTTGAGTTTGTAATCATGGAAATCGCTAATCAGCCGATTTTTATCGAACATTTTAAAGAACATTTATTTAGAACATTTTAAAGTCATGGTGCAGATTTAACCCACTGGACCTTTAAAGGTCTGACAAACTGATTTATTTTGCTTTGGTTATTTTTTTTAATATAAAAATAAAATAACTCCAAAGCATGTTTTATTTATACAGATTTCGTTTGATTTTGATATCTATTAAAATAATTTCAAAACGGGACATTTTTTCTCGTGACCCCTTTTTTTGCGACCTTTTTAAATTTCTCAGCGGCAACACTGAGGAGAAGGCATCAAAACTTTGTTTTTCTTGCCTAAGAAGAGGACACAACACATTTATGTGCAGAAAAAAATTTATTTGTGACATAAAGTGATTCCAGAACTCTGAAGATTTTTCCTCTCCACCAGAAGAGGTATTGTCGAACATCGGCATTAATGCTGTTCCACAGCATTGCACTTTGCATCGTCTTTCAAATGATGAAAATGCAGCATTATTCTTCAAAATAATTCCGGTAATATTGTCTGGTGTCGGTGGATCGTCGATTCATACTTATGCATAGGTATCTGGATGAGGGTGCAATCAGAGATGGCAGAAATGCCTTCTTTTTTTTAAACTACATTCGTTACGTCTGATACATAAATGAGGTAGTTAATGTAGTTAACGCAGTTAAATGTAGCACACGTAGCGTTAACTGTCAAAATATAGTTTGAGTTGTTAATTCAACCGCTAAATTGGTAAATTGTGCAAAAGTGAAAAGTGAAAACATTATAGTCTCCACCGGTTGCCAGTCGATATCGCCACCTACTTCTTTTGTAATCTGAATATTCTAATTCAAAATCTAATTAAACAAAACAAATAACTTAAAAAAAGCATTTCTCTTTGTTGTGAAGTAGCTACAGCCGATCCTTTGTGCCATGTGAAATTTAAATAAAAGTTTTTATTTTACAGAAGAATAAAAGAAGAAAACATAAAACATGCCGAGTTTAGGAGGATGTAGGAAGTTCCATTATTATTGGAGCGATGGTGGCCTTACTCCAATTAAATTTCATCCAGTCTGTTGAAGAAGAAATTTATATTTACGATCCGGTATGCATGGCCGGACCAACCATATGTGCAAATGCACAGGGTGCAAAATTCTGGGGGCGCATTACCAGGATTAAGAAAATGTAATCGCGTTAGGCATTAACGCCCAAATCGATTTGGAAATATCGCCCAAAAAATTATGAACAATTGTTGTTGTTTTTTCTTTAAGGGAAAGAACGCCCAAAATAAAAATTTTAAAAGTCAAATGGGAAATAACGCCCAGAATTGGAAATATAGCCCAAAAAAAATCCAGAAAAACCTCACTGTTTATGCGCCGCTATTTTTTTTTTAAGATTATCTTATCATTGTAATTTTACTTTGGAAATAGCGCCCAAAATTTAACAAAAACAATTTACGTTGAAAATATTTGGGCGATATCTCCAACTTAAGATTTGGAAAAATATAAATTTTGGCGATATCCATTTTTTTAGGCGATAAAAAAATGTAATCTGATCTTTCGCAAACAAATATAAACTTCCATTTGCCATGTGTATGTATGTATGAGTGCAAATATTAAAAGTGGCGCTTTCTACAAATCCTGCACAGGGCGCAAGTTTGGCTGGGGCCGGCCCTGCTGGTATGTAAACTCATAAACAAGTGCCAAGATGATGCAACAATTCTTTCGGAAGCTGCACATTTGTGGCTCCAGTTGCAATTACCAGATAAATTTGCCCAACAACATTTGAGCTCAAGGAAAAAAATGGCTCTTTCGGTTGATGCAATCGTGGCACATTACATCCAAGGTATCTTGGCAAGAATTTAAAAACAACTCAGCAAAACGAAGTGACATTGCATTTTATTAAAATTTTATCTGCTGGGGAGCTAAACGATTACGATAAATTCATCAAAGGACAAGGAGTTTTTGGTGCTTTAAATAAAAAGCTTCGCGAGGGCGATGACAGTGTCGAAGGAAGTACAGTTTTGTTGCCAAAAACATTTTGGAGTTTGGCATCCAAGCATTTCCCAGGCCTATCAAAGTATGCAATACTTTTGCTATGTATACCTGCATCTTCTGCTGCAATCGAGAGGGTATTTTCGCAACGGTCAATCGTCCATACCAAAATCCGCAACAGACTTAGCTAGGATCATTCAAAAAAACTAATTGACATTCATTATACATTTAAAATGAACGTAACAAATAAAATACTGATGAATATTATATTTGCACTTTATTATTTCATTGAAACTTATCATTGAAAATTTTAATTTTCAGTTTTGAGGCCCTTAAAAACCGATATCAGTGATTATTTTGATGCCAATAAGAAGCTGATAACTCGATTATTATTTCTAGTCGAAAAAATATTTCATTTTGGCCCTATCTTTCACATAAAACGATTTCTAAGATTGCAATGATCAATGATAAGGTAGCTCAATCATTGAAATAAAGAAATTCATTTCCTGCGATAGGCTGGGCCAAAATGAAATATTTTTTTGACTAGAAATAATAATTGAGTTATCAGCTTTTTATTTGCATTAAAATAATCACTGATTTCACTTTCTAAGTACCTCAAAATTAACAATTAAAATTTTCAATGATGAGTTTCAGTGAAAACTATAACTGGCGCCCAAATAATGGGATTATGATAAAGTATTGATGTCATATTGTCCACCCGTAAATTTTTTTTGTATATTTAACGTTTTGTGTATAGGTAGTACACGTAACAAATGTAGGCAGCAAATGTAACAAATTATAGTTAATAGAGTTTATTACCCACGTAATTCCTTGCGTTCGGTAAACTATCAGATAGGCTATCCACGCATCCAAAAATTTTCAGATACGTTGGGTTGTTGTTGCATCAGCTGTTTTGTCACAAGGGATTACAACAACACAAACCTATCCGGATAGCTTTGGATTGATCCCCGACCATTGAACGTACCAAATTTCACAATTTGCTGTCAAAACCAGAGATTATGAATTATAAAGATTGGAATCCTCGGCTGTCATTCTGGTTTGCCTCAAGCTAAATAAAATGGCGGACAGTGGTGAATTCATATTTTTGCAATAGTGTCCATATTTTAACGCACACTAGTACAAAAATATGAATTCACCACTGCATTGTTGTTTCAATTCACATCTATTCATTGACACGAGATGAAATTACAAAAACAACTATGTAAACAAATGGGTTTTGGGGGATGGAGCGTACGAAAGATTCCAATCTTTATAATTCATAATCTCTGGTCAAAACCCATAGAAAAAAAAACTCAGTTTTTGGTAAATTTGTTGCAAAAAATGTTACCAAGCACTGCAGGCATTATATTATGACTGAATCAGTCTAGCTCAGTTCGAGGAGCTGCAAAGTGATGATGCGCATTTAATATTCAGTAAAACAATTTATAACATGACCTCAACTCCAGAAATTGCGTTTTGTCTAGGTATGACAGTTGGGCTCATCAGTTAGATGCTGTCGTACGCTTCTAAGTAGTTTTCTAATTATCTTCATCTACGTTGATATTAGCAATTTTGTATTACAGAGGGCTACTACATAACGCTGCTAGAAAAATAGTTTAAAAATTTTAGAGAATTTAACGGACTATAGTTTTGGTAGTTATAATACAGACGCACACAGGTAAAATTTCCAAAAAACGTGGCCAAAATTATAAAAACTAAAATCGTTTTGTTGGTTTTTTGTTTAATGTAAAGTTGTTTACAATAAAACAAGAGCTTAGTTTCTGATTAATATCGCTATTAAGATTGCAACCGTTTCGTCAGTTGATGCGTCTAAAGTTGTAGCTTTTAGAGAGCACGTTCAGGACCAATTTTGGAGTGCGATAGGAAGTGAATTTACTTTGTTTTTCTTTTTTATGTATGCTTTTTTATAAAAAAAAAATTATTATGGAATTAGTTGCTGGTATTCAGTAGAATAATTTCAATAATATTTTTTGGCGATATTTTAATAATGGAACAGATTTTTATTTATCAAAAAAGACGAGTTTTGGGACCTATTAAGAAATTGTAGTTTTTGTTTCGAAAAAGTTTGACTTCTGTGCATTGCTCAGCATTGAAATTAGGCTTTAAATTTACCTTGAAATATTTTGATTCAGAATCAATCAAAAATATTTGCGACTTTTTAAGTTAATATTAATGCAAGATATAAAAAAAGGGAAAATAAAAGTGTGCCGCAGAAACTTATTTTTTTACAAAAAAAAAAAACTTATGTTAATAAGTACTATTTTGGCTTAAGCACTAAATACTTTTATTATTTTTTAATCAAAAATCTTCAATTTTTTGAGAAAATTGAAAATAACTAAAACTTCTTCTAAAAATAAATGTTTTGTTTGTATTCACTTTTTTTTGTGTTTTAACAAAATAAAAAAAAAAAAATTACTAAAAATAGTGCATTTACTTAATCACTGATTTCTCCAATGACTTAATGCAATAATAAACCAAAAAAAAACAAAAAATAATTTTGGGCATTTTTTTGGGAAATTTTAAGTGTGTGAGACGGTCATACAGTTTGAAGCTTGCGGTTATGACTTTTTGTGTCCCTGTTGTACAACTGTGATGAAACTGAAAGACTTATACAAATATTATGCCTGTTTGGTATTTTTTTTTTCAACAAATTTTCCAAAACAGAATTTTTTTTCTATGCGTTTTGACAGCAAATTGTGAAATTTTGTGCAAGTTCGCAAGAAATTTCACGTTACCAAACAGACCAATAGTTATAAAAATGAAATAAACATACCAAAAATAAAGATTTCCTGAAATGGTGTAATGAAATCAGTCGCGTCCCCCGCACTATAATACTTATCTCAATTTTGTCTGCTCATTTTGATTACCTACCTTTATTGATGTTTTATCCTGAAAATTTGGAACGAACCAATCGAACAGTATCCACATGAAAATGATACCTTTTTTCAAGCCTCTTAATTTAATCTCTTTCTTATGAATGTGCTTCTACTCATACGTTTCGAATCTACTTATGAGACAAAAATCGGCACTGAACTTTTTTTAAATAATAAAACGAGATAAATTCTTGTGTTTTTTGGTGTAGGTCTCAGTCATTCCGTCAAGGACCACTGAACGCTAGTAGTCGAAGCCAATCGCATTCCTATGTGAATTCCAGCATTTCAGCCAATCCCCTTCTCCCAATTGACAGTGGTTTGTATTTGTTTTATTATTTTCCAATATTTATTTCTTACTTATCTATTTTATCAGTTAATTGTAACCGACATTCTTGTTAAGTTACTTAATCATTTTACTTAAAAAACAGATTTATTTAAAATTTCATTTCTTATATTTGATTCTCAGCGGATTGGGATTCTCGCAATCATTGCAACACCTCGACGATGCATTTTTCGACGAAGAAATCAACGGATACCTGGGATCACTGGAGAGACAATCATACAGACCACATGCATTCTCAAGTACTGATATAATATAATTTGCTTTACTGGATTTGTTTAAAATGTTCTATAAAAAAATACTTTTTAAATTTAAGGCAACAGCAGCCCTGGCGGAGATTTATCAGACGAAGAACTATGTACCGGAATCGCCAATTTTAGAAGTGGAACACCTACGCCGCCAATCGAAAGTGGATATGGACCAAATGAATATGCAAAAATCTGTGTCCCCTCTGGGCCAACAATCGTGGAACTCAGCCATGGACAGCAAAGTCAACAACAAAAAAGACCAAGATCAGGCTCATGTGCTTCTCGGCAAATACAATTTAGGTAAAAAACTTAATAGATTTGACTTAACAAAATTTGAGAAATTAGCACAATTTTTTAAGTTGTAAAAATTTTTATTTATTCAAATTAAAAGTGTTATGGCCACTTTACACGTTAATTGAAGTCATGTGACCAGTCGTTATAATTTATTTTATGATTTTTCTTAGAGCTTTCATTCCATTTGTTAAACCATGTCGTTCTACAAATTGGCGTGTTTTTTAAGCTAGTAACTTATCTGTTTTACACACTACGAAGTACCTCACCGAAGCATTTTGTCGGCATGGTTTTTTAGTCGTGTCAAAAGAAAATAAATTATATCGACAAATGCAGTTCGAGCAGTTCAAAACGATTCAAAAACTGATGACGGGGTTGGTGGAGCTGTATACTCATACAGGCTGAAATCAACTCTCTCTTTTCGCCTTCCCAATCGTGTTATCAAGCACAGATATCCCCATCTTTTTAGATAGCCAAGCCGCCATTAAATCTCTGTATCTACAAATTCAAAAACAGCCCTTAATTATCGATCATCTCTCATGAAGATGGCAGAGCAGTTCCATATTCACCTTTGCTGGGTGTCAGGTCATAGGGACATTCCAGGGAATTGTAAAGCAGACGAACTCCCCAAAAGTGTTTCATATATCTAGTCTGGGATCAGATTTCCAATTAAATAATGAAACGCACGCACTTTGGCTGTTATAATACGACTGACTTTATTGTAATATTATGTTCTTAACAATCTATGTATTAAGCTTATATACTAAGTTAATATACACTGGGGTGTGAAAGAATTCATACATTACATCCCCCTTAACTTAAAAAGAAATATATTTAAATATATGTAGGTACTTATATTTAAACTTAAATCTACCCAACACCAAACATTCATTTTATTTTATTCATTTTTATTCATTTTTTTTTTATAATAATCAGTATTACGTTAACATTGTGTATTTTATTTAAAATTTATATCTTGGTTTATATTCTTATAGTTGCAATCTTTTAGATTGTCGTTTTACTGAAACTGGATCGTTTGTAATTTCTATATTACTGCATCAAGTTCTGATAGGAGCAAATTTTAAAGTTTTTACATTTGATTTTCTAAGGTGATTTAGATGCGCTTTACGGTGTAAACCTTTTAAGCTTATTTAATATAGAGCATTTCCTAGTTTTTTAACAATTATTGCTGGTGACCAAACAACACTTGTTTTGCCTTCAGCTCCATATACAACGTTTTCTCCAGTTTCAAAATTAATAGGTTTGGGCCTTAAACTATTATTTTGGACTTGGTACTTGCATATCTGCATTCTTTGACCGTTTCATTTTCCGTTTATAAAAGATCCATTAATGTCTTAGGGCTATTTTTAAAAATCATGTTAAAAGGGGTTTCGTTAGTTGCTGTACATGGCGTTGATCGGTATTTTAAAAGAAAATTTCCGATTTTATGTTTTATTGGTACAGTAAAACCCGCTTAAGAGAAACCCACTTAAGTGAAAAACCCGCTTATCTGAAACATTTTTTTCATCTCCGAGTATTTGTCGACCAATTACCTTTATAACATTCCGCTTAAGCGAAACTCGCTTAAGTGAAAAACCCGGATACCTGAAACATATTTTCAGTTAAATTTAATATTTTTCATTGAAAAAAGCTCTCTTAAGTGAAAAAAAATTTAATAGAAAAAAACAAAAAATTTGCTGAATAGTGATGGGCATAATCGAATGATTTGAGTAATCGAGACCTTAGTATTCGAGTGATTCCAATAATCGAATGATCAATCGAGATATGAAATAGTACAAAATTGGAATAATAAACCTTTCAAATTTAATATGTAGATTCGCTTTGTTCGATAAAAAAAAAAATTTTGTTCAATACAATCTACATTTTAAAAATTAAATTTTGGATTTTTGCAAAGGTAATATAAAATTTATTTCCCTTGTTTGCTTTTTTATTGCAGTCCATTTGGAACGAAATGTTCTCTATGTTTCAAAATATAATATAATTGTCCCCTATCTGTCGAATTCCATCACAGGATGGCTACGAAGGCGATACATTAAAAAAACTTCTGAAAAATACGAAAAAATTAGAAATTTTTTTCTGCGCCGGAAAAACGCTTTTTTAGGGCAATCTGTTGAGATTTGGAATGAAATATTCTTTATGTTTCAAAGTATAGGTTATTACTTATCTGTCAAGCCATCAATTGTAAAATTCCATCGAAGGATGGCTACGATGACGATGGTTTGAAAAGCCTTTAAAAAATACGAAAAAAAATGAGTTTTGTTTCTGCTAGGGAAAAATGCTTTTTTAGGGCAATCTGTTGAGATTTGCAACGAAATATTCTCTATGTCTCAAAGTATAGATCATCACCTATCTGTCCAGCCATCAACTGTCAAATTCCATCGAAGGATGCCTACGATGACGATGGATTAAAAAACCTCTAAAAAATACGAAAAAAATCGAGTATTTTTCCTGCTCAGGAAAAATGCTAGTGCCTTCATTCTGACTATCCCAACGTAAGTATCATGCAACAACTTTAAAGTTTTTTCTCTCATTTATGTAGGAATGAGTGTTCGGTTTATATACAAAATGCAATCATTGTGCACTGATAAGCTCTTTTGCTTTTGAAAATATTTTTCAAACCCTTGTGGAACTGGTTTTGGAAAACCTGATTTTAAATATGAGTGTAGAAGTCTGAATTCTTCTTCTTCTTCCAATTTCACTACTAAGTAGAAACTAAAGGTAAATTATCGCTTAAATTTAGAGAATTTATTTTATTTTTATTCCGAGAGGTAGACGTAACAACCCATCAGCATGTTGCATTTTTGATGCTGATTTATGAACCAACGTATAGTCATACAAACTCAGAAAAATAGCCCAACGATGAATGCGGGCGGCGGCTACAAGTGGAGACGTGGAGTACACTTTTTAGAATTTAAAATTTTTCGCAATGGGAGACTATCATTGTGGATTGTAAACCTTTTTCCATAAATATATTTGTGAAATCTTTTGACAGCAACCACAATTGCTAGCGCTTCGCGATGAAGCTGGGAGTAATTTTGTTTCGTTAAATTATAAAGATGTTTTAGCTCTGCCAAACCGTGAATAATAATTTATTAGTCCGAGATATGACTTAAGTCGTTGTAAGTTCCGTGGCGTTGGAGCCAATTTGACTGCCTCTAGCTTTTAACAATTTGGTTTTATTCCTTCGCCCGATATGCAATGCCCTAAATACTTAACTTCGCCACAAAAGAATTTACATTTTGACAAATTTGCCTTCACATTGTACTCCTCTAATCTTTCTAGCACCATCAAAAGAATTTCTTCACACTCAACCTCATCTTTCCCACCAATCAGAATATCATCTATGAAACATTTTACCTTTTTAATTCCAACTAAAATCTAATCCATCGTAGCTTGGAAAAATTGCTGGAGCACATTTAACTCCATATACCAAACGCTTGTATCTAAACAAACCTCGGTGAGTGTTTATCGTTAGGTACTGTTGGGAGTTTTCAGTAACCTCTAATTGGGCATACCCTCTAAATCAATGGTATAAAATACCTGACACCCCACAAAATTCACTATTATTTCATCAAACCTTGAAAGTGGATACTGATTAGTCTCGTGATACTTATTTATTGTAACCTTACAATCAACGCATATTCTGAAAGAGCCATTTGCCTTTTGTACAACCACAATTGTAGATGCCCAGGCACTGTACCTAACTGGGAATATTATATTTTCCGCACACAATCTGTCTAATTCTTTATTAACTAACTCTCGCAATCCAAAAGGCACCGTATATGGCTTGAAAAAAATCAGTGCGCTGTTTTCGCAGATTACAAATTCAGCTTTGAAACCTTTTATAGGATTATTGTTTACTTCAGAGAAAACCTATGGAAAGGACAATGGGCAAATTTGTATGGAGCCTGGGCGTAAGACCAACAGAAATGAAATGTATACCAATTGAAAGGTTATTTTGTGTACATCAATTTTTACTATGGGGACCAAACCCAAAACCGCTGGAGAACAGAGATAGAGCCAATTGAATGAACGCATATATATGCGATATTATGTGCTTATACATACACTTAAACCTGAATTACATGGATATCTTACTACCTACAAAGCTGAAACTTTCGTCACAGAAATATTTATGATCATCAAATATAAGAACAATACTTTTACACTTCGGTTCAGTCGATTATGTCTGTATATATTAAAAATTCTAAACATAAGGAGCTAATCAATCTAACCGGAATGTAAGGCTTAGTATTACATTTCTGAGGACCACAAATCTTTCTGTGAGCAAAGTTTTATTCTTGTAGCAATAAAGATATGCATATGCACGCATTTATAAGTAAATAAGATGATAGATCTTGAGTCTATGAGTAAGTATATACATACGAATAAAACCAACTGAATTGTAAGGATGCTTGAAATGTTTCTATACATATACAGATAACATTAACACTATTTAGAGCTTGAAAATCATTTTTTTTTTAGAGGGATGCAATAAAATACAAAAACTCCAAATTAATATTTATCAATCGTTTCATTTTTTATTCATAATAGATAATTAATTCATAATTCAAAATAAAATGAAGATTGTTCCAACATTTTTAATTGTGAAAAGTAATCGCTGAAAAAGTTAAAACTATTTGTCTATAATTATTTCTAGCATATTATGAGCGGGTCCAACAAATGGTTGATGTCTTCTCAAACCAAGGTACCATACAATAGAAATTACATGGGCGCAGGTGCCAATGGTTCTTCTTCCTGTGAGGCAGGAATAATAGCACTGCAGAATTGAATTTCTTACACAGACCTAATCGACTGAACAGGAGTGTAAAAGTATTGTTTTTATATTTTATGATCATAAATCTTTCTGTGACCAAAGTTTCGGCACGGGTGATTTTTTAGCTGGTTTGGTTTTGGCAACACTGGTTTTGACAGCTGACGTGTGTTTAGTACCTTGTGCCACTGTCAAACAGCTTCAGTTTGGTTTGCAATTTAACCATGGATCGTCTTACAAATGAACAACGCTTGTAAGTTATTGAATTTTACTATCAAAATTCGTGCTCGGTTCGAAATGTTCATCGCGCGCTGCTTCCATTTTATGGTCGGCATTCTCGACCTTCTGAGCAGTCTATTCGGAAGATTGTGACCAAATTTCGCACCAAATTTACTTTGTTGGACATTAAACCACCAACACGTTTACGTACTGTGCGTAGTGAAGAAAATATTGCGGCCGTATCAGCTAGTGTGACAGAAGACCGCGAAATGTCGATTCGGCGCCGTTCCCAGCAGTTAGGCCTATGTTACAGCACTACATGGAAAATTTTGCGGAAGGATTTGGGCGTAAAGCCTTTTAAGATACAGCTGGTGCAAGAACTAAAGCCAGCCGACCTACCACAACGCCGAATTTTTGGTGAATGGGCTCTTGGAAAGCTGGCCGAGGATCCGCTTTTTTATCGAAAAATTGTGTTCAGCGATGAGGCTCATTTTTGGTTGAATGGGTACGTAAATAAGCACAATTGCCGCATTTGGAGTGAAGATCAGCCAGAAGCATTGCAACAGCTACCAATGCATCCCGAAAAAGCCACTGTTTGGTGCGGTTTATGGGCCGGCGGCATTATTGGGCCATATTTCTTCAAAGATGTTGCGAATCGCAGCGTTACTGTCAATGGTGAACGCTACCGAGCGATGATAACAAACTTTTTTTTGCCCGAAATGGAAGTTCTTGACTTGCATGATATGTGGTTTCAACAAGACGGTGCCACATGCCACACAGCACGCGAAACAATGGCGCAATTGCGAGGCGAGTTTGGTGAACAGTTAATTTCACGTTTCGGGCCGGTCAATTGGCCGCCTAGATCGTGCGATTTGACACCATTAGACTATTTTTTGTGGGGGTATGTCAAGGCTAATGTCTATAGGGACAAGCCCGCTTCGATTGACGCACTGGAAGCCAACATCCATGCATTCATTCGTGAGATACCGGCCGATATGTGTGAGAGAGTATGCCAAAATTGGACTCAGCGGATGGGCTACCTGAGACGCAGCCGCGGTCAACATTTGCATGAAATTATCTTTAAACATTAAATTGCAAGGTTCAAACTATCGATTCAAATAAATATTTCATTCATTTTTTCGAATTTTTTGTGTTTTTTTTTAAAAAAAGTTCTAAACCTCTTAAAAAATCACCCGTTATAAGCATATAATATCGCATATATATGCGTTCATTCAATTGGCTCTACATATCTCTGTTCTCCGACGGTTTAGGGTTTTGCCCCCATAGTAAAAATTGGTGTACACAAAATAACCTTTCATTTGGTATACATTTCATTTCTGTTGGTCTTACGCCCAATTTGCCCATCATCCTTTTTGAATAATCTGACCGGATCTTGGATATATTGCTTCTTCTTGGCTTTTGATTTGATTAATTTTGAATGCCAATCTCCAATTTTTAAACAAACAATCCATCCAAGAACGTCTTAAAAGGGGTATGAACTTCCTACTTGTGTTTATCAAATAAAATTTAAAATTATAATTTTCATTACTTTTAACAGAAACTTCCACCTCAGCAAAGACAACTATTTTTACTTGATCCCCGATATAACGTGAATATTTGTGTCGCAAGCTACAATTTTAGCTTCAGGGAAGAGGTCTCTTAATTCATTATATTGTATTACAGAAATGCATGCACTAGAATCTAATTCCATTTTAACTATTTTACTATTGTATTTAATTTCTAAATAATAATGCATTATCTATTTTATGGATTAAACTAATGTTACTAAATTCAACACAATTAATATAATTCAAATTCTTATTATCTACGCCACCATAATCATCCGTTGTCCCCTGCAGGTCGTTTATGCTCCCTTTGCTTCCTTGGTTTTTTCTGTTGTTTTATGGAGATGAGCCCCAGGTCCCCACTTATAACAAAGAAAACACTGCACATTTTGCCTCGAACGGTTTCTTCCTCGATTATTGTTCTTATTGTTGTTAAACGCAGAAGGAGAACGATCATAATTTCTTCGCGATGAATGTGGAAACGAAGGAGAACTTGTATTTCGATTTTAGCTTTTGCAACGGGAATTTATATTGCGGAGATTTATATTGCCCCAATTATTAGCTTTAAATTGATTTACACTGTATGGCTTTACACTGATTGTTTCCATTTCACTTATTAAAAGTTCTGTTGCCAATGCCTTTTCTAACACATATTCTAATGATTTAGTTACAGCATCTTCGTCTATTAATTTGGCTTGAACTTTTTTATTATTAAGCCCCATAAAAAATTTGTCTTTCAATGCTGTTTCTAAAAATGACCCAAAATTACAGTTATCGGCCAACAATATAATCTACACTTCATATTCAGAGATTGATTCATTGGATTTTTGAGCACGTGACCAAAACTTGAAATGCTCCGCGGTAATGTTCTTTTTTGGTTCGAAGTGTTTTAAGATTTTTTCTATTATTTGAACATAGGTAAAATTTTCAGGTTTAATTGGGGCTACTGATGTTTTCATGATTTTATAAAGTTCTATGCCCCCAAACCCAATTATAAATGACACTTTATCTTTTTCTTCCGTGATTTTATTTAACCGTAACAAATGGTCCATAAGCTCACTATACGAACTAAAATCATCGCCAATGTTATAATATTCAATTTTTCCCACAAAATTTGTTGCCATTTTCGACTTATCATTAATTTTTTCGTTCACCTCAATGTCGTTTGTTTCCCGTTTCACTTTTAACATCGGCCATATGTATATACTTTAGAAGGCACCACTTATGTTATTCGCTCCGTTCGTTTATATACTTTGATTTACAAACGGCTTCCATAAGACTCTTTTATATCCCATTGCTATACTTAAAAATTATTGTCTTGTTATGCAACATAAATAGGTCTCAAGCATTTTTATTTTAAGAGCTGGACACATTTGTCTCTTTTTCTTTCTTCAAAATACTTAAATCTTATAGCTTAATCACTTTTTCTTCTTGGAATAGGATTATATAAACTTACAGTCTTATAAGAATCCTTTTGTGAAAACTCAGCTCTAAACAGATGTTCTTAGTCTTTATAATCCCATAACAAGACTTATATAAGAGTTTTAGTCTTTTTGTACCTCTATGTAAACCCTTACAGGATCTGAGTTTAATACCTCATGTATCAAGAGTATAGGAGGCTTATGAGATTATTGATAAATAATTAAATAATTATAATATGCATTATTTTGAAGGCGCTTTGTTTTTTTTCGAGATAAAAGTTCAAATTAGTAGATACATTTTCAACCGCATATTTTTTTCGGTTCACATATGAAAAAAATAATAAATATAAAGTATCGCCATTATAACGCATATTAATAATTGATTAACTTACAAAATAAATATTCTCACACAAGCCTTTCAGTTTTTTGACATAAGAAACACACACACAAATAAAAAAAAATTGTTTGTTTCTCTCTGAGAAAATATTAAATGAGAAAGATGTATACAATTTTTTGAAGTTTACAAAATATTATGTACTCTGTTCTTTTTTGAGCGAATTTTATTGGAAAAGACGCATTCTTATAGCAAGAATAAATTGACGTGAGAGCCTCCTATATCTAAGCCATTTAACGCTTTTAATAATCTTTTAACAATCTAGTAGTATTCTACAAGATTACTTTTCGCTCCCTGACTATAGTCTCGTTAAGCTCTTAGAGAATCGTATGAGAGGTAAAATGTTACTTGGGTATACACTGGGGTGTAAAAGAATTCATACACTACAAAGTGGGACAATATTACCTACACCGTCAAATGGGACAAGTATTGGTTTACCCATCGCTACTTGTCAACTTATGCTAAAGCAAGATGCAATAGAGAAAACAAACCTTAGGTGGAACAACATCGCCACTTATCAGAATACAAAACAAATCTGGCCTATGCTGGATCTAAATGAAACGCTCTAAAAGTTAAATAACATTAGCTCCGTTATAGATGTCATTACCGGACACTGTCTAATAGGCAAACACGCAACGAGGCTTGGAGTATTTTCTAACGATTTCTGCAGAAGTTGTATGAATGAAGAAGAGGAAGAATTGATTCCTCACCTTCTCTGTACATGTCCTGCTCTATCTCAAAGGCGTAGGCTCCACCTTGGAGAGTTCTACAATGATTGTAGTGATCAGGTAAATCATGACATTAATAGTCTCGCGCGCTTCGTACGAAGCTATAAATGGTCTATGGTCTAAGTGCTAAGCGTTTGTTAAACTACCCCACCTGCGGTTTGATTCGTTAAGAAAAATTGAGAATATATTGCCCTTCATAACCCCAAGGGGAATGTTGACTCTTTTCGCAAGTGAGCTATGAAGGGCTGATCCTTGCCTGGCCAGTTCATCCGCGTATTCGTTTCCCTCAATGCCACAGTGAGCTTTTGAGCTCATCACGGTATTGCTGAACCAATCTTAATGCTGATACAGCCGAATAAATAGCTTTCACGACTGCCTGACTATCTGTCAAGATAGCAGTATTTTGATTTTGGTTAGGGTTTTGTTTGAGTATATTGTATGATTCTCTAATTGCCATTAGTTCTGCCTGGAAAACACTAGGAAAGTTGAGAAGTCGAAAAGATTTATTTATTTTCAGAGACTCGGAATATACTCCTGAACCAACTCCACATTCCATCTTTGATCCATCAGTAAAAATAGTTGTGTTGAAGTCTGTCGTCATGACGTTATCCTCACAGTCCTGTCTGGATGGGAATTGAACTTTAAAATCCTTACTGAGGTTCATAGTAGGAGTGCAGTTGTTGGTAGGAGTTGAAAACATAGCCGCTGGAATCAGCCTTGTGATGTTGCTGTGACCACAAGGTTCAGTAGCCCAGCTATTTCTTTTAGTCTTATCGCGCTACAAGAAACTTGGTATTTTATATGTAAATCAAGTGGTAAAAGGTACAGAAAAACGCTTAAGGCATCCGTTGGCCAGGTACGGAGAGCCCCTCTGGTGCCGACGCACACTGGGGCAGCTCCATAGAGATCAGAGCGCAAAAGGTCACTTTGAAATGTTGGGTAAACAAGAAAAAACTGTTACTTTTCGCAAAGAATACGGTATTTGTGATAAGAAAAATGCATTTTTGTTTTTTTTTATGTTTTGTACTAAGTTAGTCAAGCGATCAAAGTTGACAAGTTCGTTGTGAAATTTGCAATTGGGAAAAAGTAAAGAAAGAATTCCTACTGTTTTTTTAATATCTTTGTTATTTATTGTGTGATTAAAAATATAAAATAATGTCTGGGAAAGGTAAAGATCACTGATATATAACTCTATAATACACTGGATAGTGAATAGCCTGTTGTGTATACCAGTTTTTGGGAGGCAGTTTTTGAAAGGGTACCGGCTACGACCTCATATCTCGCTCTTTATACAAACGAAAAAAGAGATTGAAGATATTTTCCGAAATTTTGCCTCAAAATTTTTTTATGAATACACTATCCAGTGTGTATAGAGATCAGTGGTAAAGATGTGTAGATTTTATTTGTTTATTTCAAAAATAAAAAAAAAAATATTCTTATAATTAATTAAGGGGTTGTGTGTTTTTTTAAGACTTTGTTTGAATTTTTGCATAATATATTTTGTTCCGGCAAAAGTTTAGCAGATCTATTAACTGTCCATAATTGACCCAGCGCGGCGGCTCCATTAGCAATACTTGAGGAAATAAATTGCTTGGCTCATTGCCATTGCCGTGAATATTGCTAATAGAGACGCTTTGGCAATGGCAATGACAATATTGTTCGGCTGATGGAAGGTAATTATTGATTTCTATTGATGAGGCAATAAATTTTAACGTTTCACCATTTTCAAAATGGTTCCTCCGCGATTTTGAATGAATTGTGCTTCGTTTTTAAATTAAAGTTAAAAATATGAGAAATTAAGTGAATTAAAGTTTTTTTATTATTAACAATTGTGATTTTAAAGAGCAAAAAACACTTGACTGTGGTCGTAATTTCTACACTGACATTTGACAACTGAAATTAGCTTGCAATAGAAGGCCCACCCAGGCAATAAATTGTCATTGCCATTGAAATTGACATTGCCTCAAATGTTGCTAATGGAGCCACAGCGTGAGACATATTTCCTTAATATAAAAGTGAAAGCAGAAGTGCTAAACTTTTGCTGGAACTATTTTTTTTAATTTTAGAAATATAGTGTTAGCGATTTTTCAAGAGAGTCGATTATTGTTTTTTTGTTGTATTAACCTCAGAAGCAATAACTATTTGATTTTTTAATTTTGCATTGTTTATAGAAAGGTAAGGTTATGCAGCTTATTTCACAACATAATTTCTTTCAACTTCTTGCACTGGTGGGTATCTCAATAACGGCTTTTGTTGATACAATTTTGATCAAGAGCATTGATAAATTCTTGTTATTTTTCTAATATTCCTTAAATATGGTTGTTGTTTTTTTTTTCTGTATAGTAATGTAATTATATTAAAAGCATTACCGAAATAAAAAAAAAATTACACAGCAAAGCAAAGCAAAAAAGAAACAATGAGTAAAAATACTTATGCATACCTATAGTATAGTTTTATAAAAGATTTTTTTTTCGTTTTGTTGGAATTAGTTTCATCTTTATTTAGTAATTTAACTTAAGATTTTTAAATTTTCTGATGTACAAAATTATGAGTTTTTAAGAAAACAATTGGTTGAAGTATTTATCGCCAGTGAAAAGCAGATTTTTGATGCCAAATTTTTTGAAGTTAAGTCTTTCCTTCAACGTAAGACGTTATGCAGCGAAACTCATCTACGCGAGCTTCGACAAGACTTGAAAAATTTCAAACACCAATTAAAAACCAAATGCGGGACGATCAAATCGAACAAAAAAAATTTTTTCTTGTCTCAGAGTTAAAATGGCTCAACGGATTCATTTCTTTTAAAAAATATGCCAAATATGTCTTCCCTTATTATAAAGAGGTTCATATTATTTATTTAATTCTTCGTATATTTATTACTAACAACACATTTGCTTTAAAAAAAAAAATACATTATATTTGAAAATTAAAATGAAAAACAACGATTTTTTTCGGTGTAAACACTAAACACGAAGTTTATCCTTAAACAACCCTCAAAATTTGTGTTTTCTTTTCTTAATAAAAATTAAATTTGAACTCATTTTTACTCTTACTCTATTACAAGGCTTTGAAACACAAGAAGTCACTTTAAACCTTTCAAAATAATTTATCACACAAAATCACTACTTTTGCCCCACTGTGTGACGCTAGCTGAACCTTTTTAAGTTTGTTAATATTATATGCTTTTGGCGTTTTTCTTTTTTACCTCAGAGCAGATCACCGAGCTGTCGAAAATTAATTCTATGTTTCTTTTTTACCTCATACAAATCAGAGCACATAAGTCGAGTTTCTTTTTTCCATCTGAGCTAGCTCGGAGCATGATCTGTATGCTCAGAATAAAATGACCGACAAAATCGAGCAAAACGCTTAGCGTGGCCAACTTCATACAATTTTTATGTAATTTGACAGATTACTATGCATATGACATGTTCAGTGCTCAAGTGTGTTGCTCAACCTCTGCTCAGAGCTTTGCCAAAAAAGAAAAACGCCATTTGTTAAGAGCGGGCCACTACACCAATGAGCCATACGTGAGTATTGGTCTTACTACGGCAGTGTACGTTCAAAGTATAATCTAGTGTTGCTTAAACATCGATAGTCTATCGAAAGTAAAAATCTATCGTGTACATCGATAGTTTTAAAAAAACTATCGATAGTTTCAAAAATTCGAAATTATTTTACCACAGCGCTATCTTTCTGAACGCAACCAATTTCCCTCACGTGTCGTTCAGTCACTGATGCCATAATTCGGGCCCAGGTTTGTCCTTTTGTTCACGGTCGTAAGCACTCGTACTTCCTCTGGCGGTGACTGTCGGTCTCGCGCCAGGTACGCCGAAGCAAGGAAAGGGCCCCCAGCATTCTTGTTTTCGAGTCTGACAACTGTGAGATCAGGAGCACTATAATTAGAACACAAAAAAGCTTTTAAGTGATTTTTAACCAGAATACAGGTGCTGGTTACTTACCAAAGATTGTCTTGGAGGCCTCGAACTCTGAGGCCATTTACCCACGGCTTTTGAACTATGCCGACTTCTATGTTCTCCTGCCTCAGGAAAACCCTCAGATTACACGAAGCACATTTAGGGCCAGTTTTTTCACAGCTTATCATCTTTAATCAAGGATTATTGCAACTGATGTTATCGCATGTGCAACGTAATACAATTTTTTTTTCAAGGAATCGATAATTTAAGTTGTTAATCATAGAAATCGCTAATCAGCCGATTTTAGTTGATTAGCTCCATTTAGTTAGAGCCTGTGAAAGTCGGTTCAGATTTAACCCATTGTGAACAAACTGGCCTTAGAGTGCTTCAGATTAATTTGCAGCGCTTTTTTTAATTTCCAGAAGAAGGTTCTGCAAAGGTGGAGAGCTCATCTACAACCGATACCTGGAGGTCATCTCTGATAACCTCACTTACAGTACGCGGTTGCGCTGCCTTCGTAGATGGCATTTTCTTTTTCTTTTTGCGACCGTCAAGCTTACTTCTCTTCGAAGGTTGTTTGGCCTCATCTCGAGATCTGTTAAGCTTGACGGTCTTCTTTTGAGTAGCCAGAGGATTATTGTATTCCTCAACAACCTTCTGGTACTTTATTTTATCAGCGAGTTCTTTCTGAAGAACAGTTCCAGCTTTCTCATTCCTGGCAATGTTGTCAAGAATAAAGGAGTCCTTCCTGAACTGTGTCTTCAGAAGAGTACCTGCCGATTTCTTTTTAATACCTCGTGTAGCGCTGCTGTGGCTGGCATTGCTACATGAGGGTTTGGGATCGGTTTGTGACGGTCGGAGCATAGGGTACTATGGCTGGTACTGCCTATGCTCCCTTGAGTTTTAAGGGCCCTACACACGACCAATGTTACCTTACAATATTACTTGAACGAGTCTCGATTCAGGTAAAATTGATCGTTAGTAGGCGCTTCAATGTTCGTCACAAGTAAAATTGATACATTAGGCGTTATTCTTTTTTAGTCCCGAGCGTGGCACTGAGCTGTCAAAAAGAAAACTATGTTACTTTTCAACTCGGAGCGCTCCGAGCTCTCAACTTGCATTTCTTTTTTAGCTTTGAGCTCGACCGGGGCTCGCTCGATGAGCTCGGAAAAAAATGACACATCGAGCACAAAGCTGAGCGCGGCTAACTTCATACAATTTTCATGTAATTTGACAGATATGAGAGTTCAGTGCTCAATTGAGTTTCTTAAATAGATCGGTGCGCTCAGGTCACGCTCTGTTCGGAGTGAGCTCTATTCGCTCAGAGCCCGCTCTGTGCCCCGCTCGGGGCTAAAAAAGAAAAACGCCTATTGACGAAACACAAAATTATTTTGATTTTCGTCAATGTTTAATGACAAAATATTTACGGTGTGTAGTGTGTTTCTGTTTTGCCTGATATTATATTATTAATTTTGTGCAAGATGTCTGATTTGTGACAGTGTTCTCGGGATTATTTAAGCGAGTTTATTAACATTTATCAGATCCAACTTTCGGGCTGAATTAAAAAAATTAAAAATTCTAAAAAGTCGGGAACAGAAGAGGACGACATTTACCAGCCTATACATTATGGTATTTAAATGAATTGCTCTTTCTAAAAGACCAAGAATCTCCAAGGAGTGGATTCAGCAGCAGAGAATCGACTTCTTATAGTTTTCTAGAATTGAATTCGGAAGATACCGTAAGTTTATTTTTGTTGAGAGAAAAAAACAAAGCAAAATTGTCAATGTTCATTGAACGTATGGAGGCTTGTTTTTTATCAATGTTACCGGATGAAAAAAACGTCAATGTTACCTGACAAGTAAAAGTGATAGTGTGTAGGACCCTTTAGGTTCCCCGAGAGGGTCGCCTATAATGGTCCCCTGGCTGGAGGCCAAAAGTTCATTCTCTAAGTTAGCGGATGGTAAAACGTCTGTTGTGTCAATATCGTTCATTGGACCCTGCCAAGGCGTCCGAATGAGCTCGTTAATGACTGGTTTACCCCTAGCCTTCCATTACTTCGGCACGGATTTTGAAACAAAATCGCTCACACTACCACTGAAAATTAGGGACCTCGTATCTTTGGTCAAAGTGTTGAACTATTGAGTAGTAAAGGAACACCTCAACAATTCGACCTGACTTTAGCTGGTCATCGTCTTGACATCGTACACGACAAAAACTGTGGTAATCATTACCGCCCGGCACCCACTAGTAGGGTTTGATAAGAGGATTTTTACCGGGCTAATATAGTGTCGATGAGGTAGTTCGAGGTGGTGTGTATAAGATGATATATTACATCGAGAGCTCGTTTCCATTCCAAATAGAAGCTTCCATAGGGGGCGCTCAACACGCTTTCGGTGAACACTTACTAGCTTTTCGACAGCCGACAACCGATCATTTATCAAAATGTCATAATCTAAGGCACTTTGTCTGCGGGCACAGGGCCTTAACCTTCATCGCAAATATATTTAAAAACAATAAATAAAAAATAATATATGTAAAATATATAGTAACAAACTTCAAGAGAAAATATAAGAAAATTATGACAGACAGTTGAACCTTAAGAAGTCGTGAATGCATTACAATGCATTAGGTAAAGGAACAAGCATTTTATAAAATATATGCTCTAAGGTTGGAAAGTCAAGACGATTGGGCAATGTTCCACATAAAATCATATAAGGAGTGATTTTCCCAAGTCCTAAGGGAATTTGATGAAAACAAATGTCAAAAATTCATGTTTTTTTGGCAGGTCATATGAGAAGAGGTGTTATGAGATGTCATTTGACTTCTATTATCGGGGATCATGACATAATCTCGAATGACAAAAATCTCGAATGCAAAAAGTCTCGAAAAAACATTTTTTTAGTCTAGAATGAAAAATCTCAAATAAACAAAAATATCGAAACACCATATCATTATGCTCCCCCCATAGACACCTCACTGTTTATACACCATAATGCTGGGTGCTAGCACTGTTCTAATTTGCTTTTAAATAAAACAACAACACTTGGGGTCCCACTTGGGTGGATGGTTATTAATTATTATTAATTCTAGATATTTGCAGACGAGATTTTTTTTATCGATTTTTTTATTTCTAGATTTTGGGTTCTAGATTTCTTTTTTCGAGATTTTTTCAATCCTAGATTTTTGTTTTCGAGATTCTTTAGTTTTTTTTTTAGACGTGTGGTTTTAATTTAATTGTATGGCCAAGAATTTAGCTTTATTATATAGATAAGGGTTTGCCATTATGTTTTAAAAATGATTTCGGGCAAGTGGCAGCCGCGGCTGGCTCAAATAAATTCGAATCGAGAGGCCCAAGAGGGCCCAGCTCCAATTGTTGCGCGAGTTAAGTATTGGTCCTAAACCATACTTATTCTCAAATTGCTCCCATCGTAAAATATGCATTTTATTGCTTCACAATAAATGACATCCTAAAATATGCATTTTATTGCTTCACAATAAGTGACATCCTAAATTATGCATTTTATTGTGAAGCAATAAATGACCTAAGAGTTTCAGAGTTTCTCACAATCATTATTGCTTGGGTATGCTATATGTCCCCACTAGGAAGTAAATGCATTGGTTCGGTAAAAAAAATAAGAAAAAGAAAAAAGTAAACAAAAGAATATCGATTCATATGTATATTCGATATCGATATTCTTCTGATAGTTTTCGCCTCCTCCGGCAACAAGTTGTAATTTAGTTCTTAAGTTAAACTCAAAGAAGCAATACGGTGCAGCCCCGCATTGAGACAGCGGCCGTACCTTCCTAAATAAAAAATTCTCATCACTAAAAAAAAACGGGATGTAATAGAGAAAAATAATCTTTTTTTTATTTTTTTTTTTAAATATTCCGACACGAGAATTTTTCTGGAGCAGCCAGTATGATTAGGTATAAATATCCTGATCCGGTAAACGAATAATACATGGACAAATAAACCGCAATTAAGTTCATAAAAAAAAAATATATATAAAGTAATTTTTATACTATAAAGGAAGTGAAGTGAATTTTTTTTCAACTAAAGACAGTGAAAATAAAAAACTAATAAACAACTACTTATATAATTATGGCGGAGCAAGACGTGACAAATCGGGAGTTGTTGAATAGCCTAATGGCTATAGTGGAGAGAATCCCACCAGCAAGCGTAGGAAGTAAAGTAATGAGAGAAATTCGTTACTTACCTGAATTTGAAGGTGATAGTAAAAATCTGACTAACTTCCTAGTCATGGTGGAAAACCACCTCTCCAATTCAGCGGGAGCAAACGTGGAGGATAATTCAGCAGGCCAAGATAAAAGCCAAGGCGATGGACCTCCTCCTCGTGAACAACGTCACAACATGGAACGAAGCAAAGGAACTCCTGAAACAACACTATCGACCCATTGTTAACAGCACCGACCTTACGAGGGAGATTTTAAATATGAAAGTAAGTTCAATATACGAATTAGTAAATAAATTGGAATATTTTCTAACTAAAATTAATACATTTATCATTTTTGCCACTAAAAAAGAACAAGAAAAAACTCTTTTGTATAACATAATTATTAATAAACTTAATAGACCAGGGAACTTAGATTAACATTTGATATGCTAGAAATAAGAGAATTCTCTTCTCGTATACATTGGCTACGATAATGGAAATCTAATTATCAATAATAATTATAATCAAACAAGAAATTCTAGATATAGGTAACTATTTTAATAACCAAAATAGGGACACTAGAAGACAAGACTTTAGTAATAATTCTAGTGAGCAAAGAGTTTCGAGACAGGTTAGGCAAAATGAAAATCGGAACGAACCAGAACCTCAGCTATTAGTAGACAAAATAATTCAAGGCCACAACCAATGGATACTAATAATGTCCTCACAGACCAAGAACCTATCCGACAGGAACTTAATACAATAAAACCGCCGGTTTTTCTGAATTGAGCCTCGGATCAATAATGATGGTACCAGTAGAATTAGAAAATCAAAGACATTATATTCTAATTGATACTGGTAGCGCAATGACAATTATAAATACGAACAAAATAGACATGACGTAATATAAAATATTAGAAACAAAATTAACTAAAATACAAACTATCAATAGTAGTTCAACACAGAACACAAATATATACCAGATTCCTTTTCCAAAAGAATTTGGATATGCAAATAATACCTATGTATATCAAGGTATATGGTCATATTTGGTATGGATGTTTTAGAAAAAATTATTAAGACCATTGATATAGAACAAAAAATCATAACCCTGAAAAACCAAACGTAAAAATCGAAAAACTTTTGAAACATTCTTTTAATTACTTAGAAGAGGACAGTCCTGACTTCGGCAGACTTAATCACGAAGAACAGACAGCACTGACCTCCTTACTAGAAGAATTCAAGAGCATTCAGTACAAAGAAGGGGACACATTAACTCATACTTCAGGAATAAAACATGAAATTCATCTTCGCGAAGACAAACCATTGCATGCTAAATTATATAGATTACCAAAAAAACATGAAGAAGAGGTAGCCCGACAGGTTAAAGAAATGGAAAGACAAGGTATAATTAGGAGAAGTATGAGTAGATATGCTTCACCCATAGTAGTAGTGTCCAAGAAACCCGATAAGGATGGACAAATACAGTACCGCGTATGTGTTGATTATAGGGCTTTAAATGAAATAACTGAGGATGATAGATTCCCGTTACCAAATATCGAAACCTTGTTTGATAAACTAGGGAAAGCAGTATATTTTTCGACTCTTGATCTAGCTAAA
This sequence comes from Epistrophe grossulariae, assembly GCA_929447395.1. Taxonomy (NCBI): domain Eukaryota; kingdom Metazoa; phylum Arthropoda; class Insecta; order Diptera; family Syrphidae; genus Epistrophe; species Epistrophe grossulariae. The sequence continues at coordinate 62,963,901 of OV839567.1, forward strand.
GGATACCACCAAATTATGATGCATCCGAATGACATTGCGAAAACTGCATTCATAACTCCACAAAGACTTTACGAATATGTTCGTATGCCTTTTGGACTCAAAAATGCACCAGCAACGTTCCAACGGTTAATGAACCACATACTAAGAGATTATATAAATAAAACTTGCGTCGTATATTTAGACGACATTTTGATATTTTCTGCATCACTGAAAGAACATATGAAAAATCTAAAAGACATTTTCAAAATCTTAAGGAACAATAATTTAAAATTACAGATAGGTAAATGCTCTTTTCTTAAGGAAGGTCATATCCTGATAGAAGAAGGATTAAAGCCTATTCCTAATAAAATAAGTGCGATTAAAAATCTCCCACTTCCTCATACGGAAAAATAACTTAGAAGTTTTCTAGGGGCTTCCGGATACTATCGGAAGTTCATTCAAGATTATGCAAAAATAGCACAACCAATGACTAGATACCTTAAAAAAGGGACGAAAATAAATACTAATGATCCCGAATACGTGAGTGCTTTCGAGACTCTTAAATTAAATTTGATGACTTACCCAATTTTAAAATTTCCACAATACGAAAAACCTTTCCATTTATATACAGACACTAGTAATTTCGCAATAGGAGCTATTTTAACACAGGACAAACAACCAGTTTGCTATATTTCAAGGACTCTTAACGAGCATGAGAGGAATTATTCTGTTACAGATAAAGAATTTCTATCAATTGTATGGAGCGTATCGAAGTTAAGACCCTATTTGTGGGGAAACAAATTCAAAATAACCACCGATCACCTCCCTATTAAATATCTGAACAAAAAATATAATGGCGCAGAGTTTTCTCAGCGTAATCAGCGGTGGTTACTCAAACTGCAAGAGTTCGACTATGACATTGAATATCTTAAAGGCCCAGCAAATAAACTTGCTGATTTCCTTAGTAGAATCGAAGGTCAAAATACTGACGTAATCCAAATTTCAGACAACACAACAATTCATTCTGGAATTGAGGAACAATTAGATCACATACCCATCAAGGAAGACATTGTTAATATACAGGTTGTCCCGAAATCACCGCCTCAGAAGAAAACCATGAGTTCCTAAGGTCATTTCAAGTCGAAAAACTTAAGAGGTAATTTTCTCGTTTTCGCTTCGTTTTCGACTTATAACGGTTTTTATAATTTTTATTCATTTTTCCTTTGACTGGCTCTAACTTTGCCAAACTACAACCGATTTCGTGTTTTTGTGTTTTTGTGCAAAAAATAATATCGAAGTCAAAAGAACAACCTAAAAATGCTTGAAAAATGTGCTTGAAAATATTTTGTGGGAAAACCGTTATCCACACAGAAAAAAGTTATATGCTAGATTCAAATTTCTAACTGTTCTTGTTTAAATAAAAACAATATTCAAAAATCGGTTGCAGTTTGGCAAAGTTAGAGCCAGTCAAAGGAAAAATGAATAAAAATCATAAAAACCGTTATAAGTCGAAAACGAAGCGAAAACGAGAAAATTACCTCTTAAAGTTTTTGACTTGAAATGACCTTAGGAACTCATGGTTTTCTTCTGAGGCGGTGATTTCGGGACACCCTGTATACAAGCAACAAATTATTTTATGTTATGACAAAGAATCGAAAATAGAAACACTTCATGGAAAAAAATTGTGTATATTAGAGCATCCGATCCTATAGAGTCGATAACAGAACAATTGAAACAAATTGCTCAAGGAATAATTGGCATATATTCTGAAGTTAGAGAGTCAGACTATAATAAAATTCAACAGGTGGTCATAAATTAATATTCAGGAAATACTAAAATTAAATTCATTAAACTGATACGAAGAGTAAGAGACTAAAGAACGGAGGAGGAAGCTAGAAAGCAGATTTCCATATACCGTATAAAAGAAAGTCAACACTCAGGTATAATTGAAACTTATTACACTCTAAAACAACAAATTAACTTTCCCAAATTAACACGAATAATTACACAAATTATTAATAACTGTGACACATGCCAAACGGGGAAGTATGAACGGAAACCTATTAACAACAAATTTAAAATAACAGAAACACCCACTAAACCTAATGAAATAAACCACATAGACATTTATCACTTTCGCAAACACATATTTATAACAGTGATTGACAAACTCACTAAAAAAGGCTATGTCTATAGATTAGAAAGTAAAAATCATAAACATAAAACAGATCCTATCACAGAACACTTAACTAGATAAGGGACACCCACAAAAATTGTTACAGACAACGAGTTTAATACAATATACATTAGGGATTTTCTTAGGGAACGTCAGGTACAAGTACACTTTACAAAACCTTATTCACATACAGGAAATGCAGATTTAGATAGATTACATAGTACAATAGCAGAAATTCTACATTCCATGAAACAGGAGGAGTCAGTTAACGTGGAAATGTTTAAGGCTTTCCAAATTTATAATAAAAGACATCATTCAACAATTAACATGCCTCCAGAACAAGCACAAAATGCAGACATATAAACACTAGTACGAGAACTTAAGAATAAAAAAGAAAAGATTATTAATAACAAAAACCAGGCAAGAGAAGATTATATAGAAACAAGACAGGAAGGCTATATTAAAAATTATAAACATGTTAGACACAAGAACGAGCCTAATTTTAGATATATGAATCTTGATAGAGTACATCCTACGAACATAAACCACCAAGAAAATTCGCAGGTATACCCGTTGATGCTCTTACTCCTACCTATGATGCTGATGACCAACCTAGTACAAGCCACTAGGATTGGTAATAACCCAATCGAAAGTAAGAATGGGTTCACAATAATTAACATGGGAGAAGGAGAAATAATCAACCAAACCCAGACTGTTATCCACATCGTCAACACAAATAATTTAATAGATACCCTTCAGGAAATAAAAAAAATATGAAATTGTAAATCAAGACCAAGAATTAAGAAGAGAATGTTCTACAATATTTACAAAAATATTAAGTATCATGCCCCCCAACACACGTAGAAGACGAGGACTTATAAATTTAATAGGAATGGGTCAGAAATGGTTATTTGGTACCATGGAGGACGCATATAGGGAAGAAATAGACGAACATTTAAAAGTAATAGAGACTAACGACAAAAATGCTATCCAGGAACTTAATAAACAGATTAAAATTAATACACAACTAGAAGAAAATATGAAAACATTAGGGACCTAGTTTTGAAGGACAGACAAGAAATAGAAATGTATCAAAACGAAAGTCAGTTACAAAAATCAATACTTAATCGATTACAACGAACTGAAGTTTTAACTAGATTACTGATGTTTGAAAAGTTAATTGACAACCTACTAGATACTATAGCTGCTTCTAAAATGGGGATAACACATCCTAGTTTACTGACTAAAGATGAATTGGTTATGACAGACATGAACTTTAGCAAACTAAAAAATATTAAAACAGGAGTTATGAAATATACTTGCATATAAAGAAAAAGAGTACATATTTAATAATAAAAAAATAATGTCAATGATTTAAAAGAAAGAAACGATTGTATTATTAAAAAGAATTATTGTCTAATGAAAATAAACAAAAATTTTGAAATAATTAACCTTTATCAGAGAACTTTCATTGTTAAAAATTCTGAAAATATAACTGTACAAAATAATTTCAATGCCAGAGAATTTAGCTTTAACAGGAAATTATATTGTTAATATCCACAGTTGTAATATTAAAATAAATGATGCTATTCTTAAAAATAAAGAAACAAATTATACCTTTCAACTGTACTATGAAGAAATAATTGAAGAAAATGTAACGATGAATACTATATTTAAAAAATATGAAAAATGGCAAGAAATTGAAAACAGACATACAATAGAATTAATAAAATACAACAAAATAAAAACATATGTTATATCTGGTACATCCATGTTTATTATAATAATTACAATAATTTTTATAGTAAGAAAGTCGGAGGAACAGGCAAAATAAAAATAAAAATTCAAAATACAACAGATAAAAAAAGTGAACAAATGAAACATCAGAGTAATTTCCAGGAGAAAATTGAATCTAAGGAAGGAGGAGTTAAGTATTGGTCCTAAACCATACTTATTCCCAAATTGCTGCCATCGTAAAATATGCATTTTATTGCTTCACAATAAGTGACATCCTAAATTATGCATTTTATTGTGAAGCAATAAATGACCTAAAAAATTACGATTGCGGCAAACTAAAATCAAACCAATGCATTCCGTTGACCTGTTGAGAAACTAAAGGCAAATCACTTGAAAAAGTAAACACAAGCAATATTAATTGTGGGTCAGAGTTTCTCACAATCATTATTGCTTGGGTATACTATATGTTCCCACTAGGAAGTAAATGCATTGGTTCGGTAAAAAAATAAGAAAAAGAAAAAAGTAAACAAAAGAATATCGATTCATATGTATATTCGATATCGATATTCTTCTGATAGTTTTCGCCTCCTCCGGCAACAAGTTGTAATTTAGTTCTTAAGTTAAACTCAAAGAAGCAATACGGTGCAGCCCCGCATTGAGACAGCGCCCGTACCTTCGTAAATAAAAAATTCTTAACAATAAAAAAAAACGGGATATAATAGAGAAAAATAATCTGTTTTATTTTTAAAAAAATATTCCGAGACGAGAAGGCGGATGTACTATGTAATAATAAATTTGCACAATTTGCAAACGTTGTTCAGGAGTAAGTAAGTAAGAGTAGGAAAAAAGGATTGCCAGATTGAAAACCATCGTGGTTAAACCCTATTATCGTGTAGCAATAAAAAAAATTGCATATGACTTCTCAAATGGAATAAGCTGCAATTCCTTGCGTTCGAGAAACTATCAGATAAGCTTTCCATTTATCCTAAAATTTTCAGATACGTTTGGTTATTGTTGCATCAGCTGTTTTTTCACAAGGGATTACAAAAATACAAACCTATTAAAATTAAGAAATCCGGAATCCGGATAACTTTTGATAGTTTCTCGAACGTCAACACTCTCATTTAAAAAAATTCATATGATTTTTTTAAAAGGTCATATGAGAAGAGGTCTTATGACAAATCATTTGACTTCTATTATCGTGTAGAGTGTTTAGTTTATTGTTTTGATCTAATAGTTTTTTTTAATCAAATTTCTATTGTTTCAAAGATCTATATACATACATAGCTTGATTTGATTCATTGGTGTTATTTATAGTCGTATGATAAACTCATGTTTTACTAAACCACGTATAAGTAACATATTATCTGAAAACAGAAAGTTATTCTTAAGAACTCCAATATAATGAACGAAATGTATAAAGTGATTTTTTGAAACGCATAGTTCTAAAAATAGGGATTTACGTTATGCTCAAATTGTTTCCTAATTTGCTCATATTATGATTCAATAAAACATTTACATTTACATTTAACATTTTTTTTCTTAAAACAATTAATTACAATGAAATTAAATTTTTTTATATATTATATTATATGGGAGAATTGTGGGATATTTTTCACAGTGGCGTGGGACAAAAGGGCAATTTTTGACTATACCTATGGGAAAACCTGGGGCCGAATTACGGCATCAGTGACTGAACGACACGTGAAGAATTTCATACATAATATCGATGATATTCGATATTTCGTAAGACTGATGCCGTAATTCGGCCCCTGCTCTCTGGCATCACTGGTTGACCATTGTCAGCTCTTGACAGAAAATTGCAGTAAACGGCTCCATTATGTCATCATAAATTCTTACCGCCACCTGCTAACTCTCTCTTTAAGATTAAAAATAAATAAATTTGGTGAGCCGACAGCTAGTGTAGAACCCAGGACTTAGTAAATGGATTACTCTCAACCATTTCTGGGTGCGTGTTATTTGCAGGAATGTAATATCAAATTCGAGAGGCACTTTCTCATGATAAGAGATACACTTGAAGGATTTATCAATTCTTCGCAACAGGCAGTACTCGTTCACAATCATCAATGCACTTAATTTAAAAAAATAATTTTAAATCATCTGCATAGAGCAGATAATTACAATTTTTGATTACATCTACTACATCATTAATATATAATATAAAAAGTAAAGGACCAAGATGACTTCCTTGTGGAACCCCAGAAGTGCAATCTATACTTCTCGATACCTTGGTATCAATCAACACGCGTTGGGTTCTGTTTTTCAAATATGAACAAATCCATTTTAGCATCTCTGAATGAAAACCAAAATACTCAAGCTTTTTTAATAAAATATTGTGATCAACCGAATCAAATGCTTTACTAAAATCCGTATAGATTGCATCAACTTGATATCTATCCTCCATTGCATTTAAGACATATGATGAGAAAATCGCTAAATTTGTTACAGTGGACCGTCCTGATACGAAGCCATGCTAAGATTCTGACAAGCATTCTTTAGTCAAAAACTCAATTTTATTTTTTACCAAACTTTCAAAAAGCTTTGGGATAGCTGAGAGTTTACAAATGCCTCTATAGTTTTCAACAAGATTTTTAGAACCCGCTTTAAATATAGGAATAAGAAATGCTTCCTTCCACTCAGGTAAAAATAAACCCTCTAAAAGTGATTTATTAAATATTATGAACAGAGGGCGACAAAGAGAATCACTGCAGTTTCGCAAAATACTAGACGGAATACCATCCACACCCCAACTATCATTTAACTTAAGGGTCTGAAGACCCACTAAAACCTCATCAAATCTCAATTGAATGAACCCAATATCAACCTTTTCATTCAAATTAACAACTACAGTGTTTAAAGGGCAGGAGTAAACCGATTCAAAAAAACTAGCAAACAGTTCCAAATGAGTATCAATGCATGACGAACTTACTCTTTTAAAGCTCAGATTTTGAGGAATACCAATGGACTTTCTCTTAGAGTTAATGAATGACCAAAACGATTTACAATTATTTTTAATATAATTTTCAATCATCATAATGTAATGTCTGTAGAGAAACCTACTTAAAACCGAAAAATCTTTTCTTAAGTTACCGAAAACCAAATAATCAGTTTGGTTTCCTGTAACTTTGTACTTACAAAAGCTTTGTTTTTAATATTTTTTATATGCGAAAGCCTTTTATTGTACCATGGAGGTTTGCAAGACTTCCTTTTTGAAACACGAGGAATAAACTGATTAAAACCCATGAACATTATTTCAATAAAGGGTGTATAAGCATGTGTTAAATCAAAGTTATTAAGTTCGTTATACCAATCAATAAAAGAAAAAAATTTTCCAAGTTCAATGAAATTAGCTTTAGAAAACTTATAAGTTTTTTCATATGAATTAATTTGAATCTTATGATAATCATACATAACAATTTCTATAAGTATTTCTTTATGGTGAAAAGAATTAGTTAGTAAAGGAAATGGAGCTTCAGTTACACTTACATTAAATTCATCACAGCATATAAAAGCCAAATCTAACATTTTCATTAAACAATTTTGAACGGAATTAACTTGGCAAAGGCCAAGTGAGTAAATATAATCAATAAAAATAATTTCAAAATCTTTGTTTAAATTACAAGCAATTACCTTTTTTTCATTTTCGGACCATGTCCAAGAAATGTCTGATAAATTAAAATCACCTAAAACACTTATAATATCAAAATCTGAGCATTTAAAATTTACAAATTCAATATTTTGGATATGTTTTTCATATAAATCTAAACTACTTTTTGGAGGTACATAACTTACTATAAAATATAAATGATGTTTTGAACCAGTTTTAACTCGAACACAAATTTGTTCAATATCCTTTACAGGCAGAGTTACTTCATCGCTGCAAAATGTTGTGCGAACAGCTATTATAATGCCACCACCACGTTCAAGCGAAGTTTTACACCGGTCAAAACGAAAAACGTTGTAAAAGCGACAGTAAAATATTTCCGTTGATATAATTCCACTATATAACCAAGATTCCGTGATAATAATAATGTCATAATCATTATGGCATGTGAGATTGAACAGTTGAGATATTTTCGTTCGTATTCCACTAGCATTATGATAATAAATCCTTAAAGCTGGCTTAATGTCCGATGTTACGACATTCTTTGAATCGTTTCCGTAAGCAAGTTTTTTGGCATATAAACAAATGGTCGAATTTTAACCCCGACAGGCCAAAAGGATGCATCAAAGACTATTTTGGCACTCTCATAAGGAATTCCGACTTTAAAATTAATTGTGTTACGAAGAGGAAGAGTACGATTTTCAAGCTTATGACAAAAAATTGACGTTGGATGTATGCACAAATTGGTAGAAATGAAATCAATTATTTCGTCAGTTGTTGTAGACGACAGAAAGCTTCCTAAATGGTACCATTTCAAGTTTCTAGCCATTTTGAAGTTATGACGTATTAAGGAATTTCAGCGCCTTCTGTGTAACAGTTCTATGCATTAACCATTACACTTCGCGCTGTAGTTGTAAACTAAACTTCTTCAACAAACTAACTTCCATATTATAGTATTTATAAGTTTAAATAAAATTTATTCACATCAGTTTTGTTTTATACAATGATTTACTTCTTTATGCTTATGCTCTGGGATACCATTTTCTGAAGTCCTGACCGGCTGGTCCCCTATGTATATCACTAAAGGATTTTAACTCCCTTTTTTGGTCCTCGTCCCACACACGCAACTCCTTTGCTCCGATTAGCGAATGTTCAGACGCCGGGTAGGCGGTAATGTTAACAGTTTTGATTACTTCAATCGTAAGAAAACTGAATAAGATAAAAAAAAACAAAGAACTCTTAAGCGAGATAACTTTGAACCAACAAAACCAAAGTCTACTCAACGGAAATGAGAAAAAAGAACATTTTAAGGGAGAGATGTATTCGAATCGTTAAACAAAACGATCGGAAAAAAATAAACTTTTGCGAAGAAAATGCAAAGTAGTGTAACCGAAACGAAATGACTTATTTTGAATTATAAAAGACGAGAAAGTAGGCACCCATATTTTCTTTAACAGTCGAAAACAAAGTGACATTTGGTTGGTCAATTCAGCTATTTTCACTTATCTTTTATTAACAAACAGTGTTTGTCAGTTCAAAGACTAGCAATTTACTGTGTATTTTAAATTGTCATTTTGTGAGTTACTAAAGTGGAAACCTAGCGTAAAAAAGTTTGTCCACTATTCCAAAAATGTCACGATTTTTTTTATCAAAAAACTTTTACCACTAAAAATTAATATAGCTTCTGTTTTAATACCTCAAAAGTTGAAATCATTTCATACATGTAGTGTTCCTTAAACATTGATAGTCGTCACTTGCGATAGTTGATGATAGTTTTCGAAAAATACCCGATAGTATCGATAGTTATCGATAGTTTCCAACAAAAAATAAAAATTTACAGATTTCACTCATAGAGTAACTATGGGGACATTGAAAATGACTTGTGTTAGCTCGATAAAATAAAAACATGAATAATATTGGTGATTTCTAATTTGTATTCTATAGTTGCACCAAAACTTCTGAAGCTGTCTAAGAAACCATTCTTCAGTATGAAATTACAATATGTAGATATTTTTAATGTCAAATCCCAGTTGGCGGTTAAATTAATGTTGTTCAGTTCAGTTTATTTAATCACGGCGTTGATTTTGAAGAAAATCAAATATTTGCTCAAATTTGCTCAAATTGATTTACAAGTCTCTCAACTTATTGAACTATTTGTATATAGGCAAGTTATTCGATTTACTGTCAAAGTGAACCCTTTTTAACGCGAGACCAAATTTATAAATAATTTGACGTGTGGCTTAAACTCAATGCAAACCTGATTTACCTAATTGTTTTTAGGTATTCTATAATATTTTGCATTTTGAACTCATCTTTTAATACATTTAACAAACTCGAGTCGTGTAATTTCTTAAGACAATATTAATGGTTTTGACAGTTAAGCAGTATTCTTTTATCTGAGTATATGAAAAGCAAAGCATAAGTTGACAGCTGAGTTGACAGCCAAATTGAATCGTTTTTTTCTCATTTGAGGACCTTAAGGTAAAACTGTAATAGTCGGAAGATGTTGGAAGAAAATTCTCTCAGTACACTTACGCATGGAGCGGTCGGTGAGTGCTCTTCACTTCCGAAAGCAAAAGTAAAAAATTGGTCGAAACGAAGCAAAACTCAATTATGGCCACGTCATGTGAATTCTTTGTATTCGTTTCGTTTCGTACGACCAAGGCCGTAGCCAGACAATTTTTTCGGGGGGGATATAAGTTATCGGAAAAAAAAATTCACCAATTATTAATCAAAACTAGAATAGCCCATTAGCCGAAATTCAACAATATCATACAAAATTTTTTTAGACATTTGGATATGTAGGTTTATGCATATACATAATGTATATATATGATGTGTAATGCAGTTCCGTTGAATAGGTATAGGAATCGTATTTTAAGCTGACTTATAAGATATCATCTAAAAGAGGAATCATTAAATTATCCTAAAATATGTATGTAGGTTTCAGGATCTGTTTTGCTAACGTTGTGGCTGACTTGATACTATTCGTGGAATTTTCAGTTTCCCATCTGCAACATATAGTAAGTTTTTTGCAGTCTCAAAAACTTCTTTGAATTCCATGATGATATTTTCTCGAATTCCTTGGAACTTGTTTCATATTAATTTCACATGCTCCAGTCCAGATACTAAGTCGCATGAAGAGGATTGTAAGATCTTACAAAGTGGCAATGTATACGTAAACAAAACGCTCAAACAATACAAACTTACTGCAAAATCATTAGTTAAAATAGATCTTAAAAAGAGCTTGAAATTGCAGATTCCTTTTCCCTACACAACTCTTCCAAACATTAATTATCGCTTTAAAAACTTCCTTAAATCTGATCAACCCACCCAGGTTTTCCACCCAGCGAATTTCATACATTGCAGTTAAATTTTTCAGTTATTTTGGGGATAATTCTGTTTAATGAATTCTTGCAATAAATGTGTGTGCTTCTCCGATAGTTAAAAAACATTGCGAATTGACTGAATTTGGCAGGAATGTCCCCTGGCTATAAGACCAGATTTAAAGTGTGTGCGCTACAATGCACGTATAAGGCTTCTGGATGAGACTCGCGTATTCCAGCTTGTACTCCGTTAAAACTGCCACTCATAGCAGAAGCACCATTGTACCCTTGCCCAATCAAATTGTTGCAATTTATGCCCATGGTTTGAAGTGCAGAGAGAATTGTTCTGGCTACAAAAATAATAATAATAATAAAAATATCTTCTTTAAAATCGACGTATCGAACACAAATTGACATCTGCTCCTTACGTGAAATGTCAGTAGTTTCATCAGATAGAACAGCGAAACACTGCAGAATTTATTTCTTGAACTAATTTTGTCTGAACGATTTCCCCACATACAGCGATTAATTAGTTTTGAATAGTTAGGCTTAAATACGTAGCGTTCAACGACAAACTTTCAGAATATTTTTTTAAGATTTGCATCACCACACTGGTGTGATGACAACTATGTGTACACTTGTATAATGTGCATACCACTTAGGTCGGCATCCGACTATTATAGTTCTACCTTTAACCTTGAACATCTGAACATTAGAACTAAATCTATATAAGTTTATTAAAGAAGTTCAATTATATTGCAGTACCTATGAATATTCTAAGTTCAATAATCGCATTGGCTTAGACGTAGGTAAAGTTTTGTAACATAAATTTATAGCCTGAGATTTTACTTGAATTCTAAGACCTTAACCTCAAAGATCCGATAATTAGAACAGAAGATAAAAGCTTACCAAATAAACCCTTTACGATATTTATATTTAAGTTGATTTGGTAAGTTAATCCTACCTATAGACTGATTAACGTTAACTTAAATACTTTAACCTTCAACAACTGGCCCTTAGAACTAATGTTGTAAGTTTATTAAAGAGAAACGCAAGTGGGTACCTTTGCATATTTCAGGCTCAAAAATAACATTGGTTTGGACGTAAGTCAAGTTCAAAAATCGCATTGGCTTATACGTAAGTCAAGTTCAAAAATCGCATTGGTTTAGATGTTGGTCAAGCTTGTAAATCGCATTGGTTTAGACGTAGTTCAAGTTCAAAAGTCACATTGGCTTAGAGTAGGTCAAGTTCCAAAATTGCATTGGCTTAAACGTTGGTCAAGCTCAAACATCGAATTAGTTTAGACGTATAGTTCAAGTTAAAAAATCACATTGGCTTGGACGTAGGTCAAGTTCAAAAGTGGCACTGGTTTAGACGTTGGTCAAGTTCAAAAATCGCATTGGTTTAGATGTTGTTTTGTCACATAAATTTGTAGCCTGAGATTTTACCTTAATTCTAAGACATTAACCTCAAAGATCCGATAATTAGAACAGAAGATACCAAATCAACCCTTTTCGATTAGGTATTATTTTTAAGTTGCTTCGCTAGGTTAATCCTGCCTCTATCCTGGTTAACCTTAATTTAAATACCTTAACCTTCAACATCTGGCCCTTATAGAACTAAAGTTATAAGTTACAATCAAGTATAGGTCTCTGTGCATATTCTAGGTTCAACAATCGAATTGATTAAGAATGAAGTCAAGTTTTGTCACATTTAACTTATTTCAAAACCTTAATCTTTAAGATCAGATTATTAGGACAGAAGTAAAAAGGCAACCAGACCAACCAAATCAATCCTTTTATATAAATGTACAATGTACATACATAATATATGTACCTATATAGATACGTAGGTAAATGAATTTTGTTGGCGATGCTAACAAAGCCAATTTTTTTTATTCAATTTTTAAATTTATGCAATTATTTATTTTGATGAATTAAACCTAAACGTTTTTCACCAACACTTTTATGTTATTTCAATTATTTTTTAACTGAATAAATTAGTTTGATATTTTACCTTCATTTAAAGACCTTTATTTTAAATATCCGATTGTTAGAACAGAAGTTATAAGCCAACCAAACCAACCTAATCGTACCATTACGAATAATATTTGCAAAATACCTACAACAATTTAATCAACATATATGTACATTTTATAGACATATGTACCTAACCTACTTAATAATGTAGCTAGGTATGTATATCATTTTTGTTCCCGGTGCGAAGTCAATTTTTGTTTGCCACCAGCCACAGTGCAGTGGTGGTTTTTTATTGCACACATTCCACTCCAACCAACTGCAACGTCTTGCCAACACCCTTACAGCAACAATGTTATATTCTTTGTGGGTACGTTTTTTTCTTTTTCTTTTTGTTTTCTTGTTCCTCCCATCATTTGCCGTGATGAAATTAGTTCTCAAAAGCCAATCTTTCACGTTTTTAGTATGAAATTTTATAAGCTTTTGCAAAAATTTTGATGCAGATTTGTAGCCTGTCATTTTATCTTTAATTATCTTTCTTAATATTAAGCATCCGATAATTATAACCTGAGTAATAGGCTTCTAAGTGCGCTCAAATCGAGTGATTTTAAGATTTCATACAAATTCCACTATCCTCCACTGAAGCTCGTCGTTTGGCGACGATCAACGTGTAGGTACGATTCATCGATTGTGTATTAAGGTTCATTTTGGTATTTTCTTTGGTAACACCAACCAAAAATTCGATCCTGAGCAGCGTTGCCGCCAAAAAAAAAATTTTCGTGCCTCACTCTTTGAAAAAACGTGCCATTTCTGACAATTTCGTGCCATATGAAAAAAACTTAAGTTATTCTTTAAAAATAAATTTTAATTCAATACTATTAAAAACAAAAAACAAACAAAAAATCACTTCCTCTATTCGTGTAGGTATTCGTATTTTCCAGAAACCGGAGTTTTTGGCAAGTTCATAATAAGTTTTGTTTTTATTTCTTTAAATGGAATGTATCTGATGGAAGCCATAACTTGCAAACTGACAGAAATATGTCCACCTCTTGGGTCCCCATTTAGGTCATCGTCAAAAACCGCAATGAGTTTCCTCATATTTTCCTTACATATATTTCTTCCTGAAATCCACTTCAGTTAGCACTTCCATTAGATCATATACATGTATTTTTGTATAGTTTTCTTTTTATGGTGGTTGATGGTTGATTGTCCAATAACTAGAATCAAAAGTTTAAAAACTCTATAAATGTAGCAGACATTATTAATTTTATTCAAAGTTAAATTAGCAATCTTCACTTAGGCATTGTTTTTATTTTTTAATAAATTTGACACATCTGGTTCTTATTCCTTCCATAAACCACCTTCTCCGGTGGTTTAAATTAGTACACGTCACTTTTTAGAAATTTTCTTTTATTCATAACATTTTGCACTTAGTCCATAGAATAAGACCTAACCCTTCGCTTTTCCACGTTTATTAATTTGGCTGTATGAATTTAAAATTAGGTAAAATAATGAAAAAAAATGCCATATTGAAACTTTTCGTGCCACCGTGCCACGATAAAATTTCCGTGTCAAAATGGCACGATCGTGCCACATCGGCAACGCTGATCCTGAGCCCCCTATACGCTAGAGTTCATTTCGTTCATCTGTTATATATTCATTTGTTCATTAATCATTTTGGTAACACCATATTTTTCTCAAAACGACCCTATAAACATTTTCAATGTTAAAACAACTTAAGTCCAAATAAATGACTATTTCTTTTTCAGTAGTTAGGTATGTAAATATAATACAATATTTGACCAAAGAGATGACATTTTTAATTTTTAACCATGATTTTGTTTTAAGAATAATAATTCGGGTTAACCAAGATATCTAGAAAGCAATAATCTAGAAAGCAAAAATCTTGAATTGAAAAAATATCGAAAAAAAAATCTAGAAAGCAAATCTATTAATACAAAAATCTAAGAAAATCTCGAATGCAAAAATCTAGAATCGTGAGCGTAAATTGTTACCACTGTCTCAAAAATTAATATATTAATTCTAGAATACTTACTTTTTTTTTGTTTTATAAAACGCACAAATATCATTCATCAGCAAAATTTCTCAGTTTTTGTGTCAAATACCGAGGAAAAAAAATGTTGGATTCGTTTGGTTAATTTTTGCCAGAGGAAAATAAGTGAGATGATAACTCTGAAATATAAACTGACCAATTTTCTTAAATTTTTGAATTTAAAATCAGAATTCGATATCACAATTTTTATAATTTGAAAAAAGGAAATCTTGCGGAAGGAGAATAGCAAAGTAGGATTATATGTGTAATATTCGCAGAGCTCAAAGTGCGACGCAACCAATTTGACAATTAAATCATCAAATGATGCTACAATTACAAAAATTTAAAAATCCTCTGTCCAACTGATAATTAAACCAAGGCTGTGCTGTGATGCATGTAATAACCGTGTTTAGTCATCGTCAACTAACACAACAATATAATCACAAGTAGCCGAGAAAAATAAATTGAAAAATTTTTCTACGTTTCTCGACCAATTTTATTCATTCTAGAGTTACCTATAGAGCACAGCTTTTGAAAAAATCCTCTTGGAGAGAACGGAAGTAGCAGGTATGGAAAGGAACAAATTGGCAATTGAGTCTTGTTCCATTTTTATCCCAATATTTCATTGGACAACACTATTTTTCAATAATATGCACATACTATCTTTTTTTAAACAAAAAAAGAGATAAAAAAGGTTGATTAAAAAAAAAAACAATTTTTGGCACTTGCGATTGTTAAAAACTATCGATTACTATCGATAGACTATCGATGTTTAAGGAACACTACATACATGTTTAAAGATCAAAACTTTTCATATTATGTGCTTCAATTTTAATTAATTTTTTAAAACTTATAGTCGTTTGATCTAATTTATGTTTAAGCTTTTCACTGTTCAGTTCAATATTTTAATGCGTGTTTTATATGAGTTTTAATGATTTAAAGACAAAGTATCAATTTGATTTCATAAAATTCTTTCTTTCGGTGTTGATGTTAATGATGTGATTTGCGAAATTTCAAATCCTTCCAACCTCCCAGCGTTCCAGGCCAGACAGATCATCATAGTTTAAATTTTAACAGCGTCAGTATGGTTGTAAACAACCCCAGTTTGATATTACTCCGGAACATTAGGAGATTGGGAGTATTTGGAATGACCCAAAACTTACTACTGATAACTAATTTTCACACCAATCGAGGATATTTTAATTTAATTTTAATTTCTTAATTTTAATACTCAGGTCAGAGCCAATCATCACTCGTATACAAGAACAACAGCCTTCAGCCAGCCTCAGTGGGATCCCAACCCTGTGTCACTGTTCCTCTGCAACAATTTCCAACCAACACAAACATCAACAATTTCAATCAACCAAGAACTCATTCGGCGGATCTCAACAACTCATCGGAGTACGAGCAGGAAGAAGAAATAGTTTTATCGATGACCGCAAGGAATTCGGACTTGAAAACGTCTACCACAAGTCGGGAGAATGTTGTTCCACCTCTGGCGCGGTCACAGCATTCCACGCCAGTCCATTATAGCAGTACGAATTATTTGACGTCTAAACAAAGTTCAATTAACAATAATACATCCATAGAGACAGAAACCGATAACATAATTTATACCGACATTAATGACATATATCATTATAAATATCCAAATGAATATAAAATCCCAGTTGAACATAAAATATCAAATGAAAATAATTTAAATCTGATCAACGGTTGCGACATATATGCAACAGTTAATCGAAAAACTAAATCTAAGTCAAAAAAAAAACATGTAAGTGATAAGTTTTTTGACCAATCCATCAAAAAACATGTATCGACGAAAAGAAATAATTTAATTGAAAATTTAATTCAGTTCTACCCAAATTATCAGTCAAATAACCGTTATATCGAAAAAAGTTTTCATAAGCAATACACAAACGATTCAAATGAAATGGTTGACTCATCTTCAGATTCATGTGCATTTAAAGAAAATCTTAAGAATGTCGAATATAATAAAATAACAGAATCTAAACGTTACATTGTTCCAATTGATACTCAATATGCTTATTGTTACACTCTTCCACTACCTAAAAAATCAGAACTTTCTTGTGTGAATTCTGTTGATTCTTACGACAGCCATTACAAAGCACATGAGTCATATGATACGCTTCAAGCTAGGAAAAACCCAAACTTTTGTATGTTTGATAATGACACAAAACTTATTCAAACAACTGATGAAAAGATATTGACATCGTCTTTGGATTTAAAACATTCATCCGAAAAATTTGATCGTGAACTTTCCAATATCCACCTTTGTTCGACTGCTCAGTTTAAACAACATAAAGAGGAAAATACTGACTTCTATATAGAGAAGGAATCGTGGTTAAAAAGCAGTTCATGCAGGGATCTTCTTAAAGAAAGTGAAAAATCTAAGCCGCTCATAACCTTCGTTAAGGGATTTCTATCATATAATAGAATAGAATCGCCGGTTACTAAATATGATGATTCGCGTCATTCCATGTATTTGAATAAATATCAGTCCAATAATACTTATCAAAACTTCTCATCAATTATTTATTCCAAAGTTTATTCGTCGAGTTACCCAGGAAGTACACGCAACAATTTTGTGCATCACAAACGAATGTATGGAAATCATTTGGATTATTCGGGATCACAAGATGACATTTCACATGACAGTTATGAGCTTTTGGAAAAATATGACCAAGAATTATTTGATAAATACATCCGATCTGATGATAATATTCGATCCTGTTCAATTGATTCAGGCAATTTTATTCCTAGTGATGATGAAATTGCTTCAGGAAATCAAAAATATCGGTCAGCCATGGATGTTAAATGTAAATCTGTAGCTGATATTATGAACGAAATTTGGGACTCGGAAGACCCAAGATATTTGCCACGTGAAAAGCTTTTTGTTAAATCTGATGGAAGCTTTTATAAAAAAGTAAGAGAGCCTCAAGATTCCGAAAGTTCAAGTCAAGAAAGCCGAAGCGGTATTTATGAAACAAATGCTTCCCGCAGCTCATGTTGTAGCAAGAAATCGCGTGATAGCTTGTACCATACCGATAGCAAAAAATCACGCGAAACCACGAAAAGCAAAGCATCTCTAGTTTCAAGTGGTGCTTCTAAAGAATCTTTACAAGAAGATTTTTTGTCACGAAATTATGAAATGCCCATGACAACAGGTAAACAAATTAAAAAAGACTTAAAAAATAATCAATACCAGCAACATTCAAGCGTGGAGTCTAAAAGTGATTACTACGATGCACAGGAATTTTTTGAAAGTGATTCTTTTACTAACCGACCAAAAGTTCAAAGTATCGGATACCTACTGTCTGATACGCAAGGTGCAAGGCTTAATGGGTTTTTATGCGAAAACTGTGATACAGGTTCTGAGTTTCCTTTCACTCAAAACAGCAAAACTTCTAAAGTTCACTCAATAAGTCTTCAAAATGTAGAAATTGAAAAGAGTGCAAAATCGTTTGGAACAAAATCACCAGAAAATATTCATACCAACAAAAAGAAAGAAGTAAATTTAGCTCAAGCCTCCATGTCCTCTGTGTCAATTAATGAGGAACAATACATGAAAAGTCACGACAAAGAATGCCAAACAACAGTTGCATTTCGTCGAAAATCCGATAGCGAAAATATATTTAGCTTCGACAGAGATAAAATTGAATCTTTGTCTAGCTCCGTGAAGCAAAATGACAAACCTGATAAAGATGTCAAAAATAAAAACAGTCCAGACTATCCGTTGACTCCAGAGCTTCTTTCTGAATTTGATAAACAGGTACAAATTCCCAAAACGAAAAAAGTAACACGTAAAGAAGAGCTTATAGCGAAAACTCATTTTGAAGAGTACAATCCCAAAATGATAAACAATCAAGCAGCTCAGTTGACAAACATTTTAGTTCCATTGACTTATAGTCATGCTACTGTAGAGCGAACCAAAAGTGATCCTAATTCCTTGGCAAACCGATCAGGCCTGTGTAAAAATCAACGTCGTCATGTATTGATGCATCAAAAATCAATTGATCTTACTCCCGCTGACTCAAGTGATGAAGATTATTTTTATAAACAAATACCTAGTGCGCCACCTCAGTGTAAGGCTTTTGGTAACTTTGAAATACCAAAGAGCTACAATATGAATGCAACTCCAGGAGATGTCACAAAAACTAAATTCGAAACTCCAAAGAGTTTCTTTCAGGAATTTGAATATCGTGCTTCTAAGGTTTTGAAAGAAGAAATTCCATATGTTCTTCATAAGCGGCATGTTATCAATGGAACAATTTCTTCACCGATCGAGAAGAAAAATCAAAAACCAAAAAGTCCTAAATCACCAAAGTCTCCCAAATCCCCAATTCCTCAGAACAGTAATATTAAAATTTCTAGTAAAATGTTGCCTGATATCCTAGACAGCGTAATTCCAGAATTAAGAGAAGATTTTTTGTTCACCCAAAATGTTGATCTTTCAAAAATTGATCCAATTACACTAGAGGTTGATAAAACTATAGCCAAGATTGAACTTTTGAGCAACAAATGTGCTGTAGGCAAAGATATAGATAGAAAGCTTTTAGAAAAGCTTAACAAAAAATTGAGCAAAATTGAAAGTGATTCGGCTGCAAGCTCTAGGACAGAGAACATTTATAAAGAACAGCAAAAACGCGTCTTAGAACAAAAACAATCTGAGCTTTCTCAAACTTTCAAAAAAGAAATAATAACGCCTACCAAATTTGCAGTGGCTAAGAGAATTATTTCTAAAACGAGGCCAGTTAATAAAATCAAAAAAAGTAAGACTCGAATAACATCTTTTTCTTCCGATGACGAAAGCTTAGACTCTGACGATGTTTTTGGGTCGGCAGAGCCCATTCCATCAACCTTGGAATTTTCACCCCCACAATCAAGGAAAGAAATTGAACCAATATTGCGAATTGAACAAAGTAAACTCATTTCAGCTGCTTGGGGCAGAGGACAAACTATGAGCTCTACGGAAATTGAAGGCTCTCCACCACAATGTAGACGTTTGGCAGAACTTGAAAGCCGCTATGACAATCTAAAGCTTGAGTCTACCATGTACTCGAACGCAACGGAACTTCGTCGAATTTCAGAACGTTCTATTTCGATCCCGAGTTCTGAAGAAGATAATTACATCTCAAGTAAAGGAATTTGCGTTACCACTGGAGATTATCAACGAAATGAAAATATACCCTTCCCTATACCCTTTGATTCAGTAAAAAATAAAGAAGATATCTTCACTGCATATAAAAATGACAACAAAACAATGGAAGAAGTTGACTATACACTTAAGAAAAATGATGCTCAAAAATCTTCTAAAATAGCAAAACTGGATCCCCCTATCATAAAATGGCCAAAAGAAAATGTTGCAATTGTACTTCCTCATGCTTATCATAATTTGTCAGAAGGTTCTGGTCTTGCAACCTTACAGAAACAAAAGTGTACTCTTGATTCACCATTAACAGATCGAAGAGCTAAAAGCCTAGACATTCCAATTATAACAATGCATAAATTACCACCAATAAATGCATTTTCATCTAAGGATGATACCATTGAATTTGAGGAAGAAGCCGATATTTTAGAAGAAAAATTGCTGCATCAGAAAATAAACAACATCGAAGAAGAAACTCCAGATAGTGTTCGTTCTTGTGCTGGATCAATACCTTCGGCACAAGTATGTCAGTCTCCGTTTAAACGAGATCCAATTTTAAGAACGGTTAATATTGACTTTGAAGAAAATGATCTTCTCCATCAATTAGCTTTTATTGAGAAAATAGCGTTAAAAGGAGTTAAAATTAAAGACAGAAAAAAATCTAAAATGGAACTGAGGAGCGGTGATCACCTTATTTTAGATATTCCAAAGTACAACTTTGATTATTCACCTTTAAATTCTTGTAACAGTTCGAGAAAAACCTCACCCGGTGTATCTCGGACAAGTAGCTTGGAAAGCACTGGCCTGAGAAAATCTCAAATACGCAGTAAAAGCTCCGATCCTATGAAACTCAAGCAGAATACTGGAAACATAATCAACACTAAGAAGGAGAAAAAAAGTTTTTCAAAAGAGAGTCCAAAGTTAACCGAGGGTGAACGAAGATTAAGTAGAGAAAGCAAATCGCAAGAAGAAACTAAAGCTGACATTGTTAAGCGCAAGGAAAGACAGCAAAAGCTATATGAATCTGCAATGAAACAAACCATAACCATGCTTAGTCCCGTTATGGATAAATTTCCTCCATTTCCGACTCCCGACGACAAAATTTCTGTAAAAACAGAAGGTGATAAAATTATTATAGAAACAGAGTTTAAAAGTAAGGCCAAAGACCACGTGTTGATTGCCAAATCCCCCCGAAAGCTTGATACTTCTCTTGTCAAATTCAGCAGAAGTTTTGATGAAGGTGGCTGTATAAAAAAACTAGAAAAGGCAAATCGAAGCTTCGAAGATCGTAAGAAATCATTTGAAGATTCTGAAAAGTCAGACACAGCAAGCGATGTTGCAATTGAGTCACCTAAAGCAACAACAATAAATCAATCATTTGAAGAAAGCGACGCTTATAACAAAGACCCAAATCTATCTAACACAGAAAAAAAACCAGAGGCCAAATCAAGAATATATGATAAAAATAAAAACAATGCGAATAGATCTCTGAATTCTGAAACCGAAGTAAGATCAGAAGAAAATCTGGAAAAATTTAGGAGCGCAGTTGCTGACCGTAAAATCTTTGCAAACAACTATTACTTCAATGAAGAAATTGATATGCAGGCAGTTATATTGGAAAGGAGATCACTAGAAATACTTAAAAGGCAATCGCCTAGATCTGAAGATACAGCTAGGGATAGCGACGGCAGCCATATGCCTTCAACTGGAGATAGTGTTGATTCCTATGTATCCATTGATGAAAGCACCTCTGACAGTAAACCATCATTCACTGCCGAAGATTACCCACACAGGGTTCCTACCATAGAATGCGAAGAACCTTCATTGGATGATGAAGATAATTTAAACGAGTGTCGTCAGTTGAAAGTATCACGATTTAGTAACTACCACTTAAGCTTAGACCGTAGTCGTAGTGATGAGACTGGTTCTTGGATGACTGTGGAATGCGAGGAATATATCGGCTCTGATATATCAGATAATGAACCACGAACAATAGAACCCGATAGAGATTCTTCAGTGAAGCAATTAACTTTAGACGATGCTGGTGATTTGAATATCATATCATCACCTTGTATGTCTTATTCAGACCAAAATGTTGAATCGCTTCCGGATATAAATCGTCTATTGAAGAAACCTTTAACAAAAAATGTTGGCAATCAGAAAGAAAACTCGGATTCTGATGTGAAACAAAAAGGTGCTTTCTCGCAACAGAGTGATAAATCAAAGAGTTCAGATTCTTGTACGAGTGGAGAAGGACCAGTGACTAGTCCAAAATTAGGAGGTGAACGATGTGATTGGAGTCTATCATTCAGTGGGAAAGAAAAGAGTTCAGTAGAAGATGAGTCCAGTATCAGTTGTTCAATTGCACGTCCTCTAGGCATTTCACAAGATTTTGGAGAGCTTGAAAATAAGAAATGTTTAGAGCTTAAAGAGCAAATGCTTAAACTAGATTGTGAAAGAATTAGTAAAAATGAAAACGTACCTAATCAAGAAACAAGCACAGTCACAATAAAAAAAGCATCAACTCCTGTTTTAGAAAAACAAAGCCCTGTGGATTTTGGAACGAGTACTGAAGTATTTCAGGATGATGTAGAAGGAAACAAAAATGAGATTCTTTCGAAAGATGAAGGCAGTCCTAGATTGAATAGTTTAGTGAAAACTCCTCATATATGTAAACCTGTTCGAAAAAGGACTTCAATTAATCCAAACTTGACTGCTCTTGACATAGTGGGAAATTTTCGGAAGTCCGGAAGTGATCAGAGTTCGCAGGAGTCCAAATCAAGCTTTGACTCAAAAGCATCTTTAAGCATTGAATCAAAAGGGTCGTTTGAAACTGAAAGTAGTTCTGGTTCACTTGGACTAGCTCAACGTCGAGGTGATCTATTACAAAAAGAGCAACAACCCACATGGAAACCTTTCACAATGGAAAGTTCTGGAAGCTCAAGTGTAGAGGAACAGTTTCAAAATATAGATCATGAATCATTCGAACACATCGATCATGATATTACATTAAAAGATTCTTCTGAAAGTGATTATAAAGACCTTTTATTCAAAGGCCAAAAGGGAAGTGATATACAATGCCAAGATGAACTTATCGATTTTCCAACTACATTTGGTTATCCGGTAATGACAAGTGCTTTAAGCGGCATTGGAATTAATCCAACTGATATAACTGGGTATAGTACTGGGTTCGCAACCGGAAGAACACTATCGCGTATATCCGAACGAAGCACAGCCTCAGAAAAGTCGAGTATCGAAGATGATGTAAGTAAGGCATCAACACATTCAGTAAGTATGCGTGATGAATCAGCTGGTTCAACAGATCATCAACCAAGTCTGAGTTCAGATTCTCGCAGTAATACGAATATGGCTTACATATCGGATGCAGACAGAAGAACTTCGGCTGAAATGCCAGACATACCATGCGATTCGGCTACAGGGGAACGTTTATCTAGTATAAGCAGTTTAAATGAGCATAGATCTTCGACTGTTATAACAGGTAGATTCGCGGTTACTCAAGTTGATGAGCAAACTCCTGAAGAATTTGATAGACATACCTTATTGTGCCTATCGAACCCTGGAAGCCAAGACTCTGAAGATTGGCCATTACCGGAAATACCATATGATTTTGTGCCAGTTAAGCCAACTGAACTGATATTTTTAGTGCCTGATTTAGATAAACCTGTACCCAAAACATTTTGCTGGAAAGGTAGTATGTCTTTTCAATCCCAAGATTCCCAAGACTGGCCTTCGCCTTTATCAAATGCCGGAGAATTGTCTTTTCCAGAAAATGTTGAGCCGTATTATGATCAGGAATGTAAAAGTAGTGCAGAAACACCTGTCGAGTTTATTGATACACCCGAGTGCACTTCCGAAGATCTTCAGTTTACTGAAATGTATACGTCATCTCCCGAGGAAGCGAAAGTCTTACAATATACAGATACTTCTTACTTTATGTCGTCCACTTTCAGTAATGAAAGGGAAATGGATGACACCTGCTTTTCTACTGTAGAATACAACCCACCGACTTGCTTAAATTCTGTATCGTTCCTTCCATATTCGTTTAAAGAAAACTGCTGTTCAGCAATTAAATCTGCACCAGATAATTCTTTATTAAAAGAAAATACATCGGAAAGTATCATCATTTTGCAGCCAACACGGTCTCCCAAAATCCTTAGTCCTATTTCTCTAGAGGAGACAGTTTCGAGCGATGATGTCTTTTTACCGGGAACAGCAAAGATTCCAATACACCCAGACGAAAGTAGTGGGATGAAACTCGGACATACCCGTAGTTCCAATAATTCAGATACATCAGCGGATGATGTTCTGTCTATATCTGGAGTAACATTACATGAAGACCAAATAACTGTACGTAGAGGTTTCGAAAAACGTCTAAGCTCTGGCTGCTATAGAAAATGTAGCCATTCTAGTCATTCTGAAGAAGAAACTAGTTCAATTGGAACAGATCTTGATGGAACAGTTCGCATGGGCTTGCAACTAAAAAAGTGTACTCATAGCTCTCATTCAGAAGACACTTCAATTGGGTTAAGCATATCAGAATGGTCAACTGGAACTAATACTGTACACCAATATGCAAATCTGTCAGGATCGGATAGTCTTTCCGCAGTTTCTAATCATTCATTTGGTGTCAAAAGTGAGAAATCAAATCATACCAAATCAAGTATGAGCTCATTTAACAAGTCTTCTGAAAGTCTTAATGCGAAAAGTGCAAATTTTTCTGGTAGTAAAAAATTGTCTGTAGAAAATGGTTCATTAGATGGGATGCGATACGATATCCTTTCAAGTTCTGAAACCGATAAGTTCTCAGATTCTGTGACAAAAAGCGATGAATCAACACTCACTTTAACAGAAATGGGCCAAACTGTTACGGAATGGTCAACATCAAGCAGCCGAACCTTAATTGCAGCTCAACCACAAAAATCACAAACACAGGAAAACAAGCCTCGACGTGGTAGTTGCGTTGAATATATGCCCCTTAAAAACACCCGAGATGATAAGAACTTTACTTCACTCGGAGATAAAAAAAATCTTTACCCTTTGATACATAAAAATTGTTCTAATATTGAAAATGATAATCTATGGTCTGAAAATATATTATTAAATAATTTCAACAAAAACTTCAGAGAAAATGAGAAATCCCAGCGTGTGCAACCATCTCGAAATGGTGGAATAAAAGAGACAGATTCTATTTTAATTAGTGCTTCTAAAAAACGTCACTCATTAGAGTTGATGTCAAAACGATATCAAAGTCAAGAAATTCCACCTGACGGGGAAATGTTTACAGAATATTTATACCCTCCGACTGAAAAACTTTCTGCTCGTTATCAAAGCCAAGAATTTACTCCACTTCATCAACCTCCAAGCCAATCAGTAACCAGTCCAGAGACGGTATTATCAACAGAAAAACCACTTCTAAAACATAAAAGTTATGAAGATAAATCTTTGTCTGTCACTGAAATAAAAGAATGCAAAACTAACAAATTACATCACTCTCATTCATTTCACGAACAATTTTGTTCAGAAAATGATTCTACAAGTGAAGAAAGCCGCGAAGCTGCTCTAACGACAACACACAAGTCATACACTGATAATATCGAACCAAAAACGATTAATGATAACTCTTCGCCACCAGTTCAACGAACTAATAAAACAGTAAAACCTTCCCTTTGCTATTCGAGTAGCCTTAGCTCTGAATCCCCTCCTAATGAAATAATTCAAAACCCTCAACTAAATTTATCTATGACTCAACCGAATCTTATAAAGACAACTCTAAACGGAAATGATACCGATAGCTCTTTGGATTTGCAGAAACAAGAGCTGGATGTAAGATGTCGAGGCTACCGTAGAAAGCGCCCAATACCCAAAAAACGAATGCGATCAGATCGTATTCATACAGAACAAGAAGATATGGAATTTTCTGAAGATTATCTCTCGGAATATGAAATTTCAAAGTCTTATAACAATCAAAACCGACAATTCAAGGAAGAAGATCTCGAGTTGGGTGATTATAGTGATTATCATCCATATAAAGAATTTTTCAACACCAACATTGTTGAAACTAAAATGAGCTCAACTAATGTAGACGAAATGGGTTTTCCTCGATATGACCGCTTGCAACAGGTAACCAGTGGAATTTACCCTCAATCTAGTAGCCATACATCTATGCTTACAGCACACAAAAAACCTATAAAACCAACTCGGCAAAAGAAACGTCAATTGAATCGTGAAGAATCGTTAAACACAGCTAATAAACACCTTGAATATCGAATTCCACAATATAAACAAGAAGAAAGGGATTTTGGAGAACAAGCGGGATTGTCTGACAATATACCCAACATTAATGAAGATAGTGTTCAGCAGCTTGCCAATAGAGAGCTTCCTTATCCAGATTTCGTATCAGACTATGAAAATGAGGAGTTTGAGGCAGAACAAGACAAATGTGGACCATACATTCGAGTTGATCCACCACAAAATTTTTCAAATTCAACCAACTAAAAGACTTTCGGCAGTATTGAAATTATGATGGATTTTTAAAATTTTTAATCACTGAATTTTTTTAGTAACGCAAGTATCTTGTCCTAATACTCAAAAGAAATAAGGTTTTAGTGTTAAAAAACTAGTTGTTATATTTTACATTGCACGTCTATGCATATAAGACTCTAGTGTCATAAATTCTAATTAAATAATTACATATAGAATTGTCTTATATAGCTGTTAAAAAATATATTTAATCTTGAAATAAAACCCAAATCTTTTAAGCAATAAGAACCCGTGATTAGTTAATCTCATTTTTTAAAAGCTCTATTAACCTGTCAATATCATTTTTTAGAAGCTCTATTACCAGTAATATTATCGTCAACGAAAGGTAAGTGATTAAGTCCAAATTTGATTATTAGAATTCATATCGTTTATTTACAGAAATTAAAAATGGACTAAAATTGGATCTCAGAAACGTTGCAAAAATCCAAATAAAGCAAGATTTTTTAAAATAAAAGGATGATATATCTGCAACTTTCATGAATTTAATACGCATTTTTCGTGAAGAATGTGATTAAAGGGTTGGTCCTTAAGTTTTGTTTTCAGTTCCAATGCGAAAAATAAAATGGTGTGTAAAATATTAAATGTTTGTATTAATTTTTTGAAACTTAGGGCGGTATTCACCGAACGCTCATAAGGGCCCTTAAATTTATGAGGCTCATGACTAAAATAATATTTTTGCTATTCACCACCCACTCATAAGGATTTTTTCGAAAATGAGAGGAACTTAACCAGGCATACAAATTATCAAATCAACCTTTTTTTTGCAAAAATGCATTACCATCATCAACAACTACAACAGCAACAAGATTAATTTATAGTTTTGTATTTAATTACCGAAATAAAAAAAATTTCAATAAATGAAATCAATAAAAGTTAATGAATATCAAAAAAACAAATTTAAAAAAAAAAACACAAAACAGATCTAAAGACTATATAACAAGTTATAAGGTGTGTTTTTTTTCCTATCCCGGAGGGAACTAGTTGAAAAAAACGATATCGGGGATACAGACAAAAAAATGGAGTTTCCATACAAACTATCCACAACAAGTATGTAATTCCCGTCGGTAATACAGTTTGTCTCCGTGCTTAAGTTAAGTCCCGAAAATTATTTGGGTTTAGCTAAGCCCATTGGGGATTAGTTGTTTTTGCATTTAACATGTAAATTATTTAGCCCCGAATCGTTTTTCATCCGATTCCCTTCGGGCTTAAAAAAAATGTTCTCGTTCTTTTATTATTCTCATTTTTTGTTTGTTATTATAACACAAGTCAACAAAAAAATATTTTTTTTCTGAGTCTATAACTTAATGAATATTTTCTGACTAACTACATCAAAAAGTAACCAAAAACTCCATTCATAGTTGATAAAGTTTGCTTTTGTACTTTATACAATGATAAATAAATATTTAAGGTTTTGGCAGACTGTTAAACGGTTAGCGGCTTTTAATACGTAAGAGAAGAAGTGAACGGGGGGCTCTCTGAAGCCTTTGAAGATAATTTTAAACTTATTTCCACTATGCTTGATAGCTATAAACTCATGGGTTGTAGAATGTCACTAAAAGTAGACATGTTACATACCCACTTGCACTAATTTAAGGATAACTTGAACGCATATTCAGAAGAGCAAGGGGAACGTTTTACCAAGACGTGCTGGACTTTGAGCAACGTTATCAAGGACAATAATATAATGAGAACATTATGAGAGATTACATTTATGGACTCATATAAGAAAGATCATTCTCACACATAAGAAATCCCAAAAATATTAAATTTTAAAACTTGTTTATACTTTGTTGTTGTATTTGTAAATTTATTTTAACTGTATTTTGTAAATAAAAGTGGTATAAATATATAAACTTAAGTTTGATTCCATTTTATAAATACAGTCAAACTTCGATAACTCGAACTACTATTATCCACAATAAAAGTTCGACTTATCAAGACTTCGAGTTATCCAAATTATTTATCAAAATTAAAACAATTAAACAATTCAATATTTGAAATACATACATATGCATAATGCATATATGCATATGCTTTATTAAGTCTTATACGTTTTATATTAATGTACATAAGTTGTTACACCATACACAAAATTATTGCATGTATTAAGTTATTTGGGTCTGAGAGTAATTTTTTTTATTGTTTTTTTTTTTCAAGAAAAAAGGATTCTAATTTATTTAAAGCTGCATAAATTTCATCTGTTGTATTGTCACACGTTTGCAAATATAAATTCAAATTGTCAAATGTGCTACAACATGCTTCGAAGGCTGTTGAATGAATTCCTCTACCGAAGTCTTGTCTTCACTTTCTATATCAATTGAAGTTGGAAATTGTACATAGAATCTTTTACAAAAAACAACTAAGCAATAACTTTGTAGATAAATTAAAAAATAATGCAAAAATATTGAAATGTTCACCGCATTAAATAAAAATTTTCTGTACTTACAACTTCAAAATTTCTTAAACCTACTAATATCATGTGTGTACGTAGGTATCTCGTTTTCAAATAAAAATTCCCTTCAAAAATTCGAATTTCAAAAATGCATTTTTTCTCACTAAATGGGAATTCCCCTAAAATGTTCGAATTAGTTGATGCATATGCCATATTTTTTGTTCGAGTTATAAAGAAAATCGAGTTATAAAAGTTCGAGTTATGAGGGAAAAAATGTATGAGATTTGAACTCTAAACGCTGCTGCCACATAATTTTGTTCGAGTTATAAAAAAATCGAGTTATCGAAGTTCGAGTTATCGAAGTTTGACTGTAATTGAATTTATAAAAATGCGAATTTCCTTAAATTTGAAATTTCGTTCTAATAGCTACAAAAGCAAACTTTCTTCGGTAAAATTATTTTTTCTTTCATGACATAGGCATAAGAAATAAAAATCAGACATACAAAACCCAGACTCAAAATTCGTGTTGACTTGGAGTGCGTGAAGTTAGCCCCCCTTTTTTGGAATTTGCTATTTTTGAAAGTTGTTCCAGGTTGTTCCCGATTTGTTCCGCATTGTTCCAAGTTTTTTTTTGAAAAATATTCAAAAATGGGGGTTTTAGAGCCAAAAAACCGTTTTTGACCTAGCCCCCCTTTTTTCGAAAATCAAATTTTTGAAAGTTGTTCCAGATTGTTCTAGTTGTTCTGAACATTGTTCCAAGTTTTTGGACCCCTATGTTCAAAATTTCAAAAGTTATGGGCGAAATTCGAAAAAATTCTAGCCCCCCTTTTTTCGAAATTCTTAATTTTCAAAAGTGTTTCAAAAAGTGTTTTTACCATTGTTCCAAAAACTCAAAATTGTAGGACAAGTATTTTTAAAGATAAAACCTTCCGAACATTTTTTAAAAAATCCAAAAAAACGGCTCTAATATTTTATTTTTTTTTAATGCATTGACTTTTGAAACCTTATGATAAATGCATGTATTGAAAAAAGTTCTGACCTTATATTCTTACTACCAGCTTAAAAACTAACTTTAAAAAAACATCTCCGATTTTGTTAACTTTTCAAAAAGACCCCTGCCCCCCCTTTTCCAAAAATCCAAAATCTAAAATTTGTTCCAAGTGCAGAATCCCTCAAATTCAATTGTTCCAAAGAATCATCAAAAAATATTGAAAACTGAAGATTTTAAGCCCAAAAACACTTTAAATGAAAATATCTTATTATCCTTGCTCTGGCCCCCCTTTTTAGAAATCCAAAATTCAAAAATTTGTTCCAGGTTGTTCTAGGGCTCTTCTAAATTGTTCCAGACTTTCGTTTCTTAAAATTCATTTTTAGAATGGAAAATTTCATTAAAAAGCATTTTCGTTTAAAATTACTTTCGTTTCTTAAAATTCATTTTTAGAATATAAAATTTCATTAAAAACGAAAATGCTTTTTAATGAAATTTTATATTCTAAAAATGAATTTAAAGAAACGAAAGTCTGGAACAATTTAGAAGAGCCCTAGAACAACCTGGAACAAATTTTTGAATTTTGGATTTCTAAAAAGGGGGGCCACAGCAAGGATAATAAGATATTTTCATTTGAAGTGTTTTTTGGGCTTAAAATCTTCAGTTTTAAATATTTTTTGATGATTCTTTGGAACAATTGGATTTGAGGAATTCTGCACTTGGAACAAATTTTAGATTTTGGATTTTTGGAAAAGGGGGGGCAGGGGAGCATTTTTTTGAAATTTTTCATACTAAAAATCAATTTTAAGAAACGAAAGTCTGGAACAATTTAGAAGAGCCCTAGAACAACCTGGAACAAATTTTTGAATTTTGGATTTCTAAAAAGGGGGGCCAGAGCAAGGATAATAAGATATTTTCATTTAAAGTGTTTTTTGGGCTTAAAATCTTCAGTTTTCAATATTTTTTGATGATTCTTTGGAACAATTGGATTTGAGGGATTCTGCACTTGGAACAAATTTTAGATTTTGGATTTTTGGAAAAGGGGGGCAGGGGAGCATTTTTTTGAAATTTTTCATACTAAAAATCAATTTTAAGAAACGAAAGTCTGGAACAATTTAGAAGAGCCCTAGAACAACCTGGAACAAATTTTTGAATTTTGGATTTCTAAAAAGGGGGGCCAGAGCAAGGATAATAAGATATTTTCATTTAAAGTGTTTTTTGGGCTTAAAATCTTCAGTTTTCAATATTTTTTGATGATTCTTTGGAACAATTGGATTTGAGGGATTCTGCACTTGGAACAAATTTTAGATTTTGGATTTTTGGAAAAGGGGGGGCAGGGGTGTTTTTGAAAAGTTAAAAAAATCGGATATGTTTTTTTAAAGTTAGTTTTTAAGCTGTTAGTAAGAATGTAAGGTCAGAACTTTTTTTCAATACATGCATTTACCATTAGATTTCAAAAGTCAATGCATTAAAAAAAAAAATAAAATATTAGAGAGCCGTTTTTATGGATTTTTGAAAAAATGTTCTGAAGGTTTTATCTTTAAAAATACACGTCCTACAATTTTGAGTTTTTGGAACAATGTTTGGAACACTTTTTAAAACACGAAAAAAATTTCAAAATCAAGAATTTCGAAAAAAGGGGGGCTAGAATTTTTTCGAATTTTGCCCATAACTTTTGAAATTTTGACAATAGGGGTCCAAAAACTTGGAACAATGTTCAGAACAACTAGAACAATCTGGAACATTTTTCAAAAATTTGATTTTCGATTCGGTCAAAAACGGTTTTTTGGCTCTAAAACCCCCATTTTTGAATATTTTTCAAAAAAAACTTGGAACAATGCGGAACAAATCGGGAACAACCTGGAACAACTTTCAAAAATAGCAAATTCCAAAAAAGGGGGGCTAACTTCACGCACTCGTTGACTTGTGTAATCTATAAAATTTTTATTTTTTTCCGCAAACTCTCCAACATGTTAACAGCAAGCAGTACTAGGTGTCGCGTCGCCCAACAATTTCAATTTCAATGACAGTGTCTAGAATTCCAAAGCAATCTAGATAGCCTTGTTTCATGTTACAACGAGTAAAAAAACAACTTAATACGGTTTCCACACCGAACCAAAATCTAGGATTTCGGCAACAAGATTTCCAAACTTCGTTAAATTGTTCACACCACACATAATTTAGATTTTGTTTGACATCAAACAAATTTCAGTGTTGATAGAAACCGCAAAAAAAAAATTCCCGAAACAAGTACCAACTTCATTTACATTTTTTTTTCTCTAATTTCTGTTGACAAAATGCACAAAACGGAAATCCAAGAAAAGAATTTTGTACAAGAAGATTGTAATAAAAACTACCAAACGATAAAAAGAAACTTTGCATACACCAAAACTCGCACCTACCCCAATTCCTATAGTGTGCTAAGCAGGGGGGTTGCATACATAGCTCAAATTGACACAAGAAAAGACTTTTGTACTTATAGCTCTTTATGAATTCTTGGTCGTTTGCGATCAGCAAAAAAGTTTAATAAACATTTAAGTTATGGGCAATGTTTTTAAGGTATTGCACCTTGTTTGTTGTTAATCGGGTAAAAGACTGTTGTCAGTCTCTCATTTTTTTCATGGTTTTGGTCATTACTGGAACTTCTCCTCGCTGAATTTTTTCCACTGCCAATTTTGCCATCACAGTTTCTTCAGCGAGGTCACCAATCAATTTGTATAGCCCAGCGTGGGTTTGGCCAACCACAACCTTTAATCGGCGATGCCAAGCCTCAACACTATTTTGGGTTCTTGGAAAATGTATTTCGCTTGAAGCAGCTCCCGTCGTTCAGAAGTTTGGGGTGTAGCGTGGTCTATTTTTTTCCGTTCCGTTGTAGTTTTTTCGAACCACTTGGCCAGAGTTTTTGTTTCTTCATGTTGTAGTGAAAAGTAATATTCATCAAAATATGCCGGCACTTCGTCAGCAGGAACAAATGCTAAAGCTTTTAACATACGTACTTTGAGTGAAAACTTTCTTTGTTCCCAAATTTATTTTTGAACCCTAGGGCTTGCACTTTCTGCCAAACAATCTGTCCGAAATGGAACAGGCATCCATGCCCATGGGTTTCAGTTTGTTGAAAAAAAGACGACGCCGAATTTATGATGGCTCTCTCAAAATCCGAAATGATGACGTCAGGCTGCAAGTGTATGTTGTTGTTGCAGGCGTAAGACATTAATTGAAGCCAGAATTCCTTATAGGCTTCCGCCGACTTGCTGCTCATAAGGCAGTACGCCAAAGGTACCACAATTCCATTTATGTAGCCGTGCACTGAAAACAGCTGGTGCATTATCGATGGCACAACAGCAAATGTGCTATCAAAAAGCCAGCATTTTGATTAGCCTAGCAGTTCGATCGTGCTTTTTGTGCCTAATAAAATGTTTTTTCCTCGTGTGAGTGATGACTCTGCACAGCACAAACAATTCACCGTCGATGAATCGAATTCGCTCTGGAATTGCGATTTCATCGAGGCTTTTTGGTTCCTTTATTTGGCTTTTAATTACATAGTTGTCCTCCGATTTTATTGTTACTAGTCTGGCTTTGCAACGCAAGCCTGTGCTCTGTACAGCACCAGAATGATTTTTCTTCGTGTTTTTTCTCAAAATGGTAAAGATAACCACGTTAAGACTATGTTACTTGTAAATAGAAAAAGAAGTTGTAAAGTAAATAATAAGACTTTAAATTCACAATCTATTTCATAAATTTCTTAAGAATGCACATTATAATGTATATTATATGAAAAGAACAGTTAACAGATGTAATTACAATATAGTCACTGGTTCACACCATAAAAAACTTAAATGTCTAATTAAAAACAAAAAATAAAAGAAATCTATAAATGTACAACAATCACTTTAAAAAATAGAAACAGAATACTAATCAATTCATTACTGGATAAACAAACTTTTTCACTTTTTTTAAAAATAACTCGGATTTAAAACTTCTAATTTTTTAAAACAAAAAACACTTCCACATTATCACTTTGTTGAATTATCACTTTAAACCTTAAATATCTATCTATATACTTACATTTGCCAGGTCTGATTCCATGTTGTAGTGATTTCGTAGTTCAGGTTTACACTTTTCACTGTTAACTTTATAAGTCACTTTTCACTATTTTTTAAATCACTTTTTCACTTTCTTTTAAATTGGCTTAGATAAATTATCTATAGAATTAAAGTTAAGAGAATCAACAGGAGCTAATATTTAAAAAACAGCCGAAATTAACCATTGTGTGGGTCAAAAACGAGACAAAAATTAAAAGAATTTAATTAATACGGAACGAAAACAATACAATATATTTATTTTTTAATGGAGTGTAAAAAGTGTATTAAGCTAAAAAAATAAGAAATTATAAAAGTCTGGAGTTACAACTTTTAATAAAAGAAATTTAAAAAACCTACAGAATTTCACAAGAAAATACACAAAGAATTTTCAGTTATTCGAAGTATTTTACCATTATCAATTTTTATAGCCGCACAACACTTAAGCATCAGAAAATAACAAAATAATTGTCTACGACTTCAAAATTGATTAACTTAAAAGAATCAGACTGATTGGTGGGATGGGTAAAAGTAAAAGCTTAAAAGTCATTTTAAGCTTTGAACAAAATTAAGAAGAAAAACTCGACAAAACGTTTTAAAAAATTATTTTCGTTTAATAAGCGAACACACTTTTTAGCGTGTTTTTCTATTTTTTTTTTATTTTTATGTTAAAATCCTTTTGGCAATTTCTAACAAAAAAAACATTACAAAAATGCTTAAAACGAATTTTAAGCGTAAGAGCAAAAAAATCCTAAATCGCTTAAAATCATTGAAAGCGTACCAGACCAGAAAATGAAAACAAGGTTAATGTATCTCTCAGCGATTTGCTAGAGGAGGTCCTACCTCCACGGAGTTCTGTTAAGAATTGGGGCCGAATTATGGCATCCGTGAATGAACGACGCGTGAGGGAAATTTCATACAAAATATCGATGATATTCGATATTTCGTATGAAATTTCCCTCACATCCCTCACATGTCGTTCAGTCACTGATGCCGTAATTCGGCCGCTGACTTTATTCGATTAACGATTTTTATTGAACAATTATTAGATATTTACAATTTGCTTAACGCTAGTTATCTTAAAGAGTACATTGGATATTATAATATGTTGGCACAAAAGGAGGCCTAACTTTTAACATTTTTAGTTTTTTGCTTAAATTATTTTTAAATTAGCATTGTATTTTAATTTTAATTCTAATTCTTAACTAATATTGGTTCACGTCTCGGATTGTTCAGGTCCGGTTGTCACTGGGATGGTTTGGTGGTGTTTTGTTCAGGCTTTCAGCCACGGTAGTGAGCTGAGCCTAGGGCGGCGTAGAAGGGGATATTCTCTTCGTCGTTGGTTGATATTAGATCCTCATCAAGTAGTTTCATTGCTTCGAGGTACCGCTGGTCAGGTTGTCTTGGCTGGTTTACAACTCTTACTATGAGAGGGTATGGGTGGTTGATCAGATTCTGCAGGCACCGTCGGCTGGAATTGATGAGGAATCTGCCAAATGGTTGAATGTTGGCTTCTTCATAGAGTCTCTTGTTGCTGATGTATTTCATACAAATCCTGTCAAAATGCATCCCTGTGCAGATCCGCAAGATCTTCCTCTCAAATATTGCCAGCTTGTTGATGTGGGTTTTTGTCGTCGTGTACCAGATAGGAAAACAGTACGTGATGATCGGCCTAATGAACTGCTTATAAAGAAGAAGCTTGGTCTTCTGGCTGAGTCCATTTTGCTTTCGTATCAGTGGATGAATTCGGTGGAAGGCAAAATTGGCTTTCTTCAGGACAGCTGCTGTGTGTGGGTTGAACCGGTATAGGTCATTGAATTGTATTCCCAGGTATTTCACATTATTGCTGGCTACCAGTTGGGTACCGTTGGGAGGGAGGTCTTGATTTTCCTTGTGGCTGAAGAGGATCTTCTGGAGGGTCTTGGTCGTCTGGAGCAGATGAGTTCTAATTTCGCCGAGTTGATTTTGAAACCACCGTGCTGGTAGTATTCGTAGTTTTCTGATGTGAGCTTCGACTCTTCTAGCAGCAAATACTCAGCAAAGAGAAGAGTTTGAACGAATTCTGGCCGTGGTTGGTTGGAAGTGTATATGTTGAAGAGGAATGGTCCTAGTTTTGATCCTTGGGCAACTCCAGCTCTAGTTGTCCTTGATGTTGATTGGCAGCTTCCTATCTGAACGAAAAACGATCTGGAATTAAGAAAGTTGTAAATAATTTTAATGAGTGATTGTGGAAATCCGAGTTGGAAAAGTTTGTGGACAAGTCCCTGTATCCAAACACTGTCAAAAGCTTTTTCGATATCAAGAAAACATCCGACCGTTACTTGGTGACAGTTTAAGGACAAGACGACATCATGCTGGAACTTCATAAGTGGATGGAGTGTTGAGTGTTTTTTCCGCAACCCGAGCTGCATATCTGGGAAGTTCACTTCATCTAGGAACTCATGTTCAGAGGGTGGATTTGGTTTGAAGTGTTCTTCAAAATAGTCAGCAAACGCCTTGGCTTTATCTTCATTTGTGGTAACCTCCCCAAGAGTAGATGTTATGACTTCTGGCATAGGCGGCCTTTTACCTATGATACTGTTGATTTTTTTTGGAGTCTCTTCTGAAGGAGGATGTCATTGTGGTGTTTCACAGAGTTCCTAAACATGATGTTCACACATTTAAGTTCGCTTGAGACGGCTCGATAGCTGCTGTTGTTTATGTTCCGTTCTCGTTGGTGGATTCTTTGAAGGTTTCCTTAGGTGCTGTCTGTGGTTGTAGAGGTTTTGGATTTTGGCAGATGTTGGTATCTGTCCCGAGAAGTTCTCTGCTGTTTCTGGTTACTGAGAGAATTGCTGATGACAACTTCCAGGGAATCTATAGCAGCATCCAGGGCCGTAGCTTGAGCTGGTGGGGCCCCGGGGCAAGATCAAATATGGGGCCCTATTTATCACACAAAATCTTATACATACTACTCTAAATAGTGAACAAAAAGTATCTCGATATAGTGAACACAGATTTTTTTTTCAATATTTAACAAGAATATTCCAGCTGCAAAGTCCTTACAGCGTTGCCGACTTTATTTAAAGATATTTTACCGTTCATTTATGTGCTTCGTACAGCAGGCACGAAAGAAGATATCCAGATGACCCAGCGTAATACCAGTTGATGTTGTATTTTAACTTTTGTGACATATTGTATTTGTGAAAAAAGTTTTCATTGTCAATTGAATGGTGTTTGTAGATGTTTTTCCAAAATCAGGTATTAAATTTATGAAACGTTTGCAAGAAAAAGCAGTTTAAAGTTGAGAAAGGAAGAATCTAAAGTGACATTTTTCTGTAAAATTAATTCTTATTAAACAAAATTAATTTTTACCTGGGTTCGTTGTGTTTTTTTATAATTTAATGAAATGATTATTTTGTATTTAACCCAATGGAAATTATTTTACGCTTTAATAAATAAAAAAATATTCATTTTACATCAAATTCACATTGGAATGCTTGTTTAGCTTCTCTCTAAAATAGTGAAAAATCTCGATATATTGAACAGACATGGTTTAAATTACTTCACTATATCGAGCGTCTACTGTACTTCCTAAATATAGGTTAAAGCCTAGTACGCTGCTAATGCGAAACGAAAATTTCCTGTGATATCCAAACAGACAACGAAACGCTTGCGAAAACACAACAGAAAATATCCTTGGAGAGTTTCACTAATTCCAAAAACAAAAACAAACATAAACGCAAAAAATCAGAGAAACCCATGATGTAAGAAAATGATAAACAAAAAAAAAACACAAATAAAACACAAATGTCATGTTTCCGCACACAATAAATAGTCTGTAAGTGCCTGTTTACATAGGCATTTTACTGAAAGGCGCAACCAGTGAGACAGGTAGATAAATGTGTGCGTAGAAACGAGAAGGGTAAATTCCATCCCAAAATCCTTCTCGTTTCTATGCACATAAAATCTACCTGTCTCACTGGATGCGCCCTTCAGTAAAATGCCTATGTAAACAGGCACTATAATTAATTCAGTGCGAAAAAGGAGCGGAGACTTCTCCAAATAATCTGCTACAATTATAAATTTTGCTCTTCGAACAGCGTACTGCAAAACGAAAAGCAGAACGAAATTTTCCGTTTATGATTTCGTTGTGTCATTTTTGTATGGGATTTTTCGTTTCGCATCAGCAGCGTACTAGGCTTTAATGAATTGAAACTTTTTTCTTTGTATGTTTGTATTTATTAAAGCCTAGTACGCTGCTGATACGAAACGAAAATTTCCTGTGATCTCCAAACAGACAACGAAACGCTTGCGAAAACACAACGGAAAATATCCTTGGAGAGTTTCATTAATTTCAAAAACAAAATCAAACATAAACGCAAAAAATCAGAGAAACCCATGATGTAAAAAAATGATAAACAAAAAAAAACACAAATAAAACTCAAATGTCATTTTTTCGCACACAATAAATAGTCTGTATAATTAATTCAGTGTGAAAAAGAAGCGGAGACTTCTCCAAATAATCTGTTACAATTATAAATTTCGCTCTACGAACAGCGTACTGCAAAACGAAAAGCTGAACGAAATTTTCCGTTTATGATTTCGTTGTGTCATTTTTGTATGGGATTTTTCGTTTCGCATCAGCAGCGTACTAGGCTTAAGTTGATAAAATTATTTCTACTTACAAAAATAAAAGCTTATTAAAAGTTTTTTTTGTTCGCCTTGACAGAAGCGACCTCATCAATTACTTTACTTAAATCTATTTGCCGTGCTCTTCGATTTTAAATAGTGATATCAATGATAAATTGCTGAATCTTTCTTGCTCCATTGTGCTTAGCAAGTAGTTTTTAATCAATTTCAGCTTCGAAAGAGTTCTTTCAGCATATGCGGTGGCAACAGGAATAGTCAAGGACATTATAAGAGCGGTGCATACATCTGGATAACTCGAAGACAGTGAAGAATTTTTAACAATCAAAAGCATAACCATTTCCTTAACATTTTTCATGGAACTAATTTCTTTCAAAAATCTTGTGCTCAACAGATTTTCGGAGATCCCTTTTCAAAGAATAACCAACAAGGGAAACAATGAACAACGTCTTTTTTTGTAGATTAAGAAAGCTTATTCCGTAATATGAGTAAGTCAAGTCTGATTTTGTGATCAGAGAGTAATATTTTATATTTTTCAGAAAAACTACGACCATTCGGCCAGAAGCAACCAAGTGTTTTTTTACTACTGGATCATTGGTTAAATTTGAAAATTCATTCTGGTCCCTTTTGTTCAGATATGTTAGTAAGATTTACACTTGAAGAGACTTAATTGGAGCCCAAGTTTTCTTCAGGGACAGGAGTTTGATCAAAAATTTTAGTAGGATTTACTACTGAAGAGTCCAAGTTTTCTTCAAGAGGTGTTTGATCAGATGTTTTACTAGGATTTTCTTTTTAAAGTTCTATGACTTCGGTTTACAGGTTGTTGTAAATCAGCGAACAAAAAACGTAGGGATCAACATTCGCGGAAGCACGATCTTGATTTTTGATGGAACAAACTTTTACAACTCAAACACAAACAAAAAATATGTATTTATATTTTAAATGTTCGGTACTAAACTGGTTCCACCATTTTTTGGCCTGAATATGGCATGAGCTTTCAGTTTCCACTAACCATGAACACAAGTTTTTCGAATTTTTGACCAATTCTTTTGATTTAAGTTTTGTTCTGCCTTTTGTAAGCACCTCTCGGATAAACTGGTTTTTTGTGACTTCAAATAATTATGCACCGTACTTCTATCCTTATAAATTGGTATATTTACAACAAAACAAACATTAGATGGTTCACGCTAGTGAATGAAAAATTTATTGCACTAATAAACATATTTCATGAGTCAAATGGACACAAAACCCAAACACAAATACCTACTTGAATATAATGAATATGAGTAGGCACAGTTCAAAACGGTGCATCTTTAATTGAATTTTAACTCAGTTTATTATACTCGTATGTAGTTTATTATACTCGTATGTAGTATCTAAAAATAGAGTTGGATTATGGTAGGGTTAGATTTTTTTCGTCAGTTGAAGATGAGTTGAAATAACTAAGAAAGTATGATTGAGATTAACGAAGCTAACTTTACAAGGTTAAAACTAATTCGAAAGATACATAATGAGATCTCCGTTGGGGGCCCCCCTAGTCAGGGGCGTTGAAGTCCCCGCCGATGAGTTCATAAATGCTTCTGCTTATGATTCTGGTGATGGTCTGAAGATCGCCTCTGATGTCGGTTGCCGTTGCAGAGCACTTCTTGTAGATGCTTACGATGGTCAAGGTTTCATCTCTTCCAAGCTGGATTGTAATGGAGGCAGCTTCGAAGCATTTCAGGCCAGAGATAACCACTTCAATTGCACTGCTAAAGATTTTGTTGCTTAGGTAGAGAGCAGTTCCTCGTGTTCCTTCAATTGTCTTGTCTCTTCTGAAGGTCTTGTAGTTGATGAAGTTGATGTTGTTCCTCTTGGTGACGTTAGTTTCACTGATTAGGGCGATTTTTGGGCTATTTTTCTTCGGGAATATATTGAACGCTGTCCATTTTTCCAGGCTATATAACGAGTTAACGTTGTAAGCAACTATACGCAGTTTGTTGTACGCATTACGCGCTGCATAGTTGGAATACGATCGCCGAGGACTTCTCTTTTTCACTTAGTGTTTGGTAATTGGATGGGACGGAACTTCGGGCTTTCTCCATAATATCGTATAGGTCAGAATGGAACAGACGTTTAACTTCCTGGGTTAAGTTTGGTTTCGGGGAGGCCTTGGTAGTTGGTGGTGATGGTGTCTTCTTTACGGGAGCTTTTGGCACTGACTGGGGTTTCAGTGCTGGAGTGATGTTCTTCTTAGCCATGGCTGCAAAGCTGATGGAAGGTTTCGTTAATGTGCAGGCTAATGTGGCAACAAATTCTTGTTGCACTTTTTTGTTGATGAGGGCCTGCTTCTTCTCTGCTTGCTTTGCTTTAAGTACTGGACATCCTCTGAAGCTGGCTTGGTGTCCCTCGGTCTTGTAGTTTCCGCACCACACATCTTTGCCGGAATTATCCTTGTGTTTACACTCTCCTAGTAAATGGCTGTCTTTGCATTTAACGCAGACGTAGTTCATCCCGCAGTTTGTTGCGACGTGACGAAAGTTCTTCCTCCACTTCGATGGCGGTGAAGTTGTAGTGTAATCCCTTCAGCATCATAAGGGTTTTCCTGTCTTCTTTCGGGGTAAATGAGAGGTTCTGGATTTTAATTGTCTTTAGGTAAGCCCTGATTTCGTCATAGTCCTTCCTTGTCGACGTATTGATGATGGTCTTGGTGGTGTTCAGATTCTTCAGGGTGAACCCAACCTGCTTTCCTTTGGCGAACCTTCTTATTTCCGCGATATTCCCTGAGAACACAATGATGGGTGGCATTCCTCCCTTCTTTGTAGTCTCAGTTGGCTTCATTGGAGTTTTTGTGGGAATCGTAGTTGGTGGAGGTACTACTTGGGGCACCACTGGGTCCGTTGAAATGGTCACGTCTTGTTGAGTGGGCGTTTTCTTCACGATTTCAGTGGTGTTGGTGTCATCCTTCTTCTTCTTCATGTCCTTCTTTTTTGAGGCTTTCTTAGAACGTCGGTGTCCGATTGACCTTGTTCATCTCCTGTGAGACAAATAATTTCTCCTGTGTCTTGAGGAGCTTGCAGGTGCCCGTCCTTCATTGGCTGAAGTTCCTCCATTGGTTGTGGTTCCTCTATTGGCGGTGTTTGCTTGATTGGTTGGGCGTCAGTTACGTGTTTTGCATGAAGCTCCTTGACGAGGTTGTTGATTTGGCTCCCGTATCCAGGTCCCAGATCTGAAATCATCCGCTTCAGGAGAACTTCGATTGCGGCGTAAGCTGTTTCCGGTGTTAATTTCTCCATAGCCTCTTGTTTGTGAATTAAAGTGTTTTGCGAAAAACCTTATTTTATTACCACAGGATAACGAGGATTACGATTTTAATTGCTTATGTCACAAAAGGATAATCCACTTTGGAAAAACCCTTCTTGGAAGATATAAAAGTCAGGTAGCGCAGGTAGACATTTGCTAATCCCTTTTTCACTGAATATTTTTTTTATTACACTTAGGTATTTTTGTCACTTTATTTTTCACTATGGTTTCTCCGCGCACTTGCGTACTCGATGAACGTCTATGATCGACTGTTTTTATTCCACAATTACTACTGCTTAGATACAATTTTTGGTCGGCGAATTGTTACCTTCGTTCTTGTTGATTCTCATGATTTAATGTGACATAAACTAAAATTATTTCAATACCACACTTTGATACAACAAAAGGCTTCTGTACAAAACTGTAATAAAAACAAAAATCTCATAAAACAAATGTTTTAGTAATTATAATGAAACATTTTATATCTCTGAGTCCAGATAACAACTGAAGATTACTGTCGATCGAACATGCTTATACACTTTTTTAAAAAAGGGGAGGAGCCCAAACTAGTGCAGTCTTCTGCAAGCCAAAATAGTAGGAAACTTCGTTCTACTATTAGAACTTCGTTCTACTATTAGGACTTATTTACAAAAACCAAAACCAGGGCAGTACTGAAGACTTTCAAAAGTCTTAAACCAGTTGAAAAACTGCAGTTAATTAACTTTTAGTCAGTTAACTACTTTAGTTAACTACACAGTCAGAATATTAATACTGATTGCGACTGCAGGATTAAAGTTACTTTATCTTAAAGGTAGTTAGCAATATACAATATACTCGTCACGAGTTCTATTTCATGTTCATTATTAACCCCTTTTTAAATTAATTGTTCAGTTATGTAGTAGACAATAGAAGGATCTTTTTTATTGGATGTTTATGCCACCCAGATATCGAAAAGCTCTTTTCGTTTAAGGGACATTTTTCTTGAAATCCGAAATTTTTTCAGTCGCATGGTTGTGTATGGGTACGGTTTTATCGCTTAAGTATAATATAGAAGCAGGGCTTTAATTCAAAAAAGTTACACTCTATTTAAATTTCCTTTTGCCATAATTTACAGCCACAAGTTTACTAAGTCAAGGGATTGTAAATATGGCTTCTCAAAAGCCGTTAGATATTTTTTTCATGTTGTACAAACTGTTATGGTATGACGAGGCAGTCTCAAGTTCTTTACGAATGAAATTGATTTTCTGAATGCACGATGAAAGATAGAGTCGTGGTTAAGGTTTTAACTAGACTAACTAGTTTTACAAAAATTCATTTTCATGCATATTCTTATCATAGTTTTTTTTATTGATTTATTTTGCCTATGACCTACAATACACTACCCCACATGACTTAAGAATTAAATGTCCACTTGACTAAATAAACCTTCAGTTGTATTTCCTCAAAGGCAATCCGAATGCTTAGTCAATGTGCCGCATATAATTGCAGTCATAAACAAAAATCAATATAAACAAATATTAGGTTATTTTAATGCACTTGGCGCGTACTGTAGCGACCGAATATGC
This sequence comes from Epistrophe grossulariae, assembly GCA_929447395.1. Classification (NCBI taxonomy): domain Eukaryota; kingdom Metazoa; phylum Arthropoda; class Insecta; order Diptera; family Syrphidae; genus Epistrophe; species Epistrophe grossulariae. The sequence continues at coordinate 63,007,439 of OV839567.1, forward strand.
TAATGTGTAACATGATCAGTTCAATGCACGATGGTATTGCTTGGTGACGGCTGATGATTTTAAACACAATCATATGTAGGTCGATATGCGTAGAGTTCATGAATGTTTACATTATTTTTGTTTTGATTATTATTGTTTACATTTATTTATTGTTTTGGTTTTGGGTGTTACACACCCAATGGATTCAACCATTAGTTTAGAACAACATTTTCAAATTGAAACACTTTAAATGAATAATTAGAACTTGAACTTGTTCCGTTGGAAGATTGGAATGTTTGAACAAGTGTTTTGGACTATGGTTTAAAATCGGTTTTCCCATGCAGTTTCCAATTCCTCAATTATTCCTCATAATAGAACATAGTCCATTTTATCAAGATTTTTACTTGAAATTTCTACAATATGTCCACCTAGATTGGGCATTTTTTTTACCAGTGTGCGACGTCGCGTCGCGTCATCTAGACGATTCAATAAAAGCTTCGTATAACTACTTGAAATGTAAATACAATGGTTTGAACCAAAGATACTCACAATGACTGGCCATGATCGAGCAAATGCTTTTGAGCCATCTCGTTGACCTTAGGAGCTTTTAGCAGAGCGCCGACCTTTTTAGAGTTACTTTGCATGCCTGAAAGAAATTTAAAGGTATTTATAATCTGTTTTAAATTAGGATAAATTAAGAAGATAACGCAGTATTAATATATTCTTCGTGATTATCTCTCATTGAATGCTTGTGCCCACTTTCATCGGCTTCAAACTCTAGTTCAGTCTTGATAGTTGGTTGCCTCGTCATTGTTTTCCTTCTCCTCAACCAAAAATTCATTTTCTTTATAATGATTACCTACTTGAGTCTTCTTTGGGATCATCACTTGGGTTTTCTTCCGAGTTAAATTTTGTATCTTTGGAATCGGAGAAGCTCTCAACGATAATCAGCTGTTGCTTTTCGGTTATCTCTCGTAGTAACTGGTCCGTACGCAACCCTTTCTGAAGAATTTCGTAGACAAATATTAAATTACGGGCACATTCTTCACATATTATGCTTGGAAACAAATCGTTTAGTCGGCGTTGAGGTTTGTGCAAAAGTTAAACGCATCCAAATATGAAGTGCTGGGGGTTTCAGGACCAAGTTTGCACTCCAAACTAATGAATTCCCCTTTACTATCGAGGCACATACGACAGGTATCGATTAGTTCTACCATTTGGTGCAATTTATAGATATTTTATGTTTTAATGTATTATTCGTTTTAATTAAATAATTTTTATTTTTGTTTATTGACAAACTTTCATCGTCGGAACGAAACTCGAAATGTAGTTTTGTTGTTTTTTGATATTATCAAGTCGAGAGTTGACGGCGATGGGTTATTCTCGATGATGACCTTAACAAGGGAATTCAATTCAGGCAGAGATTCATTCAAGTTTTTTGCTAAAAAACTATTCTTGTTGTCTTCTTCAATGAATTCGAATTTAGTCCTCAAAAATCTGGCACATTTGAAGAAAATCCTACAGGCTATTTCAAAATTTTTGCCTCCATTGGATTCACCACCATTTGTCGTGTCGATACGAACAAAACTAGTGCCAAGTTAAGGAATTATAGGTAAATATCTGAACTCATTGAAGGGAGCTTCAATTTGTATACTAAACACAGCATCCATCATTGGCTTACGGAATTTAAGCGCATTCGTGTAGAATTCATTGTACCGTAGAATCTAACTACAAATGGATTTTTGTTGAATGAGGAACATTAAGATAGTATCATCAATCTGAGTTGTTCCATCTTCGTCGTCTTACAATGGTTTCAAAAACTCTACAATTAAAATAAAATACTTTAACAAAATGTTAATTCATTTAATAAGCCTTTTACCTGAGTAGCATTGTTATAGATTTGTCACTTAATTTTGGAAATGTTGATATGTAATCTGTTAAAATATCTGTACAAGCGTCTGGTTTCTTTTCGTAAATTTTAACCAATTAGTTTTGTACAGCTAAACGATCAACTTCATCTTTATCGGACAGACAATCCAACAGATTTGTTAGAATGCCTGAAATAAAAAAAAATAAAAGGTAGGTAAGTGTTAATTCATACGATTTATTAGAAAGGGACTATTTGTTGAATATTTCTTATTCCTACATGCTCCCATCGTAAATTGTGTCGAAGGCAAGTGGAGGGGACCACTTGAGCGTGGGAAACTGGCTTATTCGACAACAAGCTGGCATCGGTCTGTAGTGCCACCTTATGGTAATAATAATTGTTAACTTACCTGCTGATTTAAATGGAGTTTGAGATTATAGCACCACTTTAATTAATTTATTGAAATATCGAAACAGCACATTCACAATTCACATGAATTCGCAAAATTTTTTTGACGTTTATTTTTTTTTAAATTCACCTCGGAGTTATTAGCTGTGTTTTATTTTCCCCAAGATCCGAACCAGATTGGATTTGCCTACAAAAATACATGTATTACAAAAACAACAAGAGCCAACTTTGTTTTGAATTTGTATTTCCAAATCCATTTTGAAGACACACCCTTAATTTGTAAATGTCGTCAGCAGTGTAAAGTGAAAAGACAAAGGAAATAAATTGTTGGGTATATAACGTATGTTACGGAGATCCTTGTTTTCCTGCTAGAAATGCTTGCTGGCTATCGTGCTGGTTTTGTTGCATGCTGTAGTGCTGGATGTTTTGCTGGTTTGAATTCTTCGGTTTCACTCGTTGATTGTTTTGGAGTTGGATTCGCTGATGGTTTTCTGACATTTCTTGCGAATTTGCACAAATTTTCACAATTTTTTTTCCACACAAATTTTCACAAAAAATGCATACATCTGATAGAACTAAATAAAAAACAAAGGAAATAAATTGTTGGGTAGATCCTTGTTTTCCTGCTAGAAATGCTTGCTGGCTATCGTGCTGGTTTTGTTGCATGCTGTAGTGCTGGATGTTTTGCTGGTTTGAATTCTTCGGTTTCACTCGTTGATTGTTTTGGAGTTGGATTCGCTGATGGTTTTCTGACATTTCTTGCGAATTTGCACAAATTTTCACAATTTTTTTTCCACACAAATTTTCACAAAAAATGCATACATCTGATAGAACTAAATATTCAAATTAATGAAATCACATTCAATTTTGTTTAAAGTTGAAAAAACTATCAGAAAATAAATAAAAACGAAATGGAAAAAATTACATTTGAAAATATACATGTACCTTTTGACGTCTGCTAAAATCCAGCAGCAAAACAAGCAAGAAAAATAGCACCCGTTCTAACTTTGAAATCTAGCAGTGCTTCTATCAAGAGAGCCAGTAGTGACGCCATTTTCCAGCTCAATATCCAGCACGAAAGCCAGCAAGCATTTCTAGCAGGAAAACAAGCGTCGTGTGATGCGGGCTTTATTATGAATGTGTTTGAAATGTTTTTAGTAAAGGTGCTATAGCACTTTTTTGATTTTTCAGTCTTTTTTTCAGATTTGATGAAAAAATTGGTGTCAGCGCAGCCGACCCCAGAACCACTGATACCAAGACCACTTATCCCACTAAACTGGTACCAGCAGCCAACTGCACCCAGGACAACTGGTCCCGAGACACCTGATCACCAAACTCATCCCGGAACTGGCCGTTAAAAGACCAATTAAATTTAAACTCAAACTCAGTTGTCGTAAAAAGACCAATTAAATTTATATCGAAAATAAAACAATGGTTCGTGTATTTAATACTGTCGACAAGATGGTAAGTGAATTCGAGTAAGGAAGTTTTGGGGGAAGAATTTTTTTTTTTGAGGGTTTTTTTCTGTTGTGCTGCAAATTCGCCCATTGGTCGATTTAATGCGATGGGCATGAATTATGTATAGTTGTAGGTATATTGGTTTTACATGGAAATATTGTGAAATCTATTGTGTCTCTCGTTCATTGGGTGTTGTTTTTTTATTTATTGAAATGAAATATGTATGAGCAAAAAAAGAAAAATGCTTCCTATTTGTAGATGAAGTGTGAGGGATGTTTTGGCTGAGGCTCACCGAGACACTAGCTGCTACCAAAGAATATAAAGTTACCAAGAAGACGCATCTTATACAAATTTTTGTACTGAAAATTTTTATATTGCGGGTTCCAATATCGCGACCCCCTCTCAGAACTTTTGCTTTTTTATGGGCTTTTCAATAACTCTCTCAGCGCTTTTACAATAAGATACAACACACAGATACTGAATTATAAAGATTGGAATCTTTCGTACGTTCCATCCCCCAAAACCCATTTATTTACATTGTTGTTTTTGTAATTTCATCTCGTGTCCATAGAGAAATATATTATCTAGAGAACCGACTTCAGGGCTTTTTCTCTTTCACCCTACAAGCTGCACTGAGAGATTTCCTCCACAAGGGTGAGAATGTGTTGGTTGCCCTAATGCATTTTAAATGGAACGCGCCAACACAATGACACTGTTGGGGATATTGCTCAGTTTTGCTCAAATAAATAGAAAAGGTTGTTAAGTCTTCAAAAAATAAAGTCGTTGAATTCAAAAATTGGAAATTGAAATTAAATTTTAGTAAAATTTCTTTTTGTAACCCTTTATCAATATAAATTATAAGAAATATCGTTTATTTTTCAAAACAGGCATTTTTTGGATGAATGTTTACCACTTTTTGATTTTTATCTTTTTTACGAATGCTTTAAAAAATCAATCAAAACTATACAGATGATAGATATTGTATATCTACTTGTTTTGTAAAATTTTAAGATTTTTCGAAATTGTTTTAACCAAGATATTGACATATTTCTGTTGTTTTATTTATCACCTCATAACTCTTAAGTTATTGCATTTATAGGATTAGTTTTTTTTTAAATTCGCAACTAGGAAAATAGACAATTAATTTGATATATAATACATAACTGTACACCCTACACGACCTTCACAATAGTTTAATAGGAAAGCAAAAAAAAATCTCGGAAAAATTGAAAAAAAATGGGGTTGTTGTTCATTGCCAACCGACGTGTTTCAGTTGGAATTGCTCAATTTTTGCTAAAATTGAAAAATACCCGATTTGCGGTCACTTAAAAGCTTATATCTTTGGATCCAATGGTCGGATTTTCAAAATTTAAAATTCAAATTAAAGCCAGAATGACAGTCGAGTACCAGCTATAAGAAAAAACTCAAAACCGTTAAAAATTTCATACTAAAAACATTTAATTAATTTTTGGAGAATAATTTTCAACGAGGCAAACGTAACAAAGAAGAGGAATACACAAGAAAAAAAATTTAAAAAAGTTCGCTACTAAGAATATACTGGTTGGAGGGAGATAGTAATTCTAAAGACGGTGGAGTGCGTGAAACAAAACAGCAAAACCTTGGCAAATTGGGTTCGCATCGGGAAAAAATTTGCTATACATAATACATATGTATGTAGGTATGCACGTTTGTGGTAGGTATTTTTCATTCATTATTTGTTAAGGTGCCTTCAAATGCTTAGTTTGGTTGGCTGATAACTTTTATTCTAATAGTCGGATCGTTAAGGTTGAGGTCTTAAAATTCGGGTTGAATATCAGGCTATATTTTTTTTACAAAATCATTGGAGAGTAACATAAGAGTATGTTTACAATACAATATGTGTAAGATAGGTACAATACATTATTAATTATCACTCCACTCCACGGTTTTGAAATTTTTTATAGTTGGTACTCGACTGGCATTCTGGCTTTAATTTGAATTTTAAATTTTGAAAATCCTACCATTGGATCCAAAGATATAAGCATTTAAATGATCGCAAATCGGGTGTTTTTCAATTTTTCAACTTTTTGAGCTACTGGCACCAATTGTTGTTGTATCAACAATTCACACGTATTCACGGACAGGGAATTTAAGAGAGTTTTCTCTCATTGAGCTAAAATAAAATTTTAGGGTGTTTCAGGCAAGGGGTGTACGAGTCGGTTCTCTAGATAATATAGGTACTCTATGCTCGTGCCGATGAATTTATGCAGTGGTGAATTCATATTTTTGCACTAGTGTGCGTTAAAACATGGACATTAGTGCAAAAATATGAATTCACCACTGTCCGCCATTTTGTTTAGCTTGTAGGCAAACCAGAATGACAGCCGAGGATTCCAATCTTTATAATTCAGTATCTTTGATACAACACACAGTGACACAGCCCACAGTACACATATTAAAGGTATTATATTGCGCAGGTTGTCAAAGTTGGAAATGTCAAAAAATTAAAAATGGCTGTTCGAGTGCCCACAGGAACTCAACGCGCATCATTAGAAACAACAACAAAATATTGAAATTAGACAAGGAAAGGGGCACTGAATCCACCATTTTACCACCATAATACCTCGATTTTGACAGATGCGCAGAACTGAACAAAAATGAAAACGCTAATGATATTACCTTTAATATGTGTACTGTGGACACAGCCTGCTTTTTTGTCTTCATTACCTATACATACCCATCTCCATATAAACTTATGCAGGATACAGGAAAAAGAAAACGAAACGAACCAACAAATTTTATTCGCTTCGTAATTCGTTGATGCGCACGTAGCTAGTGACATGTCTCTGGTGTTATTTCTTTCGTGTAAACGAAAAGATTTTTATAATGAATACGAAAAATAATATGAAATCAGGTATGAAATGTTGTATTGCGGTATGCAATACTTCAAGAAGGCTGAATCCAGAAGCGAAAGTGTTTAAATTTCCGCTTCTAGATTCACCTATGGGTCAAAAAGAGAGAAAAATGCGGAATTACTGAAAATAATTCCAACAAAAAATTATTTATTTGTGACCGCCACTTTTTTTCTGAGGACATTGGTAAAAAAAAATTAAAGAACGGTGCCGTGCCTATAATGAATTTAAACGTTCCTGTTGACCAGGGGTCAGCAGTTTGATATAGCACCTCCTAATTATTTTAGTTTAAAAGAATTGCCAAGAAGAAGGAATTCTTCCGATAGTAATATGTCTCTAGAAGTTGTTTGCACAAATTGCGAAAAACATAATAAATTAACTGCGTTTTACAGAAAAAAAAAAACTTTTCATGGAAAACAAATAGAAAATTAAGGCAAAACCTTAAAGAAACTCTGAATGAGAATAAAAAAATTTAATAAAAATTCAAATAAAATAAGTACAATTTAAACTTACAGTCAAGTCAATCTCAGTAGTATTCGTACAGAAGGCGAAATTTTTTTAAGGTGTTAAAAGAAAAATGATTGGTTTGAGTAAAATAATTTTTAACAAATTTTGATACTCTTTTCTAAAGCATCAATTGCTGTTTTTAAAAAGGTATCAACCGACTTACCGTTGGTCAGATACACTCAAACCTTTTCCAATTTTTCCCATCATGAAGAAAAATCAAAAACGTTTTGGAGTGTATCTGACCAACGGTAAGTCGTATAGCGATGGTTGATATTTTTTTGAAATCAGCAATGATTTAGAAACGAGTATCAAAATTTGTTAAAAAAGAATCACCATTAAAAAAAATTTACTTTTGGGACTCGCATTTTGGAACCTGTATGAGTATTTTAAGAGTGCTTCTTCTCATAACAACTTTTGAGTAAAATATTTTAATGTTACTTATAACAGCTTACAGCATTGAATGGTGATTCCAAAAAGGTGTCATTCATCTCTGTACGATTTACCGTTAGCCAGATACACTCCAAAACCTTTTTCAATTTTCTTAATTTTTGCCATCATGAAGAAAATGCCAAAACATTGGGCGGGTTCAATCAAAATAGCTTAACATCTGAATTTTCAGATTTCTGAATTTATTTCGTTGAACGCAAAAAAATCTGAAATTTCAGTCGAAAGTCATTGTGTCAAATTCCTGCATTTACCTAAAGGATTTACATTGAAGCGAAATAAAATAGAACTTTAATTACATTTGTAAATTAAACATTGAGAGAAAATATATGTAACTAAATCAGCAACAGGTTTCATTACCTTCATTAAAAGTCTTTTTATTGATATGTATGACTTACAAAAACATAGAAAAACTTTCCAAATATCAATTAAAAAAATTGTTGATTTAAAAATTCACTAAACAATAAACAAAAAGTTCGTTCATTTAAATAAGTATTAAATTTTCATAGCAAAAACTAAAAAAATCAACCACCAACAAGACGAAAATTATAAAGTTCAGCTTTTATATGTGCTTTTGGCACTTCCCCCACCACAAACAACTTTCATCTGAATTTTCAGATGAGAATTTCTTGTCTGAAAATTCAGATGAAACGTAACTAAACGTAACTAAAAGTCACTAAAAGTCATCTAACTTTTTATGACAGCTGGCCAATCAGAAGCTCCAAAAATTCAGAAATCTGAAAATTCAGATGTAAAACGTAATCGATTGAACGCACCCATTTTGGAGTGTATCTGACCAACGATAAGCCATACATCGATGGTTGACACCTTTTTGGAATGACACCCTTGGCCAGGAAACAAATATGATCTTCGTTATTTGTTTTGGATAGCACCTTTCCCTGTAATTCATATTTAATTTATGGCGCGAAACAAAACCGACAATAAACTTTATTTTTTTTGTGACTGGCGAAATGTAAAAAAAGAGCCCCGTTTAGCTATTTTAGTTTTTAAAGCAATTTGCTGTGCATTTTTTTACAAATTCAGAAAAAAATTCAAGTTACCAAACACGCACCCAGTGGCAAGGTACACTATTTGTCATCTTCAAATGGAGTAAAAAAAAACTGTTATACATATAGGGAATACACTATCCAGTATTTTATAGAGATCAGTGCTCAAACCCCATTTGTTTACATTTGGCGTTTTTCTTTTTTGACTCTGGGCAAAGCTCTGAGCAGAGGTTGAGCGATCAGAGCAAAGCTCTGAGGAGATTATGATCAGATCCCTCAGATTTAATTATGAAACACACTTGAGCACTGAACATGACGTCATATGCATAGTAATCTGTCAAATTATATAAAAATTGTATGAAGTTGGCTTCGCTCAGCGTTTTGCTCGATTTGCTCGGTCATTTTATTCTGAGCATACAGATCATGCTCCGAGGTAGCTCAGATGGAAAAAAGAAACACGACTTATGTGATCTGATTTGTCTGAGGAAACATAGAATTAATTTTTGACAGCGCGGTGATTTGCTCTGAGGTAAAAAAGAAAAACGCCAATTGCGATTATAGGTGCGTTTTATTGGTAATTTATAGCTAGTGCATCAATCAGGTACCAATAAAACGCTCCGGCTGTGTTCAAAAACGCTTTAGCCACTTTTGGTTGTGTTCACAAAGTATTTCTGCTTCCGTGTCTCCACTAAACTACAAATATCATAGAACACATCCATTTTATGAGTGAAAAACAACATTAAGGTTCAAGTCATGAATAATTTACAACGCGCCATCTTCATCTTCAAAGTTTCAATTTTCTTTATCCACTTCCATATCCACTATTTTACTGGCAAATTTATCGGCAGAAATTGATTGTTGTTATTGTACACCGCGAGAAATTTTACTGTGCTAGCTATAAATTTACCAATAAAACGCACCTTTATGTTTGTTTTTTTTTTGTTTACTGTGTTGTATGTATGATTTTTTTAAGGTCGTCTGAGGATGGCGACAAAAAATAAAAAGTATATGAACTCTTTTTCTTCTTTGCATCCATGGATAATGGATATATTTTTCATGTGGGTTGGTAGAACATTTTTTTTAGTGGTGGGGGTTATTTTTTAAAGACGGAAAAATGTCTTATTTTTTGTGTAGTTTTCGTATTCTATTTCAGATTCGTTAGATCGAAGCAGTTTTTGATTAGCTAGGTAAACATTATTTTTAATTTAATTTAGATAATCATTATCCAGTTTCTTATATTAAGAAATTTATTTCTAGGGATTATTAATACATTTCAACATTTTGAACCTGTTCTTTAGTAAAAGGAAACAAATACAAAATAATTTAAAAATATGTATGTAATTATAATAAAATATTTAAATTTGATCTGATAGGTAGATTAGGTATACCTACCTACAAATCAAAAAAAAATTTCTCTACAGGTGGAAATTTTCAAAAGAAACTTGGTAATATTCGGTACCGAGTAGTGTGGGACTTGTGCTGCACTAAAACCACAGAAAAATCTGGACCAATCTATGAAAGATCGACAATTATTTTTTCAATTGAAAATCGTATTGGGAGAAGTTTAAAGTTTTAATACTTTCCCATCGGTTTTAGACCATCAGCTCATGAGGCTTTGTTCTTCTTTATCTTCGAACATTATCTCTTACATTTAATATAGTATCCATCTCGGAGTTAAAATGACTATATAGTCGCTGATTATGTGAAACTGCAGTAATGATTTTCCTCACAATCATCCTCAACAACTGCATCAACAACTGTTACTGTTGATGTTACGGACGTGGAAAACAGCGAAGATTGTGGCAATCCCAAAGAAAGGTGCTTCCAACCTAGTTTCCAACTACAGGCCAATATCACTTCTCAACAATATCAGCAAATTACTGGAAGAAGTTATCCTCCGGAGACTGAAGAAATTCTGAAAATTCTGAAAACTCCATCATCCCTGACATGCAGTTTGGCTTTCGAGAAAAACACTCAACGTTGCTGCTGAAGTTCCAACACGACATCACCATCTCCCTCAAAAGTCATCGTGTCACCGTCGGTTGCTTTCTGGATGTTGAGAAAGCATTTGATAGCGTTTGGATAGAAGCTTTTATACATAAGCTTCATCTATTACAGGTACCTCCGCCACTAATAAAAATTCTTTTTTCTTTTCTTTCTTTCAGGAAACTTTTCGTACAACTAGACAACTGTAAATCAAACATGAAGAACATCAGAGCCGGAGTCGCCCAAGGCTCAAAACTTGGCCCCTTCCTCTACAGCCTGATGACATCCGACCAACCTGTCCCAATTGGATGCGAGAACCTGCTATATGCTGATGACTCGCTCACCTATGCATCGTCAATGTCACCGCTTATCGCTGTCCGAAGAGTAGAGGCCCACATCAGCAGACTCTTCAATTTCTACAAGAATTGGGGCATCCGGATCAACACTTACAAATCGGAACTTGTCTGCTTCAGGAGGCCTACAACTGGTAGGGGTAGCCGCACCGCAGCCAATTGCAGAAACCTGGTCTTGAGACTCCCTAACGGATCCACTATAGCTGCCAAACAGAATGTGAAGTACCTGGGAATCCACTTCAATGAGTTGCTAAGGTTCAACCCACACTCAAGAAATGTACTCAGAAAAGCCAGCTGGGCCTTCCACCGCCTACACCCATTGATGAAGAAAAGAACAGGACTAAGTCAACCAACGAAGTTACTGATCTACAAGCAGCTCTTACGACCAGTCATCAGCTACTCCTTCCCAGTCTGGTTTTCTATCTCGAAGACAGCCATGAAGGAGCTTCAAGTATTCGAAAGGAAGATTCTCAGAATTTGCACTGGCCTGTACTTCGACCGGCAGCGGCGGAAACACTACAGGAACGAACATCTCTACTCTGAAGCCAACATAATCCCGCTGGACAAATACCTAGTCAATTCAGCGAAGAGACTAGTACGGAACATCATCGACCACCCGAATCAACTAATGAGAAGGATGACCACTGAACAACGACATCCAGAGCCAAGGTACCTCAGTGTGATGGAAACTCTTGATGACAACATAATCATGGACAACGAGGAAGCAGTCTCGTTCTACGCTGACATTGGGTCAGCCTTCTACCGCGGCTGAACGCCACTTCCCCCAACCTACACCAAAAACACCATTGACAACCGGAATGAATGAACACCCAGAGGACGATTAAGTCAACCGACTTTTAAATTAATTTTTTTTTGACATGTAATTTATATATCTATAATTTGTTAAACTTAAGACATTGTATAACGTTAGGCCCCTTATGTGCCAACAAATGTAAATTTATCATAGTATCATATTAGTTATAAGCCAAATTGTATATATATTATGTTCAATAAAAACTAAACTAAAAAAACTGCGTTGTTTTCTAATCACTTCTATTTGTAGGTCACGATGTAAATCGCTATTTCTAATATACCAAGGGGCATTTATTATTCCACGAAGGACTTTATTTTTCGCTGTTTTAGCATTAATTTTCTTTGTAAAACCCCACAATTGGATGCCATAAGTCCAAATTGTGCCTACGTTCTGTAACTCTCGCATCGTTAAAATTGGTCAAGAAACGTTGAAAAATGGAACAAAACCCATACGATTTGTTTCAATTTTGATCGTTTCTCGACTGATCTTGTCGATGCGAGAGTTACAGAACGTAGGCACTGGATTCAATATTTGTTTGTAAAGCATTATTTTGTTGTTGATAGAACGCATTTATCAGGATTCACAACGCATTTATCAGGCACTTAAGTGGCAGTATCATCTGCAAATGTGGTCAAGATAGCATAATTGTCCACTGGAATATCCCTAGTATATAACAAATACATTGTTGGTCCTAACTCCTAGGCCACTTGCTTGTGGTACACCGGTTTCAGTTTTATTAATTTCTGAATACTCTTGCTCGTACCGTACTCTAAAGAATCGAATTTCCAATTCGTCGTTTCTTTCAACAAATCTAAATTATTTGTAACTAACTGCACTTTCTGGAAAGGGCTTAAAAACATTCGAGAGATGTTCCGCGAGGATTTCAGCTTTCTATTTCGGGTTTGCTATCCATTTTCTGTCTTGTGCTTTGATAGGCGGATTTTGAATTTGTAGTCTTTTAAGGCGTTTAGCTGCTTTCCATGATTATAATATTAATAATTTTATATTAATAATAATAATAATTAAAAATCTAAATATTTTGTATAGGTATCTATACATTATATAAAGTTTTGAGCAAAATTGTGCAGCTTATGCTTCGTCCTAATCTTTGAACCTTCCTTTATTAAAACCCACCCTATTAAATCCCCAAAATTTAAAAATCAACAAAAAATAACCTCAACAAAAAAAGATTTTTCATAAGCATACCCAATAAAAAAAAAAAATTTTTTTTTAAGTTCTTTTAGCACGCCTTGAATGAAAAGTTTTTGTTTAAAGTACCTACAGTCAGTCTCAGTCATATTCGTACACCTAGCCTTTTAAATTAAATAGTACCCTAAAAAGTGAAATAACTAAGTGGAATTGAAAAATGAAATTTATTGGGTTTAAGTAAACATCGAACTTCGTAATAAACTAAACAAAAGCATTTTATTCATGGTATAAACAAACAAAACAATTGTTTTAACAAATTATATAAGACTTTGGTAACACATTCGTATTCGTACAATGAATTATGTTAAAGTTATTTTTTAACAAATATTATTAAAAACATACGTTTTTAATAATTTATGGCATATCCCTTGCTTTTTATGATCTCATTAAGCCTTTTTGGCATTGATTCCACCAACTTCAGCGTGTAATCCGGCTCGATTGCATGCCATTCTTGAAGAAGTTTTTGTTCCAGCTCTCTTTTTCCTGTAATTTGAAATTTTCTAATTCTTGTGTCCAAATGATCCCACAGATTCTCTATGGGATTTATGTCTTGTGATTGTGGTGGTGTTTGTATCACTTTTGGGCAGTTGTATAGACACCAGGTACGCGCCTTTAAAGCCGTGTGCTTGGGGTCATTGTCTTGGTAAAACAAAAAGTTGTTTTCGATACCAAGTCGGATGGCTTCAGATTTTTTTTTAGAATATTGATGTAGACATCCTGGTTCATAATGCCATCAATGATTTCTAAATTACCCACTCCTGCTGCTGAAAACACCCCCATACCATCACGGAACCTCCACCGTGTTTCACTGTTGGTACTAAGTTTTTCGAATTAAGCTCTGTATTTGATTTTCTCCAAACTCTCTGTCGGCCATCCGATCCAAACAAGTTAAACTTGCTCTCATCAGTAAAAATTACCTGTTTCCAGAACTCCACTGTCTCATTTTTATACTTTTTAGCGAAACCCAATCTCTTCTTTCGGTTCACTTCGGAGATTCAGGGCTTTTTTCTAGCAATTCTTCCATTGAAGCCATTTTTTCTTATTGCTCGGCGAACGGTTTCGGGACTCACTTGCTTGTTGAGGTCACATTTAACAATTTCGGCTAATTTTGGGGCACTTAACTTAGGGTTCTTCTTTATTTCGCGCAAAATAAATCTTTCGTCAGCATTGTTCAATATTTTTCGACCCCTGGTTTCTTGGCTTGTTTTCAATTGTATTTTCTTGTATCGTTTTATTATATATTGTATAGTTGAACGACTTTTATCAACAATTGCACCTATTTCCGAGTATGATTTTCCCTTTTTATGGTGGGTTATAATCAAATTTCGCAGTTAGGGGGGTTCACATTCAACGACGTGTCGTCCGACCCGAGTCGTTTTGCTAGCGTTCACATTTAACGACTTTCGTACCGACATCATTTGAAAATAATTTTTCAAAGAGCAAACATGGCGAGAATTTCATTATTCGCACCAATACTATCGCATTAATTTTATTTGTTTCAGCTTTTGTTTTATTACTTTACTTTCATTTCAACCTATTCTCTTTTTATTTTACGAAAAAAATAGAAATAACTTAAAAAATTAAATTTTCGGTCGTCCGACTGGAGTTCACATTTAATACACCGGCCGTTCGACAGGGCAAATTATCAAAAAATTTGAACTACAGAGCTTGCTTGATCGACAGTCGTTCGACTGGTGTTCACATTACAAAAATCTAACGACACGACACGTGTTGATGAACATGTCGTTGAATGTGAACGCCCCTGTTCAAAGCTAGTTTCTTTAGATATTCTTCCCATTATTCAAATTTACAAATAAAAACTTGCACAAAACTCAAGCCTCAACTACATAAGCCAAAAAAGTGAAAAAGTGCAAAAGTGAAAATTTTTAAATTGATTTTGTGATAGTTTTTCTGACTAGAAAACTTATAAAAATGATGCAGAAAGCTTAAATTTTGGTTTAAAAACAAATTTGTGTATTCTTTTTCACAAAACAAGGGCGCTAGCGGTAAAAAAAATATTTTTACTTTTGTACTTCAGTACTTTTTGGCTTATGTAGTTAAGCCTTCACTTAACGGATTGACAATACTACTGTGTTAAGCTTGTGAGAAACACAAGTGCAAATATTCACAGTTATTTAGACAAGGACGCATTGTGTTTTTTTTTTTTTTACTTATTACTTTTATTTGGATGATTTTTTTTGGTAATGAACAAAAAATACATTTTTTTATGTAAATCTAAAGAATATGATGTGCTTAACATAAAAATATATTTAAAAATTATTTTACTCAAACCAATCATTTTTCTTTTAACACCTTAAAAAAATTTCGCCTTCTGTACGAATACGACTGAGATTGACTATAGGTATTTAAATTAATTTTTATTTCAATTATTTTTTTTCCAAACATTCTCAAAAAATCAATTTCAATATTTTTCTTAACAAATATCATGAAGCGCACATGCATAATACATATGTATACAATGAAACACACATAAATCTAACGATGTTGATGATTTTCAACCTCGATTTGAAAACCGCATACCAGACTCAAATTTTTGTATATCAAATTTGTCTCAAATTTGACCTGCAGTAGCACATAGCGACTAAGATCATGAAAACAACAACAATAAACACACGATTCCTAAAAAGAGAGAAGCAAACAGGTTTTTTTCCGTTCGTTTTTTTCTCATAGCTCTTGAAGGAGTAAAAGAAATAAGAAAACAAAAACAAAATTCTGCGTTTTTTTCCGTGTGTAGCTCTCCCTTAGGTTAGAGTAGTAGAGAAAATAAATTGAAATGTTGTCCCTTCTCTAAGGGCCAGTTGTACAATAGTGGTTCAGCCTCGGTTCAAGATTTTAATTCACCGATTTCGGCGGATTAACTAAGGTTCAACGCTGGTTCAAGTATGTAATTGGTTATTATCACACACTTGAACAGTAAACCACTGTTGAAACTCAATTAATCCGCCGCAATCGATGGATACAAATTTCTGAACCACGGTTTAAATATTTGTACAACTGGCCCTAAAAAGTTGAACTTTTAAGAAAGCTCTTTTTTTGGATGAATTTCGTTTTCATGGACATGTTTTCCCATATGGATGCTACATCTCTATAGTTTATTATCTGTGGTTCTACCTTAATTGGTCAGGGGTAGGCGCAAAAAATGCATATTGAATAGGTGGATTGATAAAAGCAAAGATGCTGAAGTAGATTTAATTACAAAAATTGCAATTTCTACCATATTTTTTAACTACTTATTTATTTAATATTTAATTCAGGGTTCATGGCGCTCAGAACCAAATGTCCCAGTTCACAGACATTCCATCAGAATTCAGCGATAAACATGACTGAAAAATTTCGAGTGTAGACACGACATGACTATTCACTACGTAGTGAGCATGTCACCACAATCTAAACAGGGTCTTACTTGGTGCCCTTCTCACCCAAAAACTGAAAGTTGTTGGAAACTCAGTTTCCTCGTGTGAAAGGGGACTTATCTTCTTATTCTAAACTGGGATGGCAAATTCGGTATAATTATATCGAATTCGATACAATTGAGTTTGGTCAAGTACAAAAGAACATTTTGCCTTATTTCAGTATAATTTTGTTTTCTTTAAATTTGCAAATTTTCTAAATCTTTAATTATAGGCGTTTTTCTTTTTGAGTTCAGAGCACGAGCAGAGCCTGAACTGTCAAAAAAATATTTGTGTTTCTTTTTTAGCTCTGATCGTTCAGAGCTTCAAATTTGTGTTTCTTTTTTAGTTCTGAGCCACAGTACACATATTAAAGGTAATATATTGCGCAGGTTGTCATAGTTGGAAATGTCAAAAAATTAAAAATGGCTGTTCGAGTGCCCACAGGAACTCAACGCGCATCATTAGAAACAACAACAAAATATTGAAATTAGACAAGGAAAGGGCCACTGAATCCACCATTTTATCACCATAATACCTCGATTTTGACAGATGCGCAGAACAGAACAAAAATGAAAACGCTAATGATATTACCTTTAATATGTGTACTGTGGTTCTGAGCATGTTTAGAGCACGCTCTGTGAGCTCAGAATAAAATGGTAGAGTAAACGGAGTAAAATGCTGAACACAAACGAGATGACATTTGAAAGGCGGGGAATTGAAAAAAAAAATCATCGTCAAAACAATAAAAATGGCGGAAGAGGTTGTTTGCTCTAGTGGAGAAGGTAAAATAATAATAATAATTAAATAATTTCTAATCATGACAGTTCAGTGCTCAAGTTGTTTCATAATTAAATCAGAGAGCTCTGAACATACTCTGCTCAGAACTTACTCTGTTCGCTCAGACTCTGCTCAGTGCTCACTGCTCAGCTCTGAACTCTAAAAGAAAAACGCCTTATGTTGAATTCGTTTCAACAAAAGAACCAAATTTGTTCTAAAAAGAATGAAATTTTTTCTGCCGTTGAAAGGAATGCGAAAAGAATCGATTTTTTTTCTGTTTGTGACAGTTGACAGCAGCAATTTTGAAGTAAAACGTCAAAAAATATTCAATTTGGAAATTATGAGGAAATTGTTTACAAATCAACTTACCAGTGTTGAAATTTCACTATTTACTTAAAAAACTTAGTAGGGGTATTCACGATCCGATGACCGGCGTTTTTCACGAGTTTTCACGGATTTCAAAAATTTTGATGCCAGTAATTAGGTGAACATTTGGTGAAATTTGGTGAATCAATTTTATAATTTGGTGAATCGTAGTTTAAAAGTTATTAACAATTTAAGGTTCGCGTATAGTTAGCAGCCGATGGAAACAAAAGTAGGCTTTATGGGTATCAATCGACGGGGAATGGTTTTGCGAATTTAGTGAGCCAACTCTCGAATTTAGTGAACAAGTAGTTCAATAAATAATTATTAAAATGTAAAAATAATGACAGTTCTATAAACTATTACAATTAACAAATTCCGTAACGTAACGCAGTCAAAACAGACATACACGAACACTAAACTAACACATATAAACAAAATTCTGTCCCAAATTAACGTCAAATTTTTTTTCTGTCAAATTAAATCTTAAAGTTGTTGGTTTTTGTTTTCTCTGGCTATTTGTTCATTGTTGTGCTTTATCAATTACCTACCTAAATAAATTTAAAGAAAGGAATATAAATTTTCGTCGAATTAATTTCGTAAATACTATATTTTGTATTAAGTTCGTTATTCTGTTCTTGCTACCGATCATTGGTGTCTCGATTGCATGCTTATATTTAAGTTTTTTTTAATTTTTCTTTTAAAAACATAATTTTATGTAGTTCTCTATTTTTACAGAATCCTTGTACATCGGAAAGAGCTCAGTAATATTCCATTGCATCTTGCTGCCATAAGTGGTCAACTGCAAATTGTCGAAATGCTTCTAAACAAAGGAGCTAATATACATGCAATAAACGAATATGGTGCAACAGCACTTCAAGCTGCGGTCTTTCGAAATAAATTGGAAGTAGTTGACCTCTTCTTCATCGAGGTACTTCTGTAAATGAGAAAAAGAGTGATGGAACAACTGTCCTTCATTTCAAAAGGGAAATTTGAGAGCCCTCGAAATACTTTTAAAGCACAAAGCAAATGTTAATACCGTTAGTAATTCGTACCGAAAAGAAGGCCAAACACCATTGCATTTTGCCTCTTAGAAAGGCAATGAGCGATTTGTTGAATTCTTACTCAAAAACGGATCAATTGTTGACACTAAAGCCCATGGTTGTCTTACGCCGGTCTTTTTTGCAACGGAAAATAAAAGGTGGTTAAACAATTGTTAAATCATGGGGCAAATGTTAATGCTCAGGATGCGTCGGGTAAAACCATACTCTTATTGGCCTGTTGAACAAGGATTCCTCAAAATGGTAGAGAATATACTCCAACATAAGCGTGATCGAAACAACATAGTAAACAACAGCTCATTAGTCAAAGCAATTTACGGAACTAATGGAAAATACAAATTTATCGTCGAAAAACTTTTGCAACATGGGATTCACATTTAATCCCGATGATAAGTTCCTACAAACAGCTGTCGAGAAGGGATACTATTTGATACTAGTTGACTATTTGAATATCTGATAGATGGAAATTTCGTACGTAAACAACTTGGCCAGACAAATATACCAGAGTCATTTGGTAAAGCTATGTCCTTAATATGGCTATGGCTTTGAATTCCAAATATAGTTTGATGCGTATCGATTTTAACGAACCCTTTACTATTCTTGTTCAGTTATAATAGGTTATAATAAGATTGCGAAAGAAGATGGAAACATGTAAATCTATAATCGCAAAATAAATCTATATAACAGACGCATTGCATGACAAACAATCTTATGTTCTATCTAGGTGATGACGATTTCGAGCAACTTACTAGACAATCAAGAAAAGTAGGAACTTTTCATAAACCACTGTTCGCTCCGCAATCAAAGATATCACAGACAAAATCACCGATGCAAGCTGTCCCTATATGGTGAAGTTATTTCAACTGACTGTTCGAAATCGTTTAAAACTATTCGAAAAATGGTTAGTTTCATGGACTACGATTGCTATCGCTAGGATTTCTGTATGATTCATCATCGGACGGTTTTCAATGTATTGTCAACAGAATAACTGCAATTGTGCCAAAAATTGAAATGTAGAAATTAAAATATTTAAGACTTAAAGTACGTATCCTAATAGTGTATAGTATGAACAGTACTAAAATAAAAATGATACCACTTTATTAAAAACAAAATGATTTATAAAGTTGTTTTACGCTTTTTTTGGATGGTGTTGTAATTTAAATTGAGAGATCAAATAAAAAATCAACAAAAAAGTAGAAAATAAAACTAGATATAGAAAAAAGCAATTGAAGTTTTTTGTTTCTTTTTTTTATCTTTATCTCTTTGATTGAATAAAGTTAAACAAAATTAAAATAAAAGTCGGTTTTTACACAATTGTAAAGGAGGTATCTACCATTATTTGTAGTTATAAGAACAGTTTTTTGTTTATAATCTGCTAAATTATGTTAAAAATTGCTGGGTGACAAGTTTATAGATAAAAATCATGTTTTACTTTAAAGTAACTTTAATTTAACAAAATGTGTTTATAGGCTGTCAAATGACAGTACTGGTATTAGGACCATACAAAATACTCCGAAAAATTAATGTTTGGCTGGTCGATCGGACTGTCGAATTCGTATAAGGGCTAAAGTTTTGTTGATCAACTCCAGTAAATTTTTTTTGATCTGGCCAACGTTGCTAAAAATCAACGCTCTCCCTTAGAGCTATTCCATCGAGATTGTTTTTGGAAGAACTCTTTTGCAAATTAGCATTCGGTTGAATAAACAGTCTTTGACTTAATCAATATCTCATCAAGATTTTCTATGTTATGAGCAGGTTAGGACAAGGACATTGACGAGCTTTGACTTAAAGCAAACCATTCTCAAAACTTCACAGACTGGTTTGATTTAATACTAATTTACGAGTTTCATATTCGTCTGGTGCAATGCATACCGATAACCTCGCAGAAGATACCTTCTTTTCTTCTTCTATTTTGGAATTTGCGAAAATAAAAACGAAAAAAAGGCACCCAATACAATAAATATTGAAAATGGTTAGTCCTGAAAAAATATTATCATCCTCACGTGAAGGTATGTAATTCATCACAATAATTGGATCTAAAGAGTTCAAATAGCATTGTATTTGAAAATATAATGTGGTGAGGTCATAATTTCAATATTTTCCTTGAATATTTATTGCAAATTAAAAAAAAACAAATATGTAAGATGAACTGAACTTAGCAAAAATTGCGTATTGACAAAGGCCCTCACTAGTCAACTAATGAGTCCAAGTGAGATCGCCGGGACGAAACGTTAAAAGCTATTTCCATTGAAATAGTGCTAAGTCTTCTACTTGGCTGATATATTTCAGTAGTATAGCATATAGAATTTGTATTATTAAAAAAAAACCTTCTTAAAAAAACAAAATATGTATTTTTGAAACACCGTGACATTCAATTTAATTTTAAAAATTTCAATCCTTGGTAGTGAGTCCTTTCTAAAATTTTGCTAAATATACAATACAAGCTAATGTTTAAGTTTTTTTTTTTATTTAGCTTTTCAAAACATAACTTTATCTGGTTCTTTATTTTTATAGGATTCTTGTATATCAGAAAAGGCTCTTTATTTTTATTCCAAGATGTTTACTGGTAAAAAATCTTAAACTTTAAGGCAGTAAGATAATTTGAACTAAATTTAAAGTTTAAAGTTTTAATTTTTATTTCTTTTTCAATCTAAAAATACAAATTTTATACTTTTTCTATAAAAAATCTAGATAACTTGACAATCTCGTAGAAACTCCATATACCCGGTGTAGCAATTTTGCATTATTGTTGATTTGTTGGGACTCCTCGCTTGTCAATTACAAAAAGCCCTGTGAAAATATGAGTCCAAAAGATGGTTAGATGATTTGCTAAATAAAAAAAGAAACATGTAATTACATGTAGCAAAAAATTTTGTTTTTAAATTTATTTTGACGTTGAAAATTCAATATTATAATTAATAAATAAAAACTGAAATACCAAATTTATATTTAAATGTATTTATATATACATATATGTATATGTAGGGTGTGGGTAGCTACATATACAAAAATTATTAAAATTAAACCTTTTAACGATTTTTAAAATTGTTTCCGCTGCGATTATAGCTTACATTGCATTTAGGTGGAAACAATTGAAGAAGTTGTTTAATTAATAAAAAAAATTTTGTTTACTTTACATATGTATTTTAATTTTGTAAAACTTTGAAATAAAGACTTTAACTTCAAAAGCAAGTACATACGTGTGATCTTGTCTTGCATTTGTTTTTATTTTTTTTTTAAATCTCGCAATTACATAAAAATAAAAGGCGCATGAAAACAAACAAATGCAGTTTTTTAACAAATTATTAACATTTTTAAAATAAAATTATAATTTCTCAAATCAGCAGGTAATTTCGCTTCTTTGACACCTCATTTGTCAAAATTGGTGTAGTATGAGAGTCGGAAAGTGAGTCTAGACTATAGAGATAATTTATAAGATATAAAGGTAATAAATAGAATATAGATTCACTGTGTAGATACATAAAAGGTGTGTCTTATTCATTGCTGCATAGCCAGCGCTGCAAAATTTCCCTTGGCAAACAATTTGATTGCTGGCGAAAAAAAGTCAGTAAAAAAAAAGATGGCTGTGCTGGCGATAGAACTTTGAATTATTGAAATGCACTTATTGAGTGAGTAAAGGCTTAACTACATAAGCCAAAAAGTACTGAAGTACAAAAGTAAAAATATTTTTTTTACCACTAGCGCCGTTGTTTTGCGAAAAAGAATACACAAATTTGTTTTTAAACCAAAATTTAAGCTTTCTGCATCATTTTTATTAGTTTTCTAGTCAGAAAAACTATCACAAAATCAATTTAAAAATTTTCACTTTTGCACTTTTTCACTTTTTTGGCTTATGTAGTTGAGGCTTAATCGTTTTATTTAAACTTGTGCTGCGCTGGCTATGCAGACCAGACCGAAATGAAATTAGAGAATTCAATATAACTCAGTGAGAAAACGATTGAAAAAAATGGTCATTTTGGATTTCTAGTAAAAAGGTTAAAATATGAAGTGTATAAATGTTTATGATTTGGAATTCAGTGATGTTCCTAGTGAAAACTGCTAACCTTAAAATTTGTTTGCATTGAACATTCTCTACAAGAATTGACCATCACTCTCTATGGGTTTATAGCAGCAAGATTCGGAGTGGATTTTAGGATTTTATTCAATAAGATCTCCCAGCGATAAAAACAAATAAATTACTTTAATGATAGCATTTTTTTTATTTTTT
The DNA here is from genome assembly GCA_929447395.1 of Epistrophe grossulariae. Taxonomy (NCBI): domain Eukaryota; kingdom Metazoa; phylum Arthropoda; class Insecta; order Diptera; family Syrphidae; genus Epistrophe; species Epistrophe grossulariae. The sequence goes on from OV839567.1 coordinate 63,030,204, forward strand.
GTTTAAAACTAAAAACGAAGTACATAAAAATAGTAAAATAAAAAAAAATGTAATTATAAATAAAAATATTGTACAATCTCTGTACCTGTCATCGTCTTCAAAAGCGGGCTTTTGGCTTGGATACAATTTATTCGAAGAAATGTTCTTTCACGGCTGACTTCTTCTTGTCTTCCAAGAAACTGCCAAATCCTGATTTCATGAAGAAGTTTCATGAACTTAACCGTGCGGATTCGGTAGAAGATTGTTTTTCATCCAAACTTTAATGTATTTTGGTATCGTAAACTCCGCCCGGTAGAAAACCAGCACAACTCAATCAACTTCATTTTGCACGCCATTGAAGCGCACATAGTTGAGAGTTGTTGTTCACTGGGCAATGATTCTTCACGGGCTTTCGCGCCGCCAAAATATAATAATTTTTATTTTTATTGACGTGAAGTTTCGTAATGTGCTACTTTTCTTCGGTTTTTATATTTCTCCGTCTCTGCGAAAAATCAACGAACTGCTTTTTCCTCTTTCCATATGAGCAAAAGATTTCTAAAATAATCGAAATTATTTGAATTTTACTTTGTTGTTCTCCATCTCCAGTGTTTTTATGTTTTTAGCTTTTTTAACATAAATATATTTTGTTAACTTGTGAGTCATGACAACACAGTTTTCCACTTTGACATTTGACAAGAGTAAACTGACAGAATTAGGACAAGGGACAGAAGCTTCCATGTTTTTTTCTAGTTAGGTTACTTAGATCTGTTCGATTGCGAATTTCTTGTTAGAGAGTAGGTATTATTCAACTACGTTTTATTTTTTTTTTATTATTATTAACTTGAATTGTTAATAACTTATTAACTATGGTTCACCAAATTCTGAAATTAAATTTATACCTTTGCAAGAGTGTATCTGAATTTCGGAATTTGGTGAATATTTCTTTTTAAGTTATTAACACACTTTTTAGGCATTTACGTTCGGGAGAGTGTCGCACGAGTATAATTGTTAATAACTATTTAACTACGATTCACCAAATTCTGAATTATGTTCTAAAACACTCCTAGACTATATGTGAGCTCCAGAACCAAAGTTCAGAATTTGGTGAATCCTACTTTTTAAGTTCTAAACACTTTTCTCAGGGTAATACGCATTTACGTACGGGGGAGTGTCGCACGAATGTAATTGTTTATAACTATTTAACTACGATTCACCAAATTCTGAATTATGTTCTAAAACACTCCTAGACTATATGTAAGCTCCAGAACCAAAGTTCAGAATTTGGTGAATCCTGCTTTTTAAGTTCTAAACACTTTTCTCAGGGTAATACGCATTTACGTTCGGGAGAGTGTCGCACGAGTATAATTGTTAATAACTATTTAACTACGATTCACCAAATTCTGAATTATGTTCTTAAACACTCCTAGACTATATGTGAGCTCCAGAACCAAAGTTCAGAATTTGGTGAATCCTATTTTTAAGTTCTAAACACTTTTCTCAGGGTAATACGCATTTACGTTCGGGAGAGTGTAGCACGAGTATAATTGTTTATAACTATTTAACTACGATTCACCAAATTCTGAATTATGTTCTAAAACACTTCTAGACTATATGTAAGCTCCCGAACCAAAGTTCAGAATTTGGTGAATAATACTTTTTAAGTTCTAAACACTTTTCTCAGGGTAATACGCATTTACGTACGGGGGAGTGTCGCACGAATGTAATTGTTTATAACTATTTAACTACGATTCACCAAATTCTGAATTATGTTCTAAAACACTCCTAGACTATATGTGAGCTCCAGAACCAAAGTTCAGAATTTGGTGAATCCTACTTTTTAAGTTCTAAACACTTTTCTCAGGGTAATACGCATTTACGTCCGGGGGAGTGTCGCACGAATATAATTGTTTATAACTACTTAACTACGATTCACCAAATTCTGAATTATGTTCTAAAACACTCCTAGACTATATGTGAGCTACAGAACAAAAGTTCAGAATTTGGTGAATCGTAGTTAAATAGTTATTAACAATTATACTCGTGCGACACTCTCCCGAACGTAAATGCGTATTACCCTGAGAAAAGTGTTTAGAACTTAGAAAGTAGGATTCACCAAATTCTGAACTTCGGTTCTGGAGCTCACATATAGTCTAGGAGTGTTTTAAAACATAATTCAGAATTTGGTGAATCGTAGTTAGATAGTTATAAACAATTATATTCGAGCGACACTCCCCCGTACGTAAATGCGTATTACCCTGAGAAAAGTGTTTAGAACTTAAAAAGTAGGATTCACCAAATTCTAAACTTTGGTTCTGGAGCTCACATATAGTCTAGGAGTGTTTTAGAATATAACTTTGGTTCTGGAGCTTACATATAGTCTAGGAGTGTTTTAGAACATAATTCAGAATTTGGTGAATCGTAGTTAAATAGTTATAAACAATTACATTCGTGCGACACTCCCCCGTACGTAAATGCGTATTACCCTGAGAAAAGTGTTTAGAACTTAAAAAGTAGGATTCACCAAATTCTGAACTTTGGTTCTGGAGCTCACATATAGTCTAGGAGTGTTTTAGAACATAATTCAGAATTTGGTGAATCGTAGTTAAATAGTTATTAACAATTATACTCGTGCGACACTCTCCCGAACGTAAATGCCTAAAAAGTGTGTTAATAACTTAAAAAGAAATATTCACCAAATTCCGAAATTCAGATACACTCTTGCAAAGGTATAAATTTAATTTCAGAATTTGGTGAACCATAGTTAATAAGTTATTAACAATTCAAGTTAATAATAATAAAAAAAAAATAAAACGTAGTTGAATAGTACCTACTCTCTAACAAGAAATTCGCAATCGAACAGATCTAAGTAACCTAACTAGAAAAAAACATGGAAGCTTCTGTCCCTTGTCCTAATTCTGTCAGTTTACTCTTGTCAAATGTCAAAGTGGAAAACTGTGTTGTCATGACTCACAAGTTAACAAAATATATTTATGTTAAAAAAGCTAAAAACATAAAAACACTGGAGATGGAGAACAACAAGGTAAAATTCAAATAATTTCGATTATTTTAGAAATCTTTTGCTCATATGGAAAGAGGAAAAAGCAGTTCGTTGATTTTTCGCAGAGACGGAGAAATATAAAAACCGAAGAAAAGTAGCACATTACGAAACTTCACGTCAATAAAAATAAAAATTATTATATTTTGGCGGCGCGAAAGCCCGTGAAGAATCATTGCCCAGTGAACAACAACTCTCAACTATGTGCGCTTCAATGGCGTGCAAAATGAAGTTGATTGAGTTGTGCTGGTTTTCTACCGGGCGGAGTTTACGATACCAAAATACATTAAAGTTTGGATGAAAAACAATCTTCTACCGAATCCGCACGGTTAAGTTCATGAAACTTCTTCATGAAATCAGGATTTGGCAGTTTCTTGGAAGACAAGAAGAAGTCAGCCGTGAAAGAACATTTCTTCGAATAAATTGTATCCAAGCCAAAAGCCCGCTTTTGAAGACGATGACAGGTACAGAGATTGTACAATATTTTTATTTATAATTACATTTTTTTTTATTTTACTATTTTTATGTACTTCGTTTTTAGTTTTAAACAAAAAATAAAAAAAATGCTATCATTAAAGTAATTTATTTGTTTTTATCGCTGGGAGATCTTATTGAATAAAATCCTAAAATCCACTCCGAATCTTGCTGCTATAAACCCATGGAGAGTGATGGTCAATTCTTGTAGAGAATGTTCAATGCAAACAAATTTTAAGGTTAGCAGTTTTCACTAGGAACATCACTGAATTCCAAATCATAAACATTTATACACTTCATATTTTAACCTTTTTACTAGAAATCCAAAATGACCATTTTTTTCAATCGTTTTCTCACTGAGTTATATTGAATTCTCTAATTTCATTTCGGTCTGGTCTGCATAGCCAGCGCAGCACAAGTTTAAATAAAACGATTACTCACTCAATAAGTGCATTTCAATAATTCAAAGTTCTATCGCCAGCACAGCCATCTTTTGTTTTACTGACTTTTTTTCGCCAGCAATCAAATTGTTTGCCAAGGGAAATTTTGCAGCGCTGGCTATGCAGCAATGAATAAGACACACCTTTTATGTATCTACACAGTGAATCTATATTCTATTTATTACCTTTATATCTTATAAATTATTTCTATAGTCTAGACTCACTTTCCGACTCTCATACTACACCAATTTTGACAAATGAGGTGTCAAAGAAGCGAAATTACCTGCTGATTTGAGAAATTATAATTTTATTTTAAAAATGTTAATAATTTGTTAAAAAACTGCATTTGTTTGTTTTCATGCGCCTTTTATTTTTATGTAATTGCGAGATTTAAAAAAAAAATAAAAACAAATGCAAGACAAGATCACACGTATGTACTTGCTTTTGAAGTTAAAGTCTTTATTTCAAAGTTTTACAAAATTAAAATACATATGTAAAGTAAACAAAATTTTTTTTATCAACTAAACAACTTCTTCAATTGTTTCCACCTAAATGCAATGTAAGCTATAATCGCAGCGGAAACAATTTTAAAAATCGTTAAAAGGTTTAATTTTAATAATTTTTGTATATGTAGCTACCCACACCCTACATATACATATATGTATATATTAATACATTTAAATATAAATTTGGTATTTCAGTTTTTATTTATTAATTATAATATTGAATTTTCAACGTCAAAATAAATTTAAAAACAAAATTTTTTGCTACATGTAATTACATGTTTCTTTTTTTATTTAGCAAATCATCTAACCATCTTTTGGACTCATATTTTCACAGGGCTTTTTGTAATTGACAAGCGAGGAGTCCCAACAAATCAACAATAATGCAAAATTGCTACACCGGGTATATGGAGTTTCTACGAGATTGTCAAGTTATCTAGATTTTTTATAGAAAAAGTATAAAATTTGTATTTTTAGATTGAAAAAGAAATAAAAATTAAAACTTTAAACTTTAAATTTAGTTCAAACTATCTTACTGCCTTAAAGTTTAAGATTTTTTACCAGTAAACATCTTGGAATAAAAATAAAGAGCCTTTTCTGATATACAAGAATCCTATAAAAATAAAGAACCAGATAAAGTTATGTTTTGAAAAGCTAAATAAAAAAAAAAAACTTAAACATTAGCTTGTATTGTATATTTAGCAAAATTTTAGAAAGGACTCACTACCAAGGATTGAAATTTTTAAAATTAAATTGAATGTCACGGTGTTTCAAAAATACATATTTTGTTTTTTTAAGAAGGTTTTTTTTTAATAATACAAATTCTATATGCTATACTACTGAAATATATCAGCCAAGTAGAAGACTTAGCACTATTTCAATGGAAATAGCTTTTAACGTTTCGTCCCGGCGATCTCACTTGGACTCATTAGTTGACTAGTGAGGGCCTTTGTCAATACGCAATTTTTGCTAAGTTCAGTTCATCTTACATATTTGTTTTTTTTTAATTTGCAATAAATATTCAAGGAAAATTGAAATTATGACCTCACCACATTATATTTTCAAATACAATGCTATTTGAACTCTTTAGATCCAATTATTGTGATGAATTACATACCTTCACGTGAGGATGATAATATATTTTTCAATATTTATTGTATTGGGTGCCTTTTTTTCGTTTTTATTTTCGCAAATTCCAAAATAGAAGAAGAAAAGAAGGTATCTTCTGCGAGGTTATCGGTATGCATTGCACCAGACGAATATGAAACTCGTAAATTAGTATTAAATCAAACCAGTCTGTGAAGTTTTGAGAATGGTTTGCTTTAAGTCAAAGCTCGTCAATGTCTTTGTCCTAACCTGCTCATAACATAGAAAATCTTGATGAGATATTGATTAAGTCAAAGACTGTTTATTCAACCGAATGCTAATTTGCAAAAGAGTTCTTCCAAAAACAATCTCGATGGAATAGCTCTAAGGGAGAGCGTTGATTTTTAGCAACGTTGGCCAGATCAAAAAAAATTTACTGGAGTTGATCAACAAAACTTTAGCCCTTATACGAATTCGACAGTCCGATCGACCAGCCAAACATTAATTTTTCGGAGTATTTTGTATGGTCCTAATACCAGTACTGTCATTTGACAGCCTATAAACACATTTTGTTAAATTAAAGTTACTTTAAAGTAAAACATGATTTTTATCTATAAACTTGTCACCCAGCAATTTTTAACATAATTTAGCAGATTATAAACAAAAAACTGTTCTTATAACTACAAATAATGGTAGATACCTCCTTTACAATTGTGTAAAAACCGACTTTTATTTTAATTTTGTTTAACTTTATTCAATCAAAGAGATAAAGATAAAAAAAAGAAACAAAAAACTTCAATTGCTTTTTTCTATATCTAGTTTTATTTTCTACTTTTTTGTTGATTTTTTATTTGATCTCTCAATTTAAATTACAACACCATCCAAAAAAAGCGTAAAACAACTTTATAAATCATTTTGTTTTTAATAAAGTGGTATCATTTTTATTTTAGTACTGTTCATACTATACACTATTAGGATACGTACTGAAACTAACCATTTTTCGAATAGTTTTAAACGATTTCGAACAGTCAGTTGAAATAACTTCACCATATAGGGACAGCTTGCATCGGTGATTTTGTCTGTGATATCTTTGATTGCGGAGCGAACAGTGGTTTATGAAAAGTTCCTACTTTTCTTGATTGTCTAGTAAGTTGCTCGAAATCGTCATCACCTAGATAGAACATAAGATTGTTTGTCATGCAATGCGTCTGTTATATAGATTTATTTTGCGATTATAGATTTACATGTTTCCATCTTCTTTCGCAATTTTATTATAACCTATTATAACTGAACAAGAATAGTAAAGGGTTCGTTAAAATCGATACGCATCAAACTATATTTGGAATTCAAAGCCATAGCCATATTAAGGACATAGCTTTACCAAATGACTCTGGTATATTTGTCTGGCCAAGTTGTTTACGTACGAAATTTCCATCTATCAGATATTCAAATAGTCAACTAGTATCAAATAGTATCCCTTCTCGACAGCTGTTTGTAGGAACTTATCATCGGGATTAAATGTGAATCCCATGTTGCAAAAGTTTTTCGACGATAAATTTGTATTTTCCATTAGTTCCGTAAATTGCTTTGACTAATGAGCTGTTGTTTACTATGTTGTTTCGATCACGCTTATGTTGGAGTATATTCTCTACCATTTTGAGGAATCCTTGTTCAACAGGCCAATAAGAGTATGGTTTTACCCGACGCATCCTGAGCATTAACATTTGCCCCATGATTTAACAATTGTTTAACCACCTTTTATTTTCCGTTGCAAAAAAGACCGGCGTAAGACAACCATGGGCTTTAGTGTCAACAATTGATCCGTTTTTGAGTAAGAATTCAACAAATCGCTCATTGCCTTTCTAAGAGGCAAAATGCAATGGTGTTTGGCCTTCTTTTCGGTACGAATTACTAACGGTATTAACATTTGCTTTGTGCTTTAAAAGTATTTCGACGGCTCTCAAATTTCCCTTTTGAAATGAAGGACAGTTGTTCCATCACTCTTTTTCTCATTTACAGAAGTACCTCGATGAAGAAGAGGTCAACTACTTCCAATTTATTTCGAAAGACCGCAGCTTGAAGTGCTGTTGCACCATATTCGTTTATTGCATGTATATTAGCTCCTTTGTTTAGAAGCATTTCGACAATTTGCAGTTGACCACTTATGGCAGCAAGATGCAATGGAATATTACTGAGCTCTTTCCGATGTACAAGGATTCTGTAAAAATAGAGAACTACATAAAATTATGTTTTTAAAAGAAAAATTAAAAAAAACTTAAATATAAGCATGCAATCGAGACACCAATGATCGGTAGCAAGAACAGAATAACGAACTTAATACAAAATATAGTATTTACGAAATTAATTCGACGAAAATTTATATTCCTTTCTTTAAATTTATTTAGGTAGGTAATTGATAAAGCACAACAATGAACAAATAGCCAGAGAAAACAAAAACCAACAACTTTAAGATTTAATTTGACAGAAAAAAAATTTGACGTTAATTTGGGACAGAATTTTGTTTATATGTGTTAGTTTAGTGTTCGTGTATGACAGTTTTGACTGCGTTACGTTACGGAATTTGTTAATTGTAATAGTTTATAGAACTGTCATTATTTTTACATTTTGTTAATTATTTATTGAACTACTTGTTCACTAAATTCGAGAGTTGGCTCACTAAATTCGCAAAACCATTCCCCGTCGATTGATACCCATAAAGCCTACTTTTGTTTCCATCGGCTGCTAACTATACGCGAACCTTAAATTGTTAATAACTTTTAAACTACGATTCACCAAATTATAAAATTGATTCACCAAATTTCACCAAATGTTCACCTAATTACTGGCATCAAAATTTTTGAAATCCGTGAAAACTCGCTGCTAAGTATACGCCGGTGATCCGATGCAACTGGTCTTATATGGAAATATTTTGAAAAGCAACGTGCAAAATGCAATCATTTTGACAGAAGAACTTTTAGGCCGGTATTCACTCATAACTTATGAGCCTCATAAACCTATTCACCAACCAATAATAAGTAAATATTTATGAGCGCTCATAAAAGTTATGAGTGGTCCCGACCACTCATAACTTATGAGCGCTCTCTTCGAAAAATATTTCGACATTTTCGAAACTATTTCCACAACCACCACCCCCACAAACACAAACATCTCCATCGCTACCACTCCATCTACCTAAAAAAGTTTGATTTTAAAGTTTGGGAGTGCCTGGTTGACAGAGAGTGGCTCTCTTTTTCGAAATTCGAAACATATTTATGAGTGGTTGGTGAATACCCCAAAGTTATGAGCCTCATAAACTTATGAGGCTTATATGAGCGCTCGGTGAATACAGGCCTTAGACTTAGGCTGGTTTCCTACAAGCTAAACAAAATGGCGGATGGTGGTGAATTCATATTTTTGCACTTACTACGTTAACAAGGAGAATTAAATCCGAATCGAATCAGGATTTAGGTATTTGTATACCTGGATCGGATCGAATCCGGATTACTCGATCCGATCCAGCTCCGCGAGCGGGATCGGATCGAAAATAGAAGAATTAAAGAATCGAGATTACAGCGGCTTGTTGGTGTGTGTGTGGTATTTTGTATTTTGTTTCCAAACTGATTGCGGTGATTACACACACACAATAAAAGCAAGAGTGTCACTTCGATACCATTTCAATTCTATCTTTCGATCCGGCATCGTCATATACCTGGATCGAAATTTCGATTCAAATTGAATCCGTTCCGTGGATCCGCTCATGTAAACGTAGTAACTAGTGTCCATGGTTTAACGCACATTAATGCAAAAATATGAATTCACCACTGCATAAATTGTTGTTGTAATTCACATCCATTCATCGACACGCGATGAAATTACATAAACAACAATGTAAACAAATGGATTTTGGGGGGTTGGAACGTACGAAAGATTCCAATCTTTATAATTCATAAATAATCTTTGTTAGTTAAACTAAACAATATTTTTCAAAATAAGAATTAAGACCTCAACTGGTTTCTGTTTATGCTTGCTTCAGCCAACTAAAAACCAAAGTAACTTCTTTGAAAATATCCGTTCAAATATAAATTTATCTATTTAACAAAGTTTAATGATATGAAATACAATGCAAAATTGAATACTTGTTGAAGGTTCTTGCTTCCTAAAATTCCTTCAGAGATCATGGATGTTGCTTGTGTAATTGATACCCAACTTGGCGATAATTTGGAAGGTCGAAATTGTGCTTTACTAGAAGTTAAACAGATCTGTGCTGCTCTCAATGTTAATTTTCAAAGAGTTCAGGTGAGAAAAACTTACATATAAGATTATTGATGCAACAAATGAAAATTGAAAATATTGCTTACATCCATGATATGGTAGATTTAAAATGAGGTTAAACAAAATTTGTTATTTAAGGTGCCTTTGGTTTTTGTGTTGCAGATAAAATGAAAAATTAGTGGCTACTCAGTAAAAAAAAAACAACTTTATAATTGAGATTAGGCGCGCTACTAAGCAAGAGATTACCTTGAAAGCTCCTATTGCGGACAACTCGCTTAAGGTGCCAGTTATAGCTTTCATTGAAAATTTAAATTGTTAATTTTGAGGCGTCTAGAAAGAAAAATAAGTTAATATTTTGATGCCAATATAAAGCTTATGGTTAAATTATTATTTCTACCCAAAAAAAATTCCATTTCGGCCCAACCTTTCACATGCAATAACTTTAAAGTTTTCAATGATCAATGGTAAGGTAGTTCAATCATTGAAGAAATAAAAGTTATTTTATGCGAAATCTTGGGCCAAAATGAAATATTTTTTTGGGTAAATATAATAATTGAGTCATAACCTTCATTTTGGAATATAAATAAACACTGATTTTCCTTTCTCAAGACCTCAAAATTGGCAATTAAAATTTTCAATGATGAGTTTCAATGAAAGCGGACAATCCCCTTGAGCGGACAAATTCTCACGACAGTGGATCTTGAATTTAAATTCCATACATTTTGTGATCTCTTATCCGGACACGGACAAGAATATCAGACGCAATTTGTCAATACCGTCAAATTTAATTTCTTAGGCGGACAAAAACCTTTTGTAATTTGTAAATTTCAAGATTATTTTCATCAACACATTCCCATTATTTTCTGTTGCATTAAAAACGTTCCCACTCGTTCGCAGCGGCAATAGATTGGAAGGAACAAGGCATACGAACAAACAAAACTAAGTCCCGTTTCACACAAGGAAACAAGTTGCTGGAGATTTTTTTACGTTTTCTTTTAATTTCCAATTTCCACCAATCGTAGACCGTTCATTCCTCTTACTTGGTGCCCTCCTCTCCTAAAAACTGAAAGTTGCTGGAAACTGAGTTTCATTGTGTGAAAGGGGACTAAGTCCTCTGTCTGTGATGAAATGCATAACGGATTTATTTCTGCAGCTGTGGTCCGTTTTTGTTTCTTGTTCAGCGTGTCACCGCTGCCAGCAAAAGTGCCATTTTAAGCTACTGCGTGCCACCAACAGAAATAAAAAAAATTGTTAGTCTATTTAAAAAAAAATATTAATTGCACTTCATTACGTAACTTAGTTCTTTAATATATTTTCCAAATTACGGTGTTCTTCGCACTCAATGTGCGACCTCCGCTCCTTTTTTTTTTTCTTTTTAACATTCTCCAAAACTTTTCCAGTTTTATTGACAAACCTTTTAGACAAATATCGTTTAAACGCCTTTTTAAGCACAAACACAATTTTTTAAAGAAAAACAAATCATGGAATGACAAATTTCCAAAAAAAAAATTAAACCAAAACAGATAAAATTTGAACAGATGAAGATTAGTAGTGTGGGTGCGTTAAGTTTTTTTATAAACGTTCAAAGAATAAGTTTTTTGTTCGTCAAATATTTAATTTTTTATATGAAAATGAAAGTGCCATAATCACTTAGACCCGTTTGGTAGCATCCATTAAAATGATTGGCAAAAATGATCTTTTTAGTTGGAAAAAGTTTTACTTAAACGCACCGGATGCATATTACAACTACTTCCATGATTAAAGAAAGGAAAATTTGTATTTTGATCGCTATCATATCGAATGCAGAAATAACATAATACCTTAATAGAAACATGTATTGCCTCAGTTTCATTGTATTTTATGACCACTGTCGATTATATTATATTAAAACGTTGTAAACCTAAAATAAACAGCGATTATCCTGACCATTCTACTCTCATTAAAAATGTGTGGGGTCGTCAAACACGAAAGCTTTATGGAGCTGGGCGGATATACACAAGAAAAATAAAGTTCATCGTAGCTATGAAAGTGGGGGCTTCTATGTCGTTAGATTTTTAAGGATTATTTTCGGAATCGAACAATGATTTTGTACAATTCTTTAAGCGATCGCATTTTTGACATAATTCAAAACAAGCGAGGACTCTAAAAAGTACTAAAATATTGTGTTAACTACAGAAAATAAATACAAATCATTTTCTTTCAAAAAAATTAATCAATTGTCTTTATTTCTACTATATAAGAATAGCCTCACAGTAATTATATAGTAGAAATAAAAACAATTGATTAATTTTGTTTAAAGAAAATGATTTGTATTTATTTTCTGTAGTTAACACAATATTTTAGTACTTTTTAGAGTCCTCGCTTGTTTTGAATTACGTCAAAAATGCGATCGCTTAAAGAATTATACAAAATCATTGTTCGATTCCGAAAATAATCCTTAAAAATCTAACGACATGGAAGCCGCCACTTTCATAGCTATATTCTAATGTTACATAAAATAATACGCATTTTGGTAACTCCAAACAAAATTAGTTAAGAAAATTCCTTCAGCTTTCAGAAATTAGTCAAAACTTCTCTTAATACCAGTAACCATGTTCTACCTTGCTACTAAATACAAATTTTCTGATTGACCTCAAAGAAGTACCAAAAACAGTTAATTGTAAAATAAACTATGTGTGGGGCTATCCAAATGTTACGGACTGTATGTAGGTATATATGAACAATTTCAAATGGTAAGTTGATGTAAAAATTAATTACCTGCAAACGTAAATTCTTAAACATATTAATATGTATGTATGTATGTAGCCAAAATTAGATAATGTATTGCAGATCTGTTTTCCACAACAAACAATCGAAACAGTTCAAGCCAGTATTTTATAGGTACCTATTTCAAATCATTGATTTTTAAATTTACAATGATCTTAAAGCACAATGAAAGTACCTTGAGAAAACAATACAATTGGGAAATTTAAATTGGTGCTACCTATGACGAAAAAATAAGGAGCTTCAACTAATATGTATACACAAAATATCAATAAATAAAAGTTTCTACAAATTATTATGTAACAAAGTTAAAAAATGCATAACATTCATGTTATCAACAATAAAAGAAGGGAAAAAAACGCTAAAAAAGAAAACAACAAAACCAAATGTGAAAAGTGTGAAAAGTTTTACTAAAATAACCTTTTTTTAATAATATTCTTAAGCCGTTCTAAAGGTTGTTTTTTTAGACTTGTGGTTTTCAAGAAGAAATAAAACGCATATAATTAAATTTTATGGCCAAGAATTTAGCTTTATTATAAAGATGAGGGTTTGCCATTATGTTTTAAAAATGATTTCGGGCAAGTGGCCGCCGGGCCGCGGCTGGCTCGAATAAATTCCAGCCGATAGGCCCAAGAGGCCCCAGCTCCAATTGTTGCGCGCGATGGTGGATGGACTCATTCGGGTCTTCTTCGATACTCTGCTCCATAGCAGAAATAGCGTCTTCGGTGCGCACTGTACGGCGTCTCTGAGGATGCGCATTATCCACTAGAGTAAACGTTGTGCGAAACCGATCCATGGTTGCTCGAATTACTCTGCTAGGCGATTATGTCGACCTAATATTGGACGCAGCGTGCGATGCGTCGCGCAAAACCGAACCATTACGTTGTTCAGGAGTAAGTCTATTCATTATGAAATGGCAAACCAAACTGAGAATAAATCAAGTGACATCTATCAAAAATACCAACTCCGAAAAAAGTATTGCCAGATTGAAAACCACACGTCTAAAAAAAACACACTTTACGATCTATCTTAACCTGTATATTCAACATAATAGGCCATTATATTAATAAAAAACACACGTTATTAACCTTGATTAGGGTACCTAAATAAGACACTTTTCACTGTTTTTACATTGATTTTGTTTATACACGCACTTAAATTCCAACTGAATTAAGCAAACCACAACAAAACTGAACAGCTCAATTATTAACAGTCACTGCTTTTCTTTAACAGTCACTGCTGGGAGAAACTCACAGAATTACAAAATAAGTCGAAGAAAAGCGTGTTATTTTTTTGCATAACAAAACGGACTTTGAGCAGAGACGAGTCAAACGCAGAGAATCATTAAGAGGCCTCCTTATAATTTCACGACGGCGTTTGTGTGCGTATGGCAATAATTAAGAAAGCATATGAAATAACCATTTATTGTCGTCTTGACGAAACGCCAAATTTTGGTGGCTGATGTATTTCAGTAGCATATAAAATTTGTATATTTAAAAAAACCTTTCTTTATAAACAATGCCATGGCCCCGGGCAAAAAAACCAAAACCAAAAACTTCCAATTTAATGATTAGGAATTCAACTTGTTGGATATAGTTCACACTAGATATTCGTCACGGAATCTATATATGATGAACTGAACTTAACAAAAAATTGCGTATTGACAAGGCCCTCACTAGTCAACATCAGTTGCGTATTGACATTAAATTGGAAGTTTTTGTTTTTGTTTTTTTGCCCGGGGCCATGGCCACGCTCGGGCTTTTCACCGACTACGATATTTTACGATATCATGTGTCATAAAGCGCGACCTTAGGAATTGCAAAACGTAATGTAGCTTCAAACCTCGGGCGTTGAGATATGAGAGAATAAAAGTTCTGTTTCCTTAAATTAACACTGCGCAGATTCTTTTTAGATAATAGGGAACCAAAAATGTCCCTGTTTGTATGGTTTCAATTAGGTACTAACAACAATTCTAATAAATAGCTTTGCTAATGAAAGTATTTAATAATGTCGATGTTTTCTGTTTGATTTCAATGAAATATGAAACAACCGTCTTACGACAATGACACAATGCTAGTTTACAAAAACCTTTCTTCAAGCATATTGAACTTTGACAAGTAATTCGAAGAATGACATATATGACTTACATATTGAACTTTGACAAGTAATTCGAAGAATGACTTTATATTTGCAATCGGGATTTGAAAAATAATTAATTATTATTGCTATTATTATTATTACTAGTTGTATTTTATTTTCCCAGATCAAATCCAGTGCCTTTACAATTTGTAACTGTCGCATCGATTAAATTGGTCAAGAAACGTTGAAAAATGGAACAAAACTCATACGAGATGTTTCAATTTTCGAAGATGAACATGTTGGTCCTTTCTCTCTATTCAACAAATGTAAATTTTAATCTTACATCCTTTTTTTGCAGTACTCGCATGAAGATGAATGTAAATCCAACATTATATGCTTTTCACAAAATCTCGGATTTCGGCAACAGAATCACGAAATCCGTTCACGCCACACATAAACTAGATTTGGTTTGACATTTCGAACAAATTTCATTATTGAAGAAAACTATCGAAAAATGTATGTATTGTAGTTAGGTAATAGTCCGAAAACAATTACCTGCACACATTTAAATTTTTTTCTTTCTTTTCCTATTCAAAAGTTCACAAAGCGGAATGAAATGCCTCTGCCAGTGATAACGTTTTTGTATACCTATCTCTTTTTTCCATTTGTTTATTTTATTTGTATCTACTCGTATCTGTTTCTTTACACTACTGGCGCCATTTTGCAAATTAAAACAGTCATCTACCCGTAAAAGTCGGATCTTGTGTTGTTTTTCCTAACAGACAAAATAAGACAAGTGAGAATTCGGCATTACAGGTACAAAAACCAGAGAAAATTCACTCTCCGGAACCAGACAAATTTTAGAGTGAAATAAATAAAACACAAACAGATTTCACTTTAAATATGATTTATTTGTTATGTTTTTATTCTATCCAATTAATTAAATCTTATCTACATGGATGTGTGTATCTTTTAGAGTAATAAAATCATGCAAATTTATTTCCAAGAATCCATAATATTCAATTGAATCTGGATGTTGAACCACAATTTAACAAACCACACGTTCATAGGAATAATAATTTTTAATACAGCAGTTATTGGATGTAACACTTATTTGAGTCACTCACACAAAAAATATCCCAATAGTTTTCTTTAAATAAGATATTTTAGTATTTTTATTTTAATAGAAACTTTCACATCCGAAAGAAATTGAATTACAAAAAAAAAATGATTGTTGTGAGCTGAGCTGTCAAAGCGCCACCAAAATAGAAAATAGATATATTCGGGCGTCGCCCTCCTGCTTACGATATTTACGATTTAAAGCGAATAAGAGCCCATTGTTTCTATTCAATATGTCAAAGTCAGAGCGACCTGACGCGTGGTTGTGGTTTGGCTATTAACCTTAAAATTCGACTGATATGGTTGCCTTAGGAATCTTAAGTCTTACAATAAAGGTAGAATGCCAGGCTAAATTGTTGTATCTAAATTACTGGGGAAGCGTAACAAATTTCATACCAAATGGTTGATTGTCGTCAATTTTATTTTCACTTTTACAAATTTAAAAGTTGATCAAAACTTTAAGAATTTTGAAAAATAATATTCTACAAAACGTATTGCTCCTTTCTCTTAGAAATGTTTGAGTTATTTTTATTGGCAAATCCAACAGGATAGAGAGAAAAAAATTAAATAATTCTCATTTTAGATTCACTACCAGATTCGACTACCAAGTCGTTGTTATATTTTTATCAAAAAAAATCCCATAAATTTAGCCCTCTCTAGTAATAATTGGATTATTCAAAATACACGGATCTTCGGATGCACGGATACACGAAATACACGGATTCAAATGCGGATATAATAAGAATACGTGTATCCGTGTTTTTAAATATCCGTGTAATAGGGAGCTGGAGGCCGTACCCATCAAAGAAATCGTTTTGATTGCATGTTCCGACACGAATCGCAACTGGCTGTTTTTGCTTTAAATGAGTCCTGTTATTATTTCGTTTTGGTGTTTTTTGCGAATTGAGCCTTATTAGGCACTGGGTCTTATTTGGTTCACCTACCTTAGGTAGAAGGTATTTATATTTGTTTTATAAAAGTGAGTATACAAATTAAACAATTTCAAGCCACAAAGTGATATAAATTGCAGTTTTTTTGTACTGTAGACAAATGGTAATAAATTCGTTTTTGATTTCTTTGGATTAAAATAAAATCAAGACTGAATTTATTGTAGGTAGGTCAGTCATACTTATTTGGTGTTGTCTGAATGGGATTTGTTTTGCAGGCATAATTATTTTAAAAGGATGGATAGGGAAAAATATGAAGTATGTAGGATGCAAAATGGTAATTCTTTTTTCTGAAATATAAAGACGTATTTTTGTATGCATTTCGTTTGGCTTGGATTAATATTTGAAACACATAACTATACTAACATAACTATACTTATCTTTTTTATTCTAAAATTTCTTTCAAACGAAATGCATACAAAAATACGTCCTTCTATTTCAGAAAAAAGAAACAAAAAATAATTGTTTTCAACCATTGCACTGCTCAGCAGCTATAGCACCGAGACTATACGGACTTCCAAAGATCCATAAGCCAGGTCTACCTCTACGCCCAATATCATCTTCAATGAATGTTCCATGTTTTAATTTGTCCAAGCATGTAGGAACAATTGTAAAAACCATCATATCGGACAAATATAATATAAAAAATTCGTTCCAACTTAAAGTTTGTAGCTTTGGACGATGTGGATGTTATGGTTTCGTTTGATGTTGTTTCCAACATCCCCACTTATTTAGCAATACAAAATATCTTAAAACATTGGAATATAATACAGAATCACACAAAAACACCAAAACAAAAATTTCTAAAACTTCTAGAATTTGAATTTGACGACAAATTTTATTTGAAAACTTTTGGTATGCCAATGGGAAATCCCCTTTCCCCTACAGTTGCAGACGTAATTTTGGACAATCTTCTAGACGACACTATAGAACAACTTAACGAAATGGGTATACATATAAAATTCATAGCTAAATATGTGGATGATATTTTCGCGATCGTTAAAGCAAAAGAAAAAGACATAATCCTTAATAAAATTAATCTGTACCACAAAAAAAATCCAATTTACAATAGAAAACGAACTCAATAATACTCTTTCATATTTAGATCTACTACACAGAGAAAACAACATAATTATATACAATTAGTACTCAAAACCAACTTCATCCGGACGAATGATAAATTTTTATTCCACCCAACCAATTAAACAAAAAGTAAGCACTGCATTCAATTTCATAAATAAAATGCCTGTTTGGTAACTTTTTTTTAACAAATTTCCCAAAATCTGAGTTTTTGTTCAGCAAATTGTGAAATTTTGTGATAATTTGTGCAAATTCGCAAGAAATTTCACGTTTCCAAACAGACCAAAAGTCTTAGATCTCAGTGATAAACGATATGAGAAAGAAAATATAAAGAAAATAAAAACAAGATTAAACACTAATAACTACCCATATTACATAATAAACAACCTACTAAGAAAAAGAACAGAAAACCTAAAAATAAATAACGAATCAAAACAACAACAAATGTTCGGGAATCACAGCTGATAGAGACAAAACGTTTTACTCAAAACGTTTTACTTCCAAACCTAACTGACAACAGAAACTTACATAGAATAATAAATAAAGAGAATGGGCGGGTTCAATAAAAATAGCTTAACATCTGAATTTTCAGATTTCTGAATTTATGTCGTTGAACGCAAAAAAAAATCTGAAATTTCAGTCCAAAGTCATTGTGTCAAATTCCTGCATTTACCTAAAGGATTTACATTGAAGCGAAATAAAATAGAACTTTAATTACATTTGTAAATTAAATATTGAGAGTGAGTAGTTGTGAGGATGAATATATATGTAACTAAATCAGCAACAGGTTTCATTACCTTCATTAAAAGTCCTTTTATTGATATGTATGACTTACAAAAACATAGAAAAACTTTCCAAATATCAATTAAAAAAATTGTTGATTTAAAAATTCACTAAACAATAAACAAAAAGTTCGTTCATTTAAATAAGTATTAAATTTTCATGACAAAAACTAAAAAAATCAACCACCAACAAGACGAAAATTATAAAGTTCAGCTTTTATGTGTGCTTTTGGCACTTCCCCCACCACAAACAACTTTCATCTGAATTTTCAGATGAGAATTTCTTGTCTGAAAATTCAGATGAAACGTAACTAAACGTAACTAAAAGTCACTAAAAGTCATCTAACTTTTTATGACAGCTGGCCAATCAGAAGCTCCAAAAATTCAGAAATCTGAAAATTCAGATGTAAAACGTAATCAATTGAACGCACCCAATGTATCATTCTCACATAAATCAAATTTCACAATAAAATCAATTTTTACAAACACAAAATCCAAAATACAAAAACAATTACTACGTTTACAAGGAGAATTAAATCCGAATCGAATCAGGATTTAGGTATTTGTATACATGGATCGGATCGAATCTGGATTACTCGATCCGATCCAGCTCCACGAGCGGGATCGGATCGAAAATAGAAGAATTAAAGAATCGAGATTACAGCGGCTTGTTGGTGTGTGTGTGGTATTTTGTATTTTGTTTCCAAACTGATTGCGGTGATTACACACACAATAAAAGCAAGAGTGTCACTTCGATTCCATTTCAATTCTATCTTTCGATCCGGCATCGTCATATACCTGGATCGAAATTTCCATTCATATTGAATCCGGTCCGTGGATCCGCTCATGTTAACGTAGTAAATAACAACACATCTTAGTTTATGAAATTGAATGCAAAGGAAAAGAGAACGAAAAATTTTGATCTGGTGATTGGACAGACAAAGAGAAACTTAAGAACGAGATTAACTCAACACGAAGCAGACATAAGGAAAAACAAAGAGACAACAGGGCTTTTGCACATAGTACAAACTGAACACTCGGTGAACTTTGAAGGTGTACAAATACTGGACAGAGAAAAAACTAAATACAAGGCTTACATTATAAAGCCTATGAATACAACAAAAAATTGATAAGACAATGAACACAAAAGAAGACACCGATAACTTAAAACAAAGCTATGCTGTAGCATTCAACAAAGTACCTGAAGCTGAAACTGATATAAATGTCATTCTGGTATAATTTAATTTTTATTTTTGTTTTATTACGTTATTATATTTATTATTTATTTTCAATTTGTGTCAGTGCCGTCGGGACGATGCAATATTGAGAGTAGATGATTAAAATGATGTAATCTACTGTAGAAGTAAGATACATTTTAAATGTGTAATTGTTCGAAAGTAGATGATAAAAATTAATTTTTCATTGTATACTAATTTCTATAGATTAAATAAATAAAAATACCCTTGAAAAAGTAAGGAATTCTTACGAAACGTTGGGTGAAGAGTGGAATGGACTTGTTTTATTCGCATTCAAAACAAAAATGGACCAAAACTCATAAACTCAGATTACTTGCTTCTAGTTCAACATTACATTTCCATTCTTTTTACATTATTATTATTTCCTTTTTTCTATGGATAATAAACTATGTTAGTTCACTCTGAAATCTCAAACTAAACAGGTGTTTTACTCAACAGTAACGGTGTCTCAACATAAACTTGAGGATTATCATCACTCCAAATGCGGCAGTTTTGTTCATTGACGTGTCCATTCAACCAAAAGTGAGCTTCATCGCTAAACAAAATGTTGACCGTAAAATGGACGTAGTGCGCGATACGTATTTCGAACAGAACCATGAATTTCAAAATAAATTTGCACAATTTGGAAGCGTTGTTCAGGCGTCAGTCTATTCATGTTGAAATGCCAAATCAAACTAAAAATAAATCACTTGACAGCTGACAAAATGGCCGCCAGATAAAATACTGTTGCCAACTTAAATTTATATACCTCTGAAAAAAAACACCCATTATAAATGTTTTATATGAGTTTGTAGATAATATAAATTGCAACAAAAAAGAATTTAATCTTATTTTCATAAAAAGTAGCACCAACGGAGAAAAACGGCAAAAATAAAAAAATCTTATTTTCAAGATAACGGCACCCCCACAAACCCGAATTTCCCGCAAACTCAGAGTTATGCTCAAAATCAACCCCCTACATAACTGCATTCAAACATAGACTACTTCAAAACTTTTCTGAGATAATTCCCCATTGCCTGTACTAAACTGATAGAAAAAGAATGCATCACCACCCAGTGGAATTTGTTTGAAGCAAACTTCTTTGTGTGAGTAATAAAGAGTATTTTTCTGTTTAAAAACGCAAAATAGACAACTTTTCCAAAATTAAAATTAAAATTGAATGTGTAATAAAGGAGAGTAGACGCTTTTTATTTTGCCTGCAGCTAAAGTCAGTAATTTCCGTATTTTCCTTGCCTAATTCTGCATAAAAGGGCGAGTTGGTTATTTAACATCATTCGAGTCTGCAAACTTTTGATTTAGAAATGATTTACAAACAACATCAAAGTGAAAATTTACATTTTATTTTCTCTAAATAAAAACCTAAATTAAAAGTGTCTCGTTCTCTAACTGCGATATTGCCGTACAAATCGTGAAAGTTAATACTATTAAGTGAGATCATAACCCCTTTGTTTCTTAATTCCATTCCAAAAGTGTGCTTCTCTTTACCCATATCCATGGCACCATTGAATAATTACAAATAGAAGTGGACACTGAGAAATTAGAAACGCCATCGTTGTTTTCGTGGTCATTATCGGCAACATAATAAAATATTAAATTGTTGTTTGGTTGCGAAATGCACTAAGCAGATTCAAATAGGGATATTTTTAGGGAAATTCATTCACAATATACCTATGTACCTACATACGGTGGAAGTGTTTTTTATTTGTCATGAACAACAAACAACAACAAGAATGCCATTGAAGGTCAACTGAAAGCGTAGGTACTTAAGGGTTGCTTTTGCATTTTTTGTGGTTTCTCTCAATTAAGGAAGGTGACGTGTGACGATAAATGATGTTTGTGTGTTTTTATTTTTGTAATTATTATCTTCAGTTTGATATTTTCTATTTTGCTTTCAGATTTGTAGATCTAAATCCCATTTAGGTAGGCACAGGTACATACCTATCTAAGGTTACCTATTTAAACGTTTCTTTCACGGTTGCTCAAAGGTTTATTAAATGATTGTTAAAATTTTAAGTTTTTAATTATCGTGCATCGTGTTTTATGCTTTCGTTGCATCAGTGATAATTTCGATAATTTGTAAAAAATTCTACTAACTTATTAATTAAACTTACGAGTATTATTAAAATTATAAAAATGGCTATAACAATGTAAAAATAAAAAAAAACTCTGGCGTTGACAGATTTGTTTTACCTAACGATTATCGTCGTGAAATATGGTTACCAAATTCTGGGAAGAGTTTCTCAGAAAAACTTATTTGCGACGAAAAAATTTATACAGGGTGTCCCGTAACTCAAAGTCAAGCGGGTAACGGGTGATAGGGTAGGTTGTACCTGTTCTGGAAAAAATAAGAAAAAAAATCTATCTTGCTTGCTTAAGTAATAATAGCAGTATTTAGAAAAATAGTGAAAATCGATACCCTAGACCACATTTTTAGGTACTGTGGTCACAAATTTCCGAATTTTGACGTGTTTATTTTTTTTACGTAATTCTAAATAACCATGCTATTGATTTCAATCACAAATTTAAAAATAAATATTGTAAGTTTCGAAAGAAAAATAAAGTTTGACTGAGTCATGTTTCAAAAAAAAATTTTAAGCTAACTTTGACACTTCATAATTAAAAAAAAATGTACTACACTACCTTGGCAAGTTTTTTAAAAAATTGGCGCGATTCATCAGGATTTCAAAATGGTACAACACTCGCTACTTATTAATTCGTAAAAAATATTTTTCATTTTTTATTTGCAAAAAGGACCTCAGTTCACTTCAATCACTTTTACGAGAATAATGCTTTATTGTACTTAAAAATCAATTTTACCAAGGTGTACGTAACATAAACAGAGGCACTAGAATCAGACACTGTTTGCCATAAGTAAGAGTAAGACAGATCTACATTACGTAATATGGTACGCTACGATCTACGTTCGGTACGCTACGTTTATGGTTTTACTCGCAACATCTCACAATCGTGCGCTTTTGTTACCCTGGACTCGAAAAGTGTTGTGGAAATTATGTTAGTTATTATCTATTAATAGGTACTAAAAACTTCACAAATTTTTACCAACATATCAACTCTGAGAGCGTATAGTTACGAGGGAGCAAACTTTGTATACACGTTGCATATGATATACGGGTCACGGGTGGTAGTTGTTTTGATTTAAAATTCGATGAGCAATGCTTTTCGGTATTCCAGTGGATCTTTCAATCGCACTGATCAAGAGCTGGGATCACATTCAATTCAATTTAATTTTAAACTCCTTCGTCGTTATGTCGTTGGGGTCTCCCATCTGCAGCGCCGCCATACGAGTACTAAAGGCAATCGTCCTTGCGAGTATGATAGGTGTCCATAGATGAACACCCGGTGGTCATGAGTGACGCCCCACAATTGGGTACCTTTCGATCCACTGGAATACCGAAAAGCATTGCTCATCGAATTTTAAAACAAAACTACTTCCACCCGTACCATCTGCAACGTGTACAAAGTTTGCTACCTCGTGACTAAACGCTCCCAGAGTCGATATTTGCAGAACAATGTTGGGGAAAATATGGAAGTTTTTAGTTCCTATTACTAGATAATAACTGACACAGTTTTTACAACAATAATCGAGTCCAGGGTATCACAAAAGCGCACGATTGTAAGATGTTGCGAGTAAAACCATAAACGTAGCGTACCGAACGTAGATCGTAGCGTACCATATTACGTAATGTAGATCTGTCTTACTCTTACTTATGGCAAACAGTGTCTGATTCTAGTGCCTCTGTTTATGTTACGTACACCTTGGTAAAATTGATTTTTAAGTACAATAAAGCATTATTCTCGTAAAAGTGATTGAAGTGAACTGAGGTCCTTTTTGCAAATAAAAAATGAAAAATATTTTTTACGAATTAATAAGTAGCGAGTGTTGTACCATTTTGAAATCCTGATGAATCGCGCCAATTTTTTAAAAAACTTGCCAAGGTAGTGTAGTACATTTTTTTTTAATTATGAAGTGTCAAAGTTAGCTTAAAATTTTTTTTTGAAACATGACTCAGTCAAACTTTATTTTTCTTTCGAAACTTACAATATTTATTTTTAAATTTGTGATTGAAATCAATAGCATGGTTATTTAGAATTACGTAAAAAAAATAAACACGTCAAAATTCGGAAATTTGTGACCACAGTACCTAAAAATGTGGTCTAGGGTATCGATTTTCACTATTTTTCTAAATACTGCTATTATTACTTAAGCAAGCGAGATAGATTTTTTTTCTTATTTTTTCCAGAACAGGTACAACCTACCCTATCACCCGTTACCCGCTTGACTTTGAGTTACGGGACACCCTGTATATGTGCGGATCATTTTGACAAAAAAAAATTTAAGTCTGGGAGCTTTCCGTGCATGCACAAATAGGGAGGCTTGTCCGTTCCCATACAATCAAAATAAAAGTGAGTGTGTTTTAAAAGAAATCACAAATTACTTGCAAAATTTCAATCCACAGTTGTTATAGATGTTATTTTGGCATTATTTAAACACGTTTTGTGGTTCAAGTGCAAATGGCAGTACCTACATATTTATTCGTTTGCGTAAGATCAGATTACATTTTTTTGCTCCTGGTATTATGCCTCAGAATTGTGGCCCTGCATCCACTCCCAAAATTTGCTATCTGCTCTTTGAAAAACTCTTGACAGTATCTTTTTGAAAATTCATTCAAGTGAAACCCCAATTTTTTCTCCTGAACAAATTTGATTTTTTTTGCGAAAAAATATATGTACAGTCGACTCTCCCTAAGTCGAATTTTCACGGGATACCAAGATTTGTTCGAGTTAGAGAGAGTTTTGGAAAAATTCGAGTTATAGAGAAAAAAAACATATTTTTATTTTAAAAGGTTTATTTAATTAATAAAGGTTAATATACATATGTATTAAAGCAACCAACAACATAAAGAAAAGGATAATAATCCTTTTTTGTTTTTGCGTTGTAACTTTTTAAAAACTGTATCTTTTTATAGAGGTACCAGGGTTATGAATAGGAAGAAACGCAAAGAGCTGACGATGATGGTTCACGCGATGCTACACATATATACATATGTACCTATTAAGGTTTTGATGGTTCGTAGTTATACTATACCCAAATACGAATTTCGAAGAGGTAATGGTTTTTTATTTTGTTTTGTTCTAAACAAAATTCGACTTAAGGCCCGGTGCGCCTTTGCGTCTTACAGTACTCACAAATAAATTGAGTAGTGCACACACACGTGCGGTGACGCTGCGGGAAAAAAACTCGCAGGTTTCCGCGAGACCGCTGCGTCACCGCAGACGCTTTTGCGTCTTTCAGTACATTGTTTGTTATGGAGCAGTGCACACCTGCGTCATTTTGCCGCAAATTAAATTTGGTAGAAAGATTTCAAAAATGGAAGAATTTGATATCGAATTATTTATAGGTGAAATAAAAAAATGTCCAGAAATATGGAATATTGCTTCGGAGCCATACCATGACTGGCAAAAGAAAAGATATATAAAATACTCCTTTTATTACTTATTTTATTTTAGGGAAATTCATTCACAATATACCTATGTACCTACATACGGTGGAAGTGTTTTTTATTTGTCATGAACAACAAACAACAACAAGAATGCCATTGAAGGTCAACTGAAAGCGTAGGTACTTAAGGGTTGCTTTTGCATTTTTTGTGGTTTCTCTCAATTAAGGAAGGTGACGTGTGACGATAAATGATGTTTGTGTGTTTTTATTTTTGTAATTATTATCTTCAGTTTGATATTTTCTATTTTGCTTTCAGATTTGTAGATCTAAATCCCATTTAGGTAGGCACAGGTACATACCTATCTAAGGTTACCTATTTAAACGTTTCTTTCACGGTTGCTCAAAGGTTTATTAAATGATTGTTAAAATTTTAAGTTTTTAATTATCGTGCATCGTGTTTTATGCTTTCGTTGCATCAGTGATAATTTCGATAATTTGTAAAAAATTCTACTAACTTATTAATTAAACTTACGAGTATTATTAAAATTATAAAAATGGCTATAACAATGTAAAAATAAAAAAAAACTCTGGCGTTGACAGATTTGTTTTACCTAACGATTATCGTCGTGAAATATGGTTACCAAATTCTGGGAAGAGTTTCTCAGAAAAACTTATTTGCGACGAAAAAATTTATATATGTGCGGATCATTTTGACAAAAAAAAATTTAAGTCTGGGAGCTTTCCGTGCATGCACAAATAGGGAGGCTTGTCCGTTCCCATACAATCAAAATAAAAGTGAGTGTGTTTTAAAAGAAATCACAAATTACTTGCAAAATTTCAATCCACAGTTGTTATAGATGTTATTTTGGCATTATTTAAACACGTTTTGTGGTTCAAGTGCAAATGGCAGTACCTACATATTTATTCGTTTGCGTAAGATCAGATTACATTTTTTTGCTCCTGGTATTATGCCTCAGAATTGTGGCCCTGCATCCACTCCCAAAATTTGCTATCTGCTCTTTGAAAAACTCTTGACAGTATCTTTTTGAAAATTCATTCAAGTGAAACCCCAATTTTTTCTCCTGAACAAATTTGATTTTTTTTGCGAAAAAATATATGTACAGTCGACTCTCCCTAAGTCGAATTTTCACGGGATACCAAGATTTGTTCGAGTTAGAGAGAGTTTTGGAAAAATTCGAGTTATAGAGAAAAAAAACATATTTTTATTTTAAAAGGTTTATTTAATTAATAAAGGTTAATATACATATGTATTAAAGCAACCAACAACATAAAGAAAAGGATAATAATCCTTTTTTGTTTTTGCGTTGTAACTTTTTAAAAACTGTATCTTTTTATAGAGGTACCAGGGTTATGAATAGGAAGAAACGCAAAGAGCTGACGATGATGGTTCACGCGATGCTACACATATATACATATGTACCTATTAAGGTTTTGATGGTTCGTAGTTATACTATACCCAAATACGAATTTCGAAGAGGTAATGGTTTTTTATTTTGTTTTGTTCTAAACAAAATTCGACTTAAGGCCCGGTGCGCCTTTGCGTCTTACAGTACTCACAAATAAATTGAGTAGTGCACACACACGTGCGGTGACGCTGCGGGAAAAAAACTCGCAGGTTTCCGCGAGACCGCTGCGTCACCGCAGACGCTTTTGCGTCTTTCAGTACATTGTTTGTTATGGAGCAGTGCACACCTGCGTCATTTTGCCGCAAATTAAATTTGGTAGAAAGATTTCAAAAATGGAAGAATTTGATATCGAATTATTTATAGGTGAAATAAAAAAATGTCCAGAAATATGGAATATTGCTTCGGAGCCATACCATGACTGGCAAAAGAAAAGATATATAAAATACTCCTTTTATTAGCCAATGATAAACAAATGGATGTTTAACATGCGTCATTTTGCCGCAAATTAAATTTGGTAGAAAGATTTCAAAAATGGAAGAATTTGATATCGAATTATTTATAGGTGAAATAAAAAAGTGTCCAGAAATATGGAATATTGCTTCGGAGCCATACCATGACTGGCAAAAGAAAAGATATATAAAATACTCCTTTTATTAGCCAATGATAAACAAATGGATGTTTAACCAAATAACGTCCTTTCTTTTTAAGATCAGAGTTTTTATCCACTAGTTAAGCAAAAATTACTCGTTTCTTTTTATAAACCTCTATTGCTGCAAGCCAACCGCGATTTGCAGATTGAGTCCAGCGAGAAAAACCCGCATGAGTGCACTGAACGATTGCGGCACCGCAGCGGCACCGCTGCGTCACCGCGGCGTCAAAAAAACGCATGTGTGCACCGGGCCTAAGGGGTGAAAAAAGATGCCAATTATCGAGAAAATGTGTTCGAGTTAAAGAGAGTTCGACTTACAGGTAGTTCGACTTAGAGAATGGTTTTTGTATGGAAAATTGAAGGGAATGATAAAATATGGCGAAAAGGTTCGAATTAGAGAGAAATTCGACTTAGAGAGAGTACGACTTAGGGCGAGTCGACTGTATATTTCATAGTTGCCACCCGACTGGAAAGTCAGGGAAAATCAGGGAAAGTCAGGGAACTTGAATTTGGTCAGGGAAAGTCAGGGATAGTCAGGGAATTTCGAAAGTGGTCAGGGAAAATTTGTTGAGCACTGAATTTTTGTTTACAATGAAAAAAATTGAATATTTCGTTGAACTCAGGGACCCTACTCTGTATTTTTTTTCCTAAAGTCAGTTGTATTCGAAAGTGATTTTTCGTCCCACTTTTGAATTGGAACTTTGTAAAACTTTCGAAGGGCAAAAAATAGTATTTAATACTTTATTCATTTATGGATTATTTTTTCAGATTGCGAATTTTTTTGATTAATTAAAAGCTCACCTAGCTCGTATTGAATATTTTTTTTTGTAAATCTTGGAAAATGTTTTTGAAAATGGGGTACTTAGCTCGAGCTAGATGAGCAAAAAGTTAAATTGTTTAAGAATCGAATTTAAGTTATAGTACGAGAGCTAACAACGTCGATAGAAAAAAGCATTTTAACAGTGATGATTTTTTAATATATTGTAACCCTCACTATCTCGAGTGAAATTTAGAAAGTCTGGCTGGTGGGATGCGTTTTTCTGTACGCGTCACTTTTGAAACCTTAAAAAATTGATATTTAAAGTCATTTAACAGTTTTGGCTTCTTTTTCATTCCGTTCTATAAACTATTTGCCGTATGAATTACAGGTCATGTAGGTGTCAGACGTTGCAAAATACGTCTGACAAGCTATTTTTTAATAAAAAAAAAATAGAATATGAAGATTTTAATTCGGAAAAAAAACGGTAACACAATATTACTATAGCTTTTTGAAATCTATTCTTTTATTTCAAATTTAAATTACTATATTTGAATGAATAGTTTTTTAACATTAATTTTCAAACTTGAAATAAAAAAAAAAAAAATGTTACAAGTATCTACTATTTTTTTTTCTTAAAAAAATGTACATATGTTATGAAGTTCCTGTTTTTCTTTTAGTATCTAATACTAGTATCCATTTTTATTTGATAAATGAAAACTATAGCTGGTTAAATGTCTTCTATTTTTTAAGATTTTTTTTTTTAATTTTTGTTCGGGTTCCTAGAGCTTTAAATAGCTCCAAAATACTAGACCAAAACTTTTTTTCCTTACTTTTTAAACTTTTTCCGGTAATTGCTCTGCATTTATTTACAAGAAAAGTACTGGAGCACTAAATTTTGTTGTTGGGTACTTAATTAGCACTTGATAAGCGCATAATGATGACGTCACAAAAATTAAGTTATGTTTCTCAAAGAGTTTTTAATTTTGTTTAAATTTGGTCAGGGAAAACTTTAAAATTGATCAGGGAGAGTCAGGGAAAGTCAGGGAAATTTATTTTGAAAAATAGTGGCAACTATGTATTTATAATTATTTATTAACAAAATAATATTTTTTTCAAAACTTTACGTTATTAAGTAATATTTTTACGTTATTAAGTAATATTTTTACGTTATTAAGTAATATTTTTGTTTGTAATATTCGAATCTCTAATTAATTTCTAGTCAAATACTAAAAACCGGATGCCTAAGGGTCTATACATGATTTGGGTTTTTTGTCTCCAAGTTGTATAATACACTTTATTGGTTTAAATAAAATAATAAACAGTTACACAATTTTTATATAAATATTTATTTATTTTAAGTTTTTATTTTAAAATTTACAACTTTTTTATTTTTTGTGACGACGACGCGTTTCGGAGCTGCTACTCCATCATCAGGTCGAAAAGTATTCGACCTGATGATGGAGTAGCAGCTCCGAAACGCGTCGTCGTCACAAAAAATAAAAAAGTTGTAAATTTTAAAATAAAAACTTAAAATAAATAAATATTTATATAAAAATTGTGTAACTGTTTATTATTTTATTTAAACCTAAGGGTCTGTTTCACAATGTCTGATTAAAGTGCCAATTAAGCTACATGGAACTTATTCGACAGTTAACAACCTCATTTACGTTTCACAATGTCTGAATACGTCTAATTGGCAATTAAAGTTCTAAGTATTTTACTGGCAAGATGGAGTGCCGATTAGAAAATTAAACTAACAATTAAAAATTCAAAATTTTCTTCACTAACACTCACACTTCAATTCAATACACAATTACCTCTTATTATTCACATCTCTTTGAAACAGTCCTCTCGACACTTTTAACATATACAATAAGATGACCCACCATGAAAAACTAACTATTTGATGATTATAAATATTTTTTCTTCAATGTTTGACATGAGTCAAATTCTATTTGTCTGGAAAACTGGAATAACGAACGAATAGCTAATTGATCATTGTGAAACGCAAAGTTTTTTAATGGGAGGATTTTATTTTAGGATCAATTAAATGTCGGATAACTAATTAGAAATTTACTCAGAGATTGTGAAACAGACCCTAAATGTCTTTTAATTTTTAAGAAAATTGAAAATAACGAAATCTACTATACTTCTTAATTAGTAAAAAGTAATAGGATTCTTGAAGCAACAAAATGACGGATGGATGTCGAATTTAAGAAAACTTACTTTTGTTATTTTCAATTTCCTCAAAAACTAGAAAACATTTTGACATATGGTTTTTAATGTTTGCCTAAAAACTGATTGGAGCATTGAATATAAAATACAAAACTACTACTTAATAACATAAAATTTTGAGCAAAATGACATTGAACACAATTTTTTAATTTTTTTTTTCAAAAATTTAAGTTTAAAAATTAATTTTTAAAAAACTGTTCACTCAAACAACTTAATTTAAAAAGAAAATGAAAGAAGAAATCTTTGGCTTTATAAAAGTATATAGCATGGCATTAGGTGTATTTTATTCATTGCTGGATAGCCAGCGCAGCACAATAAAAAGATAACTCTAGGTGTGTTTTATTCATTGCTGCAAAGCCAGCGCAGCACAAGTCTGATAAAAAAGATCAATCACTCTATACGTTCATTTGAATAATTGAAAGCTTTATCGTCAGCACAGCCATCTTCTTTTTTACTGACTTTTTTTTCGCCAGCAATCAGATTGTTTTTGTTTGCCAAGCGAAATTTTGCCGCGCTGGCTATGCAGCAATGAATAAAACACACATACTGTAGTTGTAACCGTTGTTTTTTAATGATTTTGTTCTATTTTAATTTGATTTTTTAGAAAATTGCCCCTCCCACCTAAACGGGGGGTAATAGACCCCCGCCACCCATACGATATTTTTCTTGTCTCAACTCAACCTACACGCTCTTATAGCTTTTTGTCACACCTTAGGTGAATCACCCTATGTTTTGTATACCTACATAAAATCAATGTCAATATAGAAACAAAATTGTAGAAAAAACAATAAAATAAAAAAAGTGTGAGTGCCGGGACTCACGGTTAAGATGTGTAAACGTCAACATTCGTCCGAATGCCTCATAGACCGAGAGCCTACATCAAATTTAGGGTGTGGATGATAGCAAAAATTTACTGGTATTTTTATTTAGATCTTAACTTTTCATAAGCAAATTTGAAAATCAGTAATGATGCATGGAAAATGCGCTTTTTAGTCTACCGACAAAGGCCCCAACCACGCTTATAAAAAGTTAAGATCTATCTAAACATACCAGTGAATTTTTGCGATCACTCACACCACAAACAGCAGTGGGCTCTTAGCCAATCATTAAAATTATATTTAAAAATATTTAACAGTCAATGACCTTATTTCGTCTAATTTGCCAAAAAAGGCAGCCTTCTATGTTAAAACCCTGCAACCCTGATGAAAGCGCAGTCTATGTACTATATGGTCTAAGCAACCAACCATATTTAAACCCAAACTGAACTCGACTTTTTGATTTCATATATAAACACTCAGTGTTTAGTTACTGAGCATCACTGATCTCTATATACACTGGATAGTGTATTCATACAAAATTTTTGAGGCAAAAATATAGTCGTGGCCGGTACCTTCATATAACAGTATAACAGCGGCGCCAGCGGTATGGACGCTACTGGACCTGAATTTTATTTTATTTTTTTTTTAAACTT
Source organism: Epistrophe grossulariae (assembly GCA_929447395.1). Taxonomy (NCBI): domain Eukaryota; kingdom Metazoa; phylum Arthropoda; class Insecta; order Diptera; family Syrphidae; genus Epistrophe; species Epistrophe grossulariae. The sequence continues at coordinate 63,062,042 of OV839567.1, forward strand.
TTACAGCCGCAATGCCTGTCGGCATCAACTGACATCAAATAAATGCTCAATTACGGCAAATATCTTCCATCTCTTTTTTTTCGTTCGTATGGAGCGAGATATGGATCGTGGACTGTTATACACTATCTGCTATTCACTATCCAGTGTATTATAGAGATCAGTGCTGAGCGAACATAGCGTTGAACGCACTCAATTTTCGTGAAGCTCAGAACAGAGATTATGGATAATTCATAAGTCTGCTATTACACGATGAATCTAGTTGCATGCACCTTCTTCGAATTTTTCCTTGTTATTTCGTCCGCTGTTTCAAGCGCTATTACACGTTGAAACCAAAGTCATGAATCTAATTTGACAGTTTTCTTTATTTTTCATTTTCGTGTTGGGCTGTGCTCACGCAATAAAAAAACATTTTCTGTTTTTATTTTTGTTTTCATTATCAGATATATTGAAAAAAGAAAGGTTTGTGTGCCTTTAAATGAATATCAGTCAAGAAAAGCAATAATTTATTTTATTTATGTTATTTTTAAAGATGAATTTCTCATTTCTGGAAAGCCTATAAGGCTATCAATAACAGTGCGTTGCATCGAAATTTACTCTTTGAACAACAAAACCATATGAAGCTGAATAGTAAAAAACGGACAAGAGAAGAGAGAAACGTCAAATAGTTAAATCGAAAATTTTACTCACGCGACACCGTTCACTTTTTTTCCGTCTCATCTTTTCGATTTTTTTTCTCTTTTGCACTTACGTAGTTCAAAAAGTCGCATGCGTCTCGATGCATCGTGTAATAGCAAACTAATCTCTGGCTCAGAATCAAAATCACGACCACGGCTACAAGATAAGAATCACGACTACAAGATACGTAACGTTTTTTTCACCCTACCGCCAGTATAGAAGTTTACACATCAAAAATCTCTGGAACTGAAAGGAAAACAAAATAGAAAAACCGCTCTGGTCTCAAAGCAGTCATGTAATTGAAAAAAAGTACTGCAAAGAATACAAAATACAGATAACTCTAAAGAAGCGTGAAAAAGAGTCTCGTAAAACTTGGCCCACGACTCACAGGGCAACTGGTCTTCCGTCTTATCTTTTTTCTCTTTCGCACTCATTAAGTTCGAATAGAGTCAGACGCAAAGAATCATCGTGTAATAGGGGCTTAATACATCCTCTAAGCAGCCAACCAAATCTCAACCCGAACTGAACTCGACCTATCGATTTCAAATACTCAGCGTTTAGTTACTGAACGTACATATTGTTGAACGCACTCAATTTTCGTGGAGCTCAGAATCACGATCACGATTACAAAGTTACGTCAGTATAGATGTTTACACATCAAAAGTACAGAGACGTCAAAACAAGTCGACAGAAAGAAATTTAATCGATAACCGAAAGCTCTTAAATGGTGGTTTTTATCTAGTGGCAACGTAGTCAACCTATAATGGGATTTGACACTTGCTGGTTGAACAGATAAAGGATGAATTCCAAAATTAAGTTTGAACTGTCAACCAACTTCCAACACAAAAGATCTTCCAAAATATATGGGAGATGAATTCAAAAATGAAGTTCGAACATTTGAAAAGATATCTAGAAAACTATATTTTGACGTACATGTAAAATTTATCTAGTCCCAAACTGACAGCGGAATCCTCTAAAATGACAGTTTTTATATTGGACTATCCTCCGCTGACATATTTTAACTTTTTCGTGCTGAGAAATACTTGGCCAAGAAAGGCATCTCTTTTTCGCTTTGAATTGGGAGATGCCGTTCTTGGTCACCTCTTTCTCGCCATGAATTTCACTGACGGTGTTCACATTGGACTACTTCCGGCAACTTGTTTTGACGTCTTCTGTAGAGAGATGGCAAAGAAAGACATCTTCCACTTCATGGTGGGAAAGAGATGCCTTTCTTGGCAAAGTCATTAATCTAATTTGACAGTTCTCTTTATTTTTCATTTTCGTGTTGGGCTGTGCTCAAGCAATAAAAAAACTTTTTCTGTTTTTATTTTTGTTTTCATTATTAGATATATTGAAGAAAGAAAGGTTTGTGTGCCTTTAAATGAATATCAGTCAAGAAAAGCAATAATTTATTTTATTTATGTTGTTTTTTAAAGATGAATTTCTCATTTCTGGAAAGCCTATAAGGCCATCAATAACAGTGCGTTGCATCGAAATTTACTCTTTGAACAACAAAACCATATGAAGCAGAATAGTAAAAAACGGACAAGAGAAAAGAGAAACGTCAAATAGTTGCATCGAAAGTTTTACTCACGCGACACCGGTCACTTTTTTTCCGTCTCATCTTTTCGATTTTTTTTCTCTTTTGCACTTACGTAGTTCGAAAAGTCGCATGCGTCTAGATGCATCGTGTAATAGCAGACTAATCTCTGGCTCAGAATCAAAATCACGACCACGGCTACAAGATAAGAATCACGACTACGAGATGAGTGGGCGTTAATTTTAATTTTTTTTTTAAATTATGCGTTTTCGAAGTTGACGTAAAGTTTTTCAAAAAATTCAAAATTTACACTGAGCCATCTTTGGCGTCTATTTTAAGGTACATACATTCGTTCAATGAATTTTTGAATTTTTAGAAAAACTATGCGTCAACTTAGAAAACGCATAATTTAAAAAAAAATTTAAATTTACGCCCATTCATATGGTTCCTATTTTACGTCACATACATTTCTGTAATGTATGTGATGGATGTTCTGTGAAATAGGCCCCTGGTCTCAAAGCAGTCATGTAATTGAAAAAAAGTAATGCAAAGAATACAAAATAAAATTGTGGATGCCATACACATAAATCAAAGGAAAGGTACACATCTACACGATTGAAGTGTGCTTTGATTTTTATATGAGGCATCCACATTTTGATCGTGATCGCCACCGCCATCGCGGTGGTTTGCGCGTAGCCTGATGCTAAAGAAGCGTTAAAAAGAGTCTCGTAAAACTTGGCCCACGACTCACAGGACAACTGGTCTTACATCTTATCTTTTTTCTCTTTCGCACTCATTATGTTCGAATAGAGTTAGACGCAAAGAATCATCGTGTAATAAGGGCATAATATATCCTCTAAGCAGCCAACCTAATTTCAACCCGAACTGAACTCGATCATTCGATTTCGTATATAAATACTCCACGTTTAGTTACTGAACGTACATATTGTTGAACGCACTCAATTTTCGTAAAGCTCAGAATCACGATCACGATTACAACGTTACGTTACGTTTTCTTTTCACCCTACCGCCAGTATAGATGTTTACACATCAAAAATATAGGGAGGTATCTACCTATCGGTTTTTGAAAACTAAATTGTGTTTCCTTAGAAAAAAATTAGGTATAAAAGTTTCTCTTCTTTGATCTTCCAAAAATGATGAGCTTACTAAAAATATTTATTAAACTTATTTTTCAATGGGTAAGGTACCTATACCAACCAACATATGTATACCTATCTACATATAGGTACCTACCTATCTACACAATTAGAATTACACGTTTGAATCTTTAAAATCTCATAGATAGGAAGGTAGGTACAAAACTTTAAAATTAGGATTAAGAAAAGTTCATACCAAACTCATAAAGACCAAAAAACGCAACAAATTAAAACATAATCGTCATCACCCCAAATTGCATGAAAGCAACAACAACATCTTTGAATGAACGCAAAGTGAAAAAAAAAACAACCCTTGAAATTACATTTCGTTCAACAAACGTAGTTTGACCTTGTCTGGAATGGCAGACAACAATTCAACTGCAAAACCAAAGTGGTTGTTTTTGTTGTTGCCTCCCTTTCATTCGAACGAAAACTTCCCTCATAATTTCCTCAAGCATATTCAATGGTTGTGGTTTTCACTATTCAGTTTTTAAAAGCGACAACGTTGACTTTGATTTCCGGACATCTAGCGGCGATCTAATCCGGTGTCCCTTCTATTTGTAATTATTCAATGATGGCACCCACACCAGCAGTTACTCGTTCATCTACATCAGACCAATGAATCACTTACGATTGAATTATTTAAGGTTTGTTGGGAGCAGAGATTCGCTTCAATTGAAGGTTTAATTACCTAAACTCCTCGCGCCTCTTCTTCATCCATGCTACAAGACTTTGGAACTCACTTCCCCCCACGATAAAACAAATAATAAGCGGTTACAAATTCAAAAACTTACTATTACAGTATTTATAATTTTGTATTCAACAACAACTATTTTTCTCAATATTTTCTTCTTCTATCTATTTTTCTTTTTTTTTTACATATTTATTATATAATTTTGTTTATCTTTTTGATTTGTATAATTTTTTTTACCATTATTGTCTTGTATAATCTTCCAAAAACATGTACTATAAAAGGTTACGTCTTATTTGTACTTTCCATTGTTAAATAAATTGAATTGAATTGAAGGTACTATCTCTACATTAAGCACTCGAGTCAATGTAATGGAGACCCAGGCGTGTTCTAAGTCTAGTGAGCAAAATGAACACTTAATAGCTCTTCAGAAAAAATTAGCTGTCATGGAAAAGAAAGATATCGCGGCTGATATGGTGCTTGTTGGCATTCCAAAAAAGCCTCAAGAGAACTTAAAATCAATATTTGACAAATTTTGTCTCCATAAACTGCAAGCCACCTCTCTTGAGCAAAATGTTCCGTGCCAATAAACCCAAAAACAAAAATTCCAGTATCAACAATACACAACACGAGTTCAGCAACGATTCATCTTCGCCGAACATTATTAAATTGGCGAGCTGTATGGAAAGAGATAATCTTATGAAATCATCATCTGAATACCGCAAGCTTAAAAAAAGAGAACTTCGCTTGAGTGATTTTGGCATACCATAGGCCCACCGGGACACTAGCTGCTACAGCTGCTACTTAAACGAAAGTCTGACAAAACAATCCCGTCTTCTCCTCCAAAGTGCACTCAAACTGAAGCAAAAGAAACAACTATTTGCTGCATACACTAATCGTGGAAATGTGTATATCAAGAAGTCCCCCGATGGAATTAGCTCACTAATAAAATAATCCGACGATCTACTTGCTGCTGCTGCTGCTGCGACAACATAATATAGTACAGTCACTCAATTAATTAATGATAGATAATTTTTTAATTTTAATGTTTATTTATTTGCAAATGATTAATTTTCTTTTTCTTTTTAAATTTATTTGGTTTTCGTTATATAATTCTAAATTTTTACTTTATTCTTAATTAAATTAATTTCTCTACTTCTTTTCTTATAATATATTTCACTTTATTGTTCTTTATTTCTTACTTTCTTCTTCTCTCTCTCAATTGCTTGCTGATTTGATATTTAATTGTGTATTTATTGTTGGTCATTGGAATGAATGAAAATCATAGTATGAATAAAAATATAACTCGAACAATGTTGAACGTTCTATCGAAGAATCAAAACGGGTTAAAGGTATGTCACATCAATCGCAGTTTGAATCAACCTAAACTGGATTACTTAAATTATTTATTTTTTAATTTATGTATTGATGTTATTTGTATTGATGAGACAAGGTTTAGACCGAATATCCCAGATAGTTTGTACAAAATTATATAGGAATGAAACATTCAAGTTAAGAGACGTGTTGGTGTCTAGCAAAATTAAATAAAGTTTGTTGTCTAATTTAAAGTTCCACAATTTGCTTTAATTAATCGAGTGCATGTCACTAATCCCAAAATTAACTAATTTAAAAAAATAACACATCTCGGCTATAATTAAGTAAAAATCAGTCAGTAAAATAAGTATAATTTCGCAAGTTTTTATATATATAATTTGGAAATGTCATCTGAGCGAAAGCGAAACACCTCGGAATCTGAACAAGTTTCTGTGGCCACACATAAAATCACCAACGTGCATCGTAACACCATGAATTCACCCAAGCTTACACCTCCACCGCCAACCGTACCAAAGTCACAACAAAGTTCCCGTGACACCACTAGCCGTATCCTGGTTGAAATGCAAAAACAATTCAAGGAGCAAAGTGAGTCCATAAAAAACATTTCAATTAAGTTAGATGACATGGAAACAAAACTAGGAAATAAAATAGATGAACAAATCAAACAAATTAAGTCTGAAATCCTATATGTCACTTCGCGTATTGTTGCTATTGAAGCCACTAACACCAGGTTAGCCGAAGAAAACAAAACACTTTACACTGAACTACAAAACGTCAAATGCTCAGTAAATGACATAACCTCAGATATCTCATTATTAAAAGCAAAGTCACCTTCTCATTCCTCCGCCTCCGATGATCTTCATTCGGAAATGTTAAAAATAAAAACGGCACTTCAAGGTTACGAATACAATAATATAGCATCCGACGCGGTGCTTTACAACATTCCCGTCCAAGAAGGTGAAAACCTTACACACGCCTTTAACAACCTATGCCTAACTTTAAACTTAAAGCCACCGACACTGAAGAATATTTTCCGGACCCGCTCTAAAAACAACAACTCTACCTCACCGGCGATCATCATTAAATTTCATTCGGCTCATGATAGAAATGCTACACTTAAATCAATATCACTATTTCGTAAAGCTTAAAAGTAAAAACCGACAACTTTGCTTAAGAGACGCAGGAATTCAATCTGATGTCACAATTTATGTTCGCGAATGTTTGACTGAAACTAATCAAAAAATTTTGCTGCTCTCAATATGAAAAAGCTACAACAAATCTCAGTTGTGTTTACTATGCGTGGACGAGTTTATGTAAAAAAAGAATAATAATGCCGTTGCAGTGGATACCATCGAGAGATTGACAGAGTTACCATCAGACGAAACCAAGAAGAAGAAACTTTAATTAATTTGCTAGAACGATATATTATATATATTTTTTTTCTTTCTTACTCGTTATATTAATTATATTTTGGATTTAGGTACTTACTAAGTTATTATATTTACATATATTTATTTCATATATTAATTCTATCAAGCTATATCATTAATTTCTTATTTATTAAATTTTATTACTTTCATTTTTTCTCTTTCTTATGACTCGTGTATTATATATTTATGTTCAACAGTATGCAGCTACCTTAACAGCAAACAAAACGACCATTCCGCTTTTTCTTATTTTATCTGCTTTTCAGAACATGCGTGTGCTAAGCAGAAAATCTGTTTTCTCTTTCAATGCTGGTTAGCCACAGTTCTAATAATCTGAATTCCATAAACGAAACAAGCGTAAACACAACTCGAACTCTGACAAATATATTAAACGAAACGATGGATTTCAAATTTGCCACAAACGCTCAGAGTTTATATAGGAAAATAGAAGAGTTCAGGGATATATTTGAAGGTTCAAGGTATGACGCTATATCATATATGTGTAAGTGAGACGTGGTTTCACAGTAACATCACTGATAGGTTGATTTATCTAAAGGGTTTTAAAGTACTCAGGATTGATAGAATAGGTCGGTTGAGTGGTGGAGTAGCAATTTACATAAGGGATTCTATTAAATATAAAATTAAATTTGTGTCTCCTCCTGAAAGCCCTATAGAATATCTTTTTGTTGAAATTTCTGGCGCAAGTGAGCATTTGTTACTTGGGGTAGTTTATAGGCCCAACCGCTTCATAGATTGGTCACCACTTAAAACTGTGCTTGAAGATAACGCGTTTTGCTTCACAAGTTTAATTCTTTGTGGAGACTTTAATAGCGATATTCTTCCCGACCAGAGTCTTATAATCAACATGAATACTTTCAATTTGCAACCAGTAAACACAACTAGTCCCACACACTTTTCTCAAAATTCCAGCACACTTCTTGATATATTTTTTGTTAGTGATTCCAGTAAAGTGATCCTTTTCAACCAAATTTATGCTCCAGGTTTTTCCAAACATGACCTTATTCATCTTTCCTTCAACTTCTGCCTCAGAAGACCTCTTAGAACGTTCCAGTTTCGAGATTTCAAGTATATAGACTCAAATACTCTTGAACTTGATATACGAAGTATTAATTGGGATAGTTTGTATTGTCAACAATTACCGGATGATCAAGTTGAGTTCCTTCAAAGAAATTTGTATTGTTTGTTTGACTTTCACGTTCCTTTAAGAACTTTATCTGTAAAATACGGTGACAGGGGCCCAACTATGTAACTCGATTCTACAATAAAAATGTTCGAATTCGCAAAATCTCAGCTCGCTAATTCTTTGGCAAACGCATATAAATGGAAATAGAACAGCGCTAGTTGAAGATTCTGTGGCAATAAGTCGAAAACACCAAAATTTGATCCCACTTTCATAAATAGTACCACTTAAAATAAGCATTGAAAACAACTTTCGAATGGATTCGAAAGTAGAAGCAAGTTACATAGTAGGGCCCCTGTCCTTGGTTTAGTCACGAAATACGCAATGTACTCAACCTACGTAACTCGTCTTTCAAAAAATGGAAGCGTTATAAGATACCAGATGACTTTCAAGAATATCGTCGTTTGCGCAATACGACTGTTCGACTTATTCGTGCTGCAAAAGTTGGTACAAGAGTCGGTTAAATCTCCTTGAACGGACGCAAATTGTGGAAGAATTTAAAGGAAATCGTCAACAAACCAATTAATTTTGATCCAAAGAATATTGATTGTAATGAGATCAACAATAACTTTATCTCTTCTATTCCCCAACCCACTACTGCGTCACAAAATATTTCTGGTGATGAGTTTCCGGCAATGTACTCTGGACCTGAGTTTGGTTTTTCTTGTGTAACTCCTGAGGATGTAGTTGAAAGTTTCCTTTGCTTGAAATCAAATGTCGTAGGTTTTGATAACTTACATCCAACTTTCTTCTAAGCGATCCTACCACTTATTTTGCCACACATTACGTATATTTATAATAGCATTCTAACAAAAGGTATTTTTCCGTCACAATGGAAAGACTCAAAGATTATTCCGATTCCTAAAAACAGTTCGAATACTGAATTCCGTCCCGTCTCTATCCTTCCTTTTCTGTCCAAAGTCTTGGAAAAATTAATGCAAAAACAGCTCAAGGCCTTTCTTTTTCAGAATTGTCTTTTGGCTCCAAAACAGTCAGGTTTCAGGTCAGGTCACAGCAGTACAACGGCACTACTTGATGTCATCGAACAAGCAAGAAAAGCTTTAGACGATAATAGAGTGACATTTCTGGTTCTTTTAGATTATTCTAAGGCATTCGACACTATCGATCACAAAATAATGTGTCTAAAGTTACAAAAAATTTATAAATTTTCACCAGAAGCTGTAAAGCTTATTCTTTCGTATCTATCTGGCAGACGGCAAGCGGTTTCAATTGGTAGTCAGGTATCTGATTTCTTACCAATTTCTTGTGGAGTTCCCCAAGGATCGATACTTGGTCCTTCCTTTTTCTCATTATACGTTAATGAGGTTCCGAAAATAGTTAATAAACCACGAACACCTCTTTGCCGATGATCTGCAGTTACTGAAAAGATGTTCAGTTGGATTGATTGAGGATTGTGTTCAAAAGATCAATGAAGACCTCTCAGCTATTACATTATGGTCGGTCAAATGTGGTCTTACTCTAAATCCTCTAAAAACGAAATGTCTCGTCATAGCTAAAAGATATATGGACTTGAGTTGCTTTCCTGTTATCGAGCTAAGTGGATCACGAATTGATTATGTAAAAACAGTCAAAGACTTGGGAATTTGCTTTAATAGGACCTTGAGCTGGAACAACGACGTTAATCAAGCTGTTGGCAAAGCTTATGGGGCTCTTCGATTGCTGTGACCAACTAGAAATTTCACCCCATTGGAAACTAGGAAAATGCTTGCGAAAACCCTTGTGGTACCAATCTTAAACTATGGTTGTGAAATCTTCTGCAAGCTTGACAGCGTAAGCCAAAGAAAGCATAATGTGGTTTTTAACAACATAGCGCGTTACATTTTTGGTTTTAGCCGTTATGATCACATTTCATCATTCTCCAAAAGTATTTATGGTAGTTCGTTTGATAACATTCTGAGACTTCTTACCCTTATTTTGTTTTTTAATATTTTGCATACGCGACAACCTTCATACCTTTATAATATAATCCAGTTCTCTTTATCTAGACGTTTGAACCAAATAATAATTCCCCGCTTCTCAAGCCTTAATTCAGAGCGGCAGTTCTTTGTAAACGCAGCTCGTTTATGGAATTCACTGCCACGCAATGTGCGAAATACAGATGATTCAAAACAATTTAAGAAAAATGTCTTTGAACATTATGCCATGTCCTAATTGGATTTTGGTCTAGACTCCTTTGGCTGCTGTTGGTCTCGCTGCTTCTCTGTTTCTTACCTTCTAAACATTTTCTCTTCTTTTTTATCATTATATTTTTACTATTAAACTTAAATTTTCTTTAATATTCTTTTTTTTTCTCATTCCATTATGTACCTACTTTAAAAAATTTAAAAATCATTTTTTTTTCTTTTTTGTTAACCTTTTAACTATGTCCTAAGTTAAGCTTTCTTACCAAAAGATGTAAATATTAAAATTAAGCTCTTAATTAATAAATAAACTAAACTAAAAAAAAACTAAAAAATTGATGGATATAATTTGTTTCGCAATGATAGAGTTACAATTACCACTGGTGGTGGAGTTGCGATTTATTGTAAATCGTCCCTTAACGTTAAAATGGTTGGTAAGTCATTTAATACAGAAGTTGAATATCTGAATACGAAGTGCCTAATTGCGTGTGGGTACAACCCACATCGAAGTTGTTCACCTGAGCCATTTTTTTCATACCTATCAGAAATTTCTCCTTTTTATAACAATATTGTTGTTTGTGGAGACTTAATCGTAACTTACTTATAAATGATTCATATTCTTGACAAATCAGTGATTTAATATGGTCAAGTGGATTATCAATAGTTAATTCATCTATCCCTACATGCTTCAGGCCAAATGCAACGCCAAGCCTCCTTGATCTCTTAGTTGTCTCCGACCCACAGTCTATATTGCTGTACGATCAGATTTCTTTTGACGTTGTAAGTGAACATGATCTTCTCTTTTGTACGTTAAATATTGCCTTCTCCCGTATAGTTTCGCCAGCTACTTTTGAATATAAAGATTTAACCTCTGTTAATATTGATGGCCTCCAAGCTGCGTCGTCTTCAGCTCCCTGGAAGCTCTGTAGATTGAATGCTGATCCTAATGAAACGCTTAATTGCTTACAGATGCTTATTGAGGATTTGTTTAACGAATTTGTGCCCACCAAAACTGTTTTAATACGCAACAAGGCCTGTCCGTGGTACACTGTTGAAGTATTAATGCTATCAAAACAAGAAACAGACTCTATGCCAAATGGAAGCGTAATTCTAATCATGTCAATTGGAGCAGATATAAAGTAGCACGGAATATCGCAACACTTGCTGTTCGTCTTTTTAAGCGAAACTTTTACTCCTCAAAGCTTAATACTTCCCTGCCTTCCAAAATATTATGGAGAAATCTACGGGAAATTGGTATGATTGACAAAACTAGTGTTGGTTGTGCGCTCGATTTAAATGAACTCAATCGATCATTTCTGTCTAGTCAAGCTACACCAAATAGATTTGAGTATGAAGCGGTTCCGTCAGCCTCCTCTGAACTCCAGGCCGAATTTGAAACCGTAACAGAGTCTGGGGCCCAACTATGTAACTCGATTTTACAATAAATATGTTCGAATTCGCAAAATCTCAGCTCGCTAATTCTTTAGCATACGCATATAAACGGAAATAGAACAGCGCTAGTTGAAGATTATGTGGCAAAAAGTCGAAAGCACCAAAATTTGATCCCACTTTCATACATATTACCACTTAAAATAAACATTGAAAACAACTTTCCAATGGAAGCAAGTTACGTATTAGGGCCCCTGAAATCATCGACATCGTCTTGTCACTGAAATCAAATGCTGTCGGAGAAGATTGAGTGTCTCTTCAATTCATTAAAATGTTATTGCCACATATAACTAAACTAGTCATGTCACACACGTCATAAATTCTTGTATAATATCTTCAACTTTTCCCTTATCCTGTGATACCCGTCGCCAAGAAAGCTAATCCAAATTAAGCGAATGATTATCGGCCCATAAGCATTCTCCCATGCCTATCAAAGGTATTTGAAAGAGTCTTGGCGAAGCAAATACAGATTCATCTCTGTGCGAATTCCCTGCTCAGTCCACTTCAGTCGGGCTTTAGAGCTGGCCACAGCTGTTCCTCCGCTATGATGCACGTATTGGATGAAATTTTTTTTTGTATCCATAATAACTCCTAGATACTTTATTTCATCAACTTTTTGAATTATTTCATCATTAATTACAATATTTTCAATAGAGTCTCCATTAATTACAATGGCCTTTGTTTTAGCTGTATTAAGCTTAAGTTTATTCATTTTAAAATAGATTTCAATATTCTTTAAGTCAGCATTAAGTTGATCTATACACTCTTCTGCCGAACTCCCAGATACATAAAGTAAAGTATCATCCGCAATTAGTCGAGCCTTTGCATATCTCAAAACCTTCTCCACATCATTGATGTAAATTATGAAAAATAGTGTCCCCAATACCGCTCCTTGTGGTACACCCAGAGTTACTTCTAGTACTTCAAAAAATTCGTTCGCTACTTTGGTTCGCTGTGGTCTGTTTGTTAGGTAACTTTTGAACCATTCAAGTTCAACTAACTGAATACCGTATCTGTTCAGTTTCTGCACCAGTATATCTCTATCAATTGTCTCGAATGCCCTTTGGAAGTCCAAGAAAACTGCAACAATAACTTTCTTTTCGTGAACTTCCGTCTTCCAGTGCGTAACTACTAGGTTCAGTAATGCTTCACAGCTGTGATGTTGTCTAAACCCCGACTGGTAGTCTGTCAAATGGTTATTCTCTTCCCTATATGTTTGCAGCTGCTTATGAACAATCTTTTCGACAATCTTACTTTCTGTCATCAGCATATTGACCGGGCGCAATTCAGCTGGATTTTTCGTTTTATTAACCTTTGCGATTGGCACTACTATTGACTCTTTCCACTACCAAAAGATTCATTTATAATGCTCAACAAACAAGGTCCGATAATATCTAGAACGCACAACATCATTTTAATTGACAAACCGTTAAAATCCCTTTTATTGTTCATGTTTTTCATGACGATTTTTAGTTCCGTCATACTAATTTGACTAAATTTAAAAGTTCTTTCACTGTCTGTGCTTATAGAGTTCGAATACTGTTCAAATGGTATTCTTTCATTTATCTCCTCAACACTTCTTATAAAGAACATATTCATATTATTCGCTATATCAGTCTTATTTTTTATCACTTCTCCACCCCAATCTATTTCATTAATTTCACTTTTATCTTCATTTAGTACTAGAGTTTTTATTGTTCTCCACATTGTTTTTTGATCCGTTGATTGGTCAATCTTTTTAGCTATATAGTTATTTTTTGCTATCTGAAGTTGAAGAGTACGACAGCAGCTATCAATGTCATAACAATCACGGTTAATATCAATGTCAGTTATATTAAGTCTTTCTTTGGCCTTTTTGCAATTAACACATTTTGTATACTCATTTGGACAATCCTTGAAAGAATGCCCTTCCTCTCCGCATTTTGCACATACCTGACAGCTCTCTTTACAATGAATAGATGTATGGTTGAAACCCCAGCATTTAAAACATCTAAGTACGGACAAACTTTCATAGACCGAGCATCTATCCCACTCAATATTTACTTTTTTTTAACTTCATAACACTTTCAAAGCATTTACTGTCGATTTCTATTAATGTTTTGCTTTTTTATTGCTTCTGTGATTTTATCTCCTTCCATAATTTCACTCAATCCCGTAATTAAAATTTTAGGAAAACGAATCTTAGGCAAATGCACATCATATTTCTCACTCATTTTTTCTTTCATTTCTTTAGCCAATTTCGATCTCGCCTCATTGTTTTCACACCGAATGGCAACCGCGCCGTCCTGCCTGTTCAAAATTGCACTCACTCCCACATTTATTTCCGATGGCTTTATCTTCTCTTTAATTTCACTTTGTTTGTTCACTTTCCTGCTTAGCTTTCGGTTTTAATATAAGTGGTGCACTCACTACCACAGGCTTTTTTAATAGATCAGCATATGAGACTTTTGCCTTATCACTACCTTTTATTTCCTTCACTATATCTTTTCTCATCTCTTTTACACTTTCCATTACTATATTATTATTATTTGCCATTTTAATCACATCACTGCATATTTTCTCGCTCTGATCTTTAAGGGAGGTTTGCTGATACTTCACATAATGATTTAAGTTGAACTTAATTTCTTAAGTATCACTTTATGACATGGAAAAAGTACCCCTTAAGAATTTAAGTTCTACTTAAATCGTTATGTGTAGTATCAGCAAACGGGCCTAAAAGCTTTACTGTAGTCATTTACTTTTTGTAATTCTTCTACCCTCTTTTCACACATTGTTTGAGTATACTTCATTTCACTAATTCTCTTAGTATAACCTTCTTCAATCGCTTGCAGTAAATTCATAATCTCCCGTTTGTTATTATCCAACGCACTTTCAAATTCATTTTTATATTCTTTTAAATAATCACTGTTTTTTTGCAACGCGGCTGACATATCTTTTAAGGCAAAATCCACGTTATGTATATACAGAATACAATCTCCGCACACGAATCTAATGTTTTTCTAAGTTTCTAAAGCGTTCGCAGTATACGAGTCGAAACCACAACAACTGGCCACGACATGGAATATCTTGTTACAAAATCCCGCGCATCTTATACCGGTCTCACCGCGAATGGCTTTTTTGCTTTTTCTGCAATTATTTTCCATTTTAAAAAGGAAATAACATCCACAGCTAATTAAAAAAACCTTAAATTTTTGCCAAAATAAATTTATCACAAAGTAACAAATTAATTTGTTTTTTTCTTTTTAATCACTCGGAACTTTCTAAACACGTCTATCTGGAATCTCTCTCTCTATTGAGAGAGACAGGAATTTGACAGGGGATGTGTTACTTTGCTTTGCCTTCTAGACTTTTCAAAGGCCTTTGATAAAGTCAACCATACCATACTTTGTTGGAAACTATGTAATTTTTTTTGGTTTTGGAGACAGGGCCTTACAACTCATTGGTAGTTTTTTGAGTGACAGATTTCAAAGAGTGGTGGTTGGTAATAGTTGCTCTGAGTTTATGTCTCTTGTACAAGGTGTACCCCAAAGGTCAATCTTGGGTCCCATTCTTTTTTGTTTGTATATAAACGATGTACCATCAATCTGCAAACATTCATCAATTCACCTCTACGTTGATGATGTTCAACTTTTTCATTCAAAACCATTGAATAACTTGGATGAGCTTGTCTCAAACTTAAATGAAGATTTATCGTCAATTTCGCATTGGGCTGTACTCAATGGCTTAGTACTTAATCCAACAAAATGTCAAGTAATCCCTATTTCAAACAGGTTCTTTGAACTTTTTACTTTGCCTGATATATTGCTTTTGGGCACGAAGATGAAGCCAGTGGAAACCGTAACAAGTATTGGTTTTGTCATTAATCGGAACCTATCGTGTTATAACCACATCAATGTAGTTGTCGGAAGAATATAATATGGTTGTCTACGTAAATTATGGAATTCAGCCAGTTTTACCCCGCTTAAAACAAGGCAAAGATTAGTTCTTACTCTCATAATGCCTATAATAAACTATGCTGAGGTTGTTTATAGTAACATTGATTCACTCTCGTATCACAAATTACAAGTGGCTTTCAATGATTCTGTTAGGTACATTAATCAGATACGTAGACACGAGAGAATCTCTATGTACGCGAAGAATGTCTAAGGTTGTAGTTTACAACAACATAGAAGTATAAGAAACTGTATATTTCTCTACAAAATCTACAAAGTCACTATCCTACCTCTATTTCAAGTTACAATTCACCCGCTCCCTTAGAACTTTCAACATTGTTACCCATAGATTCAACTATTTAAACTCATCGCGTCTCTTTCATCCATGCAATTCAATTATGGAATTCCTTACCTGTAAACATTAAGCAATTATCCAACATCAACAACTTTAAAACTGCACTTTTTGAATTTTTCTCATCGCAACAATAAGTTTTTCTTTTCCTTCATTTCATATTTATTTCTCTTTCTTCTTGATCTATTCTGCGTAACTCTTTAATTACATATACTTTCTTTTTTCTGTATTCATTTTATTTTTGTTTTCTTATTAATATTTATTTATTTTTTCCAATAATTATTATTTTCAATCATTATTTAATTTATTAATTTAATTACCTACTTGTATTCATTTTTAAACATAATTCTTTGTAATAATTGCTGTAATATTAAAGATCAAGTCTTAATGTATACCTTATAAAATCAATAAACTAAACTAAACTAAAAAAAATATGTGGGAATTGTATTGGTTGTCATTCCCTCAGAACGTCATGGCAAATAATGTCATATTGAACTGCATTTTTAAATATGTTACAAAAAAAAAAAAATATTTTTAAAAACATTATTATGTTCATTTCAGGATATATTATTATTCTTTGATTAAAAAACTGTTGACGAAAATAAAAAAATATAACTCAAAATATAAATCAATTTCCCAAGGAAAAGCATAAAATAATAAAAAAAAAGCTTAAAAATAAAAGTAACTGCCCATTTCTATTGGCTTTGTAAAAAAGTTCATTTGACCCACTGATCTTTATATACACAGGATAGTGTATTCATACAAAATTTTTTAGGCAAAAATATAGTCGTGGCCGGTACCCTCATATAACAGTATAACAGCGGCGCCAGCGGAATGGACGCTACTGGACCTGCATTTTCTTATATTTTTTTTCAATATTTACAGCCGCAATGCTTGTTGACATCAACTGATATCAAATAAATGCAAAATTTCGGCAAATATCTTCAATCTCTTTCTTCGTTTGTATAGAGTAAGATATGAGGTCGTGGCCGGTACCCTTTAACTTGCCTTTAAACTTGCCTCACAAAAACTGTTATACACTATAGGCTATTCACTATCCAGTGTATTATAGAGATCAGTGATTTGACCTCGTTGCCTTTAATACTATAAAAGTTTTATCAGGTAGTTTATTTATACCACTTTGTAAATTTCAGGTGCGTATCGGAATCCCGGTTTTTAAAGTCCCGTTTTTCGAAAATCCCGAAAAAAAGTTTTAAAATCCCGTCTACTAAAATACCGTTTTTTTTAAATCCCGTCTTCTAAAATCCCGCTTATTCATAATCCCAATGTATTAAAATCCCGCTTTTTATAATCCCGCCAACCCCGTTTTTCGCAATTTATTTGTGTATTAACCCAAAAATTATAACATGTATGTTAATTTCGAAAAATAAAAATTACTTGAATAAAAGAAAATATTATGTGCAGGTGTTATTGATTTTTACTGTTCACATTTGTTTTTGCTCACAAAATCAAAATTATATACATATATTTACTCATTGAAAAAATCGTCACTGGAACTAACTCCCAAATGAACTAACTCCCAATGTACTAACTCCCACTAAAATTGGGAATTGGTTCATTATGAATTCTTTCTCATTATTTTGGGACTAACTCCCAACATAAAATTAACTAAGTCACAAAGTCCAAATGAAGGGTTATGTCCCACTAAATAAAAACTACCAAATGATAAGCACCTACCCCAAATCCTATAGTGTGCCCAATCAGGGGGGTTGCATTACATTGGTTTTACATACCTCACTTTTTATTAAAATCGTTGCGACTTATTTCATAGTGAACTAAGTTCCAAATGAACTAACTTCCAATCAAGACAATAAAACCATACCAAGCGTATTTCACATCGCTTGATAGAAACCCAATTAAATATTAAATGCCCTCTAAGCATATTTCGTTGATCATAATTTATGTGAATCAATATATTTAACTAATGTAAACAAAGATCATTCAATGAAGTAACATAATATCTAGATATAAAAGTAATGTAAACAAAGAACGACAAAGTATCTCCTACAGAAAATTCAAACATAAATATAAAACTAAAAATGTAAACAAAGATCGTCAACGATCAAAAACAATAAAATCGAATCATCATTAAAAATGATGATAAGGCATGTACCAATATACATACTTAGTCCATAAGAAGAATTAGGAATACCAATGTACTGCATAGCCCATATAAGAAGGGTTTTCCTGGCAGCCGAAGTTCAGTTCCATCTCGACACTCATACTTATAGCTGAAGATTTCCCCCCACCAGTGGTAAGGGATCCGATGCTCAGTTTAATAAATAAAGAAATTGTTTAAGTTTAAAACGTGAGTTTTATTTTAAATCTTTTCTAAAAAGTGATCCCGGAGGATCAAATATAAAATTGGCGCAGTCGGTAGGATCTCACTAAGAAATTAAACGAAAATTAATGAATAGATGAGATTCAGTGATCGGACCGAAAAAAATGAAATTAATTTTTTAACCGGTAGAATTTTGGTGCGGATTAAAGTACAACGAACATTATCTAAAACATTATTCAACGATCGAAATTAAATTGTGTTTTGTGAAAATTAATAGCACTGAAGTGTTTTAGTGGACAAAACAATTTCGTTCTTTTGCTGAAGTAGAAGAAGAAAAATTTAATATAAAATTTTGTATCATAAAAACACTGAAGTGGTTTTTCGGGTATAAAATGTTTGTATACTTAAGTGTTCATAAAAATTTTTTAATACACGCATTCTCGTAGAGAGATAAGTAAAAAGCAATAGTAAAGTGTCTACGAAAAAGACAAAGTGTTTATGTAAAAGACAAAGATAAAGATCAAGAAGAAAAAGTTAATTAAATCAAAGTGATATATATATATATATACATACAGTGTCGAGCAAAATAATATCAGTGAATTTGACATAAATAAAGTGGACAGTTAAAAGATGTAAAGATACTTAAATACAAAAACAAAAATGGCAGCACCAGACCAGAATGTACCGCTGTTACGATTGGAAAAACTTCCGACATTCTCAGGTCGTCCAGATGAAAACGTCATTTCATTTATTGATTACATAGACTATGTGTTTGCCTATGTGAATGTAGACAATCAACCGATTGCAACTCTAATAATTAGAAATAAAATACAAGGAGCAGCGATCAACACATTACGCAGAATTTTAATGCCAACTTGGCCAACTATAAAAGAGGCATTAATCCAGGACTTTGGAGTTCGTGAAACATACGAACAAATTCTTCAAGATCTCCAGATGATCAACACCAGCGATCTTCAACAACTTTTTGACCAGACCGAAGGAATCCTTTTGAAATTAAATAAAAAGAGTAAGTTAGAACCTAATGTTATTTATAACCCAGTTAACAACGAAAGTATTGTTATGAATAAGTTTTTAAATAATTTAAATGCCAATCAAGCATCTGTCATTATTGCGCAAAATATTCAAAATATAAGAGAAGCGTATACTTTGCTCATACGCCATAGGAATTTAAATAAAGATTATAGACAGGGAAATTTTAATAAATCAGGTACATCAAAATAATAATAACAAGGGAATAGGTATACATCTCAATCAGAGACCAAATAATAACTTTTATGAAAGACCTCCACCTCAACATAACTTTGGGAATAATTTTAATCATCAAAGACACAATTCTGGACAGTTTAGAAGTTATAATAACTTTAATAATAATAATAATAATAATCAGGGACAGTTTAGAAATTTTAATAATAATCAAAGACCAAACAATTCAGGACAGTATAGAAATAATTACAATAATAATAACAATAATAATAGGAATCCAAGGCCAGAACCTATGGATGTAAATAATGCAGAAATTAAACACGAAGAGGTAAATTTTATCATGGCCGGGAAGAAGAATCACTTCCCATAATAAAAATTACTCTACATAACAAAAAATTTAATATTTAATAGATACTGGCTCAACAACAAGTATACTTGATGAGTCACAACTATTAGAAATTCCGAGAACTTTATTGAAATTTCCAATAAAAGTTAAATCATTAAATCATGAAAACATAATAAAATTTGAGATCATAACTGAAGTACCGGTAGAATTCAATGAAGATGAATCTACTATGGCATGGAAGTTAATGAAGATAAGAAATAATAAATTTGTATGAATCATAGGTCAAAACTTATTAAAACCTATAGGAGCAAAATTAAATTTAGAAGAAGGATTTATGGAAATAAAAAGAAGAAAAACATTTTTTGAAAATTATTATAAAGAAAGTACAGACACAGTTTGTTTATACGAATACGGAGAAATTCACAATCTAGAACATTGCAACTCAAAGCATATGAGGCAATTAATAAATGAGAATTTAAATTCAGAAGAAAAAAAAGAATTAATAAAATTTATTAAAGAAATAAATATATTTTTTATAATGAAGGTGACAAACTTACTTCAACAACACAAACCATCCATAGTATTAGGACTGAGCATGATAGTCCCATATTTAGTAAAATATATAGATACCCTAAAATCCACGAAAAGGAAATTGAACGCCAAGTTAAAGATCTATTGCAACAGGCCATAATAAGAAAAAGTGTTTCCCCTTACAATGCACCTATTTGGGTAGTGCCAAAGAAAATAGACAATTCTGGTGAGCAAAAATGGCGAATGGTGGTTGATTATAGAAAACTAAATGAAAAAACAATTGAATTCAAGCATCCTATACCTAATATCGACGAGATATTAGATAAATTAGGAAGAGCTCAATATTTTTTAACCCTTGACCTTGCAAAAGGTTTTCACCAAATTAAAATGAATCCCGCTGATTCTGAAAAAACAGCTTTTTCAACTCCATATGGTCACTACGAATGGTTATGAATGCCATTTGGTTTAAAAAATGCACCAGCCACATTCTAAAGAATGATGAAGGATTAATTAATAAAATAAGTGTTGTATATCTTGATGATATATTGATTTTTAGTACTTCATTGGCAGAGCACATGATTAATCTTCGATTAGTGTTCCAACGCTTAAAAAAATATAACCTTAAAGTTCAGGTAGACAAATGCAATTTTCTTAAGAGAGAAACCAAATTTTTAGGGCATACAATAACAGACAAAGGTGTAAAACCTAATGTAGACAAAATAGAAGCTATAGAAAAAATACAACTTCCTACTACTGCTAAAGAAATTAAATCATTCCTAGGAATAACAGGGTATTACAGGAAATTTATCAAAGATTATGCAAAAATTGCACAACCCATTGCCAAGTATTTAATGAAAGATAAGAAAATTGATAGAAATGATATAAATTATATTAAAGCACATCAAGAATTAAAAAATGCGCTTCAAACAGAACCAGTACTTGCATATCCTGACTTTGATGAAAAATTCTTATTAACGACAGATGCATCTAATTATGCCATTGGAGCAGTGCTAACGCAGAAAGGGCATCCAATAAGGGCATTATAAGTAGAACTCTCAATGAACATGAAAGAAATTATAGTACAACAGAAAAAGAATTTAAAATCCCGTCTTCTAATCCCAATGTATTAAAATCCCGCTATTTATAATCCCGCCAAATACCGCCAATCCCGTTTTTCCCAATTTATTTGGGTATTAACCGACAAAAATAAAAATAACTCGAATAAAATAAAATATTATGTGGAGGTGTTTTTGATTTTTACTGTACACATTTATTTTTGCTCAAAAAAATCGAAATTACATACATACATAATGTACACATCTAGTCAAGCAATCGGAATCCCAAATAACGACTCTGTCGTTTTGGCGTTGAAACATCCAAGCTCCATGAGGAGAATTATTTGCCTACAAGAAACTCACGTCCAAACCAACACACAGGTTTCAGCCCCAAAACAGTACGAATCATTTTTCCACAACTTTGACACAAATACAACTGCAAAACAAGGTACAGGTATTTTGGTTCATAAATCACTTCCACATAAGATTCTTCAAATAAACTCTAATTTATCTGTTACTGCCATTTAAATTGAACTTAATTTTAAATTAACAGTCGTGTCACTATATCCACCCTAAAAACGGCCCTTCTCTTCGTCTGACTCGGAAAATTAATTAAGAACAATTAACACTCCTGTAATTTTAGCAGGGAATTTTAATTCGTGGAGCCCTCTCTGGGGCTCACCCACATTAAATGCTAGAGGTAAGGAAACAGAAACTTTCTTAGCCAACTCCGATCTTTCTCTTTTAAACGATGGCAGTCCGACTCACTTATCTACGCATAATACTCTAACTCATGTAGACCTTACCTTCATCTCTCCTCAACTATTTCCCTCTTCAACTTGGAATAGAGATAGTTTCCTACATGGAAGTGATCACTTCCCCATAATCACAAACGTATGTCTCGGAAAACATAACCATCCCTCCACACCAACTCCTAAATTCCTAACTGATCATGCAGATTGGACTCGATTTCAATCCAGTTCGCTGATATATTTTAACGACAACCCAAAATCCACTAATATAAACCAAGAAGCTGCAAGAATAACCAAAGGTCTCCGATATTCCGCCAATACATCTATCCCACAAACAAAACAAACCCCGCTTAAAAGAATTGTCCCTTGGTGGACCCCCGAAATTGCCGCTCTGAGAAACAATAAACAACGTTTGTGGAGATTATTTAAAAAACATCCAAATGACATAAATCTCATTAATTACCGCAAAGCCAATGCACAATTCCGCAGGGTAGCTTAAGAGTCCAAAAAGGAAAGCTTTCAAACTTTCAAAACTAATCTAAATCGAAACACGACATGTAAAAAAATCTGGACCGACATTAAAACGTTAACAGGTGTTTACTCTTCCCCTTTGATTAAAGTTATTCATACAGATTACGAAACGATAACCGAACCATATAAAATTGCCAAATATCTTGCCGAATGTTGGTCAGCCTACTCAAGCGACTCCAACTTCTCTGTCCCCTTCTGCGAATCCAAATACCGTGCTTTAACAAGAAATAACATTGTTTTTAATCCATCAAAATCTGCAAAACTTATTGAACTACCAATTAACATTGTCGAATTTGAAAGCTGTTTGAATTCCGTTAAAGGAAAAACTCCGGGTTATGATCGAATTTCATATCCGTTGCTTAAAAATGCACATTTCGAAGTCAAAAAGGGCATTCTATCTCTGTTTAATAGTATCTTTGACCAGGGTGCAATATCCCAAACATGGAAAACCGGGACCATAGTCCCAATCCCCAAACCAAAAAAAACCGTTAACAGACACAAAAAGCTACCGACCTATCTCATTACTACCCTGTATCAGCAAACTCTTGGAAAAAATTATTTTCAAAAGACTGTTCTGGTATATTGAAAGACAGAATTTTATCGACTTAAATCAGGTCGCTTTCAAACATGGTTGCAGCACCACTGACTCCCTACTACACATCGATGAATTTATCTCATCAGCACTTTCTAGCAAAAATCATATATCCATTATATCTTTGGACTTTGAGAAAGCTTTTGAACGGATTGGTATTCACGTTATATTAAACAAATTAATAAACTGGAAAATCGGGCCAAAAATTTATAATTTCATAAAATCTTTTCTCTCCAACCGAAAATTCAGATCCAGAGTTAACAACTCATTCTCAAACGTTCATAACCTAAAAAACGGGATACCTCAATCGCCTACAATGATTTAAGCGAAATTATTACCAGACACAAAAATATCAATCACTCCCTTTACGCAGACGATTTGTATTTATTATCTAAGTGCAACGATTTAAACCGTACCCAAAATCAATTTCATTTAGTATTAAATGAAATTAATAATTGGAGTATTCAATCTGGTGCTTTACTATCTGCAAGCAAAAATAAATACCTGCATATTTGCAGGAAAATTAATTGCTCTAGTTTCAGTATTAATTTCAATAACATCAATATAGAAAATGTAACTAGTTTAAATATTCTAGGAGTAATATTCGATAAAAAGTTTATTTTTAAAAACCATTGCCTTGAATTAAAGAATAAGCTTGACTTAACATAATAAGATATTTGTCATCAAAACATAGCTATGTACACACTAACACTCTTATCCACATAACTAAACTAATTCTGTTATCAAAGATTGACTACGGATTGGTAATATTTGGAAAATGTGCCAAATCAAACCTAAAACTTCTCCAACCTTCGTACAACGCAGCTGTAAGATCATCTCTAAGAGCGTTCAAAACAACACCAATTAAAAATTTGATGGCAGAAGGTGGTTTCTCAACAATAGAAGAACGACGAGACATCTTAATATCTCTTATTCCTAAAATCTGCGGTTCGTTTTGCTCCCCTATTCATAATGACGCTGCCAAAATACTAAAAAGGAAAAAAATTCCCAAACAGCCATCGACTTTGTTCAATGCTCTTTCTTTTGCCAACAACATTGATCTCTGTCCAAACGTTAAGAGTTTAGCAGTTGAAAAATATCCGCCTTGACTTTGCCCTCCAGAAGCTATTGACATCAGCCTCTCTAAATACCCAAAAGACAAGACTTCCAAAGAAGTCTTCACCCAAAACTTCCACCACCTTATAAGTAACTTTCCTATAAATTCGTGGAATATCTTATATACCGACGGTTCCAAAAACGACAATGGAGCAGGATTTGCTATTGTCAAAAACGGCGGAGCGCTTATATGCGCTGAAAGGATTTCACCAATTTTTTCCATCTTCTCTATAGAATCCTTGGCAATCTACACAACTGGCCGTTAAGTCAAATAAAAGAACCTTAATATGTACCGACAGCCTCTCATCGCTCAAAGCTCTGGCCAACAACAAACATCGTGCCCCGTTATCAATAACATCCGGGACAACATCATTTCCCTCGGAGATAAATTAATGCTGATATGGGTTCCAGCACACATTGGAATAAAAGGTAATGAAGCAGCGGACATCAAAGCAAAAGCAATTTCCATTAACTTTAATGCAGAGATCAAACAATACCGGCCCTCCAAAAGTGATCTTAAAAAACTCATAACGACACACTGGAAAAATAAAAAAGCAGAAGCATGGAACAACTACACACACTACTACACATCAATTAATCCAGAAGGTATACCAGCTCTTTATCCTACTTCTACCAACACCAAGATGAACAGATGCTTTTCAAGGCTTCGCCTTGGACAAACGAATTTGACACATGGTCATTTAATCAGTAAAGGCTTAACTACATAAGCCAAAAAGTACTGAAGTACAAAAGTAAAAATATTTTTTTTTACCGCTAGCGCCGTTGTTTTGTGAATACACAAATTTGTTTTTAAACCAAAATTTAAGCTTTCTGCATCATTTTTATAAGTTTTCTAGTCAGAAAAACTATCACAAAATCAATTTAAAAATTTTCACTTTTGCACTTTTTCACTTTTTTGGCTTATGTAGTTGAGGCTTAAAGATCCACCTCCGATTTGCCACTTTTGCCAAACAAACGAAACACTGTCAATCACACATCTAGGGTTGCAGTAAAATCAACAGTATTACCTTATCTTTATTTAATCATAAGCTATCAAACCTTCTCTCGGTTCCATCTGAACCAAATATTAAAAATGTTTACAAAACTTTAGAAATACTGAAACTGGACAGTAAAATTTAAATAAACTTTTTTTCCGTGGGATGGGGAGGGGTGGTTGGTGATGCTGAGAGAAATGGTTAATACCTTTTTCTGTGCATCACCCACCACCCCTCACCCCCCATTTCTTACACAATATTTACACCACTACTTTAAATGTAAAATCTGTCTCTATATATTTTTAAATAACTTAAGAACTAGTCAATAATTATCTCATTTCATTATTTCATATTATAATACACAATCAAAATATCCTTTATTTTATCCGTTTTTGTAAAATCTCAGCAGAAAGCCTAAGACGCTCAAGCTGTTAATATTTATATTAATCTTAACATTTATGTAACGAATAATAAATAATAATAATAATAATAATAATAATAATAATAATAATAATAATAATAATAATAATAATAATAAAATGAACTTAGTCACAAAATGCAAATGAAGGGTTATGTCCTACTAAATAAAAACACCAAATTATAAAAAGAAACTTTGCATACAACCAACCTCGCATCTCCGCCAAATCCTATAGTGTGCTCAACCAGGGGAGTTGCAGGGGGGCAGAATGCCCCCCCCCCCCATACATACCTCACTGTTTATTTAAATCGTTGGGGCTTATTTCATAATGAACTAAGTCCCAAATTTATGAACTAAGTCCCAACGAAATTTTGGTGGGGATAGTTAAAACAAGTAGTAGATTATAAAACCGGGATTTTAAAAAATGGGATTATAAAAAGCGGGATATCGAACCCAACCCCTTATTTGGGTATGAAACGAAAAATTATAACGATAAAAATATATTTACTTATTGAAAAATTTGGCCCAAATAAACTAACTCCATGGGCGATTGCTCTCAAATGGCTAGCTGGGTGGCGCACAGTGGTTCAGGGGCGGACAAAAATCATTTTATCGACTTTTAAATATTTTGATTTTTGATATGTAATTTGATTAAGTAATGCTGATACTAATGCTTCAAATTAGGATCAGGGTTTTTATTATGAAATCAGTTTGTAAATATAAAATTTTTAGCTCCAAAGTTGATAAACGAAACTTCAGTAATTTTGAAGCAAAAAAACAAGCATTCTTCAAAGACGATTATTTTTATTTATATGATTCTTTTGACTTTTTTGTTATTTTTTCTCTATTGGGCATATAAAAACAAATTGAATTTTATAAAAAAAAAATTAAGATAGTTGTAAAAATTTTTTTACGAATTTTTAAAATAAGTACCTATTTTTTTAAGTTAGATTCAAAATTAAACTAAGAAAAAGTTAATGTTCCCTGGTCTTCCCCGGTCGGACACATAGTACATACTATACATGGAACCGGTATCGAATATAAAAAAAATTAGCTGCCAATACCTGCGAACCTCCAAATGCACATGTCTCAAGACCCCCAAAACTAAACTTGAATTATTTTTTTGAATTGTTTTATTTAAATAACTTCAAATCCTTCCCGTAAACCGTAAAAATATAAAGGAAGACCTTTGCAACAGTACCATTTTTAGTCCACTTCCTTAATAAATTTTTTTTGGGGGGCATAAAAAATCGAATGAATGATATATCACATTGTATGTTCCCGGGCTTACCGAAAACTTTAAAAAGATTGATTAAGGAACACGGTATGACAAGGTCATTTTGCAAGGGTTTTATTTGTATTCTATTTTTACTTGCGATACATAGGAACTACATACATATATGGCAAGTTATGGATTCGTAAAAAAAAATCGAACTCGGGATTTTGATCAAAGTTGACATTACGATGATAGCGAAGTCGAAAAAAGTGGGTCTCGCAATTCTGTCCGTCTGCCCTTCGGCTGCAGCCTAAACGGGTTTTTGGGCATTATACCCACCCATTTTTTTCATTGTTTTTTTTTAAGACCAAAAACAACGGTACCTGCCGTACAATTTTTTTACCAAAAAATGAAAATCTTATTTTTCTCAAAAACGTGTCCACAACTTAAAAAAAAAATCAGTAAAGCCAACCATTTAAAAAAAAAATTTCCGAAAAATGGTTAGAAGTACCTCCCATAAAACCATTCACCTAGAATATTTCAATGTTGTATACCAAAATTAAAAAAAAATTTTTTTGGATTATTTTTTGAGAACTTAATAATTTTAAAACGACTCGGTCAATTTTTCCGATTATTTCCGAATTTGGCTGTTTTTTTTAACTTCATTGACTTGACTAATATGGAATTTTCAAAAAATAACTTTGAAATTTTTTTTAAAAATCAATAATTTATTTTTTTGAAAATTTTGGCATGCAATATTATTAGAACTTATTTGGAGCTTTTGTGCAAAAAATCAGTTCAACTGATAATGAGATAGTCGAAAATAAAAAAAAATGGTTCTATGAGAGATACCATTTTTAAACGTTACATAATTTTTTGTCCCAAAAAAAATTGTAGATCGCACAGGTACCTATAACTTCACACCAAAATTTTAAATATAATCGTATGAACGGTTTTTGAGAAAAATGAGATTTTCAATTTCGGTTTTTAAACATTTGTATGGGAAGTGCCGTCTTTTTTGGTTATAAGAAAAATTTTCATTTAAAATCTGCTAGATAATATTAAAGAACTGCTGGGTGCCAAGTTTAATAAAAACTGACATAGTCGTTTACGAATTATTAAGTTCTCAAACAAAAATTTGAAACTTAAAAAAAAAAAATTGAAAATTTTGGTAAACAAAACTTTTAAAAATTTTTCAAACATTTTGCACAAAAAAATTGATCAATATCAGTTGAACTGTTTTTGAGAAAATCGAAAATCAAACAAATGGTTCTATTGGAGGTACCATTTTTAATAATTTTTCGGATATTTTTTTAAATACCTAAAATGGTTGCCTTTTTGTAAAAAAAAATACTGAAGTTTTTTTTTTTTAAGTTTTTTTTTTTGGGCACGTTATTGAAAAAAATAATATTTAAATTTTTTGCTAAAAAAAATTTGTATGGCAGGTACCGTTATTTTTGGTTTGAAAAAAATGAAAAAACGGGTGGTGGAACGCCTAAAAAACGCTAGGTACGAACTTTGAAGAAAATCGACCGACCCGTTTAGGCTGCAGCCTAAGGACAGACAGACGGACAGAATTGCGAGACCCACCTTTTTCGACTTCGCTATCATAGTAATGTCAACTTTTTTTTACGAATCCATAACTTGCCAATATGTATGTACAATGTACATACATATGTAGAAAATAGAATACAAATAAAACCCTTGCAAAATGACCTTGTCATACCGTGTTCCTTAAATCGTAGCATACACATTTCAAACCTACTTACCTACCTACACCTATACCTACCTCACGACTTTTGAACTCAAACGTAAATAAATTAATGAACAATAATTTTCTTTAATTTCTCAGGGAATACAAAATAACCAACTATGTATGAACCTACATACATAAGTATACCTACCTAGGCACCTCACAAAAAAAAACACCAAAAGAAAATCCTTGCTACCCTTTCCTCGAAATTCGCGACGAACGAACAAAAAAGTTACTGCATGTCTATCTATACAGATACACACCATTACCAATGATAAGCAAAAAACTTTTCTGGATCAATCGCAATGATTGATCCAGAAAAGTTCGATAGTTACTGCAAAACTACAATTGACCTATACATGGATTTGTATAGTTGGTTCTACATGCCAAACACAGTTCACAAGATTTTGATACATGGAGAAGAAATCATAAAATCTGCAATGTTGCCCATTGGAATGCTAACGGAAGAAGCACAAGAAGCTCGTCACAAGGATTATCGTCGTTACCGATTTAGTCATTCGAGGAAATGTTCTCGGTTAGCTAAAAATAATGACATTATAAATATGCTTTTTGTTTCATCGGATCCTTTTTTAAATTTTTTAAGAGAAGGGCAAAAACAAAATATTTGGAGTTATTTGACGATGTAAAGGACCGTATAGTAACAGAAGAAAACGAAAATTTAGACCAATGATTGTTTTTTATTTTATTAAAATTAAATTGGTATTAAGTTATTTATTTATAATTCATTTACATTTTATTCAATTCAGCAAACAAATAAACTAAAATTATAAATTTAATAAACATATGTAGTTTTTAATTATACAAAAAGAACACTTCAAAAATACCTATACTTCACCGATTTTTCCCGATACACCCCAAAAAGTGGGTGTTGCAAAAAACTGTTGTTTATTTTTTCATTTTTTTAGGAAAAGATTTAATAAATAAGATATTTTGTCAAGAACGCCCTCAAAAGTGGGCGTGATAAATACTTCGCATTATTATTTTTTTGTGCATTTTTAAACAGCAACTTGTATCGTTTTCTAAGAAATTGATCCAAAAATCATTTTTTTGTAAAAAAAAAACACTCCCAAAAGTGGGCGTGGCAAAAAATTTGTTCTCAAGAATTATATGAAATTACTTTATCTACAACTTTTTCAAAAAACACACCCCTCATTTATATCAACTATGACAGTTAGAAGACCTTTTTTTAAGTTGGCGGAAATTTTCTCTCATGATACCTTATGCTATCCTTAACCATGTCTGAAAATTTCATTAAAATCGGTTGTCAGGTTCAGATTTTATAGATTTATGACCGCCTCTCTATACAACCTGAACCACTGTGCGGCGCCAAACCAAGAATTAAGAGGAATAAACTCTATGAAATACAATTACTACGCAACAAATGACGAATATAAATAGATATAAATAGAAGATAAATACCAACAATCTATAGCAAAGATAACAAAAATTACCAAATGTGTATTTATTCTTAATTTCTACGGTACTCGTCGGTACTCGTAGCCAACCCAAAACTAAAGACCACGAATCGCCACTCATTACTCCCAAATTTATGAACTAAGACCCAACGAAATTTTGGTGGGAGTTTAAACGACTAGTTTTTATTGTAAAAGCGGGATAATAAGAAAGGTTATTATAAAAAACGGAATTATAGAAAGCGGGATCTTGAAAAAGCGGGATTATAAAAAACAGGATTATTAAAAGCGGGATATCGAACCCAACCCTTTCCATTCATATGCGTAAGCATCTTACTAAATTTTATGATTTTTCACTTGCTATTTTGAGGCACAAATAATTTTTAATTTTTTTTAATCTACAAAAGTAATTTACCTAACATATTTTATATCGACAACAGTTTGTTTCATCAAAAAATATGGAAAACCCCAACCTATTTTTTGTAAATTTGTACCCCTATGTCCTTTAAAATATCTTGCGTAATTGTTGTGATAAACCAATCAGCTGATTCGGACTTATTATCCTAATACCAATCAAAAAAATGTTTTTACGTTTAGCATTTTCATTTGCAACACAAATTCTCGTCGGATTCGTTGGAAAACATTTCCCATACAAATTTTGACAGTTCGTTTACGACGCACGTCGTAAACTTTCCAAAGATTACCACGATTTCGACGTTGCATGAATGTCCTTTACTTATATTTACTAGTATCGCTTATGGTCGAAATTCGACCATCTGTATTTTTTTTATAAAAATATTCAATCTCTGAGCAAAGGGTGAAAACACGTGCATAAAAATATTCTTTTTTATAAAATTTTTGTTTCCATGCAATTTTTGATTAAAAAAATTTTTTACACATACTTTTATGTTACTCTGAATATAGCGTGACATTCTGCCTAAATTTTAAAGCCCCAACCTTAACGACCCTACTATTAGAACAAAAGTTATAGACATAGCCAACCGAAACGATCATGACGGCACCTTAACAATTATTATGAATGGAGAATACCTACAACAAACGTGCATACCCACATATAGCAAATTTTTTAAGCATTTAAGTGAAAGCAAAACGGGTGATCTAGAAATTTTGCAAAAATTGGACAGTTCTCCACTAAAACACGTCGGTTGGCAATGTACAACAACACCATTTTTTTGACGTTAGAACCTTACTCCAATCGGAGTAAATTTACTCCAATTTTGAGAAAGAAAATAAATCTACTCCACCACTTCGTTTTTTTGAGATCTACTCCTTTTTTCCCATACTAAAAAAATCACAAATTCTTTAGCCAAACTATATGAATGGGATGTGTTGTTCAGTCTTCTAACCAACTCTGGCTCTGAACGTTTAAATTCAAAATTCTTTTTAGTTCTGAAAGTAAATTTGTTTATGTGATTTATTTTGTTTTTGTTAAAAATACAATTTTTGAAGGTTTTTTCAATCGTTTCCAAATCTACTCCAGAAATTTCCTATTTACTCCACTTTTTTTACAAATCTGCTCCGAAATTTTACTACTGAGGTTCTAACCCTGCTACTCATTGTAAAAGCCCTTCCACACTATCCCACTGAGTAGTAATACATGTCAAAAAAGTGTGAAACAAATTATTTATAATAGTGTGGAAACAAAATATGATATTCCCAGCCTACACGATTTGACATGTGTTAATACATGAGAATTTTTAGAAATGGTTCTAATTCTCTCACACATTTCATCACATTTTTATTGAGGTTAAACTAAACTGTTGTGTGTGGTCAAAAAATGAAAAAAAATTTCTCTCTCACAAATTTGGCAGTAGCCACTTCGTATTAATACTCAGTGGGATAGTGTGGAAGGGCTTTAAGTAGATGTAGAGTACATCGCTCGGGTGTTGACAAACAGCCGTGTGTGTCGTGAATTTGTTTTTTTTTATACTTTTTGTATGGGGAATCCATTTTTTAACATTTTTACATGTAAGTAGGATTCAAATAATCTCTTCTGATGGCACTTCTAATTAAGATTAGCTTTCAAATGGTATATTTTTTATTGTCGGGCGTTCGGTTTAAGTATATTAAAAAGGGAGTACAAAAAAATTGTTACCGTATTAATATATAGATATTTTAGTGAAGTTAGCGTATTGTTGTTTTTTAAAGTATTTTAAAGTCTTTTAATTTATTGTATTTTTTTAATTATGTATATTGTATAAGTTTATATTTTATTATATTAATTTTCATATTTTGTTCACAGTTTGAAAGACTTGATTTCGGAGAAACTAACGTTCTCGAGACTTTCTATAATGCCGATGTCGTTGTTGTGGATTTAAGTGTACAAGCTACACAAAGTTCTTTATTTTATCATTTGGGAGTAAGAGAAAGCTTTGGCATGAAAGGCAATATTCTTACTTATAATGATGTTCAATCTAAACAGACTCTGTGTTTAAAAGTAAGTATAAAATATTAATACTTTTTTTTATTTTCAAGCCCATGTAAGTCCATTAATTTCAAAATCTACTTTACATTATCTACTAAATTATTTTAATATTTATTAAAATCAAAATATATGTTTGCAATAAAAAATAATTTTGTGCAGTTTAAAGTGTGGTCAATGTCTTAATTTAAGTAAGAGTACATAAAAAAATTTACTAATATCGACCAATAAGAGTGATTGAAATTTTTGTTGGAGAAATATGACTAATTTTTTTAAGCTTTTTGATGCGCTGTATTCGAAACCGAGATACATACTACTGTTACCCCATTAAAGATATATTTCTAATTTTTCGGAGACAACTCACTTTACATTTTTATGATTGCAAAATAGTGAGGTATTACGATTTTTGGAAACAAAGAAAATAGTTTTGAATGAATTTGAAAGAATGTTTCACAAATCCTCAACCATCACCACGAAAAACAGCAATAAGTTCCAGCTGTGTAACCTGTGAAATATTTCATTAACTTTTCTAAAGTTATTTTTTTTTATAAATTTTATATTCCAAATCCTTTTTATGGATTAATTATTTTTTTATTATTATCTATAAACTTTGTTGTAAGTATGTTTCAATTAAAAAAAAAGGCAAATGGTATATATAATAAAAAAAGGCCAATTAAAATGAGTTTGAGAATACTTCTCATTCTGAACCTATGTGCATTAAGGTGGCTTTAGGACGTCTAAGTAGCCGCAAACCCACGACAGACGTCGCCGAAAAAGAAATTTTTTTTTGGCATTTTCAAAATTTGGGGAAACTACGCGAAATGTATCTCAAATGAAAGGTCTTGACCCCCTGGGTGCAAATATGTAAAGACAGACGTCTAAGTGGCCTCAAACCCGCGACTGACGCGCTTAAAATCGCGGATTTTTTTTACTGAAACACCAAAAAGGATTGCAATCGGAAGGCCTTGCCAACAGGAGTATAAATATGTAAAAAAAAGACGTGTTGGGTTCAACCCAACAGCTGGAAAGCGCGATGAAAATCTCGGATTTTTTTAAATTTAATTTTTTAAATGGGCTTTTGGGGGAAACCACTTGACATGTATCTAAAATGAAAGGTATTGACTTCCTAAAAATTAAAATATAAGGGACAGACGTTGGGGTGGCGATAAACTGACGACAGTCGCGATAAAAGTCGGGGATGTATTTTACCAGTTATATAAAAATTTCAGTAAAAAATCCCCGATTTTAATCGCGTCTGTCGCGGCCATATTCGCACTCAGGGAGTCGAGAACTTTTGGATGCCAGTGGTTTCCCAAAAGTCTAAAAACGCAAAAAAATGCATTTTCAGCGACGTCTGTCCGTGGTTTTGCGGCCACCTAGACGTCTGTCGAAACCATATTTGTAATCAGGGAATTGGCATGCGATGCATTTGAAGTGGTTTCCTTAGGTATTCCTATTTTCAGAAAAGTTGTACTTTTGGTGCACTCACTCTCGTTTCCGAGAAAAAGCGCTGCCACTACGTACTGGCAGACGAACGTATTCGTTATCACTAGGGCCCGGATTTTTATGTCCTAAAAAACAAAAAAATATGCACCTAAAATATGCACATAAAAAATCAAAAATATGCTGCAAAAATATTCAAAAAGTAGATGAAAAAACATTTAAATAAAACAAAAATTAATCGAGTTTTCACAGCACAAAGTTTATAAAAATAACAAAAAAAAATATACGTTAAGTAGGTATATGTATGTATGTACCTATAGCAAAAAAATAAATAATTATACATTGCATTAGTGGCGTAAGTAAGTTTTGTTAGCATGGATCATGAAGTTTTTAAGTGCTAAGGGCTCGTTCGCCTTTTCGTGAAATCGATGTTTTAAGTGTTTAAAGTTTATTTTTTTGAAATATGCATGAAAAATATGCGTTTATTGTTGAAATATGCTTGATAAGCTTAAATATTCATTTATAGCAAAATATGCAAAAATATGCGCTAACGATTGAATGCCATTTTAACCGAAATTTCTTAATTCGAAAAACTACATTTTACATTTGCTCCCACGGCTGTCCAAAAAAAATATGCATTTACATAGAAATCCGGGCCCTAGTTATCACCTTCCCCAGGACTACATATGGTATAAATATCGTTTGGTTTCCTTTCACGCCAAAAATCTGCTGCGAGCTCTTGGTCTATCAGTAAGAAGCGTGGCGAGTAGAAGTTGTGCTGGTAACGGTTTATTCGAAATAATATTTTATATTATATAATATAGTGACAATGTTAAGTTCACATAGCACATAGATTGGCGGAACGATATCGTTCGATCGTTTTCATTTTACGTGATGAGACCCATGATAAAAAACATTAAATACGGGGAACAAAATACGCACTTAAAAACTTGCAAAATAAATCTCTAAAACATTTTGTTCATCTCTTTTAATTTACAGTTTGAAAACAACATGATTATATAACAAACTAGCTGACCCGCCCCGGCTTCGCACGGGTTGACAAATCTTGGTTTCGTTTAAAATGAAGAAAATAAAATATTAATATGTTATTTATTTACAACAACTCGACCAAGTGAAAAATTTGGGATAGTGGAATAACCTTAAACGCAAGGGAAGTTTGCTATAACTTGTGTTAGGTATTTTAATAACTCCAAAGTCGAAATTTGTGTATATTTTGTATAACTGTTATCAAACCGCTTCTCTGAACCACACAGTCTGCAACCTCTTGCATTACAAAAATTATGCTTTAAACTTTCTCTTGCTCGTCTTATTTTTCTACGGTCATTTTCAGTTCTTAATTCAGTTTGTGCGTTAAGCGTTTGTTTCATTTGAACATGACTGCGAATTTCTTCGCTCATTGATTAAATGGGTTGTTCATATAGTTCTTCATTCTCATTATTAATTTTTTTTTTTTGCGTGTATTTCTTCCTATATTTTGTCTTTTCGGGGGCATTTTATGGAAATACAACCAACGCAAAACATTCAAAACGACGACGTGACTTTCGGCTGTCAATATATTTTACATACGTTTCGCTTAGTCACATCGCGATCGTCACGAGTCACGTTGCTTGGTGTGAGTACTTTCATTTATCGTCTATAATTTTTACAGGCAAAAGTTTCGTCGTCGTTCCGAATGTTTCGCGTTGGTTTGGGTTAAAATTTAAATTCAAATTAATAAGTCACCCATATGCGGAGTCTCTAATAACCGGACGCGGAAACCAATTTTAATAATCGCCATAGAGTTTGGATCTCTCTTATGTACATACCACTTCTTTCATTTTTTGTTTGAGTATTTATTCCTTTAAAGGTTCCCCCACACCAACGCGAATCTGTCGCGGCGACTAAAACAATTATAACAATGTGTTGTTTTCATTGGCAACCACTTGTTGTTATTATTGTTTTCGTCGTTGCCACGAAAGATTCGCGTTGATGTGGGGGAACCTTAATTGTTTAATCCCTATTCATTTATTTTTAATTTTCTTTTAATATTTTCATACATACCTTTTAATCTAACTATTTTTATGTATGCACAATGCACATACCATTTATTATTGTCTTTTTCATATTAAAAATTCATTTAAAAATTTTCGTTTAATTAATTTTCTTCAATTGACATAATATACATAATATATAATAGTACATAATATATTTCCTATAGAAATTAATTTTGTTCTTATAAATTTTTCTTTTATTTTTTCTACTAAAGTATTGAAAATGAATTTTAATGACAATGTCCGTTGTAGTGGGCGGATTTTTCTTCATCCCGGTGCTATTAGGAACAAACATTGATGTTTTGACTGATACATTTTTCGTTTTTGTGTTTGTTGCGTTTTGTAATACCACGTTTTATGTCACGTCCCACGGAGACGGGATAAAAAGTATCCTATGCCCGTCTTCGGTTCTAAGCTACCTCCCCACCAATTTTGAGCTAAATCGATTCAGCGGTAAATGAGTTATAAATAGTGTTACTAACATGACTTTCTTTTATTATTTATTTAGATTAAAGGAATAAATTTCTTTTAACAAAGTAGGTATTTTTTGTTGTTTTTGATAGCTTGGTTTCCACTTATTATATATTATTATATATGTTTTACTAAATTGCCCCTCCCGCCTAAACGGAGGAAAACATTACACATATAGCTCCCATACAATTGTTTTCTTGTATGATTTCAACCTACTAAGCATTAACTTTTTAAACCAGTTTATGCGAATTACCATGTTACAAAATGATTATTATAGAATTTATAATCTATATTTGCTGATTTAAGCCCGTCCAAGATAGACTTCTATTTAACAACCACCCAAATGTACATACACTTGCAAAATTTGGTAAAGGAATATTAAACTTTTTGTATGTTGATTATTTAATATATTTACTTTGTTTTTTAATTTTTAATGTGTCCCTTAACAAACTTTTATTTACTGTTGTTCAGCTGGTTTTATTCTGGACCGATTTCGTGACGATTTCTCTTATTTAATTTATTCAGCTTAATGCAAGCTAAAAACATAATCTAAGATTAGAATGTGTTGGCGGAAGGTTTAGCAGGCGGAGTGTTCATGCCTTGTATCGCCCGCAGTATGCACGATGATGACGTGGACTTTTCGGTCTTCTTGGTTGATACGTCGTCCATCTTTATAGCCAAACGCTTGGAAGAAGAAATAGAGAAACGGGCATATCGAGGAAAAAGTGAGGCTTTTTTCATAGTAATGTGAGTTACACAAACACGAACGCAATCACGCAGGGAAGGCATGCAGTCAGGCAGCTAAATTCTGAGGCGTCCAAAGGGATTTTTAGCTGTTTTTTTGAGGAATGTTTTTTGAGATTTTAAATCCTTAAAATAGTAAAAAAGCTTAGTAAATTAAATAAACAAGTGAAATAAAAGTAAATAAAGTGAATATACATAATATGCAATACTTCATTGAAAAAAAATATGAACTACACTTGGTGCTGCGTTAAATCCTGTAAAAACACCTATAATAAGCAGTGTTTATTCATTTCACAGGTAAGCTGTGTCTCAAATTGCACATAAAGTATTAAGGAAGTAAGGACGTAAATTCTCTCCACTACGGCCGCTCAATGGATTTGAGCGCCTTGCCAGCACCAACAAAAAGTAATCCGACCCTGGACAAGAATTTCTAATTTGAGAGATAGGCTCCTGACATATCACGTTTCAAAATAATTTCCATTTTCAACTAATTTGCCTTTTTTATTGCAAAATGCTATGAAATACCAATTTTAAAGTATCTACGATAATGTACATATCTATATAAAAAACATCACTTCACATTAATTTATGTAGAATTTGAGACACATTCTGCCCTTGAAATAAAAAAATTGTAAACTCCATATTGTGTTTTTACACGACTTAACACAGCGTGTTGTTTTATATTTGTTGTAATAATAAAGTATTGTATTGTAATTTTGTATTCAAAAAAAGACATAGATTTCTTAAAATATATAGATGAATATATAAAATTAAACATTGAATTTTGCATTAATGGCTCGGTTGACCCGTCTGTTGCAATACCCTTGTTGTTGTTGTTGGGGTTGGTGTTGTTGGTTCTGTTGATGTTGTTGGTGTTGTTAGTGTTGATGGTGTTGTTGGTGATGTTGATGTTGTTGGTATTGTTGTTGTTGTTGTTGCTGCTGGTGTTGTTGTTGTTGTTGTTGTTGTTGTTGTTGTTGTTGTTCTACCCATTATATTCTCTTATAAGTTCAGTGCGATTTTTAATAGCTAAAGAGAGGTATGTTACTAATGAAATCCAGTTCCCCTCGCCATCAAGGATGTTCACCATGTTTTCCGTGCTGAGTGCTCTTGCCCCAAAATACAATAGACGTAGTTTTTTTTAATACAGGACATATTCCGAGAAAGTGTGCAAATGTTTCGCCTTCTCTCAGGTTACACAAGGTGCATTGAGAGCTTCTGTTGTTCGTTGGAAGTGTAAAGTTCAAATACAGGAGTCCTCCTCTTGCTTTAAAGATCCATCCTATTTCGGATGAGATCCTTCCATCCTGAAGGTATTTTAAACGCTGTCAGTACTGCTTAATGGATTTGTAACATCACATTTCATTTCTCTTCGGGTTTTTTCACCTTCAGATACTGGAAAATATCAACTTGTTACAGTCATCATTTAGCGTGGTGTAAATTGTTAGTAAATTATAAAAGGCCTTACACACTACTAAAGACAAAAAAAAAAAAATTATATATACATACATTAATAAAAAGCTACAAAAATAACTACATGTCAAAACATTACACATTAAATTACATTAATTAAACAAAAAATTTTTCCACTGTATATTAGGCTGTTTTGGTCTTTATGATGGAAATGCGAATAAAAACAATATTTATTCCATTATTTTTCCCAACGTTTCGTAAGTTTTCCTTACTTCATCAGGGTAATTTTATTCAATCTGTCAATATATAATACATAATAGGTTTAAGTTTATTAAATGAATTAAAATAGAACATTCTTGTTTCCTTACTTTGCTATTCAAAAATTACATACTAAATTGCTTCTTTTTTGCCCCTTATTGCATCCTTCCCGGAGACGGCACTGACACAAAATTGAACATAAAAAAAAAACAATCATAAATATAAATAAGAACAACAAAATAAAAACTATCAAACTCAAAATTGACAATAACACTTATATCACAGCTTGGCATCAGGTACTTTAATTAAATAGCTACGGCATAGCAATGTTTTATACTGTCGGTGTCCTCTTTTGTGTTCATCGTTCGTTTTATTTGTTGTTGGATTCTAAGACTTTCCAGAGTTAGTCTTGTGTTGAGTTTGCTCTCTTTGTCCAGTATTGTTACATCTTTAAAGTCCACTGTGTGTCCGCTATTTGTTATATGCTGTGAAAGCCCTGTCGTCTCTTTGTGTTTTCTTATGTCTGCTTCGTGTTCCGCTAATCTCGTTGCTAAATTTCTCTTAGTTTGTCCTATGTACACTAGATCACAGTTTACATTCTTTTTTCCTTTACATTTGATTTCATAAACTACATTATGTTGTTGTTGTTTTTGTATTTTGGATTTTGTGTTTGTGAATATTGACTTGAGTGTCAACAAAAAGTGGCAACACTGTTACAATAAAAAGGGAAACATTAAATACGATGATTGGTGACAATCAATTAGAAATACTAAGAACAAAAGCGACAAAAGTATTCCAAGTCAAGTTTAAGTTCGCGCTCTTTCATTGAGATGCTCGGTCATACTCAACTCTGGTTTCAGCCATAAACCCAAGTATCTATACTTGTTACCCACCTCAATTTCTTCCGTTCCGAGAGTCCATCTTTCTAGAATACTTCTTCTGCCTCCATTTTTCCTGAATATAATAATATAATAATTTTTGACTTCTCGAGGTTAACAATGAGATTCCACAATTGGCAATATTCATCAAGCTTGTCTATCATAAGTTGTAAATCCTTTGGTGTGTTTACAAAAATTACAATGTCATCTGCGTACAGTAACATTCGGATGACTTGTTCATTTAAATGTATTCCTTCACCTATGAAATCATGAATGTCGTTGACAAACAGTGCAAATAACATAGGGCTTAGCAGACACCCCTGTTTCACGCCCATTTCTATATCGAACCAATCTGATAGATTTTTTCCATCCCATACTGCATACTGCTGTCCCTGCATAGAGATCATTTACGATGTTTAGAAATTTTGTTGACAAACCCGTTCTCTTTAACTTGACAAACAGAGCATTCCGGCAAATACTGTGAAACGCCGCCCTGAAGTCAACAAAGAAGCAGGATGTTATTTTGCTTTCATTCATCCTGATGTGCTATATCCATCTCTAAATCCTGCTTGATATTGAAAATTTTGGTATACAAAACAGCTGCAGTTAGTTTTGGTCCCACAAAAAAAAAATGTCGAGGGAATGTCCAAAAAAGGCAAGGTACCAAATCATGTGCTGTCAATTTATGGCAAATTCTATTTGTTGAAGCAAATGAATAAAAAGTAAGAGTAAGTTAAATTGGGTTTTCTGTTTGCTTATATTACATTTTTTTTTCATAGTTTATTTATTCAATTAATAACAAAATATCTGAAATATAACTATTTTATAAGCATATACATATGTATATACATAGTTTGAATAATTCAAAAATAAAATAAGCTAAATTAAATTAATATTTTGAAACGTGGATCATTCAGTAGCACTAAAGTGGCTAGAGGCGAATGATCCTTCTTATATAATTTACCTTTATAAGAATGTGTGTGGGGATAACCGATAAATTGAAAATAAAGAAAAAGTTTAAATGAAAAAGATAAGCATTTTTTTGTTAATATATTACTAATACAGGTTGTTGAGTATAAGTCGGGTGAAAATTCCAAATAATACTAATTTTATTTAATAACATATCTTCCTTAAATACTATTTTTACATGTATATTATTTACACATTTTTTATATCTATATTCTTGCTTATCTATGTTTTTATTGAATGGTTTATTTATCTCCAGATAACCGTCAGTGCATGTTCACGATGATCTGTGTACGAACAAAGTATGACAGTATCGATTCGCATATTGCAAGTGCTAAAATTCTTTTTCTGAATATAATGCCCCGTACTATATAAATAACTAAAATGATGAGCATGGTGCAACTTAACATAAATCCGCTGTGACCAGTAACGTGGTGAAATTCCAAGCCCTTAAGATAGATGTTTTCTTCCTTAAACTGTTCCAGGTCCCTTTGAATTTTCAGTAATTCATTCTTGTTGTTTATTATAGTGACTTGTATAGGTTTAATATTTTATTCTGCAACTTTGTCCAGTCTTCGTCCATATTAGTTGTTCCTCGAAATAGTTGATGGTTTCAGATTTGACTTGTTGCGATGATGTTAGAAAACCTCCGTTGTATCTAACAGTGCATTGTGGCTCTAATGTAAGAAGCCCTTGTGGTGGCAATTTAACCTATGCTGCGATTTTCCACAACTTAAATGAATAGCCGTGGTGGTGAATTGTTTAAATAGCCATGTATTTGGTTTAGTCAACTGAACCCATTTGTCTTGCTGACTTACTTTCTCAAAATGACAGCTTATTGTTTTAGATTTCTTTATCGGTGATATCTCACATGATTCATCAACTGCAGTTTTCCATGGCCAATTACCAGGCAAATATAGTGGGTTTCCTCGTTTTTTACACAAAGATTTTGTTGTGCTTGACTCATTAGACTGTAGGCACCTTATTGAAAGTTGAATACCAGTATTTCCCTGTAACAATAATATCTTCCTGACGAATTGGCACGTCAATTATCCGAAAAACATGCATGCTGGAATGGTGGAGAAATTGTTAAGGCCCAACTATAATATGCATGAGCTAGTATATGCACGCTTAAGCCAACGAGCGAATATATGAAATTTCTATTGAGTAGCCATAATGAAGTCCAGCTACGTTTCGTCCAATTTTTCTAAGTTTCGTTCAATTATCCAAACATAAGCAAGAGCGGTCCGGTTCGCTCAGCGCATAAGTGAATTTGACAGATACGGTTCAACACATACAAAATACACATCAAACCCATCGTCTGTGTAAATGATTCAAGATTAATGAAAGTGTATGTGTGATATCTTTGCTATCTCGTTGTCGTTGATTCAATGTTCACACTCAACAAAATTAAACAGCTGTGAATTTGATTTTGACAGGTGCTTTTGCGCGCGTAAGTTATTATGGCTATGCTTGCGACTTTTTGAAACTTAAGCAAACTTTTCGATAGGTTCTGACATTAGTTTATGTTTGCTTAAGCCTATTATAGTTGGGCCTTTACCCTTTGCCTTGGTAGATCTCTCATTATCTTATTCGCACCGATGCACAACTGCGACATGTTCTTATGATTTTTCTGATACCAATTATATAATATCTTCTTTTAATACAGGCTTCCATCACCGAATTTCCACCATGTAGTGTTGCTGCATGAGCTTCTTTTACAATTAAGCTGAAAAGTTTACATTTATCCAGTATTATTGGGTTCAAAGGCAAGTATGCGTATCTAAGCCTTCCTCCCACTCTCAATATTCCTTTATCTCCATAAGGTTTCATTTGAATTATTTTGCTGTTTAAAGAAATGTCTTTTTTGTTTTTAAGACTTTATATTTCAGTGGAGAATGGTATTTTTTGTTGTTGTTTGATGATCAACGCTCTCGCTTGGGATAGTTCTGATACAGTTATTGCTCCTGGCGTTATTTGTTTGTACCGAATAAAAGGAAATACGTAAGCAACACTTTTATCAATTTTTATAATGTTAGATAATCGTTCGATTAAAATAATTACAAAGTGTTTCTTGCCTTATATTGTTGACATCACCTTTGCATCTGTTGATGGTGCCAGTAATTGTTAATTTTGCGGCCAATGGTGTTTTGATTGTTTTAGCCACTGCGGACCTGTCCACCATAGTTTTTGATTAACAATTTTTGATGGGCATTCTCTGCCAACATTGATTTTTTAAATAAAAATTTTGCTAAAATTAAAAGTCATTGAAAATTATTTTTTTTTATTTTATCTGTCTTTAAATAGGCATGGTATTAAATCTATAAGAGCATTTTACTTCAACTTTTAAGGAACAAAAAATACCGTAAAAAGTTCTAAAACTCGAAGACATGGTGCTGATACTGATTTTTTATTTTTGAATTTTTTATACGTTCTAACTCTTTTTGACAATATTTTTGGTGAGTTTCTAAATTCTTTCTTACGTTTCCACGATTTCAACTTTAATCAAAATTCTTAATTTTTTAGTTTTTGAAATCTGTTTTTTGAGGTTCGAGTCTTTATTTTTATGCTAGGTTATATCTACACATTTATTGCACGGATTTGTTTTTATATGTTTTGTCCGAAGTATTGGTACCATTCTTAATAATAAAATAACAAGATTTTTAGCAAAATTGCTTGAAATCATTTAATTTAAGTTCATTATAAGCAAATATGCCACGGTACTGACACCCACGGTACTGACATTTAGGCTTTAATATAACCACATATCTCAAAGCTTCTGAGGAAAATAAAATCCGTTATAATTTTAACTTATATGCCTTTAAAAGAAATACAATTTTCTAAAAATCACCCCAAAAAATTTCAAAACACGCTTGGATAACACTACTACGGTACTGACAGGTAATTTTGTGACATGATTTCAGAATAAAAATACTTCACTCTTACAGCGAATTTAAGTTAGTAAAATAAATTGACTTTTATTAACAATAAATAAATAGTTCCTCTTTCAAACGGTACCACACAAATGCCATCAAACTAAAAACAAAATGGCGGTTCAGCTGGAAGTCTTTCGAATTCAAAAATAAAATGAA
Source organism: Epistrophe grossulariae (assembly GCA_929447395.1). NCBI lineage: Eukaryota > Metazoa > Arthropoda > Insecta > Diptera > Syrphidae > Epistrophe > Epistrophe grossulariae. Next base: position 63,105,965 of record OV839567.1, read on the forward strand.
GTCTGGGACACCATTCAATTATTATTAATTAATTCGAGAGCAAATATTTTGACTTGATATTGTCAAAATTTAATCACAACTATTGTACTCAAACTTCTCTGAGAACAACATTTTTATTCAAAAATGTATTTTAATAGAAAATAGTAAATTTAATTGGAAAAACAAGAATGGGACATGCCACGGTACTGACATTTTGCGTATACTTTTTCCATTTAAGGGGAAAGGGTAACAAATTTGTAAACAATCTGTAATGCAAATTGTAGTACAAATTTATTTCCAGAACTTAAACCTGAAATTCATAAGAAAACTTTATATTAAGTTACAAAGAATCACAGTTGGCAGAGAATCACCCATATGCCACGCGAAGCAACATCGGCTGGGTTGTCTTTCGAGTTTATATGGAGCCATTCCATATTATCCAATATACTCTTGATGTCAGCTACTCTGCTTCATATAAACTTTTCCTTGCTTTTATTGTTTCTTATCTATCACATGGTAATAGTTGAATCACTCCATCCATAGTATTTCGTATCATTTGCAAAATATTTTTTTATTTTGTTGAGTAACTTTGCAAGCAAATGAGTTCCACATAATTCTAAATTGGGAATTTTTTTTTTTTTTTATGGGTGCCACCCTTGGTTTTGGCTGTTAATATTTTAACTGTAATTTTTGCCTTAACGTATATGACAACTGCATGTGCTTTTTCTGATGCATCTGCAAATCCATGTATTTTTATAGGACCTCCCTAGTTATTTAATACCCATCGTGGGATTTTAACTCCTCTGATTTCTTGTAAATTTTGTTGGAATGTCATCCATTCTGCCTTCAGGATTTCATCAAGTTCATCATCCCAGTCATAGTTTGTTTTTCATAATCTTTGTTTTGTTTTGTGAATATTTTCGATTTTACTGAGACTGGAGCGAGCCATCCAATAGGATCGAATAATTTCGCAATATTTGATAACACACCTGTTTTCGTCTTTGAAACGTTAATATTGGATGAATCTAATTCAAATCGGAATTCGTCTTGATCTGGATCCCAGTGAAGTTCCAATGTTTTCCTGGTGTCGCCTTCCTTTATGTCAATTATTTTTGTTAAATAAAACTAACCGCTTCGTTATCTTTACAATAACGTTCTCAAGACAAACCTTGAATTAGAACATATGGTTAATGAGTTTAGTGGGGCGTTAAATGAGGCCTATGAACTCAGCTGCCCATTAACACACATGAAAAAGCAGAAAGATGCTCCTTGGTGGAACAACAATCTTTCAAAACTGAGATTCAAGGTAAGAAAACTCTTCAATAAGGCCAAGAGAACTGGAGAGTGGCACAACTACTCTGCAGAGTTAACCAAATATAACGGGGAAAATAAGAAAAGCTAAGAGGAATAGTTTTGCAACTTTCTGCGGGAGTATTTCTTCTGCCCCTGCTGCAGCTAGATTACATAGGGCCATAGCTAAAGACAAAACAATAACATCAGTAGCACTTCGGAGCCCTGATGGTAGCGTCATAGAAAATGAGGAGCAAAGGTCCACCCTATTGCTAAACACTCATTTTCCTGGCAGTTTACCGTTCATAGAGAACATAGTTGAGATATTACCTCTCAAACCAAACCGGGAAAGCTGGAAGATAGCTTCGACTATCTGTTCAGGTAACAGGATTAATTGGGCAATAAACACCTTTCAATTTTTTAAATCACCGGGAGTAGACGGTATTTTTCCAGCCCTTTTACAAAAAGGCAAAGATGAAATAATGCCATATCTTATTAGTATACTTCGAAGTAGTATTGCACTTGGGCACATACCATGTCTATGGAGAAGAGCTAAGGTTATTTTTATCCCCAAAATTGGGAAAAAATATACAACACATCCAAAATCTTTCAGGCCAATAAGTCTAACGTCTTTTTTACTGAAAACTTTAGAAAAGGTAATCGATAACTTCATTAGATCAGAAGTATTAGTAAATATTCCTCTCAACCACCGCCAACATGCTTACGGAGCGGGAAGACCAACAGAAACCGCCCTGTATGAACTCACCAATACCTTACAACTAGCTTTTAACTCCAAAGAAACCGCTTTATCTGCTTTCCTAGATATTAAGGGGGCTTTTCACAACACCTCCCATGAGGCTTTAAACAGAGCACTAATAAGGAAGTACGTACCCATCACTATTATCAGATGGATAAGTGAAATGTGAGGCACGAGAAGAGCAGAATCATACGCAGGACAAAGTGTTCAGAAAATCATCACAACAAGAGGTTGTCCTCAGGGAGGGGTCTTATCACCCTTGCTGTGGAGCCTTGTAGTGGATGAACTACTAGAAACTCTTACCTCCCAGGGCATACACTGTATCGGAGTGCTGATGATATTGTGATAACAGCTTTGGGGAAATTTGAGGAAACTCTTTGTGATATAGTTCAAAGAGGACTATCAATAACAAGAAAATGGTGTCTATCGGTGGGACTTAACATCAACCCCACAAAAACAACGATAGTACCATTTACCAAGAAGAGGCTTCTCCCACGAATGAGACCAATCAGATTGGCAGAAGAAGTAATCAAAATACAAAGGGAGGTTAAATATCTAGGCATTACACTGGATAGCAAACTCCTATGCAATAAACACGTCGAAATAACTGTCGGGAAAGCCACAAAGGCCCTAATGATATGCAAGAGACTTGCAGGCAAAACATGGGGCAACATTACCTATGGGGTAATCTAGGAAATCACTAGAAAAGGTACAAAGGCTCGGATGCATGTGCATCACTGGAGAAATGAGAACATGCCCTACAGCAGCTATAGAGGTGATCCCCCACTTAACGCCACTACACATGATCATAGAAAGTGCTGCTATTAGAGCAATCTTGAGATTTGCAAAGGAGGGTACTGGGAAGGGCAAATGCATTAGCAATAAAGAGAGAAACTCGATATGCAAGTCCACAGTAACGAACCTTCTCGAAATCCCAAGAAGAAAAAATGGGCAGGTGAATCTGTAAACTACACTCTTAAAGCAAATACCATCAAGTGGTACACTGATGGGTCGAGAACAACTGAGGGGACTGGGGCAGGTATTTTTGGTCCTAGAACCAAAATTTCCTTGCCGATGGGACGGTCTACCAGCATTTTTCAGACGGAAGTAAACGCCATAGCAAAATGTGCAGAACGAAATCTCGAAAGAAAATACCGTAACCAAAACATTGCCAGACAGCCAAGCTGCACTCAAAGTATTGAACTCTTACACCATAAGCTCCAAACTAGTATGGGAGTGCATAAGTCGGTTGAATGAGCTGGGAAGGTACAACAAGGTAACACTTTATTGGGTACCAGGTCATGTTGGTGTCCAAGGCAATGAAAAAGCAGACACCCTAGCAAAAACAGGAGCAACAACACCCTTAACGGGTCCAGAGCCCTATTGCGGAATAGGAGAAAACGTGATCAAACACAAAATCAAAATAAGCGAATTAGCCTCTAAAAATACCCCAGATACTGAAGTTTCTAAAAGCCCTTCCACACTATCCCACTGAGTATTAATACAAAGTGGAAAAGAATTCCATGCTACTGCCAAATTTGTGAGAGAGAAATTTCTTTTCATTTTTTGACCACACACAGCAGTTTAATTTACCCTCAATAAAAATGTGATTAAATGTGTGACAGAATTAGAACCATTTCTAAAAATTCTCATGTATTAACACATGTCAAATCGTGTAGGCTGGGAATATCATATTTTGTTTCCACACTATTATACATGATTTGTTTCACACTTTTTTGGCATGTATTAATACTCAGTGGGATAGTGTGGAAGGGCTTTAAAAGAAAAAAAACCTGGAAGAAGAGTTATAAATGAGACACCTCATCTAGCTCTAAAAAGGAGGCACAATAGATCGTTAGGTCGCAGTGCAATGAATATATATACATATATATATATCATAAAAACCCCAAACATTCATTCATTCATTCAACCGCTTCGTTTAAGTGCTCAAAAATGACTGAAGTTTTATTTAAATGATTCAATTAGAGAGAATTATTACAGTTTAAGCTTAAACAGTTTTGTAAGAGAAATGTTCTGAATAGGGAGTTAAAAAAAACAGGCATGTGCAATAATATAAACTTGTCAACACTCCCACTTTTATATAAGTGCACATTATTCATAATTCATAATTCAAAATAAAATATTAATTTCAAAATTCAAACATATTATTTTAGTATGTAACTTGAGATTTTATTTCTTTAGTGTAACAGAAACAAAATTTAATTATAAGAATATTAATTTGGAAAAAAAAATTTATATAGGTACAGCATAATTAATATGTATAACTTAAGATTTTTGAAACAAAAAAACTAATTTAATTCACAATTTTTTTGTTTTAGTTCAATGATATTCAGAAGATATCTTAGACGAAAAAATCTTTCTTTGCTTAATGGTTTTGTAAATATATCGCTGAGTTGATTATCCGTATGCACTTGTTTCAAATCAAATAGACCATCAAAATATTTGTCACTTATAAAATGGAACCGAACGTCTATGTACTTTGTCCTCTTATGAAACTCTGGATTTCTTATCAATCGGATGGCACCTTGGTTGTCCACGTATGAAATTGGTTTGATGTTCTGATTTGGAAGTAAGTCGCCGAGTAGTTGCTTAACCCAGACCAATTCTTTTACTCCCTCTGCCGCTGCGACATATTCGGATTCCGTTGTAGAAAGGGCAACGCATTTTTGGAGCTGCGATGCCCACGTGATGCAACTCGAGCCCATAAGAATAACCAAGCCACTAGTGGATCGCCTAGTGCTTATATCCCAGGCATAGTCAGCATCACTGAAACAATTTAATGTAAAATTTAATTTATTTTGAAAAAATATACCATGATCCGGAGTCCCCTTCAAGTAGCGCAGAGTCCTCTTAATCATGTTTACATGAATCTTCGATGGATTCTCTAGGTGACGACTAACGCACCCAACCGCAAACGATAGATCTGGACGCGTTGCCACCATTAAATACATCAGGCTTCCAACAGCCTGACGGAACGGTAAAACGATCTTCTCTTTCGAAGTTTCTGCATACTCTGCTGCATGGATCGTTGGTTCTGCCGGAGTTGATACCACAGCCGCGTCAGACATATTAAATCTTTGCAGCACCCTCGCTGCATACTGCGACTGATTTAAATGAATTGACCCATCTTGAAAACGCCTTATCTCCAGCCCAAGGAAATGTTTAGCTGGAAAAACTTTTATCTCGAAGTTTCTTGTTAAATAGTTGCACAGAGTTTCGATATCCTTCTAAGACCATCGTCAATATAAATTGCTAAAAACAATTTCTTTTTACTGAGGTGACTGACAAATACACATGAATCAGCATCCGTAGGCCTCAGATCAAAATCCTTTAACAGCTTCCTGAACATCTGGTTCCAACAACGAGATGATTGCTTGAGTCCGTATAACACTCTTTTTCAGCCTACAAACTCTCCCACTGTTGTCATCATAGCCTTTCGGTTGCGCCACTTAAACTTCCTCTTCAATTTTTCCGTTTAAAAATGCTGTTTTCACATCAAATTGCCTGATGTTCATATTTTCAGCTTCAGCAATACTTACAATGGCTCTTACTGAAGCGAACTTCGCAACAGGACTAAACGTCTCCAAATAATCGATTCCATATTGCTGGATAAAACCACGAGCAACAAGCCTAGCTTTAAACCTCATCGCTTCATTTTCTGTTGCGTTCTTCTTCTGATAAACCCATTCCCCACCATCAGAAATCTTATCAGCAACCTCTCCAGCTTCTTCATAAGCAACCTCACCGCCTGTCTCACCACCAACCTCACCAGCAACCGCATCATAGTGTTCTCCTACGTTATTCATTAAAATTGTTTTCCGGTTCAATTTCTCGTCCTTCGATGAAGTACCAAAATCATTGAAGACCAGATCTCGAGTTATTTCTACTTTATTCTGTTCTGGTATAAAGACTCGATAGCCCTTTACTCCGCACTCATATCCAACAAAAACACCCTTTTTAGACTTAGCATCCAGTTTTCTCCTCTTCTGATCTGGTATATGCGCAAACACCTGTGTGCCAAAGACGCGCAAATATCCAATTTTCGGCTTTAAACCAAACCAAAGTTCGTGTGGTGTTGCCCCCTTTGCTGCCTGTTTTATTCAAAACATGAACAGCAGTGCTTACTGCTTCTGCCCAGAACTTGTAGCTCATGTTTTTGGCGTGTAGCATCGACCTAGCTGCTTCCATTATGGTTCTCATTTCACGCTCAGCAGAACCATTTTGCTCGCGTGTATAAGGCACAGTTTTCTGAAGACACACTGCAAATTCAAGAACTGCTCAACACTTTTGTTAAGAAATTCGAGGCCGTTATCACTCCTAAGAATTTTCACACGCTTTTCAGTTTCAGCTTCTTCCTCTTTTAAAAACTTTTGAAGAACACACCTCCGATTTTCTTTCATAAAATACACCTTTCGATAGTGGGAAAAATCATCTTTGAACAAAAGAAAATATTTCGGCCCTCCGATTGACTGCGTTTGCATGGGTCCGCAAACATCTGTGTGAACCACATGTAGAATGGATGTGTTCTTGCTTTTGGATTCATTGAACGCCGAGCGATGAAGTTTTCTATACATACAACCATCACATACAAATTCATTTTTGTCGACAAATGGAATTTGTAGATCTTTTAAAATGTGTCGCACTTGGCATAGGTTTTGATGCGCTAATTTTTCATACCAGTGTTGCAATGTGTCCATTTTCTTTGCAGCAACGTTTGCAGAAACCGGACAAGGCTCATTCACCATAACCTTAAATAAAAGCTTAAAGAGCTTTGACTCACGTACTCCCACTGCAACAGTAGTATAGTTCTTGGTCAATCTACCTTTGTTGTTATCGGAAAAAAACGAAGACCTTACTCACGTACTCCCACTGCAACAGTAGTATAGTTCTTGGTCAATCTACCTTTGTTGTTATCGGAAAAAAACGAAGACCTTTGTCTGTCTAAAGCAGTGTTCAAAGAAAACAAATTTACATGTATGTCTGGAACATACAGAACGTCAAGCATGTGGTTTTGCTTCCAACTCGACTCTACGAAAGAGAGCACATCAACATCACCCTTACCAATGGCACTAATAGTAGTACCATTGCCAATACGTACGACCACTGGTACTTTAAAGAACTGAAAATTGAGGAGCCACTCCCTCCTATTTGTCATGTGGTCGTTCGCACCAGAATCTAAGAACCACTCATCGTCTTTGCAAATCTGTTCCGCTACTGCTGCTTCGCAAATAAAAGCATCACCTCTCTTCGTACCTTGAGTTTCCCTTTTAAATTTTTCTGGACAGTCACGTTTCCAGTGCCCAACCTTTTTGCACACAAAACATTTACCAGGTTTTTTTTTGCCTCGACCCCTTTTCCAGAGATCCCTTAGAATTTTTACTATATTTTCTCACCAATAATGCATTGCTCCCATCTACCCCGTTATCTGAATGACTCGACTTAAAACGTCCTTCTTCCATTACTGACCTCGAAGTAAGGTTATCTATAGTCTGCTCAGCCTTTCCGGTAGATTCCCATGCTGTATAACAAAGGCTTTAATGCTCTGGCAAAGTCATCAAAATCTTTGTAATGATCATAGAGTCGGCAATTTGCTCTCCAACATCGGCTAATTGTTGTACAAGCCCTTGCAATTTAGAAACATGTGTCGCCACATCATATGATGGATCCATCGAGAACATGTAAAATCTTTGTTGTAGCATATGAATGCTCTCTTTAGATTTCGCCTCATAGACTGTCTCGAGTTTTTCCCACATGGCCCTAGAAGTTTTGCAATTTACTACATGCAAAAGAGCCGGCGTTTCCATGGAAGTCACAAGAATCTTTTGTGCCTTGCTGTCACCCCGCTTTCAAGCAACCTCAGCCGCAGCCAAATTTTCTTGCTTTATTGTATCACCAATAACAGGTTAAGTGGCTTCACCATTCACATATTGAAACAGTTCAGCGGCAGTAAGAAGGATTTTAATCTGGAATTTCCACAGACTCCACTGCTTTTGAGCACCTAATTTTTCAATCTTATAATCAGATGAAGCATCTATTTCGATGAAGCGAACAAAAGAAAAAATAAATTAAACGCCGTGAACTAAATTGAGTATATAATATGCTAGCACTTTAACTACCTGCCCGCGATTTTTTTTTTTACGAATAACGATTTAAACTATCCACGTTCTTTTGTCTATGCAAAAAAAAATTTTTCAGCGATAAAAAAAATCTGATTCTGCCCTACTGTTTTACAAATACATAACTGGCCCCATAACCTGTTAAATAAAACTAACCGCTTTGTTTAAGTGCTCAACAATGAGTGAGTGAAGTTTTATTTAAATGATTCAATTAGAGGGAATTATTACAGTTTAAGTTTACACAGTTTTGTAAGAGAAATGTTCTGAATAGAGAAAAAAACAGGTATGTGCAATAATATAAATTTGTCAACAATTTTATGCTCATCTTTTGAAATTATAGCGGTCAGCAAATGTTGATTGTTTCGTAAATGAAAGCCAGCGTTTTGAAGATATCCATTTACTGCTCTTATTATGTATTCGCAGTCCTCTTGGTTGTTGGCGCCTGTCATTAAGTCGTCAACGTAAAATTCTTCCTTTATTATTTCCTTTATTTGCATGTCTTCCTCTTTGCATTGGTTTGCGACTTCTTGCAATGTTCGGACTGCTAAGAATGGGGCTGCTGCTGTCCCATACGTAACTATTGTCAGCCTATATATTCTCTTAATTTGTCTTTTGATTGTTTTCTCCAGAATATTCGATGGTAATCTTGATCCTCTTCAGCTATGTTGATCTGTTGTAAGAATCTAGCTAAGGCTTGTTTCCTGGATTCTCCAAGCTCTGTCTGTTCTTAGTGGCACCTTCATCACATTTTTGTCTCTTTTTGTTGTCTTTGCATATGCTTGCATGCAGAAGTCCGTTTCTAATATATCATTATTGTCTTCCATATCCTCAATCTCCCAGAATTTATCCATTGACGATGTGACTGCTGAATATGTAATTTTGCTAATTGTTGTTTCTCTTGTAGCGTGCCTGAAACTATCCACCCAAACATCGTATTCTGCCCCACGATGTCGTTTTGCTTCCTTACTCCTTCTTCAATTAACTTTGGATACAAGTCACTGCCGATGATTATGTCAATACGATCCGTTTTGTTTAGACTCGGGTCTGCCAGAATATAATTGTCCCACTCATTTATATTAAACTCAAAAGATTCGTCAGGTAGTGGTTTTATGAGGGTATGTACTACCAAAAACTCTGCTTGCATTTTGCAAGGAGAGAATCTGCACTGCTTCATCAGATGTCATTGATATTTGAGAACCTTGATCAATCAGTACCCGTAACAGACATGTTTCACCATTTGACGATATGGCTGATATATGTGCTGTTGCTAATATCACCATTGGACTGTCATTCTCCTTTACCATAAGGGAAGAAAAGGATTTATCTTTTTTATTGTTGTTGTCTGAGGGAATCCATTTTTTGTGTTGATTTTCCTCGACTCTTCGCTTTGTTTGATAGTTGACGTTGTTTCCTAATTTGATTCTTTTAAAACCAGATGAATAGGTTAACATAAAAATAAAAAAGCTAAATTTGGTGGTGCGACGACTCGGGGAGAACCAAGGCCTAGTCACTTATAACTCTCAACCATACTTGTGTGCGTTGCTATCGGTAAGAATGGAGGGGACCTACAATTTTCTCCCAAATACCAACGGAGAAGAGATCTCTTGGAGGAATTGTCAATTCCCCTTAAGAAGCACTACGCGTAAAAAAACATTTGTGTTTTAAGGTAGCAAAGGCTCTTCCGATTCGATCTATAGAATTTCGGTGTGCAAGTCCTATCACCAAACATTATCAGACGGACTACAATTTATATATCATATGTAATAATAAGAGGAAATTGTCAGTATTTTAAATAAGGTCATATATAGGTACAAATAATTAAATAAAAGACACTCTTTCACAGAAAACGCTTTACAGAGCCTTATTTTAACTTATTAACCCATGTCAAATGCTTGCGATTCGTAAAAAGATTTTCTGTACTTTTTTAATAAATAAATAATAAGTAATAAATTTCATACACTTTCAGATATCATGCGGTAATTACACCTTTCTACCTTACAAACTTTGCGAACAAGGCTTTTGTTACGTGACAACTTTTCATAAGGAAACTGGGGATTTAAAACTATCATCACTTTCCTCTAGATTACGACGGATTCTTGAAGATGTTGAAATTCAATCTAAGTACGTTTTGAAATATTTTGTTCGTATACATTTATTAACGGATTTTTCATTGATTTTTGTTATTTATAAAAAAAGTTTAAATGTTATGTTATTAAAACAACTTAGAAGTACTAACTGAAAAATAACTGGACCTGGCTTAAGTTCCAGTTTTTACTATTATTTAAAGGAATACCCCGTACAAACATGACGGGAAGACCTGTCGAAAATATTTTATCTATATAATATCAAACTATCATGAAATAATTTTTTGAACAGGAGAGGTTGAAGGTTGAACTTTATCTTAAATCTGTCGTTTATTGGCTCCCATATAAGACCAAGGGTCTCGGTCAAGCAACAAAATATCCTCTATAATTCGATTATGGTTAGAGCACCACTTTCTGGGCTCAAATTTACCTTCAGTTAAAATTTGTCTTGGTTAATTTTTCATAATAAATCATCGAGTGACTCCGACCCTGTGAAAACATCGTCTTTGTAGAAGTAGCCTGCGTATGACCAAGGTTCTTATACTCGCGCATAAACTTAATATACTCCGAAGTGGCTATGTGTCGACGTGTTGTGAATATTTTTTTCAAGCTGTAAAATCTTTTTAAGGCAATTTCATAAGAAAATCCTAGTGGATTCGGGTTCATTTTGAATGGTAATCGAACTTGATAACGCCCTCCTTCACGACGAATAACATTTTCACGAAATCCATAGGCAATCATCGGCCTGATGAGGGCCATGTAGCAAATCACCTTTACCCTGTTGTCAAGCCGGCAGCTATGAAATAACGGATTTGCCAGGGCAAAAGTTCCCCTACCCCTGGTCAGAGCAGCATTTTTATTTCTGTCGAAATACAAATACTGATCTAACAATATGCCAAGGTACCTTACTACACTGCTACTTGCCAGTGGATGTCCCACGATCACCAGCTTACTTACTTAAGGTGGCGCTACAGTCCAGGGTGGACCAAGGCCTCAACCAACATGCCTATCCAGCCAGCTCGGTCTTTAGCTAGCTGTCTCCAGTTTCGCACGCCATGTTGGTTGAGGTCCTCTCCCGGAAGCGGTTTAGGGCTTCCGCTAATTGTTCGGCCGCACGTGGCCTATTAAGGGACCTAACATTCCACGTACAGATCCGAAGTTCGTTGTCCTTATTTCGTTTGCTTGATTCATCAGTAAATCCGTCCGTATCCGAGGCTCGTTGTTGCTTCGCTACCGAAAATTCTTTACGTGGCCGGGAAGTCACCCTGACGGCACGACCCCCAACCTGGAGGACCAGAGCCTTTGTATAACTCCAAGGATGAAGAGCCGGATAGACCGCTCCTTATAGACCAGAGCTCCGATTATGTCGAAGTAACCCATATAAGGTGTTCACACCAAGTAGTTCAGCCTAACTGTAACTGTAGATACCACCGTTGATTCCGTCTAGAGAATTCTTCCGCCACCGTCTCATAGTCGAAGTGCCTTAGTAGGAACACTCCGTCTCTGTCTTCCTGACTGTTGACAAACACCGATGATTCACATCGAATTCATCCGCCGTATGCCATCCTTCTGATGGGCTCGTCTAGGGCTTCTGACGTCTCATTGAGCCAGCCATTTCAGACAGAGCATTATAATGTTGCTATTTTCTTCTGTTCAACACTCGCGCTTATTGGCCAAACCACAACCACGCTTCGGGCGCTCGGGCTTTTGACAGGCTTTTCACCGACTTTACGATATTTTACGATATCATGTGTCATAAAGCGCGACCTCAAGAATTTGCAAAACGAAATGTAGCTTCAAACCTCGGGCGTTGAGATATGAGAGAATAAAAGTTCTGTTTCCTTAAAATAACACTGCGCAGATTCTTCGCAGATAATAAGGAACTAAAAATGTCCCTGTTTTTATGGTTTCAATTAGGTACTAATAACAATTTAAATAAAAAGCTTTGCTAATGAAAGTATTTATTAATGTCGATGTTTTCTTTTTGATTTCAATGAAATATGAAACAACCGTCTTACGACATTGACACAATGCTAGTTTACGAAAAACCTTTCTTCAAGCATATTAACTTTGACAAGTAATTCGAAGAATGACTTTGTATTTGCAATCGGGATGTGAAAAAATAATTAATTATTATTACTATTATTATTATTATCACTAGTTGTATTTTATGTTCCCAGATCAAATCCAGTGCCTATACAATTTTTAACTCTCGCATCGATTAAATTGGTCAAGAAACGTTCAAAAATGGAACAAAACTCATCCGAGATGTTTCAATTTTCGAAGATGAACATTTAACAAATGTAAATTTTAATCTTACATGCTTTTTTTTTTTGCAGTACTCGCATGAAGATGAATGTAAATCCACCATTATATGGTTTTCACAAAATCTTGGATTTCGGCAACAAGATCACGAAATCCGTTCCCACCACACATAAATTAGATTTTGTTTGACATTTCGAACAAATTTCACTATTGAAGAAAACTATCGAAAAATATATGCATTATAGTTAGGTAAAAGTCCCAAAACAATTACCTACACATATTTAATTTTAATTTTCTTTTCCTATTGAAAAATTCACAGAATGAAATGTCTCTGCCTGTGAACACTTCACTCAAAACTGTAATATGAAGAGATAAAACAACGATCCCAGTGACAACGTTGTTATATACCTATATCTTTTTTCCATTTGTTTGTTTTATTTGTATGTACTCGTATCTGTTTCTTTACACTCCTGCGCCATTTTGCAAATTAAAACAGTCATCTACCCGTAAAAGTCGGATCTTGTGTTGTTTTTCCTAGCACACAAAATAAGACAAGTGAGAATTCGGCATAACAGGTACGAAAACCAGAGAAAATTCACTCTCCGGAACCAGACAAAAATTGCCTAAATCAAACAAGTCCAACCAAACAAGGGTACTTCCAAAACAGCTGTTGAGCATTAAATTTTTTTTTGTTGGAATTTTAGAGTGAAATAAATAAAACACAAGCAGATTTCACTTTAAATATGATTCATTTGTTATATTTTTATTGTATCCAATTAATAAAATCTTATCTACAAAGGTGTGTGTATCTACTGGAATAACAAAAACATGCAAATTAATTTCCAAGAATCCATAATATTCAATTGAATCTGGATCTTGAACCACAATTTAACAAACCACACGTACATAGGAATAATTTAATTTTTAATACACAAATATTCCAATGGTTTTACTGAAATAACATATTTTTGTATTTTTATTTTAATAAAAACTTTCACATCCAAAAGAAATGGAATAGCAAATTAAAAAAACATTGATTGTTGTTTGCTGAGCTGTCAAAGCGCGACCAGAATAGAAAATAGATCTATTCGGGCGTTGCGCTCCGATATTTACGATCTAAAGCGAACGCGAAGCGTGAGGTAACATTTCAGATTGCTTCATAAGAGCCCATTGTTTCTATTCAATATGTCAAAGTCAGAGCGACCTGACGCGTGGTTGTGGTTTGGCTATATAAGTTTAGCAAGTTACGTCTGGAGGGACGAAACCAGTACCCGGTGGTTACCACGAGGAGGTAAAAACAACAGAAACATATGTATGCCAGTTAGACCTAGGGTCTTATAAATAAGGCAATGTTAGAAGGAATACAAGGATAGACTAGATTTTTTGTTGGCACAGTGGATTGAGAAATAAGGTTTTGATTCGCCCAGGGGTGGCGTTTAGTTGAAGGAATATAGAAAAGAATGCTCCCTAGACTGAGGATCGAACCCACATATCCAGGTTAGCAGTCAAGCACTACTTCCACTGATGTGTAGTAAGCGTTGCATCACTGGGAATCGTCATGTTGACGCCGATCAGTGACTACCCGCGTCCTACAGCACCTCACCACCAGATCACCAGCTTGCTCGAGTTCTTACTCGTATCCCTTGGAGCTCCAGGCAACAGAGTCCTAAACATAATGGTTTCTGATTTCTGAAAGTTGATTTTCAAATTCCAGTCATCACAATATCGCTGAATCTTGTCGAAGTCACGCTGTAGAAGAATTCTGATGACCTCATCTTTTGTACGCAATTAGGTCATCGGCGTGAGCAATTGCCTGGGTTAGACTACCTATCAGATCGCTGGTGTAAATGCTGAATAGAATTGGCGAGTTAACCGCTACCTGCTGAAGACTATTTTCAATTACGAATACTGCGGTTGAAGTTACATTGCCACTCTTGACAACAAACTTTCTACCATTGAGCATGTCATAAAGCATATACAAAAAGTGGTTTACAAGCCTGGTCAGCTTTAGATAAAGACCTGCTAACCATACGGTATCGAAAGCTTTCCCAAGTCAACCAGACAGGCACCTTTATACTGTCGTTTGGATTTGTTCCATTGGATATCATAAACAAGTCTAGACGCGGAATGAATGGTGTCATGTCCCGCCCTAAAACGAAACTGATTATCCGGTATGATATTATTGTCTTCCGCCCGCTTGGACAGAGCTCTATTTACAACTTTCTCGAATACCTTGCTGAAACTCGATAGAAGACTTATCGACCGGAGATTCGCCGAATTGGAGTTGTCCTTTCCCTTTTTCGGGAGAGGATGAACCACGTCTACAACGTCTATCTTCGAACGCGCTGGATAATATGCATTATTCATTGCGTTGTTAAACAGTGTGCCATATATGTCAACTGCATTCTGAGGTAGAAATGTCGTAGTACAATGTTGGATATTTAATTATTTTTCTTTAATGAATCGAAGATGAGCTGGAGCTCCACCTTCGTAACTAAAAACTGTCTCCATTTCGCTCGGTGATGATGGTATTCGGCAAGTGTTCTTCATTGAACCCGTTGAAACCGAGGTTCTCCGATCGCCATTGCGTTATGTCGTTACGAAGGTAGAAGTGGTGGAGTAAGGCTCTGTTCTCCAGGTCCTGGTTCGGGTGAATGCAAGCATTCACCTTGTACACTTGCTGGAAAGCAGCCTCCACGGCCTCCACTTTCACCTGCGGATCTTCAAAAATAGAGAGGTCATCGTCCAAGACGGCGCACAGTGTGGGAATTCGCCGAGGAATTAAACTAATAGCGCTTACAAGTTTAACTTTTTTATAATTCTTTTTTTGCAAGATTAATTATAAATATGTGAATAATGAAATTTAACAAGAAAAAATAATATACTTTGTCAAATTATTGATTTACAGAGCTCTGAAAGTACAAGTTTTTTACAGTTTGGTAGGTTAGGTTAGGTTTATGTGGTTGTCAACAGAACGCTGGACACACCTAGACCATAGGTTGGCCCATTGTGATACCACAGGAATCTAGGAAACTTTCTTCCTACTCGTTGAACCATTTAGAGCTTCTTACGAAGCGAGCGAGACTATTAATGTCACTAGGATCATTGTAGTAGAATTCTCCTAAGTGGAGCCTACGTGTTTGAGATAGAGCAGGGCATGTACCATAGAGTACCTATATTATCTAGAGAACCGACTCGTACCCCCCTTACCTAAAACACCCTAAAATTTTATTTTAGCTCAATGAGAGAAAACTCTCTTAAATTCCCTGTCCGTGAATACGTGTGAATTGTTGATACAACAACAATTGGTGCCAGTAGCTCAAAAAGTTGAAAAATTGAAAAACACCCGATTTGCGATCATTTAAATGCTTATATCTTTGGATCCAATGGTAGGATTTTCAAAATTTTAAATTCAAATTAAAGCCAGAATGACAGTCAAGTACCAGCTATAAAAATTTTTCAAAACCGTCAAAAATTTCTTACTAAAAAAATTTAATTAATTTTTGGAGAATAATTTTCATCGAGGCAAACGTAACGAAGAAGAGGAATACACAAGAAAAAAAATAAAAAAAAGTTTGCTATTAAAAATATACTGGTTGGAGGGAGATAGTTATTCTAAAGACTGTGAAGTGTGTGCAACAAAACAGCATAACCTTGGCAAATTGGGTTCGCATCGGGAAAAAATTTGCTATACATAATATGTAGGTATGCATGTTTGTGGTAGGTATTTTTCATTCATAATTTGTTAAGGTGCCTTCATATGCTTAGTTTGGTTGGCTGATAACATTTATTCTAATGGTCGGATCGTTAAAGTTGAGGTCTTAAAAGGTTGAATATCAGGCTACATATTTTTTTTACAAAATCATTGCAGAGTAACATAAAAGTATGTTTACAATACAATATGTGTAAGATACAATATATTATTAATTATCATTAATCATTAATTGTGTAGGGTGTACAGTTATGTATTATATATCAAATTAATTGTCTATTTTTCTAGATGCGAATTAAAAAAAACTAATCCTATGGATGCAATAACTTAAGAGTTATGAGGTGATAAATAAAACAACAGAAATATGTCTATATCTCGGTTAAATTTTTTTTGAAAAATCTAAAAATTTTACAAAACAAGTAGATAACCAATATCTATCATCTGTATGATTTTGAGATTTTTGAAAGCATCCGTCAAAAAGATAAAAATCAAAAAGTAAAAAATTAATTTTTGAATTTAACGGACTCTTATTTTGAATATCTGAGCGCTTAATCCACCATATTTCAAATTGAGCGTGTCTCCTATGCTCCAATGTAGTGGGGGCATCGGGTCCCATTTAAAATGCACGGGACCACTAATACATGCTTATGCAAAAGTAGATTTCAGTGTTCTAGCAGCTTGTAGGTCGAAAGAGAACAAACCCCTTGAGTCGGTTCTCTAGATAATATACGTACTCTATGGCATGTGCAGAGAAGGCGAGGAATCGATTCTTCCTCTTCTTCGTCCATACAACTCCTGCAGAAGTGGTTAGAAAATACATTAAGCCTTGTTGCATGCTTGCCTATTAGACAGTGTCCAGTAATGACACCTATGACGGAGCTAATGTGCAGTCTGCTTACAGATATTAAGTCCTAGAGCGCTTCAGATCCAGCAAAGGCCACCTAAGATTTGTTTTCTCTATTGCATCTTGGTTTAGCACAAGTTTACAAGTAGCGATGGGTATACCAATATTTGTACGATTTGACAGTATAGGTAGTAAAGTTCCACTTTTGGCGAGTTCGTCTGCTCTGCAATTGCCTGTAATGTCCCTATGACCCGGCACCCAGCAAAGGTGAATGTTGAACTGCTGTGCCATCTCCAAGAGAGATGATCGGCAATTAAGGGCAGTTTTTGAATTTGTAGACACAGAATCCAGAGATTTAATGGTCGCTTGGCTATCCAAGAAACTACGGATATCTGTGGTTGATATCACCTTTTCTTTGAGCCAAGACAGGACTTCTTTTATCGCCAAAAGGTCCGCCTGGAACACGCTACAGTGATTGAGAAGACAGAATGAGAGACTTAGTTTCAACCTTCATTCATACACCTCCACCAACCCCGTCATCAGTTTCAGAACCGTCAGTATAGAAGTGGATCGATTCATCTTCCAGAAAAGTCAGGTCCTCCCAGAGAGATCTGGAAGGAATGGTAACCTGAATGTTTTTATGAAACTGTAGCTGTGGGGTGGTGTAATCTGTGATACTTGGGAGTGATCTGAATGAGTTCAGAATGATCGAGTGGCCAATACCATTGTTGGACCATTGTGAGGAGGTTTTAAGTCGTAAAGCTGTGCTTTATATCCAATGCAGCGGCAGGTCGTACGTAGAACTCCACCCATGCATCGCAAGCCGAAAGCTGGACCTTGCTTAGTTTGCCAACATTTGTTGTTTTATCTAGAGCGGTCCACCATACTGACGCACCGCATTTTAGGATCGGTCTTACTACCGAGGTATATAGCCAGTGAGCAATGCGGGGTTGGAGACCCCATCTATTGCCGATGGCCTTTTTACATGAGAAGAGTGCCACAGTGGCTTTTTTAACTCTTTCCTTTATATAAGGTTTCTAGCTTAACTTCTTATCAATAATAAAACCAAATATTTTGCTTCATTAGAGAATGTTAAAGGTACACCTTTGATAGTAGGAGGGTCTGTATTTCCTAGAAAAGAGGTCAAGATCCATTTCGTGAGGGTTGACACCAAGTCCTTATCTTTAGGATGTTTTCCTGATACGGCAACAGCAACGTCATCCGAATAAGCAATCACACTGTACCTCTCCTCCTCAAGGCATATCAGAAGTTCATTAACGACCAGATTGCAGAGAAGGGGAGATAGGACACCGCCTTGTGGCGTACTTCTACTGACAAATCTTTTGGCAGAAAAACCGCCCAGTTTTGAATTGATAACTCTGCTGGTCAGCATCTACTTTCAGAGATGACAGCGAAGATTCGATTGCAGATGTGTCGACCTTGGTCCAGGCGCCTTCAATATCTAGGAATGCGACCATAGTGTACTCTTTATGGTGGAGGGAGTGTCTGGCCCAGCTGACTTGTAAGTTGCAAAGCTATTGATAGCCCATTTTAGCTTCTCCCTTGTAATCAGACCGTATGGATAAGTTAATATATTTTTGGACCTAACGTGGTCACTGTTATTAACAGTTTGGGAGCTACCTGGAAAATGAATGTCTAGTAGCAGGTTGAGGGATTCTTCGCCTGAGTGGGTCCATGTGCCGTCGACATTTTTTAAGAAACTGGGCATAACTGGATTAGTTGAGGATTTTTCGTTGATGCTTCGGAGGTTTCTTCTATTTTGGTACAGAAGGTCCTCCAAGAAGATCTTTTACATTTCCTCAATTCTTTCTTATAAATGTTTAGGGATTCTTTATACGAGTCCCAAACTGAAGCTAATCTTGTGCTTTTTGCTGGATTAAATAGTTTCCTACAACTTTTTCTAATCAGCTCGAGCCCTGAGTTCCACCAATGAGGTTTCTTTTTACCCCTTACGTGAGTAAGAGGGTAAGCGATTGACATTGAATTGTTAAGGGCTAGGGTGAGATCTCTGACTTTGTTTTCAGTTCACTTATACAGTAAAACCTGCTTAAGAGAAACCGCAAAATGTCACAGTCTTTCTTTCACTTAAGCGGGTTTTTCACTTAAACGAACCCCGCTTAAAAAAAATGTCACTTAATGTCACTTAACCGGATAAGTGACAAAAAATTGCACTTAAGTGGATTCAAAAATTCCAAAAAGGGTTCTGACATATCAGATGTCATTTTCATTTTTTTTAAATTTGGTGGATGTGAAAAATAAAAAAGAAGTAAAAGCGTTCAGCAAATTTTTTGTTGTTATCTATTAAATTTTTTTTCACTTAAGAGAGTTTTTTTTAATGAAAAATATTTAATTTAACTGAAAAGATGTTTCAGGTATCCGGGTTGTTCACTTCAGCGAGTTTCGCTAAAGCGGAGTGTTATAAAGGTAATTGGTTGACAAATATTCGAGTATGAAAAAAGTGTTTCAGATAAGCGGGTTTTTCTCTTAAGCCGGTTTCTCTTAAGCGGGTTTTACTGTATTAGAGGGCTTCGAAGATTGGATTTCACAAAACTTTCAAGCGCCATCCTATATTTGAGCCAGTCAGTTTTCCTGTAATTTGGGAAAGTCAAGTGGCTAGGGGATTCAACGTCTAGACTGAATTGGATGTATCGTTGATCAGAGAAAGAATGTTCCTCAGATACTTTCCAATCTTTAATCATATAATGAATGGTGTCGGAGACAAGAGTTATGTCAAGAACTTCCTGTCGATTTCTGGAAACGAATGTAGGTTCATTCCCTACGTTACTTATTATAAGGTTAGTACTTAAAATAAAATCAAAAAGAGAGTAACCTCTGTCGTTGATATGAGTTATACCCCATACTGTATGATGGGAGTTAGCATCACACCCAATTATGAGGCTGACCTTTTGCCGTTCAGCTTCAGCGATGATTGTCTCCAAGGTGCGCCCAGGGAGAGGGCCAAGGTTGTCGTGGCCCAGATACGCCGACACAAGCCAATACGACCCTTGGGACGTATCGAATCTGGCTGCGGTGATATCTCTATCGCTTAAGTTGGGGAGTAAATATACATTAGTGTTACTTTTCACTAATATGCAGGATCTAGGTTCACCTTTATCCATCACATACTGTGTAATATCCAGGAGTCCGTAAACCCTTCACCATGGATTTTACAATCCAGGGCTCTTGGATCAGGATAATATCAACTGCGTGCCTGGTTAGACGGAGCAGAAGTGAGGCCGAAGCCTTGATGGAGTGTTGAAGGTTAATCTGACCTAACTGCAGCATTTTAACTACAATCAGGCACATCAACCTCTACCACGGTGAGAGTTTTTAACTCATTTTTGTGGAAAGACCATGATGCACAACCCTACCACTACTGAAGTTAGGTATTTCTACCATTTGACTTCCCTCACTGCGTCCTGCATCAGCTGGGGGGCCATAAGTAGCCACCACCACCCCACTAATACACAACACAGGAGAAACGGCAAACAGCGTTGACGACGTGCTGCCGCCCGGTTTGGAAGATGAACCGGTCTTTGTAAAGTCTGTCTGTTTGCTCTCGTTCATTTTTGTTCCCACGAGTAGCGAAGAAAAGATGTCCGTCTGTACAGAGATTCGCATATACAGATAAGTTTAGTTAATCCGGAGGGTGCCAGGTATCCGGATACTCCCTTAGCGGCACGGGTCTTGCAACACCACTGATCCTGCCCAGTGGGAGTTGGAAAGGAGTAGGAGGGTTGAGGTTAGGAACGTCAGACAACATCATCGCCGTTATCTCGAGGAAGGAAGTATCGACGGACAGCGTCATCGCCGTACCGTCATGGGAAGGAAGCAACGATAGTCATCACCGTTCTGCCGAGAAAAGGAGTGTTAATAAACAGGGTGAGGGATCTTTGGACAGCGTCATCGCCGTGCCATCAAGGAAGTATTTGAAGGGGAAGTGGTAACGTCGGACAGCTGCATCGCCGTACCGTCGTGAGATGGAAGGTTAAAAGGAAGGTAAGGTAAGAGGACAGGGGAGCGATCTTTGGTTTCAGGACTCATCTGAAAATTATATATCTCGAGAATCTTTGACCTTACTCAGCTTCTACAACTCGACAAGTTCGACGCTCGGGTAGAAGACACTTTGGTAGACCCTTCTTAAAAAATGAATTTAGCTAGAAAAAAGCTTTTTCTTAATTTTGTTTTTTAATATTTGTAACTAATATATAGCAAAATGAAATTGAACAAAAATTTTGTTTATACTTAGCCAAATGTTTGATGAACAGAGTTCTGAAACTACGTGTTTTATGCCTTAGGTAAGCTCATCTTAAACAAATTAATTACGCTGACAAAAAAAAATTGTTGTTCCTTTTTGCTTATATGTATTAAGAACGAACATTAAATACATAAATAAAAATAAAAATTATTTATATTTTTGTACAAAAAGAGACTGTAAAACAAAATTTGTATCTTATGTTGTTGAATTTAGAAGTTCAAAACAAAGGATAAAACGGCATCAACCCGCTTTATTTTGATTTTCGAATTCCAAACCTCAAAAATTATAGTTTTCTCGTAATTTCGCTAGACATTCTAAAATCTGCCAAGAATACCATGTATTAAAAATTTACACTTAGACTTGAAACATGTACTTTTACCTAACACCAAAGAACACATTTAGGATACACAAAACTTATAACAAAATCACAACATATTATGTGGATTAAACTAATAATAAATCAATTAATTAATAATAACTATTAAATTCTCTACAACTCATGTTCAAGCACTTTTAACTGTTGAACTAAATATAAAAAAGTAATACTTAAAAACGGACGAACATTTTAAATAAAAAAAATCTTTAAAAGGCCAAATCAAGAAAGAAAAAAGAGGGAAACCCTTTAAAATCATATTTTCTTGGAAGTTGAATTATAACTTATTCTTAACATAAAGTGTAGAGAACTTAATCATCTACAAGGTGGTGTAAGTATTTTTTTTTCCAAAAAACTAACAGTTTTTAAGATATTACGTAAAACTTTTTACACCCCCTTATTGAAGATGGTCCCCAAATGGGGGAGGTTTCACATAAACAAACAAAAATCTTATCCAAGGTCAATGTAACATTTCATTGTATTGTACTAAGTAAGATTATTATTTATTTTTCCTATGAACTATAATTTTACTTACTTTTCAAATCTCTGATATCGTATTTATCGAATAAAAACAAAACTTTCAATAAAAGTCTTCGCAACAAAATAAATATCGAAACCACCTTCACTCGCCAATTGCCACCGAAAATATCAACAATTGCAACTTTAACATCAATTCTCTTTATTTTACATGACTTCCGCATAACAGTTCTTTCTTAATCGTTTAGTAGAAGGTTTAAGCTCCAAGTAACACCAGATTTTACATCAGTCTGTGCAAGTAATTTTTCTAATTAAATTCAGTTAGATGTGCGAATTCCCACACTGTTCGGCGGCGCGGCGTCTTCTGGATCCATGCCTTCTGGTATGTCTCTGTTTTCTGTCGTTCTCTGGAGCTTAAGACACGAAAGTTCGTTTTGATCATTCCGTCTAAATATTCTTATTAATTTTTGGAAACATACTCGATTCGCTAGAGTTAACGGCCCGAATTTTATTGTTCCAATACAAATTAATAGACAACATTTAGTTTTCTTTGATAAGTTGGTTTATGTTCTTAATTGACGACTTCATTGTCATAATCTCCAGATCGCCTTAGTCGTGAGATCGCGTTAGTGTGACAATTTGCGTATTTAGCGGGATTTAATTAAAAAATAGACTTTCACAAAATTAAACAAAAATCGGTTTTTCTTGCAGCTAATACCTCTCACTTAATGACTGTGCACAAATTTGTATGTTAAAAGCATTTGCAACAAAGAAAAATGATCTCAAAGTTCAAGAAGGTCAATTTTGAGAGTAAGAGCTTCATTTTTTTTCAAGTGGTTCGCGTGATTTAAAATATAAGTTTTATTTTATTTTAATAAATATAATCTTATAGAATAGTAAGGTAAGTTGATTTAGGATATTGGGTGCTTTTAATTATATTAAGGGAGGGGGCAAACCGAAAATTAAGCATAAATTTGTGCTTTATATGCATTCATTAGACGAAAAGTATAGTTGTTCAAGTTAAAGACTATTAATAAGATTTAAGTGACCTTTTCCTTTATAAGTGATTGTTTTGTTTAATGGGCTTCAGGTCAAATGAAACAAGTTGTTTTTTTCTCTTACGTTACGACGTTTCGTCTATGGCTATGGACATCATCAGGTGTATACAAAGGATTTCTGTATTTGCTTTGATAAATATAAATTACAAGATTCTTACAAACATTACAAACTATATATAAACTTACACTTGTTACAATTATATTGCACATCAGATAAAAACAAACATTTTCGTTCTAGTGAACAGCTACAGGTTAACAATGTAAAGCACAATTAGCAAGTAATAAACCTAAGAAGATGAAATAAAAAAAAAAATATTGCTTATCAAAGCTTTGTTTCGGCTATTTATTTCCCCTTCCCCCTCTCTCCAGCAGGTGTTTATATTGTGGGCTAACGTCTTCCATGTCAGTTCTTCGGTTCATCGTGTTATCATCATTGATAATAATAATAATAATAAAGAGTTTCGATTATCATTATTTTGTTTTGGTGTTGTTCTCCATGTTGATGTGTTGACACCATCGAAGTTGGGAGAGTGGTTAAGTGTTATGCAATGTGATGCCAGTGCTGTCTTCTGTGGTGCGTTACTTTTTAAGTCCGATTTATGTCCCGAAATTCTATTTTTTAACTTTTGTTTTGTTGTTCCTATATAAATTTTATTGGATTCTTCGTCCATTTTTCCGTTACAATTGATACTGTAAATCAGGTCTGAATGTTCCATTTTGTCCGTTTTTGTTTTTAGATTGGTATAAAGTTGTGCAGTGGTGTTAGTCGATTTCATCGCCATTTTGTATTTTTCCGTATCATATAGTTTGCATTTTTAAATCTGTCGGCTATTTCTTTGACGTAGATAAAGGACTTGTAAATTCTATTTTGTTTTTCTTCCTCAGGTGGGTGTGTGTTGACATTTTCATATTGTGTTATGAGTATTTTTATTATTTTTGGTGGGAAAGCATTTTTTTGTAGTATATATTTGATTTTTGTTTTGTTATTTTTGTGGAATTCGATGTCACTTATAGAGAGGGCTCTTTTTATTAAATTTTTGGCGGTATTAAAGATCGTTTGTTGTGGCTACCGAAATTACGAAAAAAAAAATGTATGATGCTTGGATTTCTAATATCAAAATTAAGCGCTTTTATGCTGTTTTTTCTTTTGTTATGGGCCGCTTTTTTACATTACATTTTCTGAAATCGCAAATAAGTCAATAAAATCAATCTTAAAAAAACTTATGCTTGACCAAAAGTGGTGACCATCGAGATCGCTTCGAAAGCATTAATTGTTCGTGGTTGAATGAAACCTGTATACTACCAAAACAGTTTTAGATGAAATACCTTCTTCATATCGTATAAATGTAATATATTTAATGCTTTATCATCTTTAACGTCATCATCACAGACATGTTACATTTGCGGTGAAAAACCATTTATCTCAAATGATCAATCCAGCTAAAAGCCCTTCCTCACTATCCCACTGAGTATATTAATACATTTCAAATTGAAAGTGGGAAAGAATTCAAATTTGTGGGAGAGAAATGACTTTTCATTTTTTGACCACAAACAATACTTTAATTTAACCTCAATCAAAATGTGATGAAATGTGTGATAGAATTAGAGCCATTTCTAAAAATTCTCATGTATTTACACGTGTCAAATCGTGTAGGCTGGAATATCATGCTTTGTAAGATGGGCTTTCATATTTTGATTCCACACAATTATACATGATTTGTTTCCCACTTTTTTGACTTGTGTTAATACTCAGTGGGATAGTGTGGAAGGGCTTTAATCTAGAGAAAGTCTGTAGACCAACTTGAGAAGTTCTTCGGATTTATGAAATGTGCACTTCACATCGCGTAAAGACTGGAAATAGAGAACAAGGTAAGAGACCAAGATGATAAAGAAATGTCAAAGCCAGAAAAAATTTAATCCGAGAAAGATTCAGAAGTGCGAAACTGGATTATTGGGTGATATATACTCAGCAGTCAGGCAATGCTAATAATGGGAACACAGATAATCGATTCTTCAGAGATGAAGCAAAAACTGCCGAAATTACAGAAATCGACGAAGAAATGATCAAAAAGTTATATATCATCTTAGAAGCTCTTGGATCAGGATTCCCAATTGACTTAAATGCCTTCGAGAACTTTGCAACAGAAACAACGGAACTGTATCTATTATGGCTGGTATTATATGCCAGTTAGTGTACACAAGGAGCCTTACCAATAACCAAATTTAAGGACGACTTAAATATTCAAGTAAAATGAACCATAATGGTATGGACTATAAATAATGAACCATATATCACATGTTTTATATATAAGAGTCCGTACCATGTGATATTCATTATTTAGGGTCTTCTTAAATATTTATGTCATACCATGTTTGGTTTGTTATATACAGCATTATCACCTAAATGGGAACTTTTTGTTGTAAAACTTATTTGCACCACTGTATTAAACTTAAAACAACTGTTTAGTCAATAGCTATTATTGCAATTTATGCTTTCATGTGAACTTCATTAACTATTTAATGTACAGTCTTTCTTGAATTACCAAACATTAAACACTTATTCTTTAATCTACTGGCTGCCTTCTCATTTAGTTTACCTACAATCTAACAGGTTAAGGGCCCAGGTCACACAGAGAAATAAGAAAGAAGTGTAGTTATTTTTTTTTTGGTTTTTCAATTTGTAAGCTAAATAATTTTCTTTATTAATTCGTAAGTCGAGTTTTGTTCTTGATACAATTACGATGAGTTCGTTGTACCAGATCGATAAACTTAATGGAGAAAATTATGGAACTTGGGCAATTCATATGAAGAGCGTGCTTGTCCACACAGATCTCTGGTCGTATGTCGATGGATCGAATAAGTTGGCGGCAGAGCCAAAGCCTGAGGAAAAAACAGCATGGGAAGCATCGGATGGAAAAGCTATGGCAACCATCCTTCTCAGTGTAAAACCGTCGGAGTTAATTCACATCAAGCACTCGAAGACTTCCAAAGATGCATGGGACAGATTGTGTGAACTGTACTAGCCGAAACGGCCTGCCAGCATAGTAAACTTGTTTAAGCAGTTGTTGCAAGCAAAAATGTTGGAAGGCCAATCCATGCAAAACCATATCAACGAATTTACAAGAGTAGTAGAAAAATTGCGTGAGATACAGGTGGCTGTCCCCGAAGAACTCTTGACGATAATTTTATTATGTAGTTTGCCAGATTCTTACGAAAATTTTATAGTCGCAATCGAGAGTCGCGATATTTTGCCATCGGTTTTAAACTTAAAAACAAAGCTTATGGAGGAAGAGCGGAGAAGATTGAACAAAGACTAACATAACAGTGGAGTAAGTGAACATATTTTTACCGCAAAATCGCGTGAGAAAAATCATGGTAAAAACGGGAAAGGAAAATGTTATTCTTGCGGTAAACGTGGGCATTTTGCATCCGAATGCCGAAAATCAAAACCACGACAATTATCTTCGTTTGGTCTCTTTTCTTCAATAGATGCGTCAATGCTGCAACGGGACGAATGGTGTTTGGATAGCGGTGCGACTTCCCATATGTGCTGCAATAGAGATCTTTTTATTGAATTTCACCATGCCATTGAGGGAGAGAAAGTACAGCTAGCAAACGATAAATTCGTCATATCAAGTGGATTTGGAACAGTCAGGTTGACCTTCAGTACAGGTGATATATTTCTAAAAAATGTTTTGTTCATTCCAGAATTACAAGGAAGCTTTATATCAGTGAGTAAAATAAAAACCATAATTACACAGTGGATTTTATACACAATTCTGCCATAATAAGAAATCCAAATAAAGTTGTTGTTTTAAAGGCCGATAAGAAAAGTGAACTACATATTGTTAAACCTCATACTGAATTTATTTCTTTTCAATCTAGCACTAAAACAAACACCTTCGAAAAATGGCACCAAAGATTTGGACATCTCAATATGAATAGCCTTCAGCAGCTAAGAGACAAAGAAATGGTAACTGGTTTGAGTGTGGATCCTTCTGATGTCAACCTAGACTGTGTTGTGTGTGCAAAAGGCAAATTGACGGTGCAACCATTCCCTAAACAATCGTTAAATCGGAGTAAAAAATTGCTAGAGCTGGTGCATAGTGACGTATGTGGACCAATGAGGATTCCATCAGCTGGGGGAGCAAGGTATTTTATCACGTTTAGTAATTGGTCAGGCTTATGTTTTTTTTATGAATTTAAAAAAAAATTCAAGGTCACAGTAAAGACTTTTAGCACCTCATTAGTGGAATTTATAAAAAACAAGTATGCAATTTAAAAGGTCAGTAAAAGGTCACTAAACGCGGTCAGCTTTCGGCGTTCTATTGATTTCTGTTGATCGTGTTGTCCATCTTAGTCATGTCGAGTGTACTTTCACCAAACAAACAACGAAAATATTTTTTAAATTATAAAATCCGAATGAAAATTGAAAGTTACTTATTGATTTTCGTAACAAGAATTCACAAAATAAGAGTTTTTGTTAATATTTCGATTTTTTTTCAGTCTGGGGCCAGCTCCAAGAAATTAACACATTCAACAAAGTGCAAAAAGCATAGAGCGATGGAATAATTTTGTTTGTTTCTCTTTTTTTCTTTCTGTTTTCACTTTTGACATAATTTTTATTCGAATATCCCATAAATGAGGTGCTAAAGGTACACGTGACCTTGTATGACCTTTAAAAAAATAAAAAAAAATATATGCCTGACCAATTACGGAAACTACCTGACCTTTTATGACCTTTTACTGACCTTTTAAATTGCATACTTGTTTTTTATAAATTCCACTAATGAGGTGCTAAAAGTCTTATACTGTGACTTTGAAATTTTTTTTAAAAATTCATAAAAAAAAACCTAAGCCTGACCAATTACTGAAACTAGCTGACCTTTTATCACGATCCGGTGGCCTTTCAAATGGTATACTTTTTTTGCGAATATCCCATAAATGAGGTGCCAAAAATCGCTAATAACCTTGAAAAAGTTCAAGCTTGGATTACAAGTTTTCCAAGCCTGACCAATTTCTTAAAATAGCTGACCTTTTGTGACCAATTAGTGACCTTTAAGATGGCATACTTTTTTTGCGAATATCCCATATATGAGGTGCTAAGATCCTGGAGCCAGCCAGCACTTGCCGATTGTTGCGGAGACTTTTGTCGCCGGTGGATGTGGATTGCTTTCCTGCGTACCGTCTATCGTATCGTTTATGGAGGATGATAGGAATGTAGCGGCACGATGTGGTGGCACTGCACGTGGATGCGGTGGCCGATTGTTGCGGAGACTTTTGTCGCCTGTGGATGTGGCTTGCTTCCCTGCGTACCGTCTATCGTATCGTTTATGATACGAGGATGAGAGAAATGTAGTGGCACGATGTGGTGGCACTGCACGTGGATGTGGTGGCACTGCACGTGGATGCGGTGGCCGATTGTTGTGGAGACTTTTGTCGCCTGTGGATGTGACTTGCTTCCCTGTGTACCGTCTATCGTATCGTTTATGACACGAGGATGAGAGAAATGTAGCGGCACGATGTGGTGGCACTGCACCTGGATGCGGTGGCCGATTGTTGCGGAGACTTTTGTCGCCGGTGGATGTGGGTTGCTTCCCTGCGTACCGTCTGTCGTATCGTTTATGATACGAGGATGAGAGAAATGTAGCGGGGTGATGTGGTGGCACAGCACGTGAATGCCGTGACCAGCTTTTGCCGATTGTTGCGGAGACTTTTGTCGCCGGTGGTTGTGGTTTGCTTCTCTGCGTGTCGATGATGAAAGGCGCTGATTTTTGAGATTATCCGGTTCGATATGACCAAATGTTTGTGATAAACTCAACTCTTCTTTAAATAAGAGCTCCAATTAGTTATTATCAATGAATATTTATTAGAAACAAAGTTAAAATATGGTGCAGAAAAGCTGCCTATTACAAACTACTTAGTTGCAGAGAAGCTGCCTGTGGCCATGCCGATTGAAAAGTGAATAATGAATAAAAATGGGCGGCATATCCGCCAAGGAAGCCGGTCATCAGCGTGAAGTTAGATGCATTGGAGTATACATCGCTCGAACTAGCACAGATACGTGCCAGAGGGAACGATGCATACTCCGGACGGTAGATGGCATGAACACATCTAATTTTTTGTATAGTTCGAAAGTATTATTTTCTACAATACTACCTATTTCTTGTGCAATTTCAATATATATCTCCTTAATGGAAAATAATCTTATTAAGTTTACCTTAATATCCTTCCATGGTGAGAGATGGGGAAGACTGTTTGTAGCTCTTACAGCCTCTCCTTGAATTTTCGAGTGTATGATGGACGTAGCTTTTATGGTATTTTCCAACGTTTGTATCTTGGTCAGAAAATATTCGATGGTCGATATGAACAGGGAGAGGTTATCGTCTTTTTGGCCTCGATATGGGTTAATTTTTGCCAACTCCTTGAGCAAATACCGTTTCTCTTCTTTTTGTGCATCGTTTAATTGTATGTCGTTGTTCAATGTTCATGCTTGCAGGTTCACTTTCGCTATCGGTTTGACTTTCGTTGTTCTTTTCTCTGTTTTCTCTGTCTTTAATTTTTTTTTATTAATTTTATTTATTAAACACTCCCTCTACGAGATTTCGCAACATACATTTTTATTTAAAAATTCTTGAATTGCTGTGTTTTTCACAAATGTTTTATTATTTTTTTTTCAAAATTTAGTTTAAATTAGTTTACGTTTAATTTAACTTTGCCAGAGGAAAAAAAATTAATAATACAATCGCGAATTGCGTCCGTATCACTGGATCTCATATGTCACTGTATTTTACTTGCACAGATCTCATTGAATATCCTACCGACTGCGCCAAATAATTTATTCAAAGAAAAAAATAATTTTTTAAAAAACAAAACTTTATTTAAAATGTAAAATTGATATAGAAAAAAAAGAACAACTGAACTGTTTTATGACTGGATCGAGGGTGCCCTCCGTGGTTGACGATGTTGACTCTCTTTTTTGTGGTTGGTGATGATTGTTGTTTATGTTTCCAGAGCAGCGTCAGCGTGGCGTGGAATTGTTTACATCATTTGGTTATCGCTAAGACGATGCTAACCCTCTCAAGTGGTTAGTGATAATTATTGTTTATATATCAAGAGCAGCGTCAGCGTGGCGTGGGATTGTTTACATCTTCTCGTTTATATTTTCGTTATCGCTAAGAGGAATGCGATAACTCAGAATTTTAACTGCATAGACTCTAATGCAATCTCTTTATCGACTACGGCATCTTTATCATGGCTGTGGGATTTTGTATATGTATGTAACTCCCGCGTAAATTAATAACAACGTTTATTATAAGGAACAAAATTATTTTTCTCATTTAATTTTCGAAATAAAACAAAAAACACTTTTTTGTTTTTTTTGCTTGCTTACATAAATACAGTGGTAGCACTCAGCATTACAGCGCATAAACAGTAAGGTATGTATATGGGGTGGGCATGCTGCCCATCGCAACCTCTCTGCTTGGACACACTATAGGATTTGAGGAAGGTGCGAGGTTAAGTGTATGCAAAGTTTCTTTAAATGCACACATCTAACCTCGAACGTACCCCAAATCCTATAGTGTGCCCAAGCAGGGGGGTTGCAGGGGAGCAACATGCCCCCCCATACATAGGCACCTCACTGTTTATACGGAGGTGAAGTAATTTCTCATGTGAAGGTAGTTCCCGCGAAGTTATCTGTTAAATATTTCATAATTTTTTGAATTTTATTTTGAAAACTAAATTTCTGAAAAGAATTGTTATTTTATTTTTGTTAAAGAAGGTTTAAGTACATTCATTAATGCGTAAAACAACATAAGAATTATTTTCTTAAAATATTGGAATAAATTATTTTAAACTTCAACTCACGGAACTTGCGACTTAGTTGTGCATTTTATACATAAATAGTATTGCCTATGGTCGAAATTCGACCATCTGTATTTATTTATATAATATTCAATCACTGAGCAAAGGGTGAAGCGCACGTGCATGAAACATTTTTTTTAATTAAATTTTTAATTAAAAACATTTTTTCACACATACTTTTATGTTACTCTGAATATAACGTGACATTCTCCCTAAATTTTAAGGCCCCAACATTAACGATGCGACTATTAGAACAAAAGTTAAAGCCAACCAAACGGCACCTTAACAATTATTATGAATGAAGAATACCTACCACAAACGTGCATATACCTTCATATAGCAAAATTTTACCGATGCGAACTCAATTTGCCAAGGTTATGGTTTTTTGTTGCACACACTCCACCGTCTTTAGAATTGCTATCTCCCTCCCACCAATTTATTCTCAGTATCAAACGTTTTTTTTATTTTTTTTGTGTGTTCCTCTTTCTCGTTACGTTTGCCTCGATGAAATGTATTCTCAAAATACTCGTTAAACGTTTTTAGTATGAAATTTTGGACGGTTTTGAACATTTTTTAGATGGTATAAGCCCGGCATTCTGGCTTAAATTTGAATTTTGAATTTTTTAAATCCGACCATTGGATCCAAAGATATAAGCATTTAAATGAACAAAATTGGGTATTTTTCAACTTTTTGAGCTACTGGCAACTATTTGTTATTGTATCAACAATTCACACGTATTCATGGACATAGAACTAAAGCGAGTTTTCTCTTACTGTGCTTAAATAAAATTTGCGGGTGTTTTAGGCAAAGGGAAAAGATTCGCTTCTCTATATCCCAGTAGGAAATTTCATCCTCACTGAAAAATTTTGCTTAATTCAACATTGAATTCAAATGCCACTTCTTCCAAGAAACAGCAAGCACTGATTTAGTTACTGTAAAGTAATGCATAGTTTCACCAGTTCATGGTTTTATGCACATTGTCGGCTTTGTAAATGGGCAAAATATCGAAACACTCCCTTGTTTTACCTGGCACACAAAAATCAAGTGAGTTCAATGTGGAATTAAAAAATTCTATTTTAGTTAAAATTATTCGACGATTCAATCGTTGAAAAGTAATGCATAAGTTCAGCAGTTCGTTGTCTAGGTCCACTCGTCTGCTTTGTAAAGTATACTTTGAGAGAGAAGAAAAAATAATTCTCCCACGACGCTCTCTTTTTTTGCTTGTTTTTTCCCTGAGCAAGAAAAGAATAAAAACTACCCTTTCCTTTACCTGACGCGATCAATAAGAGGATTTCTGTGAAGAAAAGTAATGTATCCTTTCATCAGACATTTATAATGAACTGAGCATTAAAAGTGTGTGAATTTAAAAATTCACTTAGAAAAATAAAGTTCACAGTTTGTTCATGCTTTGGTTTTTATAAGGGACAGTTATAATTGACGGTAATTTGCGTCTTAGAGACGCATTTTGGAGTTTAGGTCACTTGACCTTTTAATTGAATTATATTCAATCGTTCCAACTAAGGAGAAGTATTTTTCTGATTTATGAATGAAACATTTAGCGATTAAGCAACTCCCAATTCCCTATTGATTTCACTACTAAATTTTCATCATAATTTTCATCGAAAATAATAAAAATTAAGCTGATCAATAACTAAGTAACACACAATTAATGACTTTTTTGTTGAATATTCATCATATTTTATGTCTCTCAAGTTAGCAGACCAAAGTCAGCAGAACCAATTTTTTGTGACGTCATCATTAGGCGCTTATTAAGTGCTAATTAAGTACCCAACAACAAAATTAAGTGCTCCAGTACTTTTGTTGTAAACTAATGTTCTGCTAACTTGATTTCAAGTTAGCAGACCAATTACCGGAAAATACTTAATACACAAGGAAAAAAAAAAAATTTGGTCTAGTATTTAGGAGCTATTTAAGTGCTCTAGGAATCCAAAAAAAAATTTCCAAAAAAATAGATTTTTTTCAAAAAAAAAATATTTTTCTAATTTTCCATACAAACCGATGTTCTGCTAACTTAATTTCGATTTTTCTCGAACAATTCCACTTTTTTCGACCCAAATCTTTTTGATTATTTAGGTGCTCGGCTAGCTCGAATTAAGTACCCCATTTTCAAAAAATTAGAAAAAAGATTAGAAAAAAAAAATAATTAATTCAATTTCCATAGAAAACCATGTTCTGCTAACTTAATTTCGATTTTTCTCGAACAATTCGACTTTTTTCGACCCAAATCTTTTTGATTATTTAGTTGCTCGGCTAGCTCGAATTAAGTACCCCATTTTCAACAAATTAGAAAAAAGATTAGAAAAAAAAAATAATTAATTCAATTTCCATAGAAAACCATGTTCTGCTAACTTAATTTCGATTTTTCTCGAACAATTCAACTTTTTAATAGCAAAAATATAAAATTTTTTCTAAAATTTTGGATTTTTTTTTCTGAAAATGGGGTACTTAATTCGAGCTAGCCGAGCACCTAAATAATCAAAAAGATTTGGGTCGAAAAAAGTTGAATTGTTCGAGAAAAATCGAAATTAAGTTAGCAGAACATGGTTTTCTATGGAAATTGAATTAATTATTTTTTTTTTCTAATCTTTTTTCTAATTTTTTGAAAATGGGGTACTTAATTCGAGCCAGCCGAGCACCTAAATAATCAAAAAGATTTGGGTCGAAAAAAGTTGAATTGTTCGAGAAAAATCGAAATTAAGTTAGCAGAACATGGTTTTCTATGGAAATTGAATTAATTATTTTTTTTTTCTAATCTTTTTTCAAATTTTTTGAAAATGGGGTACTTAATTCGAGCTAGCCGAGCACCTAAATAATCAAAAAGATTTGGGTCGAAAAAAGTTGAATTGTTCGAGAAAAATCGAAATTAAGTTAGCAGAACATGGTTTTCTATGGAAATTGAATTAATTATTTTTTTTTTTAATCTTTTTTCTAATTTTTTGAAAATGGGGTACTTAATTCGAGCTAGCCGAGCACCTAAATAATCAAAAAGATTTGGGTCGAAAAAAGTTGAATTGTTCGAGAAAAATCGAAATTAAGTTAGCAGAACATGGTTTTCTATGGAAATTGAATTAATTATTTTTTTTTTCTAATCTTTTTTCTAATTTTTTGAAAATGGGGTACTTAATTCGAGCTAGCCGAGCACCTAAATAATCAAAAAGATTTGGGTCGAAAAAAGTTGAATTGTTCGAGAAAAATCGAAATTAAGTTAGCAGAACATGGTTTTCTATGGAAATTGAATTAATTATTTTTTTTTTCTAATCTTTTTTCTAATTTTTTGAAAATGGGGTACTTAATTCGAGCTAGCCGAGCACCTAAATAATCAAAAAGATTTGGGTCGAAAAAAGTTGAATTGTTCGAGAAAAATCGAAATTAAGTTAGCAGAACATCGTTTTGTATGGAAAATTAGAAAAATATTTTTTTTTTGAAAAAAATCTATTTTTTTTGTTTGAAAAAAATCTATTTTTTTGGAAATTTTTTTTTGGATTCCTAGAGCACTTAAATAGCTCCTAAATACTAGACCAAATTTTTTTTTTTTCCTTGTGTATTAAGTATTTTCCGGTAATTGGTCTGCTAACTTGAAATCAAGTTAGCAGAACATTAGTTTACAACAAAAGTACTGGAGCACTTAATTTTGTTGTTGGGTACTTAATTAGCACTTAATAAGCGCCTAATGATGACGTCACAAAAAATTGGTTCTGCTGACTTTGGTCTGCTAACTTGAGGGACATTCATATTTTTCATTGGCAAATATTGAGGTAGTGAAAAAACAAGTCGAAATTATTTAGCGATTTCATAAAAGAATTTTAGAATCAGCAGTCCAATTGGTATCATCATATCTTCGGGATAGAAAACAGGCAGTAACAGCTGTAAATATAATTTCAAGTTTCCTTCCAACTACTCGAGGGGTCCCTCAAGCCTCAATTTTAGGACCTCTTCTCTTCTCGCTATACATTAATGAACTCCCTTATAAGATCAAAAGATCCTCAATCCAAATGTATGTAGACGATGTGCAACTCTACAAAAACTGCCCTCTTGGTGTTATTGAAAACTGTGCATACTCAATTAACGAAGAGTTAAAAGAAATCTCGCGATGGTCGGCAAGTAATGGGTTGATCCTAAACCCAATCAAATCGAAATGCCTAGTTATTAGCAGAAAAACTTTAAATCTTGAATACTTTCCGCATTTATTCCTGAATAATTTACCTATATCTTATGTTTCAACTGCAAAAAATCTTGGAATGATATTCAATCGCACACGGACTTGGGATACGCACATTACCGTCGGTAAAGTTTACGGTATTCTCCGCATGTTTTGGTGCTCTCAGCATTACACTCCCATGAAAATTCGTTTGCTCTTAGCTAAAAACTGGTAGTACCTATACTTACATATGGATGTGAAATTTTTTTTCATACCGATGCAACTAGTGCCAGAAAGCTCAATGTAGCGTTCAATAATACCGCCCGCTATATTTTTGGTCTACGTAGATTTGACCATATTTCTAGCTTCTCAAAGTAAATTTATGGCATCTCACTTGATCACCTCATGCGCTTTAGAACTCTGTTATTGCTTTTCAATGTTATCCAGATTAAGCAGCCTTGTTGCCTATACAATAGGATAGAGTTCGGTTCCTCTAACAGATCCTTACAACTTATTCATCCGCGTCTTTCCTGTCTGACTTCAGAGAGACAGTTTTTCGTCAGCGCCATCCGACTGTGGAATTCCTTGCCAAGGCATCTAAGGAGAGTGGGAGGTGAAGCACAGTTTCGTAGAGAACTGCATATCTACCTTGAAAATTATTTCTGATTTTTGATTTACCTAAATTAATGCCTATAAATGAAGAGATATTTGTATTTGTATGTTATATTTTATTCTTTCTTTTTTTGCTCTAGATGTACATATAACCAATCATGTAGCAGCTCTTTTGTTTTTCTTTTCATATTTTTACATTTTAGTTTTTCATTATATAATTTTCTCATTAATTCCATTTTTATTTTCTTAATAATAAGCTTAACAATAATTTATAAGAAATAATTTCTTGATTTGTAAGCCTTCATTGTAATAAATAAACTAAACTAAACTAAGCTAATTACGTTTTTTAACTCATACGTTTATGTTACTATATATGATTTTGTAAAAAAAATATATTGTGACATTCTACCTAAATTTTAAGGCCCCAAACATGACGACACCTGATGAATGAATGAAAAATACCTACCTACCACAAAAAAACTACCACAAATTTTTCCCTATGCGAACCCAATTTGCCAAGGTTATGGTTTTTTTGTTGCACACACTCCACCGTCTTTAGAATTCTCCCTCCCACCAGTACGTACGAAACATAGGTACTCTATGGCTGTGTGCATGTGGTATTTTTTATTGTAGACGTTTTATATGTGGAATCTATGATTTTACATAATGTCTATTTTTACACGCATGTAGTTGACCGATGTACATAATATTCTGATGGCACTTCTAATTAAAATTACCTTTCAAATGGTATATTTTGTATTGTCTTCCGTTCGGTTTAAGTGAGTCAAAAAAAATTTTTCGGTAATGCGCACCAGCTTCAGCCTTTTTCCTCTTTATTGATGACGTTATATCTCAAAAATCTCAAGGATCTGAGAAGTATACCCGGCATTTTCGGATTCAGCACGCGTTTTTCATATAGAAACCATCAAAATGTATTGTATATACCAAAATTTTGGGTTCAGGTCAGTTTTAAACAACAACACAAAGATATATCTGCCAGTAAGACCTAAGGTCTTATAAATTAGGCAAATGTTAGAAGGAATAGGATAGGATAGGTTTTTGTTCACAGGGGATTGAGAAGTTAGGTTTTGATTATCTCATTAAATCCCAGGAGTGGCTTTCAGTTGAGGGAATGTAGACAAGAATGCTGCATAGACTGGGGATCGTATTCATACATCCAGGTTAGCAGCCAAGCACTACTTCCACTGCGGCGGGGCCATCCCTAGACTAGAATAGTAATATCCTCGTTCTACAAAAGTTCTACGTCAAAAGTTCTACCTCTTCTGATTGAATTCAACTTCTATAACAACCCTTTGTGGAAGTGTGGATTGTCTTGTTGGAAAGTCCAAGACAAAGGACAAATGTTTTAAATTTTTGAAAATGACGTTCCAGCAAACATTTGTAGTTGTTTCCTTTCATTGTTGTGGACAAAAACTCCAACTCGATTGTGCCATAGAAATTGCTCCCCACACCATGACACCTGATTTACGGCTGTAATGTCTTGCCAAAATTAGCTCCTCCTTTCTTAGATCATGGAAATAGAAGTTGTAACCATCGGGACCGTCAAGGTTAACCTATTTTTCTTTTTAAATAAAATTTCATGCAAAATTTTCCCATAGTTTTGTGGATCCGCAAGATAACTGTTTACAAAAGTCTTACTTTTATTGAGCTTCCTTGCTATTTTTTGGCATGAGTCCTAAATCCTTGAAAGCTTTCCCTTTTTTGTCGCTGTAATATTCTTTGCGGAACCCATTTGTGTTTAAAATTAAATAAAATCAGTTATTTTCAACACTTTTTAAAATATTGTATACAAAAACCGCTGATCTGGACTCCTGCAACAAAATATTCGCAAAGGCCTCATCCAAATGGGGCACCTCATTATACGCTTTTAAGTAGTTCATTATTT
Source organism: Epistrophe grossulariae (assembly GCA_929447395.1). Taxonomy (NCBI): domain Eukaryota; kingdom Metazoa; phylum Arthropoda; class Insecta; order Diptera; family Syrphidae; genus Epistrophe; species Epistrophe grossulariae. The sequence goes on from OV839567.1 coordinate 63,143,764, forward strand.
GATCTTGGGAAATTCCAGTGGTCGTTTCTTATTTAACCTTTAATTTTATGAATTTTTTTGGGAAAATACGAACCTATTCACAGGTGTTTCCGGGTAGAAAATTTCCAACGGGTATAATGGGTGAAAATCGATTGCAAAATTTCTGTCCTCTTAGTAGTGATTGCAGGTGTATATTAGTAAGGCTCTATATCTTAAAATTTATCGTTGCACAGAAAAAGTTACCGCGATTTAACAGTTTTTGAAATGGCAATATCTTAATTTTTTAGAGGGAGTCGCATGACTAAGATTGACATTTAAGAGTGTTCCTGATGCAAAAATAAAAATAATTACGTAAAAAAATATTTTTAAAGAATCAACATTTTGCCCGTGTTACATGATTTTTTAAAATTTTATTTATTTTCAAAACATACAATTTTGTTTTTATTAACTTTTAATATGTTATTGAGTATTGAATAAAATTCATTTTTAGGGCACACATGAGGGAAAAGTTTTTGGCTGATCTAAGGGGTGCTCGCGAAGAATATGCGTCTAATACTACAAAACTAACAGAAATCTTATCTAAAATGCGTAAAAGGCTTGACGATCCACATGTTTTATCTGGTGAAGTTGTTCACAGTTTTATGTGTTCTTTGCGCGACGTTCAAGACTACGATTCTATGGTGCGTTTAGTAAATGATTTAAAAAGCATACCTAACACACGCAAATATGTTGAGACCGGTAATATGAGTTTTCTCTACGCTTTTGCCCTCAACAGGAGAAACAAAAAAGGAGATCGAGAAAAGGCTTTGGCATCGTCTTTAAAAGCGTTGGAAAAAAAAGAAAACGAATTTCCAGATATGCTTTGCCTTTGTGGGAGAATATATAAAGACATTTTTGTAGAATCAGACTATACTGATATTAACAGTTTAAAAAATGCGATCAAGTGGTATAGACAAAGTTTTGAAGTTCAACCCAATGAGTATGCGGGAATTAATCTAGCTACGCTTTTGGTTATTGATGGAAAAGAATTCAGTAATACCGAGGAATTACAACATATAGCTATGACATTGAACAATCTTATCGGAAAAAAAGGAAGCCTTTCAACGTTGAACGAATATTGGGACGTAGCAACTTTTTTCGAAATATCTGTATTAGCTGAGGATTATACAAAAGCGATTCAAGCTGCAGAGTGTATGTTTAAGTTAAAACCGCCTAACTGGTATCTGAAGTCAACAATTGGAAACATTGCCTTGATTCATCGATTTCGAAAAAAGTCAGATGAACACACAAGTGACATTAAAGAACAGGTTTTTCAGTTCTGGATTGACTTTTTCTTAGCTGCCACTAGTTCTGAAGCCCCAAATAATGTTCGGTTTCCAATTTTGGTGAGTGTGTTTTAATTATTTGAGTGTAAATATAAGGTTATAAAAATTAAATCCCACTTAAATTAGGTTAATAATTGTACATTTTAGTTCAGTTGAGATGTATATGAACAAATTCTTAATGAACTAAGCCGCAATCAGAAAAAATGGATATTTGTTTTAAAAGGCACACTGACTATAATTCTCTGCATCATGCTCGCATTAATTCATTGAAAATGCCGGCGTAGTTTACTTAGTTCCATGCGAAAATATAAATACAGAATTAAAAAATTCCACCGAAAATTTTAATTGCCATATCAAAGGGGACGGTAGTGCCCAGTCAATTTCTGGCACTACACCCTTTTTACAGGAACAAACTCAGGCGATTTTCGACCCCCTCTAACTTCAGTAACAATAAAGTCAAAAACTACAAATTCGGAATATTTGTTAGGCTGACCAAGAACAGGCGCCTGATAAAATTTCAACCCTCTAGCGTAAGTGGTTCCTGAGATATAAGTCTTCAAAAATCGCAAAAACCGTAACTGACCGACAGACCATAAAAATTATGGAGCACTTCCCGAGGTCGCAGAATCTTGTTTTTGTGCTGCAACCAAAGAAAATAAAAAACGAAAATTTGAGATTTTCCATTCAGGGGGCGTGGAATCCGCCCACTTCCCAGAATTGTTATCAATTATATGCAGCACGTCCGATTGCCGTAGAGTGATGAAATTTAGTAGAGCGGTAGGACTTGAAGTACATAAAAAGAAAAAAAATAGAAAAATTTATGTTTTTCATTTAGGGGGCGTGGTATACGCCCACTTTCTCAGAATTTTCATTAATTATATGGAGCACTTACCTTGAAGTGCATACAAAGGAAAACGTAGAAAATTTGAGGTTTTCCATTCATGGGGCGTGGTATCCGCGTACTTTCTCAGAATTGCGATTAATTAAATATAGCACTTTCAATTGCTGTAGAATGATAAAATTTGGAAGAGCGGTTGGGTTTTAAGGGCATACCAAGAAAAAATAGAAAATTTGAGGTTTTACATTTAAGGGGCGTGGTATCCGCCCATATTAATCTACTTTAAATATTTGATATAAACCATTTATAAAATAAGAAGCGTACTTTTAGATCTAACTACTTTTCAATGCTTATTTGTTATATACAGGTTTTTTATATAGAAGAACTTGGCTTATTTTTTAACATTTATGTTTTTGTTCTGATGCACTCTTACATTATGTTCTTGCACGTACGTCGTACATTGTACATTGTACAAGAAAAAAAATATTTGATGGCATTCGTCAAAATAATTTTAATTTTATTTACTGGCCGATTGTTTTGCATGCAAGACAATAGACAATGGGTCTTACCAATAACGAAGCACAAATATGCACTATTAGTAAAATGCAAGATTAAAATAAATTGCGGAGCTTAAACTAGTTTATTACAATCTACATCTTTTTGATTTTTGCAAAGGTAACATACAATTTATATCCGTTGCTTGCTATTTTAGGGCATCCATTTGGAATGAAATATTCTCTATGCTTCAAAATATAAGTTGTCATTCATCTGTGAAGCTATCAACTGTTAAATTTCATCGAAGGGTGGCTACGATGGGGATAGATAAAGAAAAGCTATAAAAGTACGAACAATTATTTAGAATTTTATTTTATGCTCCGGAAAAATATAATATGTTTTTAGGGCAATCCGTTGACATTTGAAACGAAATATTCTCTATACCTCAAAATATAGGTTATCACCTATCTGTCAAGCCAACAACTGTCAATGTCCATGGAAGGATGGCTACGATGACGATGGATTAAAAAACATCTGTATTAGAGCGCAACGTATCTATTTAATTTGTACTTACTTACTTAAACGAATAAAATTTATGAATTTATCTATTTAACGAAACATTTAAATTTGCCGCCATAATGTTACGGCGAGCCATTATTATTTTACTCAAAAATATGTATTTAACATAGAAAAAACATAGAACAAAGCTATTGTTAAACTTTATATATTGATTAAAACTTACTTCTTGTTAAAATCCCGACGCCTACAGTCTTTTTATATAAACGATTTACACTCTACTCTTTGGCTATTAATGGGAAAACGCTCTCGTTTATCATTTTTGGCGCCCAAACGTGGAACAAGTTCTTACATTCAATTTTATATTTATTTATAAAAATAAGAATAACGAACAATTAAAGTCTGAACTTAAAAATTGTATTAATCTAATTCAATAATAATAAGATTAAAAAGTGTAGAGTGAAATAAATATCTCCAAGAGACATAGACAGTTTATAAGAATCGGGTTAATCGGGTTTCGAGTGTGAAAATATTTGCAGCAATCTACATACAGAAAGCAGATTATCATCTTTAAAATAAGGGATTACCAGCGAAACCAGGAAACCAGGAAACCCACGAGAAACCGAGTAAAAGAGTCAACATTTGGATTCAAAGGGTAGATAAGTACATCTCCCAAAAAAGTACAGTCACCACTTATAACGAAATTGCGTTGCAGTGAATTTCTTACCTTAAATAATTAAGTAGAAAAGTAATTCTACATTGATTTAGAAACTTTGATCCATCTAAAAGTAATTAAAAGCTACAGAATTAAAAACTCCAAAAAAACGTAGATTCGTCATAAATTGGAATATTTTATTCAATCATATATTATACAATTTCCTTATATATATAATAAATGTAAATAAAAGCAATTATAAAAAAAAAATACATCATATCATTCATTCGGGAGCTTTGCATTTCGTTCTGCCCAAATAATTATACTTACATACGTCACCTTTTCATATTCCGTATCATACAAACCACATAAGCTTTATCCTGCATGATTGCAACATTGTTCCACAAAAGCTTTTTGCATTTCATAAAAGTAGATTGTAATCTCCAACTGCCCACACAGAACGTCATCGTCGGTTCTTCTTGCTTGCGCTTATCTCATACATATATCCATATATACATAATATATCCAATTTCGTACAAAAGCTTCGTTGAACTTCAATGCTGATTTAATTGGCCATTGCTGGCCTAATATTCTTTAAGTCATCTTGTTCTTTTAAGAAGTATTTTCGGATTTGAAATTTTAAATTTGCTGCATTCACCGATTTATCAAAAAAAAAAAAAACAATTCATCAAGCTACTGTAGCTTTTGATTCTCGTTGGGTTTAATTAAATAATTAATATTTGGGTAATCATTCACACCGTGGGAGTTTTGCTGTTGTCGGAGAATTATTGTAGTTATAGTTGTATTATAGTTGCTGGTGGTGGATTCATTTTTGCTGTTTGATGGTCGTTGTTGTTGTTAGTTCCTGCCGTTGGAAAATTTTTTTATTTTGAGGTTGTAGGGGTTGATAGATTTTCGATCAAACTTTTTGCTTTGGTATTTGTTTTGGACACTCTACAATCTACAATCTAGTAAATAGCTACATACAAGGTCCCAAAATGTCAGACGAAACAATGACAATTGATGATTTAAAGACGATTCGTTCATCAAGTAAAGGAAATATAACCTGTATAAAAACATTGGTAGACAAATTAACTAGTGCTAATTCAACAGAGTTGGAATGCAGATTAGGATTTTTGGAATCCTATTTTAAGCAAGTTTTATCATACCAATCTCAAAAAGAACGTCTACAACCAACGGATACTGCAAGAGGTGAATTGGAGGAGCTGTATATTTTAACTAAATCAAAAATTGTTTCACTCTTGGGGCCAGGTAAGCGAAGTAGCATTTTTGAAACTTAATTCGCCCTTCCTGGGTCAACAACCAGTCGTTTGCCACATCTTTCTTTACCATGTTTTAGCGGGAAGTATTCAGAATATAAAAAATTTATCAGAGTTTTCGAAAATTTAGTAAATTCTGATACTTCTTTGATCAAGATTGAAAAGTTTAACCACTTGTTATCTTGTCTTTCGGATCAAGCTCTTGGTACCATTTCATCTTTTCATATAACCGAAGAAAATTATTCAAAAGCGTTGAAAAAGTTAATCAGAGATATGACAATAATACGCTTATATTTCTCGAAAATATTTAAAATTTATTCGAACTTCCAAACTGTTCAAAATCGTCAGCCCCTCAACTTCGCAACGTTGTGAATAGCATATCGGCAATTTACAATTCACTTTCATCTTTAGGAAAAGAGAAGACATTTGTAATGCTATTATAATTTATATAGCCATGTCTAAGGTAGACACCGAAACCCAGGAAAAATGGGATGAGCAATTGGATTACTCAAAACTTCCAAAATGGAATGATTGTGCCAAGATGATTGGCAAGCGTTGCCAATACCTTGCAAACAGATTCATTCAAATCGCGTAGAGACTTCGAATTCTAATCAAAAAACTTTCAATAGGGAAAAATTGCAAAAATTCACACCAAAACAAAATTAGCTTACTGTACCTAAAAACCATTGTTTTTTGCAAAGACAGCGAACATTTTATTGTCAATTGCCCTAGCTTCATTAAGCTTTCAGTATCTGAGAGGTTTTCTACATCAAAAAAGCTGACTTTGTACAAATTGTTTAGGAAAAGGCCACCTAAGGTCAAAGTGCACATCCAATTTAAACTGCAAATTATGCAATAAGCCGCACCATACCCTGCTTCATCGAAAACAAGAAGAAAAACGATGCTAACGCTTCACCTGCTGTCGTAAGCACTGCTTTACAACCAGCTAGAATTAAGACTACAAGCCAAGTTATTCTAGCTACGGCTTTAGTTCTTGTTCATGACTCTTCAGGAAGCTTTCACATAGGTAGAACTCTTCTCGATTCAGGGTCACAAATTAATTTTATTAGCGAAGATTTTGCTCGAACTCTAAGGCTAGGCGCGCACTGGCAACTTTATCGAAACCAAAAAGTTTGATCGTTAGTTGCCCAGACATCGCGCACATAAGCAACTCCAAAAGCAATCAACGAAATAAACCAATACACAGAAAACATTTATTCAGTTTTTCTATCTCATAAATACGAAACAAAATAGTTTCAAATTTGTCCTATTCTTTTGCTTAGGAAAGAAAAGAGTAGATGCATTGTTTGAAAAAAAAATAAAATAAAATGTATTTTTGTTTTTTGTCTCGACGAAAGAAAGAGATATCATTATAAAATAATAATTTTTGGATTTATTATATTGTCTGGCGAAATCAAACTTTGAGGCTCCTCAAATTACATTGAAACAACAACAATTTCAACATGCCACACATTAATGCCCATATTATCCACTCGATACATCTAGGTTAAAAATATAAATCCAGATGTTAAAGTACCTATACAAATTCAATGTAAATACATCCGGATTCAAGTTTCAATCTGGATGTATGGAGTGAATAATATGGGTGTAAAACAACAACAAAGTAGACTCATGAGTCCGGTTTTTATGTTTTAATCGTGCCTCTCAAGAATCCTCGCACACTCTTCTTTGCCTATGAACTGTCGAGTTACCGGACTCAATCTTCGCAATATGAACAGCATCTTATTTATCTTTTATACAATATGCCGCCTGTTTGGTAACTTTTTTTTCAACAAATTTTCCAAAACTAATTCTTTTTTCTATGGGTTTTGAAATTTTGTGCAAATTCGCAAAAAAATTCACGTTATCAAACAGAATATTCACAATTGTGAATCGTCCATGTACTTCGGAGGAAACCGAATTGAAATCGGCTATCAATTTCACTCGAAATGAAATTTCATATTCCACATTTCCATCGAATTCGATTACTTTAGCCATGGAACCAACCAACCATGGAATAAACCGAAATACAGAACATCGATTTCTTTTTTGAAATTCCAACTAACAACTACAGAGAGAGGGTGACCATATTGACTTCAACCACTAATGAAGATCACATTACCCTCAAAATAAACCGTCTCAACATCTTAAAAGTATAAACAACAAAACCAAATATACTAATTAAAAACAAAACGAAAATGAAAAAGCTGGGAAAATCGAATGACGAAGGTCCCCGTCCTGTTTAATATTCACTCCTTTGTACTTTCACAATAATTATATTACAAAAAAACCGTACTACTACATTGCAGACACGTGTACTAGACCAGAAGAAAAGTATAGCTATATACCCTAATACCCTTTGGGGACCGTGTCATGTGACCTGAACGATACCCCTGGACCGAAAGCACTTTTTTTTTATTTTAAAATTTAACAGCATAAAATTGTATTTTTTTTTACTAAAATAAACTAAGTTCGTCCACGACTTAACTCTTGCCCACTTTAGCCAAATCATCAATCTGAGCAGCTGGTGCAACTTCGTTCCGTTCACAAATCACAATCACTAAAATATAGTCCAAACACTTTCTCCAGATCTGGATCCGAGGCATGCTAGTTTGTGCTCCTGACTTGTATTTACGAAAGCCCATAAAATAGGTCCTACGAAATATGATGAACGATTTTTGTGGCAACAACCCCAGGATGCAACGAATTTACAGTGACATCAGTTTCTTCCAATTTCTAGATTAGTTCCCTAGCGAAAAGGGCGTTTGCTAGTTTACTCTGACTATATGCATCGCCTTCGTCATATTATTTTAACTATTAAGATTTGTCAGGTTGATTTATCCTCCGGTACATGCGACAATGCGACTGCACTTTTTTCATTAGAAAATGTTTAATTTTAATCTGTTCACAAGTTCACAGGCGCAGAACCTGCAACCTGAAACACCACAGACAATAAAAAAATATCAGCTGTCAAATCAAATTATCAAAAAAAGCTTATGAGAAAGATATATTATTTTGAGCGTCAGTCCAGTGTAGTATACTGCTAATCTCATCACATTTAAAGAATCATTCAAATGAAATGCACTAATACATACATACCGGAGCAACTATTAAGTTGAATGTGCGCGAATTATAGAATTGCTTCCCAATCAAGACAATAAAACCATACCAAGCGTATTTCACATTGCTTGATAGAAACCCAATTAAATATTAAATGCCCTCTAAGCATATTTCGTTGATCATAATTTATGTGAATCAATATATTTAACTAATGTAAACAAAGATCATTCAATGAAGTAACATAATATCTAGATATAAAAGTAATGTAAACAAAGAACGACAAAGTATCTCCTACAGAAAATTCAAACATAAATATAAAACTAAAAATGTAAACAAAGAATATCTAGATATAAAAGTAATGTAAACAAAGAACGACAAAGTATCTCCTACAGAAAATTCAAACATAAATATAAAACTAAAAATGTAAACAAAGATCGTCAACGATCAAAAACAATAAAATCGAATCATCATTAAAAATGATGATAAGGCATGTACCAATATACATACTTAGTCCATAAGAAGAATTAGGAATACCAATGTACTGCATAGCCCATATAAGAAGGGTTTTCCTGGCAGCCGAAGTTCAGTTCCATCTCGACACTCATACTTATAGCTGAAGATTTCCCCCCACCAGTGGTAAGGGATCCGATGCTCAGTTTAATAAATAAAGAAATTGTTTAAGTTTAAAACGTGAGTTTTATTTTAAATCTTTTCTAAAAAGTGATCCCGGAGGATCAAATATAAAATTGGCGCAGTCGGTAGGATCTCACTAAGAAATTAAACGAAAATTAATGAATAGATGAGATTCAGTGATCGGACCGAAAAAAATGAAATTAATTTTTTAACCGGTAGAATTTTGGTGCGGATTAAAGTACAACGAACATTATCTAAAACATTATTCAACGATCGAAATTAAATTGTGTTTTGTGAAAATTATTAGCACTGAAGTGTTTTAGTGGAAAAAACAATTTCGTTCTTTTGCTGAAGTAGAAGAAGAAAAATTTAATATAAAATTTTGTATCATAAAAACACTGAAGTGGTTTTTCGGGTATAAAATGTTTGTATACTTAAGTGTTCATAAAAATTTTTTAATACACGCATTCTCGTAGAGAGATAAGTAAAAAGCAATAGTAAAGTGTCTACGAAAAAGACAAAGTGATGTAAAAGACAAAGACAAAGATCAAGAAGAAAAAGTTAATTAAATCAAAGTGATATATATATATATATACATACAGTGTCGAGCAAAATAATATCAGTGAATTTGACATAAATAAAGTGGACAGTTAAAAGATGTAAAGATACTTAAATACAAAAACAAAAATGGCAGCACCAGACCAGAATGTACCGCTGTTACGATTGGAAAAACTTCCGACATTCTCAGGTCGTCCAGATGAAGACGTCATTTCATTTATTGACTACATGGACTATGTGTATGCCTATGTGAATGTGGACAATCAACCGATTGCAACTCTAATAATTAGAAATAAAATACAAGGAGGAGCGATCAACACATTACGCAGAATTTTAATGCCAAATTGGCCAACTATAAAAGAAGCATTAATCCAGGACTTTGGAGTTCGTGAAACATACGAACAAATTCTTCAAGATCTCCACATGATCAACACCAGCGATCTTCAACAACTTTTTGACCAGACCGAAGGAATCCTTTTGAAATTAAATAAAAAGAGTAAGTTAGAACCTACTGTTATTTGTAATCCAGTTAACAACGAAAGTATTGTTATGAATAAGTTTTTAAATAATTTAAATGCCAATCAAGCATCTGTCATTATTGCGCAAAATATTTAAAATATAAGAGAAGCGTATACTTTGCTCATACGCCATAGGAATTTAAATAAAGATTATAGACAGGGAAATTTTAATAAATCAGGTACATCAAAATAATAATAACAAGGGAATAGGTATACATCTCAATCAGAGACCAAATAATAACTTTTATGAAAGACCTCCACCTCAACATAACTTTGGGAATAATTTTAATCATCAAAGACACAATTCTGGACAGTTTAGAAGTTATAATAACTTTAATAATAATAATAATAATAATCAGGGACAGTTTAGAAATTTTAATAATAATCAAAGACCAAACAATTCAGGACAGTATAGAAATAATTACAATAATAATAACAATAATAATAGGAATCCAAGGCCAGAACCTATGGATGTAAATAATGCAGAAATTAAACACGAAGAGGTAAATTTTATCATGGCCGGGAAGAAGAATCACTTCCCATAATAAAAATTACTCTACATAACAAAAAATTTAATATTTAATAGATACTGGCTCAACAACAAGTATACTTGATGAGTCACAACTATTAGAAATTCCGAGAACTTTATTGAAATTTCCAATAAAAGTTAAATCATTAAATCATGAAAACATAATAAAATTTGAGATCATAACTGAAGTACCGGTAGAATTCAATGAAGATGAATCTACTATGGCATGGAAGTTAATGAAGATAAGAAATAATAAATTTGTATGAATCATAGGTCAAAACTTATTAAAACCTATAGGAGCAAAATTAAATTTAGAAGAAGGATTTATGGAAATAAATGGAAGAAAAACATTTTTTGAAAAATATTATAAAGAAAGTACAGACACAGTTTGTTTATACGAATACGGAGAAATTCACAATCTAGAACATTGCAACTCAACGCATATGAGGCAATTAATAAATGAGAATTTAAATTCAGAAGAAAAAAAAGAATTAATAAAATTTATTAAAGAAAATAAATATATTTTTTATAATGAAGGTGACAAACTTACTTCAACAACACACACCATCCATAGTATGAGGACTGAGGACTGAGGACTGATGATAGTCCCATATTTAGTAAAATATATAGATACCCTAAAATCCACGAAAAGGAAATTGAACGCCAAGTTAAAGATCTATTGCAACAGGCCATAATAAGAAAAAGTGTTTCCCCTTACAATGCACCTATTTGGGTAGTGCCAAAGAAAATAGACAATTCTGGTGAGCAAAAATGGCGAATGGTGGTTGATTATAGAAAACTAAATGAAAAAACAATTGAATTCAAGCATCCTATACCTAATATCGACGAGATATTAGATAAATTAGGAAAAGCTCAATATTTTTTAACCCTTGACCTTGCAAAAGGTTTTCACCAAATTAAAATGAATCCCGCTGATTCTGAAAAAACAGCTTTTTCAACTCCATATGGTCACTACGAATGGTTACGAATGCCATTTGGTTTAAAAAATGCACCAGCCACATTCTAAAGAATGATGAATGAGGTTTTAGAAGGATTAATTAATAAAATAAGTGTTGTATATCTTGATGATATATTGATTTTTAGTACTTCATTGGCAGAGCACATGATTAATCTTCGATTAGTGTTCCAACGCTTAAAAAAATATAACCTTAAAGTTCAGGTAGACACCAAATTTTTAGGGCATACAATAAGAGACAAAGGTGTAAAACCTAATGTAGACAAAATAGAAGCTATAGAAAAAATACAACTTCCTACTACTGCTAAAGAAATTAAATCATTCCTAGGAATAACAGGGTATTACAGGAAATTTATCAAAGATTATGCAAAAATTGCACAACCCATTGCCAAGTATTTAATGAAAGATAAGAAAATTGATAGAAATGATATAAATTATATTAAAGCACATCAAGAATTAAAAAATGCGCTTCAAACAGAACCAGTACTTGCATATCCTGACTTTGATGAAAAATTCTTATTAACGACAGATGAATCTAATTATGCCATTGGAGCAGTGCTAACGCAGAAAGGGCATCCAATAACGTTTATAAGTAGAACTCTCAATGAACATGAAAGAAATTATAGTACAACAGAAAAAGAATTACTCGCCATAGTTTGGTCAGTAAAATATTTACGACCGTATTTATATGGTAGACGATTTGATCTTAAAACAGATCACCAACCATTAAAATGGTTACAAACAAAGAATTTAGGCAGAGATATTTCACCCAGATTACAAAGATGGATACTCCAGTTAGGAGAATATAATATACAAATTGAATATTTAAAAGGACAAGCAACACTGTAGCAGATTTTTTGAGTAGAGAAATTAAAGATGTACAAGAAATAAACATGTTAGAACAAGAATCAGTTAAAGCTACAATACATTCACAACATGAGGAACTGAATGATCACTTCCCAATTAAAGATAGTGCAGTGAACATATTTAAACAACAAATAATATTACAAGCAGGAAACGGACTTAAGAAAAATTCAAACTATAAAAGAATACATATAGGAATAAATGAGATACATAAAGATAATTTTAACGATCTTATAATACCATTAATAGAAAACACTAATACAGGAATTTATACTGAATTAACAGACAACGAATATAATATACTTCAACAAAAATTAATAGAGTTATTTGGAACAAGAATTAAATTTTATAAATGTGTATGCTTTGCTAAAGACATAGAAACAGAAGAGGAAGCTATTAAACATATAAAATTGTACCATGAAAAAGAAACAGGTCATTCAGGAATTGAAGAAAATTATAGAGGACTTAGAACAAAAATCTATTTTAAGAAATTAAAAGAATTAATAAATGACGTAATCAACAGTTGCAATATATGTAAACAATCTAAATATGATAGACGACCAATTAAAGAAAAATTTCATTTAACAGAAACTCCAAAAGACATTAATGAGATAGTTCATTTAGACATTTATTGTATTAATAAAACAAAATACTTAACTTCCATTGACAAATTTAGTATGCTAACTATAGCTACATACGTTCCAAATGTTTCTCATGAAACTTTAGAAGAAACAATTCTACAATTTTTAGCTACAAATGGTAAACCAAAAAGATTCGTAATGGATAATGAATTAAACTTTCCAAGAATTATAAAATTATTAGAAGACCTTGACATAGAAGTACATTTTACTACACCGAACAGTCATACAGGGAATTCAGACATTGAAGTCTTTCATAGAACATTAGCTGAAAGGGTAAGAGCACTCTTGAGCGGAAAAACTAACCCAAATATAAATGAAATTCGAGTAGCTGTTCACAAAGCTAATTTCTTTTATAATACTTCGATACATTCCACTACTAAACAAAATCCATATAATATACAGTATAGATAAAAATAAACTTCATGATCTCATGATCAAAAACAAAGAAAAAATAATCAGTAAATTAAATACGAATAGAGAGGAATATAATGAAAAGAGAACGGAAGGATTTGTTAAAAATTCCAGAACGGAACGTCATAAGACAGCACCAAGATATAAGCATGATAAACTTGAAAATCAGCATACTAAGAATATTCAGAAAGAAAGAAAGAGTAAGCATATAAACCAAGACAATCTTATTAAAGCAAGCCAAATCAATAGGAAAACTCAGAGAAGAGTTTTAGTTTAAATTCAGGCACAGATCGAAGAAGTCTAGAAAAAGAAAAGTCTCGTTGTATTATTAACTATTATTTGCTTAGTAAGCAGTAAATTCATTGCAGAAGGTAATTAAATATGATGAAGTGAATATCGTTAACAAATATAATTCAGTTTTACATATAATAAATTTAACGGAAATAAATGTGTTATTGATTAAAATAACTAAACAATGGTTAGAACAGAAGAATTCTAATGTGAAGTCACCGGAAGACTTTGTTAAAACAATATATATAGACAATGAATTAGATTTAATTCAAGAAGAACTAAAAAGTATTAAAGGTTATAAACCCCATATACGAAAATCAAGAAGTCTTATTAACATAGGCGGAAGAATCTTAAACTTTTTATTCGGAACTATGGATGACGAGGATAAAATAGAAATAGAAAACAGATTAAAAACATTAACTTTAAATAATCATGAATTAATAATGAACACAAATAGACAAGTTGATATTAATAACCAACTCCAACAAGAAATAGAAATAGAAATAGTGAAAAAAATGATTGATACAAAAACAAAAAATAATTCTGGTTTAATAAAAGAATTTAAACTACTAGAAAAAAGAATTATAATTCTAGAACATATTAGAACGATTGATAAATTAAAAGCAATTATAGAGAAAATACAAAATATTATATTGGCAAGTAGATTGCAAATAATGACGGAAAGCTTACTAACGGCAGAAGAAATAGATTACTACGATATTGATTTATTCAAGCTTAAAAATATTAAATTATCAGTAAGCGAATACGATAACGATCTTTTAATATTCATAATTCAAATACCTGATAAGATTTATAATTTTGATAAATATTTTATAACTTCCATACCCAATGAGAAAAAAATGGAATTGGATATAGAAGATGAAACCATTGTTAAAATAAATGAAACGTTTTATAAATATTGTGAAAATAAAGAATTAAAACATTTAACATTAATTGTATAAATAAAAACAATTGTTTGAAAAGAAAAAAATGAAAAAATAAATACTATAAATGAACTTAAAAAAGGTACATTAATTGTTAAAAAATAGCGATTTTAAAGTAAAAAATTATTGTGATGAGAGAAAAATAATTCAAATAAAAAGAAATGTGTTAATTAATTTTGAAAACTGTAATATTAAATTGGACGACACAGAATATGTAAACAAAAATCCAATTGTTAAACAACCAATAAATATTTATATGGGAGATACGTTTAATTTGACTGAATTTGATTTAAAAATTGAAGATTATAATTTGACAAGAATTGAAAATATTAAAAAAATAGTAGAAAAAATTTCAAACCAATCATTGATTCATTTTGGTATAAATATATTTGTAATTGTTATAATTTGTATAATACTTATAATTTTATACAAAACCAGGAGAAACAAAAATCAAAGGGGGGAGGAGTTATAGAATTGCTTCCCAATCAAGACAATAAAACCATACCAAGCGTATTTCACATCGCTTGATAAAAACCCAATTAAATATTAAATGCCCTCTAAGCATATTTCGTTGATCATAATTTATGTGAATCAATATATTTAACTAATGTAAACAAAGATCATTCAATGAAGTAACATAATATCTAGATATAAAAGTAATGTAAACAAAGAACGACAAAGTATCTCCTACAGAAAATTCAAACATAAATATAAAACTAAAAATGTAAACAAAGAATATCTAGATATAAAAGTAATGTAAACAAAGAACGACAAAGTATCTCCTACAGAAAATTCAAACATAAATATAAAACTAAAAATGTAAACAAAGATCGTCAACGATCAAAAACAATAAAATCGAATCATCATTAAAAATGATGATAAGGCATGTACCAATATACATACTTAGTCCATAAGAAGAATTAGGAATACCAATGTACTGCATAGCGCATATAAGAAGGGTTTTCCTGGCACAGAAATTTTTTCTCGGTTTAAGCAACTAATAAATTTTCGCAATCGAAGTGTGAAAGAAAAAACCAGTGAATTTTAGATATAAGGCGGTTCTCTTCTCCTAGAATTTTTGGTGAAAGGAAAATATTGAATGAATTTTTTTCTTGCTCGCACTTAAAGAAAATTATTCAACAATTAAGTTGAATGTCCTCGCAGTTACCTATAATTCTTTGTGACACAAACTAAGGAACTGGTTTCGGGTGATCTTTCAGTTTGTGTCAAAACACAAACTAATAAATTGCTCGAATGGGCGACTGAACAGTTTCTCCATAAGTCTCATATAAGTCTATAGTGCTCAGATGAGAAACCAAACAGTTTCGAAACTAAAAGTTGCAAGTGCGCGCCTAGCCTAAATCTTTGTAAAATCAAGAAAAATTTTGAGATTATGGGAGTTGGAACTGCTCAAACTCAATCTAATTTTCAACCACAAACTGTCATAAGGTCGAAATTCAATAATGTCGAAATGTCTTTGGTGTTTATAACCCAAAATATCATCGGTCATCAACCGGATATGGAAATAGACATCTCAAATTGGAATATCCCTTCTAATATTGAACTGGCAGATGATTTATTCAATCAACCATCAGATATCGATCCCTTGTTAGGTGCAGAAGTCTTTTTTGATGTATTGTCAGAAGACCAAGCTGGGATGGATCATTTCGGGGAGGTGTACCACTGCAGTTAACGTGGCAAGGACTCTTTGCTTAAATTTGACACAAGAACAGGATGAGTTGCTACATTCGTATGTTGAAAAGTTCTGGGAACTTGAGGAGTTAAGCGGTTTTAAACATAAATGGACTGAGGAGCTGTCACTAGTTGAAAACCCAAACATGCAGGAATCACATTATTATATTCCACATCAATGTGTGATAAACCCAAATTGTACTTCCACTAAGCTTAGGGTTGTTTTTGATGACTCTTGTTGTACTTCATCTCAGGTATCCTGAAACGAAATTCTCATGGTTGGACCGACCATTCAAGATGAGCTCTTCATACTTTTACTTCGTTTTCGTCTTCATCGTTATGGTCTTACTGCGGATATAATTAAAATGTATAAACAGGTGTTAATGCATCCAGATCAACAACAGTTTCAGTACATACTATGGCGTGAAAATTCTTCGGAACCTATAAGGACATATAGATTGAACACGGTTACATATGGAACCTCTTCAGCACCTTTCCTTGCTATAAGATGCCTTCGTTTCCTTACAGATAAATTCCAAAGCCAGTTTGAAAAGGGATCTCAAGTTGTAGGATCTGATTTTTATGCCGACGACATGCCCACAGGAGCTGAAGATCTAGATTCACTTCTGCAAAACAAGACTGAGGCACGTGCCATCTTAGGATCAGCTGGTTCTGAATTGTCGAAATGGCACAGTAATCATCCGAAAATAGTAGAAGAATCTCTTAACAGTACTAAGGACTTGAAAATCGTTGAAGCGAATTTAACAAGCACAGTCGGAATCACTTAGGATTCCCACCTGGATAATTTTCGTACACCCCCAATAAAACCTACATAAAGGTTACCAAGCGGTCACTATTATCGCTTTCTTCTTCTCTTTTTGACCCTATGAGTTTGTTGAGCCCTAGTATCATAAAAGCAAAGGTTATTTTGCAAAAATTATGGATTGCAAACCTCGATTGGGATGAATCAATCCCACAAAATTTACGCACTGAATGGATGCAATTCGTTTTGGATCTTAATTTTCTCCAAAATCTGCCAATTTCAAGATACGTTTTAGCTAAATACAAAAAATATGTACAAATCCGTTGATTTTGTGATGCTTCTATGATGGCATACGGTTGCTATTTGTATGTCAGAACAAAAGATTTTGAGGGAAAAGTAACAACAAAATTGCTTGTAGCAAAATCTAGTTGATCCTATTAATCGGAAGCAGTTACCTCGTTTGGAACTGTGCGGAGCACATTTATTGGCAAGAGTTTGGTCAAAAATAAAAGTCATCTTCGGGAATTCCATTTCTTAGGTTTATCTCTGGACGGATGCTAAAGTCGTGCTGCATTGGATAGGTACGCAGTCCTCCAAATTAAGTACCTTTGTCGGCAATGGAGTAGCCGAAATTCAAGAAAAATCCGTGAATGTGTCTTGGAGACATGTTCCTGGTACGGATAATCCTGCTGATACATTATCCAGACGATTTACGGTAGAAGATTTACAAAACTCAACATGGTTTACTGGTCCAAAATTTTTCCAGTACAGTTCGAGAAATTGGCCAATCTCTTCTAGAATTCAACTGTCAGAGGAAGAAATAGGCCTTGAAGTGCGGAAAACTGTACTCATTTGTCAAGAAAATCAATCCAACTATCTATTAAAAATCATTTAAATTATAGTTCTTACACTAAAATACCCAATGTAATTGCTCGTATGTTAAAAATGTTCGGTAAAGACAGAAGACAGGATTTAATCTATCTATCACCTTATGATCTTGAAAAATTGTTAAGTCGAATTTTTTGGGCTATACAGCATCAATTTTTTTCAGAGGAAATGACATGCATAAGAAAGAGCAGACCTGTAAAAGCAAAGATAATATAATACCAAGATGTCGCATCCATACAAAATATTGGAACCCAAAAATTAACGGCTGGGATCTAATATGCGATCCCACAACATGTTGCTATTTGTCAAATGTTGCTTTGGCCAGTATAAAAAGCGAGAGCGAGAGATCTCTGCCTGTATACAACTTAAAATTAGAATTCTCTTCAAAATGTATATCTAAATTCTCAAAGGCAAAAGTATTTGTTGTTTTTGTCTTTCGTAGGAATAGTATGAATGATGTGCATATAAATTGAATTTTTTATGAAGGGATGCTTGTTTGTGGCGAGTGGAGGAGACTTAAGTCTCTTGCGGTGGTTGTTTTTTTGTTTGTTTTTTGCTTATCATTGGCAATGGTGTGGATCTGTATACTGTATAGATAGGCATGCAATAACTTTTTTGTTCGTTCGTCGCGATTTTCGAATAAAGGGTAGGTAGCAAGGATTTTCTTTTGGTGTCTTTTTTTGTGAGGTACCTAGGTAGGCATTGACCTATTATATGTGGACTGCTAGTCGAGCGTCATTTCCATACAAATTCCGAAATGAAAATGGTTCCACCTCTTCCTAGTGACATGAGCGCTATGGTAGGACACGCGGCAAAGAGAAGTAACTATTTTCAGTGCCATCTGTTGCTACTCTGTCTGAGCAAGCTTTTTTTGCCATAGATACTACGGACATCTATTGTTATTTCTTATAAAAAACTGAGCCATCTGTTTTTGCTAAAATTTATATTTTGACGTTTGTGTATAATTTTAATTTTCATTTCACATTTTGCGTCGTGCGTGGTAAATTTGTTTTTTTATAATTATATTTTTTGTTTAAATTTGGATAACAAATGGTGATTCAACAGCATTTGGAGATAATTTTTTCAAGTACATAAATATTTATTATTTACTTGTGCCAAGTGCCAGAAGGCACTTGGACGCAATTCTAGCTAGCACGAGTGTCGTAGGAGAGATTCTAACTAAGGAGGATGTCTACACGGCCGGAAACCGATCCATAACCAGTCGCACTTGGGGATACATTTCTTTAGTCACCAGAACCTTCTTGACTAGGTCTTCATGCTCTGT
The DNA here is from genome assembly GCA_929447395.1 of Epistrophe grossulariae. Lineage (NCBI taxonomy): Eukaryota > Metazoa > Arthropoda > Insecta > Diptera > Syrphidae > Epistrophe > Epistrophe grossulariae. Next base: position 63,162,905 of record OV839567.1, read on the forward strand.
GAGAACAGCCAAAGCGCTGAGTTTCAAAGAATTTTATAACTTTTTTCACAGATATGCGTTCAAAATTATGCGGTGGAATTAATACATTTAATTCATTCATAATCTTTTATTTATTTTTGTAAATAAAGTTTTCTAAAATGACAAAAAAACAAACAAAAATGAATGAAAAAACGAATGAAAAAAAACAAGAACAAAACAAAACTGAAAATGTTTCACCGTGTTTTCCGCTTGTCCTATGTTAGAGCTAGCGGCGTTTAGTTATAAGTGGAACCATCGTGAAGTTGGCTCCTGGCAGTCCATATATAGTAAGTCAATGATACATACACTGGAAATTATATATTTCTAGGGGAATTTGAATAAATTCGTGCACCTAGAAAAATAATGCCCGTGGTCAGTCTAAGTATACTTATTAATATATTATGTTTTTATTTTTACACACAGAATGAAACAATAAAACAAATCAATTCACAACATTATAACGGGTGATTTTTTAGCTGGTTTGGTTTTGGCAACACTGGTTTTGACAGCTGACGTGTGTTTAGTACCTTGTGTCACTGTCAAACAGCTTCAGTTTGGTTTGCAATTTAACCATGGATCGTCTTACAAATGAACAACGCTGGTGAATGGGCTCTTGGAAAGCTGGCCGAGGATCCGCTTTTTTATCGAAAAATTGTGTTCAGCGATGAAGCTCATTTTTGGTTGAATGGGTACGTAAATAAGCACAATTGCCGCATTTGGAGTGAAGATCAGCCAGAAGCATTGCAACAGCTACCAATGCATCCCGAAAAAGCCACTGTTTGGTGCGGTTTATGGGCCGGCGGCATTATTGGGCCATATTTCTTCAAAGATGATGCGAATCGCAGCGTTACTGTCAATGGTGAACGCTACCGAGCGATGATAACAAACTTTTTTTTGCCCGAAATGGAAGTTCTTGACTTGCATGATATGTGGTTTCAACAAGACGGTGCCACATGCCACACAGCACGCGAAACAATGGCGCAATTGCGAGGCGAGTTTGGTGAACAGTTAATTTCACGTTTCGGGCCGGTCAATTGGCCGCCTAGATCGTGCGATTTGACACCATTAGACTATTTTTTGTGGGGGTATGTCAAGGCTAATGTCTATAGGGACAAGCCCGCTTCGATTGACGCACTGGAAGCCAACATCCATGCATTCATTCGTGAGATACCGGCCGATATGTGTGAAAGAGTATGCCAAAATTGGACTCAGCGGATGGGCTACCTGAGACGCAGCCGCGGTCAACATTTGCATGAAATTATCTTTAAACATTAAATTGCAAGGTTCAAACTATCGATTCAAATAAATATTTCATTCATTTTTTCGAATTTTTTGTGTTTTTTTAAAAAAAAAAGCTCTAAACCTCTTAAAAAATCACCCGTTATAAAGAACAAAACGTTCTGAATTAATATACAACACAAATTAAAATATTATCACATTTAATAAAAACAAAAAAAAACAAAACTATCCCGAAATCTGTCAACATGAAGTTGGCTACGATTTGACGTCGAGATTTCGAACTTCGAATACATTTTCAAGTCAGTCAGTGCGAAGTTAGACCTAGGCCAAAGTTATACTGAACACCCTTGTGACGTAATAAACATATAAGATTTACACGCAGTGAATATGTAAAATTATAAAATAAATAATTTATTAAATTTTATTCGAAATTTGTTTGTTATAAAATTTTAATTATATTTTTCTTTTCATGTGAGCCAATAAATGTACATATAAATATCATTTTACCCATACATTTGTAAAATAATTGGACATTCACACTTCAGAGAGGAATTACAAACACTATCGTAAACTTCGTTCACTGACGGGAGAGAATGTTGGATGCTGCTTCTCGCCCTATGTCATACACCCACACTGAACTCGGCCAATATGAAGCATCCAAAACATCTACCAAATTGTTTACCATTTTTACTTACCACTGTCAAAATACTAAGGTTATATGAAGGGCGAAATATATGCTTACTGGAAATTTACAATTGAAAGTTATTAGATGTGTTTTTTATTTCGGAGATTTTGAGAGCGATATTTAGAAGATAATTGAGTTTGAATTACCCTTTTTTATATAGCGAATAACAATACATATGTATGTACCTAACTTTTTTTACAATAGAAGGATTTTTGTAAGTATAACTTCATAAATTATGATTGCGGTTTCGGTATTATGAATTTTTTTCCTATAAAGTTTGACCAACTTTTACCAATAAATTGAAGAAGTTTGTAGATAGCAGTACCTACGATGGAAGGAGATGAGAAGTGTTTTTTTCGCTGCAATATTAAAAATTCACGCTTAATAAATTCAGGAGGATCTCGAATTAAGACAATTATACAAGCAAGTAAAGAAAGAGGAGACACCCTGCATGTGCAACTAGAAAGAGACTTTCTTCTAAATGATACCCTGACTGTGAAGTGTCATAAATCGTGTGTGTCTATGTATACCAACAAAAGAAACATTGACATAGGTAAGAAAAAGTTAGATAATATCTCAGTTCCAAGTGAAGCGACTCCTGCTGAACGACTCAGGAGCAATGCAGAAAATTCAACTTTCAATCTGACTGTTTGTTCTGTGGAAAGAATTGCAGTATAATTAAAGATTCAAAGAATCCACAAAGATGGCGGCCAGCTTATTTATGTCGCACAACAGATCCAACTGATTCATTGGGGCAAAACAGTGATGAATTGATACAGCGCAGTGATGAATGGTCACATGAAGTTATTCTTCGTTTACAAGGCGCTGTGTCAGATTTGCTTCAGCTGATGGAAGATATCACAAGGATTGCATGTCAAAATTTATGAGTCCAAAAAATATTCATTATGCTCAATTAAATATTCCTACGACAACTTCTGTGGATTTACCTTTTGCCAATATTGTTTCAACCATCAAAGAGAATAAAGACAAAATTTGGTCATCAATTGAGATTGAGAATACCTATTATAGATTTGGTGGTGAACTATTAAATAGGTCTAAATTACTGCTGAAGCTTCAATCTGAATTAAATGTTGAAGTCGTAGTTGTTTAGTGCAATGCTTATGCCAATCTGCTTAGGTTTCGTAGAGTTACCGTACAAACATTGAATTTTCAAGAGGGAAACGAAGATGAGTATTGTATAAAAACAGTTGGGCGAATCATCAAGAGAGAAACGAAAGATTTAAAAGTATACACAAATGAATATAAAACACGTCTGGGCATAGATTCAATAACATCTGAGATCAGTCCAACACTTTTGAATCTGCTAACTCAGATTACAGATGACAATTCTCCAGCGTCATTACCTTCCATTATGATTGGAAACATTGTTACTAGTAACATACAGCACAAATATACTACGCTGCAAATATCTATTGCTGTTGCTTTAAAGAGCAAAACAATTATTGATCGCTTGAACGATTTCGGAGTTTGTTGTTCATACAAAGAATGTATCCGCTTCAAAGGATCTGCAGGATCCCAAGCTGTACAGGATCAACAATTAGCTCCAATCCCACATAGTTCTTTAGGACTAGTTCAAGCCATAGCAGACAATTTTGATGTGAATATACCGTCGCAAAATTGACTTCTATCAACACATTCACTTGCTTTAATCCTTACTCAGCCTCAGGAACAAATCAATATGAGCTCAATGACATAGACAACACCCCGTCTTCTTATTGAGGAAATGAATTATAACGACTTTAATGTGCCTTTGCATACATTTATTGGTCGTAAACAGCCATTAATGCCTGAGGCAAGTTGTCTTAAAACTATTGTACCGTTAAAAGTCTTAGCTAAAACAGTTCTTTCTCTCAAGTTGTCACATGAAGCAGACTACGAGTTTTTGTACAATATATTGAATGTCCCTGACACCAGAATTTGGAGGTTTCAGTACCAAACTCTTAAGAGATCGATAGTTCGCTATCAAACCTTCTACAACAGTTATGTACACTCCATTGATCGATATGACACCATCTCTACTATTATGAGTGCTTTAATTGAAGCTCGACGTTTGACTAAAAACTGTGGCCAACATTATACAATATTCACAGTAGACCAACAATTGTATAGAGTTACATTGAATGTTATTTGGTCTGATCCCGCCATGTTCAGTGATATAATATCAAGATTAGGTGGAATGCATATGCTCATGAGCTTCATTGGAGCTATTGGTACATTAATGTCTGGCAGTGGGATTGAAGAGATAATGAATACAGCTTTTGGAGGTGTTTCCAAAATGTTGACTGGAAAGAAATTTCCACAGAACCTTCGTGCTCTACGCCTTGTTGCGGAAGGAATTCAATATTGGAAACATATACTAATTACTATACAACGATGTCAGTTCTTAATGAAAGAGGAAAGACCAGTAGATCTGCAAAGCTGTGGATCGACAATATTATAAAACCAATTCTCATAGCTATGCGTTTTGTACGTGCTGAAAGAGAGGCCGATTGGGCTCTCCATTTACATGCTGCTAAGGAAATGATTCATTATTTCTTCGCTTCAAGCCATGTAAATTATGCCAGATATGGTTCATATTATGTAACAGCAATGGAGAAGTTACCTACAGAGGTTCTAGAAAAGTTTCTTAAAGGTGAACATGTCATGAGGCATCAACCTGGAATATTCAATGCAGTATGGTCTGATATGTTTATAGAGTCCACATTCATGAGATACGGACATGGCCCAGGTGGATTAGTGGGAATAACATTCAAACCAAACACAGTGAAAAAATGGGCTCTTAGTTTGCACATCTTAAGCCGTCTTGTTAATGATTTGGATGTTACATGAGAAATGATAACAGAGCATAAGGAAGAAAAACTATCAAGAGTTTGCCATGACTCATTTGACAGACTGAAGATCAGATACAAACTAGAAATGTGTATCGATCCACTCAGTACAGAAAATGAAAGATATAGTCTGGTCAACATTGTGTCTGGTAAGACAGCATAAGCTACTGTTAACGTTGATTCTTCAATTCAGTTGGGCATACAATCAATGAAGGAATATCAAGCTAGTTTTCCATCTGGTTTCGGAGGCAGAATAACAAAAACTGTGTACAATATGAAGGAAAAAGGAAAGGATATCAAGTCTAATATGGGACCCCCCTAATATGGAACTTACAAGCTGTGGTTGGACTAAGGACAAGCCATCAAAGACACTAATTGCCACACCATTACCTCAAGGGACAGACGTGGCACCAAAAGATCTTTTAGAAATGATTAATTGTAACTGTTCTGCAGACAGGATGTGCCTTAAAAAATGTAAATGTACATCTGCTAATCTATCATGCACAACATTTTGCAAATGTTCCAAAAGTGAAGAGTGTTTGAACCCATTTAAAAAGATTTTGGAAACAGATAGTGAAGATGATGAAGATGAAGCTTAAGTCTAAGTTGATACATAATAATCTCTAGCGTTCTTTTTTATTTTTGTAAAATAAAATAGTGAAAAAGAATGTATCATAAATGTATATTTTATTTTTATATAATTATGTTTGTTTATATATGTATGTTATGTAATATACACTACATATGTATAGATGATATGTTGAGTATAAGTATACTAATATGTTATACATAATAACATACAAAATAACAATAATACTTAAAATAAAATAAAAAAAAAGAAATATAACATTCCGGTTTAAAAAAGCTCCTTTCATATGTAAAACATAAATAATTTGAATGGGAGCCCTAGTAAAAAGTAATCCAATCGAAAAGCGGATGGTTTCATTGGATTCAGCATTCAAAAATAGTTGGAAACGATACCCCACACGACCTAGTTCTAAAAAGTTGAGTATTCAATTAATTGCCACTTTTCCCCGGGCTATACCCAGACTTTGATCAAGAGTTTCTAGTGACATCGCTTTAGGTGCTGTGCTTTCACAAGGTCCTATTGGAAAAGATAATCCAATTTTCTTTGCCAGTCGTACTCTTAACGAGAGAGAAACCAAATACATTACGTCAGAAAAAGAATTTCTTGTGGCAATTTACGCCCTGACACAATTTCGGCCATATATTTGTGAGAGATAATTCACGGTTGTCACCGACCACAGTTCATTACAATAAGGAAGAAAAGATCCTACGTCTAGACTAATGCGATGGAGAATCTTGTTAGAAGAATATGAATACAAGATTATCCATAAAAAAGGCAAATTCAACACAAATGCTGACGCCTTAAGTCGCATTCAGTCCGACGATGAAACCAAATTATTGCAAACAACCCGAGACCAAAGACGGACACAAGAAGAAAAAAAATGACGTAATTGTCGAAACGAATAAAGTAGAAATAGAACCCAAGCCAAATTAAAATATAATCGAAAAAAGGAATCAATATTTCTTAATAATAAAGTAAACTTTAAAGCTACAACAGAAGAAAGAATACTAAAAAATCGTTTACCTGATTTCAAAAAACCCGAAAATGCGAAATAATGATACATAAACTCCAACCTACAAATATGTTTTACTACATCGTGACATTACCTTTACCTTTGAGAAGTCCGACAGACCGAGAAAAAATTATGAACAGCCTGACAGACATCGTAATTGAATGTTATAGCATTGTATATAAACTCTATAGTAGTCTCATGAAGAGGAACGTCTCTTACGCCATTGAGTGTGCCGATTTGGAAGCTTGCGAAAATTCAGAGTGGAGAGATTGGAGAGTTGAGAAGGAGGAGATAATCGAAGAGAGAAGAATAAAAAATAAGGTTAAAGAAAGAAAAGAAGAATGAGAACACTGTATAGGATATTTATGAAAGCTAAAGTGGGACAAGAATTTATCGATTTTGCACATTATTCTTGTAGGGGTAGGTTACAGAAAGAATGAAAATAAATATGTTCAAAAGGAACTTGGATTTTGTTTCTCCTGTGTATGCAATGACCTATATTTGGTAGAACAAAAATAAATGTAAGTATAAAATCGCCACTATTGCCACTCGCAGAAAATAGGGTGTTTATAATTTTTCAGTTTTTCGTCATATTTGAAGTATAGAAAATATATTCCAAATTAATAGGCGCCAACGTAGATATATGCAAATATATTTACAGGGTGTTTTTTATTAAATGCCTCATTCTTTTATGAAAACGCAGTATTTTATTTTTTTTGTATAAACAATTTTTGAAAACTTGAAAAAATAGAGAAGCTTTAGTTTGCAAATTTTGAAACAAATCGAAATAAGTAGGTACCCGTAAAGACAATTTTTGAAGGAAAATAAAAAAAATTCTTCCAAAAAGTAAAACAAATGGGAATTTGGTTTAGAAATTTTCTTATTCGATTCAAATTATTCGGAAAAATATTTTTTGGGTATAGTCAATTTTATAAAAATAAAAAAAAAAAATAAAAATTTAGTTTGCAAATTTTGAAAATCAATTGAAGTACACGTGAAAAAAAAATTTCATTATTTTTTTCGGAAAAAAACATTTATTAAAAAAAAAATTTTAAAAAATCAAAATTTAATTTGCAAATTTTGAAAATTGATTTTGAAATACACGTGAAAAAAGTTTATCGATAAAATTTTATTATTTTTTTAGGTTACCAAATTTTATAAAAATTTAAAAAAATCGTTAGTTTAGTTTACAAATTTTGAAAATTGATTGAAATACACGTGAAAAAAGTTTTTCCGAAAAATTTACTTATTTTTTTCGGAAAAATACATTTTTTTAGGATACCAAATTTTTCAAGCACTAAAGAAGAAAATTTTATTCACCAGTTTTAAAGACTAATTGACATACATACACATAAAAATAATTTTCAAAAAAAAAACAAAAAAATTGTTGTTTTTCATGTACCTATCCAAAAAATAGGCTTAATAGAAGCAAAATATTGAAAAATTTTGAATTTGATTCAAATTCGATATAGCAAAGCAACGTTGTTAAATTTCACAATATGTGGGTTAAATACAACGTTGCTATATTTTGCATTTATTATGCTTTTTCCTTTAGGAAGATCCAGGTAGGTATGGATTGTTGTTGGTTTTTTTTTTATATTTATAGGTAGGTATTGTATTAGGATTAGGTTTAGGAATAGGTTGAGGATTAGGATTAGGTTGAGGTTTATAGGTTTAAGTTTAGGTTTGGGTTTAGGTTTCTGGATTTTGGGTTTAGGTTTTAGGGTTTAGGTTTTTAGTTATTTCAATATTATTTTGTATTATATTATATTATTTCATTATATTATTATACTATATTATTATATGAGTATATATAAAAACAAAAAAAAACAAAAAAAACCAAAAAAATTAGTTAGATGCATGTAAAATTAATATTATTTTGTATTATATTATATTATTTCATTATATTATTATATAATTATATGTATACAAAAAAAAAAACAAAAAAATTTGTTAGATGCATGTAAAATTTATTTAGAAGTTTGAAGTAGAAATAGAACCTCACTTAAAATAATTTATGTATAATTTATTTAGTAGTTTGAAGTAGTAGTAGAAGAGGAATAGGCTTACTGGGGAAACCTAAAAAAAAAAACCATCTAGTATTCTACCCCACTGGGTGATGTGGAAAAGAATACAGGCAAAAGTTTTAAGAAATTTTGGTTTTCGTTGTATTTTTAAAATTTAATATATTTACCTTATCAATTTTTGATTTTGCTGCACTTTGTGGCATTTTTTTCAAAATACTTTGATAAACGTAATTTTTTTTTTCTTCAATAGGTAAGTCATTACATATCAAAATTCTTTAGTGCTTGAAAAATTTGGTATCCTAAAAAAATGTATTTTTCCGAAAAAAATAAGTAAATTTTTCGGAAAAACTTTTTTCACGTGTATTTCAATCAATTTTCAAAATTTGTAAACTAAACTAACGATTTTTTTAAATTTTTATAAAATTTGGTAACCTAAAAAAAAATAATAAAATTTTATCGATAAACTTTTTTTCACGTGTATTTCAAAATCAATTTTCAAAATTTGCAAATTAAATTTTGATTTTTTTAAATAAATGTTTTTTTCCGAAAAAAATAATGAAATTTTTTTTTTCACGTGTACTTCAATCGATTTTCAAAATTTGCAAACTAAATTTTGATTTTTTTTTTTATTTTTATAAAATTGACTATACCCAAAAAATATTTTTCCGAATAATTTGAATCGAATAAGAAAATTTCTAAACCAAATTCCCATTTGTTTTACTTTTTGGAAGAATTTTTTTTATTTTCCTTCAAAAATTGTCTTTACGGGTACCTACTTATTTCGATTTGTTTCAAAATTTGCAAACTAAAGCCTCAACTACATAAGCCAAAAAAGTGAAAAAGTGAAAAAGTGCAAAAGTGAAAATTTTTAAATTGATTTTGGATAGTTTTTCTGACTAGAAAACTTATAAAAATGATGCAGAAAGCTTAAATTTTGGTTTAAAAACAAATTTGTGTATTCTTTTTCACAAAACAACGGCGCTAGCGGTAAAAAAAATATTTTTACTTTTGTACTTCAGTACTTTTTGGCTTATGTAGTTAAGCCTTAAAGCTTCTCTATTTTTTCAAGTTTTCAAAAATTGTTTATAAAAAAAAAATAAAATACTGCGTTTTCATAAAAGAATGAGGCATTTAATAAAAAACACCCTGTAAATATATTTGCATATATCTACGTTGGCGCCTATTAATTTGGAATATATTTTCTATACTTCAAATATGACGAAAAACTGAAAAATTATAAACACCCTATTTTCTGCGAGTGGCAATAGTGGCGATTTTATACTTACATGTATTTTTGTTCTACCAAATATAGGTCATTGCATACACAGGAGAAACAAAATCCAAGTTCCTTTTGAACATATTTATTTTCATTCTTTCTGTAACCTACCCCTACAAGAATAATGTGCAAAATCGATAAATTCTTGTCCCACTTTAGCTTTCATAAATATCCTATACAGTGTTCTCATTCTTCTTTTCTTTCTTTAACCTTATTTTTTATTCTTCTCTCTTCGATTATCTCCTCCTTCTCAACTCTCCAATCTCTCCACTCTGAATTTTCGCAAGCTTCCAAATCGGCACACTCAATGGCGTAAGAGACGTTCCTCTTCATGAGACTACTATAGAGTTTATATACAATGCCCATACCTATACTTGAACCTATATGCATACATATAGCCATATTCTATAACAAGAAACCGTCTCTCATCGCCCATTGGACAAACAAATTTACTTCCCCATATTTTGCTTTTTGCCTCGTCAAAAACATCTGATTCAACCATCTCCCTTAGCCCCATTATTGTTGTCAGAATAATTTTAATATAATCCTCTCGTTCTTACTACTAGTCTTTATTTCTATTTTACTTATCTTCTTCCCGCCTTTTTATCTCTCCAATTTCAGATTCTGTCGACGGCAGCGCCGCTCAAGACCCGATTCAGAACTATTTTTTTTCGTTCCATGAGACTACTATAGAGTTTATATACAATGGTTATAGGAAAAAACTATAACCCATTGATTTGTCGGTACCCATAAGTAATCAACCTCAAGACGAATTAAAAACATTAATACTCGAAGTTTTCAAACAAGCTAAATTCAATACACACCTCCATATCGATACAAGAATAGGCTTGTTTTTTTGTAAGCCCAGGGGGAATTGGTTGAAAAAAACGACAGCGGGGATTAGCGACGCCATGACAGTAAAAAAACATGGAGTTTTCATACAAACTGTCGATAACATGCATGTAATTCATGCCGGTAACACAGTTTTTCTGTGCACTTAAGTTAAACCACGAGAATTCTCTGGGATTAGTTGTTGTTGCATTTAACATGTTAATTGTTTAGCATCGACGTCGTTTTTTTCATCCAATTCCCCCCGGGCTTGCAAAAAAACACCGCTAATATTAGTAGAAAAACCTGAAGATATAGCAAAAATACTACATGAAAACCAGGATCCTCCATTCGGTAACAAGAACCTCCAAAAGAATTAACCAGTATTACTACTGGCCAACCATCTCCTACCCGTTAGCAAAGTTTTCAAAGTTTTCCGAAGCAATAGCCGTGCCAAACGCGGAAGCCCAACTATAGCACGTATGTTAGTTGAACGGTTAGTATGTCGATTTGGAATACCCGACTCGATCCTAACGGATCCGGGAACAAATTTCCTTAGTAACTTGTTTAAAGACGTATGCAAAATCCTCAAAACAAGGAAATTACAAACCACTCCATACCACCCCCAACATAACCGCGGCGCTTTAGAACGCAGCCACAGGACTCTTGCAGAATACTTGCGTCACTTCATAGACAAGGATCACCTCACTTGGGACACACAGCTTCCATACGCTATGTTCGTATTTAATACTACCCCACATAGTAGTACACCCCATTTGAGCTGTTATATGGTTATCCTGCACGGATCCCAAATTCTAAACAAAGAACCACAGACCTTCTATAACTATGAAAACTACGCAACAGAACTCAAAAGTCGTCTGCAGACTGCAACATTGTTATAAAATAGCTAGAGAAACAATTTATGAGAAAAAGAAGAAAAACAAAGCACAATCTAAAATTGGAGAAATAAAAAGGCGGGAGGAAGACAAATCAAAAAGAAATGAAGATAAGTAGTAAGAATGAGAGGATTATATTAATATTATTCTGACAACAATAATGAGACTAAGGGAGATGGTTAAATCATTCTTTTTGACGTGGCATAAAGCAAAATAAGGGAAAGAAAATGAAATTTTTTTGTCGTATGGACGAAGCTTATTGTGTTTTGTCATGACAGGGGTATATATATAGGTTTAGGTATAGATATGTAGGTATTATTTGAAGCGAAATATTTTAAATTTTCAAATTTGATGCAAATTGATATATCAAAGCAACGTTGTTAAATTTCACAATATGTGAGGTAAATACAACGTTGCTATATTTATCATTTATTATACTTTTTCCCTAGGTAGGTATAAAGGTAGGTAGGTATGAATTGTAGTAAGGTTTTTTATCGTTTTAGGTAGGTATTATTATGTAGTAACCATATTATGTTAAAAATAGTGGAATAAGGTTTTTAAATTTAAAAACCGATTGAAATACCCGTAAAACCAATTTTTGAAAGAAAATAAATTATTTTCTTCTAAAAAGTGTTTTTTTTTTTTGTTAAAGGCAAGTTTGTAAAAATTAAAAAAAAATGTGAATTTGGTTTGCAAATTTTCTAAATCGGTTGAAATACACGTGAAACTATTTTTCTAAAAATAAATAAATAATTTTTTAATGGAAAAAACATTTTTTTAAGTTATCAAATTTTATAAAAATTTAAAAAAAAAATGGGAATTTGCTTTTAAATTTTTTTAAATCCATTGAAATAGGTACATGCGAAATAGATTTTTCCAAGAAAATTTAACAATTTTTTTCGGAAAAAACTTTGTTGGTTAGAAAATTTTATAAAAATTATATAACTGAAAATTTTGTTTGCAAATTTTAAAAATCGATTGAAATACACTTGAAAACTATTTTCTAAAAAAAATAAATGATTTTTTTCGGAAAAAAAATTAAATAAGTAGGTAATACTAAAATTTAGGTTTGAAAATTTTAAAAATCGATTGAAATACATAGTTAGATAGGTAGGTACTCGTAAAACTATTTTTCGGAAAAAGTTTTTACTTACCTACATACCTCTATCTACATCTAGATAGAATAAAAAAAATAAATTCGCACTTAAGTATGTAATTCTATATATCAATTGAAGCTTTTTGTCGACAAAAAATTACTTTTTATTGGGAAAAATAATTTTAGAAAAATTAAAAAAAAAAATTGGTATCACAATTTTTAAAATCAATTGAAATAGGTAGGTAGATATACATCGCAACATTATTTTTCAAAAAAAAAATCAAATACCTACCTATCCTACCTATCATTTTTCATTTTTCGAGTAGGTACTAAAAAATGTACCTTCCTACCTACTTATAAACCATCTTTGATTTCAATTTTGTTGCCCATGCTAGTGAAACCGATTTTTTTTTCATTCGGTTTGAATATTTTATAAATTATATTTTATAATTATTCACTTTTTCACATACATTCTTATAAGATCTCAATGATTTTTTAACTCAATAAGTTTGCAGATACGATTAATAAAACAGAAGTTGTAACCAACCAAATCAATCCTTTCTTACTATTTTATTAAATAAAAAATTACCTACAAAATGTACTCTACCCACAACATATTTTCTTAAAAGGGTCAAGTACACGTGCATGAAAATATTTTTTTTATTAAATTTGTGTTTCCATTAAATTTTAAAATAATTACCTTTTTCACATACATATAATATATTCTTTTGTGTTACTCCGCAATGATTTTGTAAAAAAGATATATCCTGACATTCTACCTAAATTTTAAGGCCTCAACCTTAACGATCCCATTATTAGAACAAAAGTTATCAGCCAACCAAACCAACTATGAGGGGACCTTTACAATTATTATGAATGAAACATACCTACCACAAACGGGTATTCCTATATAGGTACATATAGCAATTTTTTTGCCGATACCAACCCAATTTACCAAGGTTATGGTTTTTTATTTCACACACTCCACAGTCTTTAAAATAACTATCTCCCTCCAACCAGTATATTCTTAATAGCAAACTTTTTTTATTTTGCTTGTAGTATTCCTCTTCCTCATTACGTTTGCCTCGATGAAATTTATTCTCAAAAACCAATTTCAATGTTTTTAGTATGAAATTTTGAATGGTTTTGAAAATTTGTTTGTAACTGGTACACGCCTGTGATTCTAGCTTTAATTTGAATTTCGAATTCTGAAAATCCGACCATTGGATCCAAAGATATAAGCATTTAAGTGACCGCAAAACGGGTGTTTTTGAAATTTTGCAAAAATTGAACAATTCTCCACTGAAACACGTCGGTTGGCAATGAACAACAACCCCATTTTGTTAGTTTTTCTGAGGTTTTTCAAACTGTTTCTTATTTAACTATTGTGAAGGTCGTGTAGGGTGTACAATTATGAATGATGTATCAAATTAATTGTGTATTTTCCTAGATGCGAATAAAAAACTAATCGTATACTTAGATGCAATAAAAAAAAAACAAATGAAATATGTCAATATCTCGGTTGAAAACATTTTTAAAAATCTAAAATCTTTACAACAAATGTAAATCAATAATTTCTATCAATTAAAAGATAAAAATCCAAAACTGGTAAGAATTCACCCCGAAGAATCCCTGTTTTTGAAAAATCAAAAATGGTATCAAAAAAAATTAAAATCCAAATTTCTTTAAACATATATATTTTATTTTTCAAATACGTTTCTAATGGTTCTAACCCTGATTTATTGGAATTTTTTAATTTTTCAATTTTTAACTTTAAAATATTTATATCTCTCTTTGTAGATTTTATAGAATTATTTTTAAATTAAAGTTCTGGAATTTTGAATATCTATTAAATAAAAAATAAATGAATATTCTACGACCTTCCGTTTAGAAATTAGTTTTTAAACCCTCGACCAGTTTTATCCTTTTTTACCCGACTTAAGATTAGAATTTCAAAAAATCCCATCTTAGTGCTCATTTACTTAAAATAGCTAATTTAAAAAAATGTACTATATATTTTTACCAAAATACAAATGAATCAGTAAGTAAGTTATTATAAAATCAAAATTAAGTAAATTAAAAATTTTCCTCTACCAAATAAACGACCTTGAACATTATTCTTTTATCATTCTTTCTATATCCTACCCCTTTTTATAGAAATGTGTACAAGAAAAGTCCCAAAATTGATTTTTTCTTGTCTCACTTCAATTTTCATAAATTTCCTATACATTGTTCTCTATCTTCTTTACTTTCTTTAATCTTAATTTTTATTCTCTTGTATTTGATTATCTGTTCCTTCTCAACTGAAATGGTTTGAAATGGAACAAGCTTCAGTATCGGCTCACCTCATAGCGCGTCGGACGTTCCTCTTCATGAGACTACTATAGAGTTTATATACAATGGAATAACTATCCCCACAGAAATCGTCTCAACTATTCAAGCGATAGTTGAAATTGATTCAAATGACGTTGGGCTCACAATCAAAGGTTGTGAGAAGTCAAATGGCACCTACTTCAACGGGGAAAAAATAGGTCACCAGCGGGCTACGAACATCAAACTAGGGGACACAATTAGTTTTGGAATCCAAGAGGAAGATTTCATTTTAAGCCTATGCCCTTTGTACATTGCAAGCAGTGTTGTGTTATGTAGACTATAAATGTAGACTACACGATTGTCTACGTGTAGACAGTTCAACGTAGACAGTTGGTATTTGTCTACATAGCAACGTCAACAATGTAAACAATGTAGACATTTCATAATTTTTTTTATTTTAGTTTCCTAAGCCTGTAAAATATTAAAAGTAAACATCTATTTCTTAAAGATGCAAATTTTATTTGGAAAGTAATATGTTGTATGTAGGTATGTTCTTTTTAAATTCAAAAATAATTTAAAAACAAATCAATTGAAATTTAATCCGAGTCGTCTTCCTTAGAATGAAGGCCCTTGCCTTTTTCTATTCGTAGAGAGTAGTAGACTTGAAGGAGCTTCTTTGATTGCTCAAACGTTAGACGGTTCCCTGATGAAGAGTGCACGTGTCCTCGCTGGAAAAAAAAACTCCCTAAATTTGTACGGAAAAAGCAGGAATTTGTAAAAGTTTTCTGGCTAGATTTCCCAAATTTGGGTGCTTCATGACAGCCATATTTCAGAAAACTATAGGTTTTGAATATAGTTTTTTAATATTGTTTACATTGTATACATAATTGTTGTTTACATTGTTGACATTGTCGACACAATTGTCTACGTTTAAATGTAGACAATTAAAGTCGACACGTAGATCAACTGAATGCAGAAATGAATCTCTACTTTTCATCTGTAATAAAAATAAATCTAAAAAAAAAGCTCAGTGGAATAAATGATGAAATGAATTTGATTATCGTTTTGATCAAATTGATTGAAACGAACGAAAGGTTTGATTGCAAGTACAGTGAGGTACTTGCAATAAAAAAGTGGGCGCCAGGAAATTTTATTAGGCTAATTAGAAAAATTCCAAAACTAATATAAAATGAAATAAAACAAAGGTTTATATGCCCAGATGGGGACTTTAATATTTATTTATGTATTTGGGAAACCTTTGGGCCGAAACCCTGGATTAAAACCCACATTTTTTTTAAATAAAAAGAGAAGAAAGAGAAAAGTTTAAGTTTTTAAAGGCTTACGGGGAACCGCTAAGCCGAAGCAAAGAAAAATAAAATGGGCCGTTAACATAAAAAAAGAAATTACCGCTTCCCACAATTAACTGGGATTTTTAACCGGAATTAAAAGAACAAAACCGCAATTTAACAAAACGAAAAGCCGATAGAAATTTTCACTATCTTATACGTAAATATATGAAAGTTAAAAAAAAATATTATCTGGACAAAATATCCGTTCTACTTATCTATTTTTTTTTCTCGTATATTTTCACCTCCTCTATCACCTCAAATATTCCTTTCCTCTTTTATAATTTTTCACACCTCGAATCTATTTCTTTATTCTCCAATCACTGGATTCTCCAAATCTCAGTTTCCTTTTTCTCGATCTAATTTTCCTTTCTAAAATTTTTCTCGAATCTCCAGAAAAAACACCACTTTTCGCTTGGTTAGCACAGAGTTTAAATAAAAACAAAAAAAATATATAAAAAAAAGAACTAATATGTATAACCTAAAACTGTGCTGGGAAGTATAAAAAAAAACAAACTCTAACCTCTTATAGGAAAAAATCTAAATATTTTTATAAGAATTTAACCCCTTCAGGTCAATTCTCTTTTTCGAAGGGGGGAGGATGTAGTGATCGCACTATATGCCAACCTTCCAACAAATGCACTTTGCCCTATTCCCACGCATTTTCCAAAAACACTTCAACCACCTTTATAGTAATTCGAATGCACCAATAAAAATAACCATAATACATTGACTCACAAATAAATCGCAGCTAGGTCATCATAATGCTCACTCGCCATAGTTACGTCAAAACCCATAAACTGCTATGACTAATGAATATCGAATGAACAAATGCAATGCATTAATTGCAGCCGAGCGTTGCCAAAATGTTACAAGTGTAACAAAAGTGTTACTATGATACTTTTATTCCTTTTTGTTACACTTTTTATCCCAAAATTATTTTTCTTATGTTTATCATTTTTTTTAAATATATCTGGCATCACTTTTCTTATCTTTGGTATTGATTTCACATGAATGCTTTACATCTTTGAACTAAAGTTCCACCCATTTGTACACCTACATCGACTAGAAATCACCTTGGTTCGATTCGATCGCACTCGTTGGGTACAGTTTAGTCGAAATCTTGTTATCTTTCTCTTCAAATTCAAACTCGATCTCTCGACCTGCATCTATCTATCAAAGTCCATTCTTTGTCTTCTGTCTCGTCGTTGTAAAAAAAAAGAAAATTCTTTTTCGCTGTTTTGTTATTAGGGGTGTTCACATTCTCAAATATGCTTGACAAGCATGGTTTAATTGACTCGAATTTGAAAATGTGAACGCTCCATCAAACGACTTGTCAAGCATGTTTGATGAAAATCAAAATATTTTGATATTTTGCTTGCTTGACAAACATATTTGAGAATATGAACGCATTCTTGTCAAACCAGGAGGCACAGTACACAAATCAAAGGTATTATATTGCGCAGGTTGTCAAAGTTGGAAGTGTCAAAAAATTAAAAATGGCCGTTTCAGTGCCCACAGGAACTCAGCACACATCATTAGAAACAACAACAAAATATTGAGATTAGACAAGTCAAGGGACACTGCATCCACCATTTTACCACCATAATACCTCAATTTTGACAGATGCGCAGAACTGAACAAAAATGAAAACGCTGATGATATTACCTTTAATATATGTACTGTGACCAGGAGGAACTTTCATTCTAAAAAAAGTTGGCAAACAAAACGAAAAAAAATTTTGGACGCTTTATAGTCCAAATTTGTTTCCTCTTATTTTGTTGACTTTTTTTTATCTTGATCTTGATCTTCTAAAATTTTATCTATTACAAGAGCCGCAATCAAAACATCCGCCATGGTTAAAATTCTAAAGAGAAATGATGTTTGACAGCCTGTTTGGCAAATATGAACGCAAAAAAACATCAAACATCATCAAGCCATGCTTGTCAAACAAATTTGAGAATGGGAACCCCCCGTATCATTTAAATACCATTGAATTTAAGCAGTATTGTTCACAAAACAAATAATATATCAATTTTCTTAATTAACCTAAATATGTTTTATGTAAAACTTAAGAACTTAAACTTTTATGTAAAACTAAGTTTTTAATAATTTATTAATTTATTATTTTATGTATAGTTTTGTACTGAATTTAAAAACTGTGATA
Source organism: Epistrophe grossulariae (assembly GCA_929447395.1). Lineage (NCBI taxonomy): Eukaryota > Metazoa > Arthropoda > Insecta > Diptera > Syrphidae > Epistrophe > Epistrophe grossulariae. Next base: position 63,181,246 of record OV839567.1, read on the forward strand.
AAAAAAACTAAGGTTCCTATTAAAAATAAAAACTTTAATTAAAATGTATTTTCATTTTGATAACTTTTTCAATTTGTTACAATTTTTTTGGTTTTGTTGGGTTGGCTACGTTTTCCCGCGGCACGTTTTCCCGCGTCACGATTTCCCGCGTCATGTTTTCCCGCGTACGTTTTCCCGCAAAACGTTTTCCCGCAGAACGATATCCCGAATCACAGTTTCCCGTGTAACGTTTGCCCGCCGATTCCTACTTTTTCAATACTAATCGACAGCGCATGAACAAAATTCATTTCAATAGCAGTTTTCTTGAACAAAAGTCTTTTCTTTTGTCAAGGTGAGATATGTATGGGGGGGCATGCTGCCCACCTGCAACCCTCCTGCTTGGCACACTATAGGATTTGGGCTAGGTGCGAGGTTGAGTTTATGAAAAGTTTCTTTCTATCATTTGGTAGTTTTTTTATGAAAATTGCCAAATTGCCCTTTTAAGTGTATGAAATAAAAAACCGCTTAAAATGAAAAAAAAAAAATATTAAATATTTTAACAAACATTAAATATTTATTGCATAAAAGCAAAATAGTAGTGTCAAAAAGTACTAATTAGTATTGCCTATCCCGCCGCCAATCCCGTGGGAAATTTTATAGGCAATCGTTCCGCGGGATATCGTGCTGCGGGATTGTAGCAAAAAAAACTACCTTACAAATCGGCGGGCAAACGTTACGCGGGAAAACGTAGTGATCCCGGTTTTGTTACATTTTTTTTTAATGTGTTACACTTTCGTGAAGTCCAACAAAATAATGTTTATCAATAAATAAAACACTTACTTGGTCGCAGCCCAGCCGTTGACAGCGGGCCATTCAAACTAAAAACAAGTCTTTTTCTGTCCGCTTTTTGTGCTCTTTTCCCTTGAGGAAATCACGGCGTCAAAAGGCGTTACGACAGAACCAACGGTTAGGTGCTGCCATTTTTATCATGATGCCATCGTTCGCTGGAATTGCTACGTATCTGCAATGGGTTGGAGACGAGACAGCTTGTTGAAGTAGTTTTACCAGACAATGCTTTGCCCCGAACGTTAGTAGAGGCGAGTTGAAACTGCAAATACAGATTTCAGCATCCATTTGATCGTCTGACACGGAGATGCATTTTTCTAAATCCTCTTGGCTCAATAGTCCAAAGAAAGCATGGTTTTCCGACTCGGCAATAAATTCATAGATGTTGTCTAACATAAAATCCCACTCCTCGTTGGAAACAGATGGTATACGGTAGATCTTTTGGAGTTCATATCGGAGTGCTTCTGGTAATAGAATCGTTACTTTAATTAATATATTGTTCCCATCCAGAAAAACAGATGTTTTGGCCACCTGATGTACGTGTCCCCAAAGATGGCCCCGCTATTTGCGGCTGACTTCTGTAAAATATCGCTGATGTTCTTTACATTTAAAATAAATGGGTGCAAGCTATTTTGGAGGAGGTCATTCAAGATTGAGAGTTCCTTCGACCGTCGGTGTTGCAGCTCCATTACTTTCGACGTTAGCATTGACACGATATCTCTTATTTCTGCCTTATTTTCCAAATAGTCAACTTCGCGGGTAAGATTGCTCAGCGTTATTCCAATGGAATTGCTATAAGTTTGCAACCCGGTTGTAACGTTTTCCATTTCGGCTGCGAGTTCTGATATTAGTTTACTCAGTTTTTCATAATTGGAGGAGATGACGGATACTTCATGCTGCAACAGTTAGAATATTCCATCATCGTCCCGTTTTAATTTGTTTAGCTGGCTACAAACTTTACGCGAATCCTCGTTATCCATTGTGCCGAGTGCCTACTTTGAAAATTGTCCGACGAAGTCCAGTGCTCTCTTATGCCGGTTTGATGTCTTTTGTTTGTTGAAAATCGAACTCATCCTTTGCGCATTTTGTCTCAAAATAGCTGTATTAATGGCTAGCTCTTGATATATTTGTTTAAAAGAAAACAGCAGATTTTTTATCATAAGTTCACCGCATAAAACTTTAAGCCTTTCGTCACAGTTTTTGCAGATAGTCAGCACGGTCGTATAATTTACCGGAGTGAACTTCGTTAAAATAGTCCAAGTATCCTTGTAAAACCCAACTAGTCCAACATGTTCTAGCAAGACGGGTGAAGTTTCAGTTCCTGGGTGTTGTATTTTGAGGTCGGGGTTATGGCTTCACACAGCTACAGAATTCCCGTACATTTTGCGTGGGAATTGGTTAACCGCTCGTCAACGCAAATTCTCCAGTTTTTGTCTCCACATGGCTTCAGATAGGGAAAGGTATTTGGTTAGCTTTTACACAAAATTTTTTTATGGATTCCTGTGCTACAACAATTTCGTTCCTTTAACAACATCGCCGCTTTAAATGACTTAATAAATTTTGAGTGTCCCTATTGAAAGACCCTTTATTTAACTTTTAATCAGCCATATCAATCGTATGTTTCCTTAAAAAGATTTTGTTTTCTTTTTTTGAATAATATCAATTTATGTTTTCTTTTTTTGTATGTTTGTTTATAGGTATTTGAGCCACAAAAAATTAATATGCCAAGTTATATAACAATTAATATGGGTGCAGAAGAGAAATCTATACAGATCTGTAATTTATGTTTAAGGCATTTGACTAACTCGTGCAAGAAACTACATGACTTTGTTTTCACCGCCAGCCAAATCAAATCCGTAAGCTTATATAAACGCGATGATAGATGTGCCTATCTGTATGTTCATCATAATTCCGACGATTTTCAAATATATTTCCCCACCACGGGTTGCCGACAAAAGTTTTATGAACTTGTATTAGAAATGGCGTCGGATCAAGAAGTTTTTGTGAATCTATCTGTTAATGAAACACAAATTGCGGTAATAACATCTTTTTTCTTTTAATGTCATTCTTATTAATTTATAAAAATCACAGTATGAATATGATCTTGATGACCAAAACAGAAGAATTGTGCTGGGCAAGGGAACCTACGGAGTTGTGTATGCAGCGCGAGATCTCCAAACACAAGTTCGGATAGCCATAAAGGAAGTACCTGAAAAAAATTCTCAGGATGTTCAACCGTTGCATGAAGAAATTAAACTGCATTCTCAGCTTCGCCACAGAAATATTGTTCAAGTTAGTTTGTAATATAATATAATAATCAGAGTTGAAATAAATGTAATTGTTTTTTCTATAAAGTATTTAGGTTCTCTATCAGAAGATGGATATTTTAAAATTTTTATGGAACAAGTTCCTGGGGGATCTCTCTCGGATCTTCTTCGAGAAAAATGGGGACCTCTGAAAGATAGTGAATCTACTATGGCGTTTTACTCAAAGCAGATTCTTGAAGGGCTTCGATATCTACACGAACAAAAAATTGTTCATAGGGACATAAAAGGTGATAACGTTCTTGTTAATACTTATAGTGGAGTTGTTAAAATATCGGACTTTGGAACATCGAAGAGACTTGCAGGACTAAATCCAATAGTGGAAACTTTTACGGGAACTTTGCAATACATGGCTCCAGAAGTAATCGATCAAGGGCTGCGAGGATATGGGCCTGCGGCTGATATTTGGTCTTTTGGTTGTACAAATGTAGAAATGGCAACAGGAAAGCCACCATTTATTGAACTCGGTTCAGCCGAGGCAGCTTTGTTCAAAGTAGGATTTTATAAAAAACACCCAACTATACCCCCAGAGCTTTCACCTATCGCACAAAAATTTATTCTTCGCTGCTTTGAAGTAAATGTATTAGATCGTGCCACAGCTGTAAGTCTTTTAGAAGATCCTTTTATATCTGAGTAAGTATATTAAGTTTTACAATTGCAATATGCGTGGAGAAGAAATTTTTTTTCCTTCGTCGTTTATGACTTAGTAGTTTAAGCATTGATCCAATATGATAAAATTTATGATTTCTATAGTTTTAACAGGGGTTGCTTCTTTGTTTAATATCAAATAAATGTTTTTCTAGACATAAAATGGCGGATGAATCAAAATTGTTTGTAGCAGGCTGGACTTTACATTTTTCTAATCCTCAAAGTCTACAGCATTAAAACTTTTTTTTGTTGTTTTGCTCCTCTCTACATTTCCTCCTCATTTAACATCTTTTTTAATCGATTTATTTTAATTTCTATTTTTCAGAGAGAAAAGTTGCGGCTTGCAATATTAATCTTTTGTTGTCGAAGACCCTGTTTAGATTGTGACTTTTCACTACGTCATGACAATGGTTTCGTGGATAAGATCGGGGAAGGGAACAGAGCTCCTCACTCATCGTCATGGCGTAGGGAAAATTCACCATCTAAACAGTGTCTTAGGCCCGACTTTCTGTAGTTATTGCCTAGAAGGATAGAGAGCCAGTTAAAGTTACAAAAAACCAGTTTGATCATGTTTTGACATCGGTGATTTTGGAAAATTAAGACTCTATATGTTTTTAGGCAATAACTAACGAAATTCGGACTTTTGAAAAAAAATGCCTACAAGTTACATCATAACATTTTCTTTCAAACTGCATCTCGTAACCAGAAAATTTCCATGGATATAGTCAGGTCCACGAAAATGTAAGTTAGTTAGACTGCGGACTAACAGGCATGAGAGACAGGAACTTTACTGTTGTTGATCTTCTGCTTCTTCATTTTCGTCTTCATCATCGGAGAAAAGACCTTTATATATATAATCAGCTGCAGCTGATATGATGTTCTAATACGACTGCAAGTTTCGAATCCCCTGTTGAATTCTAAATTTGACGCTTTAACCCCTTTTAGTCGGTGCATAATCTTTAACTTCCACCTTCTCTGTTACTAACAATACAACAGTTGCGGGCTCATCAGTTAGATGCTGTCGTACCCTTCTAAGACGCGAGCTATGGTCGATGATTACCGACTCTTATAAAGCTTACAGCTGGGGTCATTTGAACTTATAAATTGAATTATATTTAATCGCTCCACTTAAACAGAAGTAATTTTTTAATTTTCTTCATTAAGTCATATTGGTTATTTATACTTGTGTCAACAAATTTTGTTCTTTGTTGGTGTTGTAAATAATTGGTTTTCCATTTCAGCTTGTGAAGCATTCGCATAAAAAATTTTGTCAATAAGTATAATATCGACTTTTAACCAGTGATTGGGGATACAGCATTTCTCGCAATAAATTTGAGTAGAGGCGATAAAATGGTCTCAAAGAGAAAGAAAACTGAAAAAATGTCTGGAACGGATTTCGCACTAAATTGCACTACTACTTTTTAAACGTAAAAATATATATTCGACTAGAGTTGCCGTAGATCAGTAATAAATCCTAATCAACATTTTCAAGAATCACATCCCAAGAAAATAAAATGTTAACAGAGAGTAAACGTACAAGCTTACATCAAGTATATTAATATACAAACAAACAAATCTTTAACTATGCATTAAATTATGAAGTCTAAGCTTGTTTGTTTTCAGTAGCACTATATTGTATAAAAATACTCAATTGTCAATTTTAAATTTTCTTTTTAAGAAATAGTTTTGCTTATCAACGACATTTTTTGGTAATCAGTGGATTAGTTAAAAGATTAATAAAATAATATAAAATATGCTTATCTTTCAAATTCTAAAATCAAAATAAAATTAACACTTGGGCAACCCTTTGCCGACATTTATATTTGTCATAGAAGAAAAAATATTGGAACAGGCATATCGAAGAAAAAGTGAAGCATTTTTCAAAATAGTGTGAGTTACACAAACACAAATGCATTCACACATGAAATGCATGCAGTTAGACAGCTAAATCAAAAGGAATTTTTAGCTGCTTTTTTGAGGAATGTGTTTTGAGATTTTAAATCGCCAAAATAGAACAAAAGCTTAGTAAATTAAACGAACAAGTGAAATAAAAGTTAATAAAGTGAATATATGCTATTCTTCATTGAAATGAAAATATGAAACTACAAGCGGTGCACCGTTAAATCCTGTAAAAACACCTATAATAAGCAGTGCAATTTTTGTTCATTTCACAGGTAAGATGTGTCTCATATTCCACATAAAGTAAATAAAATTATTCTGCACTTCGGGCGCTCAATGCCTTGCCATCACCAATAAAAGCTAATTCGACCCTGTGTGAGAATTTCAATTTTGACAGATAGGCACCTGACATATCACGTTTCAATGTATATTTGTATTTTCAACAAATTTGCCTTTTGTATAGCAAAATACTATGAAATATCAATTTCAAAGTATTCTTCGATAATGTATTTACATAAAAAACATCACCTCATATTAATTTATGTGGCATTTGAGACACAATCAGCCCGTGAAATGAAAAGATTGTTAACTCCATATTTTATTTGTTTTTACACAATTTAACACAGCACCGCATTTTGTTTTATATATTTTTTTAATAAAGTATTGCAGGTTTTCACTATTCTCACTTTTATTTAAATTTTTTATTTATATTAATTATCTTTTTTCATTATTTTAACGATTGAAAATCTCGAAACACTTTCCTTTAGATCGGCAAAATGACAGATAGGCACCTTTTTTTTTTTTTTAATTTGGTGCTTCACTCACATACACTATATATGTGATATATATCTCTTCCTTATCTTCTTATTCCAAGGATAAAATTAACCAATTTTTTTTGGTAAACTTAACCAAACGTCTTTGAACTAGGCGTGTTAAGGAATATGATAAATTAGGTTTCTCAGAGAACTAAAAACAATCTTCCCGTGTTCTGTAACTATCGCATTGAGATAAGTTGGCGATAAAAGTTGTAGATAAAAAAGTTTTTTAAACAAAACAAAATAATTAAGACGTGATAACTATTATTGATCAGAATTGTTAATTTACACAAGTCCACATAATGGGCCTTATCGATAAACAAAAGTAAATGCTTCAATTTGTATTTGTTATATGCTTTCCGAATTTTCATCGAAGTGAAAGGAACCATTGAAAGGATAGATATTCACCATTATGGGCACGTCATATAATTTTTCGAAATCGTTTTCTCATCTAATTCCCGTCAGGCTTAAAAAAACCTTGACTTTTGTCGTGTATCTTACATTTCCTTTCCGAGACATTCGGCTCCGATTTCAAGTTAGTTTAGGAGAGGTTATCCATTTAAAAATAACTCCGAAATCCTGAACACGCTTATTACGCCACTAACCTTTCTCTAATTTCTGGCTGTGGATGAATGCAGTTAATCGTGGTAAATTACGGATCAACCTCTATCTGCACCACCACACCAACTCGCCATTTGTTTTTCCCCCTATTTTTGTACACCTTGCTGGGGCAATTTAAGATTATAAATTAAGCCGAAACCACCACCTCCTACACAAAAAAGAAAGAAACCGGGTACAATCACAAAACCCATTTCTGGCAACCTGCTCCAAAAACTTGACGCTGCTCAACAACTTCTTTGTCTGAGCCAAACCGATTGACTCACCAACACCGCCATGGCTAAAGGCGACAAACAGGACGACAGCCTGACTTCTTCGTCTCAACTTACTGCTTAGACACCTCCTCCCATCACAACTGAGGTGAAACTTACAGCCGCAATGGAAAGCATGTATTAAGAAATGAACACGTGCGCAGAGACGACACTCTCAGATGAAGAGTGGCAATTTCCCAACAAGAGCTACTGTGCCTCTAATATCTACAGTCAGGAATCAGAGTCCGCCAACTTCAGCGACGGAAACCAATTCCGTGTACTTAAAGACATCAAAATCCAAACTTCAAAGAAGTTCTTTCTTAAATCTAGAAGCCAAAGTATACTAGAGCAACCCGCCATCAATGATGTTCCACCAAACGAAATCTCCAACAACAGAAGCAGCGGCGCACTGTGGCGCCTTTTTGCAAAAGTGCTTGCAAAATTCAATTTTCGCGTGTGCTTAAAATCCAAAACTAATTTTTTTAATGGATTAGGTATAAGTGGAAGCTTCAAAAGCCGAAAGAAATTTTAAAATCGGTCGAAGGATTCGGATGATACAGGTAGTCAAAGTTGTCTGATTTTTAAAATCAAAGAAAAAATATTTGTTTTATGAAAAGTTTCAGAGTTTCGGTGTTAAAATCTAAAAACCTTCTTCAAAAATTATATTTTTTTTTATTTGATCTTATAAAAAGGACTATTTGTATTACAATTCTGATCCATTTTTTTTTTATTGAAAAATTTTAAGATTTTTGAAAAGCTGTTTTTGGCTCAATTTTGTGAATTTGAGTTGGGTTATAAAAAAACCTTCGAGAGGCTTCGGTCTAGACTCAACGGAAATTTAATCTTTTACTATTTCTGAAGCATTTACTAAGAAAATCAGCTGCCCATTTTTGCCCGTTTGCGGTTTAGAGAGATTTTATTAAAAAAGGTCATTTTTTTCATTTATGGCTTTTTTTGCTTAAAAATGCAACTGGTCATAAAAACATTATTTTTACATGTAAAAATGTATTTATTTTTTGACTACCTCTATTTTAAAGGATTAGGACATGGGCATGGCTTAGGTAATATTTTTGTATGATCAGGTAGTTTTCATGATTTGTAAAAAACTATTCATTTTTATGACAGATCCAGTACCTGTTGTGTTATCCTTTTTATTTAATGCAATAAGAATGTTAGGTACAAATACATACTATCATGACACAAGAAGTAGGTATATAAATATAAAAAAATAGTTTAAATGATTAGTTATAAAGCAAACACGTAATTGATAAGTCATAGACACTACGAGTATTTGTATTTTAACAAACAATTTAGTTTAAAAAAAACTTAAAAATGGAAATTTCCTACAGTGATCTAGTTGATTTTTTTTCGATAAAAAGCATACAAAAGAAGAATTCATCATAGCTGTAAAAAATAAATATAACCTTTTAGTTGAAAATTGGTCACTTGAAGGAATAGATAATTTCGATAAAAAATTGTCATCATTTTATGTTAAGTCAAAATGGAATGCAGCCAATAGAACGAAAGTCAATTTTTTAAAGAAAAATGATTGTTGGTTATCAAATCTTCTTTGCATTGATTTTGAAAGGACAGATGAAACGGATAATTTACCAAGTACATCAAAAAACTCTAGGGGAAGGCCAAGGAAATCTATTATGGAGTGCTCGTCATATATGTACCAAGAAACAGAAATTGATCAATGCTACAATGCAATGAAGACCTATTTAACATGCTTGCAGCCTCATCGGACCCTCTTATTTCTTCGATAAGGCATGTAAGAACTGAAAAAGACCTCAAAGCACGATAGGGTAGGGCGGGGATAGTTGGCCCACTTTTTACTTGAAGTCTCATAATATTCAAACTACTCATAGTACAACTATGGAGCTGGTATAAAAAGAAAGGATAAACTTCTGGCTTCTAAATGAAATCTTAAAAATTTGAAAATATGTAACCGCAAAAGACTAAAGCTACCTTAAATGGATCAAGTGCAAGTGGGCCAACTTGCCCCTATAGCGGGGCAAAAAATAACACCCCCGGAACATAGACAAAAACACTCACTTGTAAAAAAACACAAAAAAAAAAATAATTTTTTTTGTTGATGTTAATGTTTTCACCAGAAAATGAAAAAAGATTCAACATAATGTAACAAATAACACATATAAATTAAGTACATACTTTGTCCTTCAAGATTCATCACTTTTTTTTGTGCACTTCACTTTTATATTAATCTTGCATACGCTAAAACTTAAAACAAAAAATTCAAAAATTTCCACCAAATTATTCATGAACACAAAGAAGTTTATCTTTCGTCAACCTGCAGGGCGAAGTGGCGGGGGTACGACTCATTTAAAAACCGGTTTCTGATAGACTACATTCTAGGAAAATTAGGGCGGTATCCGCCATATTTTTTTTTCTTTTACTTTTGTCCGGTTTTTGAGGCTAAATGCTCCTTAGTGCGACGGTGCTATAATCGGTGGCGATTTTAATGCCCAAAGACCTGATTGGGGGAATTCTAAACTTAATCTAAATGGAAAAAAAATCAGGAATTGGCTTCGCTCTCACAACCCATCGGTTACCAAAAAAACCCCACCTATTCCTTCCTTTCCAAGAAGCTCATCCTTCCTGGATTATTTCATCATTTCCAATCTTTTTCTTGATCTCATCAACAGAAACTTCGAGGTTTTGCTCTTCCTACCTTTACCGAGCACTGCCCCGTCCTTTTGGAACTCAGTATGGCTGAAGTCTCGATCCCGAAGTCAAATCCTTTAAAAATACAAACTGGGATGCATTCGGTAACTCCCTTGATAGATCGCTTTCGGTAAATCTACCCTCAGAAACCTCATGCCTCACAAACAATGAAATTGAAGATTATACAACGTCGAATACATCTCAAACGAACTAAACATCGCCACAGCCTTCGAAAACCATTTCAAGGGCATATACTCGGAAAAAATTACAGTTTTTAGCCCCACAGTCACCTAAAAAGAAATTCTTACAGCAAACCAAATTTCCATCTTCAAACCCCATTAAATATTTATTTTTGATGATGAAAATACTGCTCTCAATCCCATAGCCAATCACATTTTTATTAACCCTGAAGCATAGATCAAAAATATAAAGATACCAATCCTTCGTACGTTTCACCCCCCAAAACCCATTTGTTTACATTGTTCTATTTGTAATTTGATTTCTTGTCGATGAATATATGTGAATTACAAAAACAATTTAATGCGTTGAATTTGTTTTATTTGACAGTTCGCTTTTTTTATATATAAACCAACACACATACTAATGCAACTTGATACATTCTACCACTAAAATGGCGGAACTTTATGCATTCTAACACTAAAATGGCGGAGCTTTATGCATTATAAGGCCGTGTCCGAATTGCGTTAAAATTTTCTACCACTGGTTAAATTTTGACGTTTGGTTAAAATGGGATAATTTTTTTATTTTTGCTGTCCAAACTGTATTAAAATAGGATGGGTTAAGTGGGATTTTTAGTTAAAATTCCCACAAGATTAAAGAAATTTCCCTAACCACAAATGTGTTTTATTATTTTAGAAAATAAATGTTTTATGCAAAATCCAGCTTGAAATGTATCAAAATCAAAATTCGACGCGAATAAAGTACAAATTTCTTAATTTGATTTACTTTTAAAGGTTTTGCATCGATTATATCCCCAAAAATTACGGAAAAAATCTATTGTGTATTGCTTGATTATGCAGTCTGCGAACACTAGTTCACAGCTGTCAACAAACTACAAAAAAACTAAATAAAACAAAACAAACAATTGGCATTAATTTTGCAAGATGAATAACAATTTGAGGAAGTATTTTACATTAATTCTTTTATATTTTTTTAAAATATCAGATTATTATTACGAGGATTGAAATAACACAGCAACGACTACGCGAGGTATGTGTACATGCACATGAAAATTCAAAATTCATAACATTGATTATTTCCATTGTCCATTGTCCATTGTTCCACTTTTAAAAATAATTTCAAATTCTATTTTCTCTCTTTCTTGAGAAACGTCAAAATTTGACCACTAGTGTCAAATTTTAACCTGGTCTGGAGCTGGGTAATTATTAACCCATTTTATTCACCACGCTAATGTCAAAATTTAACCAAACGTCAAGTTTAAACCAACATTTTAACGCAATTCGGAAACGGCCTAACACTAAAACGGCGGTCATTTTGGCTATGTTCAAAAAGCATATCATCTAGTGAAACGAATCATAAAGTCTAGACTTCACCTCATATTATTAAATTTGCAGTGGAATTTTCGGGAAATTACTGTATTAAGCCTAGTAGCTGCTGATGCGAAACGAAAAATCCGATACAAAAATGACCCAACGAAATCATAAACGGAAAATTTCGTTCTGCTTTTCGTTTTTCAGTACGCTGTTCGAAGAGCGAAATTTATAATTGTAGCAGATTATTTGGAGAAGTCTCCGCTCCTTTTTCGCACTGAATTAATTATACAGACTATTTATTGTGTGCGGAAAAATAACATTTGAGTTTTATTTGTGTTTTTTTTTGTTTATCATTTTTTACATCATGGATTTCTCTGATTTTTGCGTTTAGGTTTGATTTTGTTTTTGGAATTAGTGAAACTCTCCAAGGATATTTTCCGTTGTGTTTTCGCAAGCGTTTCGTTGTCTGTTTGGAGATCACAGAAAAATTTCGTTTCGCATCAGCAGCGTACTTTAGATCAAAAGAGTAATGATTAATGAAAATACATAATAAAAGTAAATATGAAATCGAAAATGTTTTTTTTTCCTTTTCCGCCGAGTTACAGAACATGGGTCCAGATGTATTTAATCCACTTTCATATTATGCACTCGTTTAATCGAAATTTTAATCCAATTTTGTTTTAATTTTTTTTTTTTGATCTGTAACTCGGCGATAACTTTTCACGGCGAGAAACGACGACAAATGGAACAAAAACGGAACAAAACTCATAGGAATCCTATGGATTTTGTTCCATTTTTTTGCCGTTTCTCGCCCCGAAAATTATCGCCAAGTTACAGACATGGGTCCTGGATTTAAAATTGAACCTGGATTAAAAGACTGAATAATAAGACAGTAAAAGTATTTTAAGGGCAAAAAAAGGCCGTCGTAAAAGTAGTAAACTGCGTTAATCTGCCTTATTAAATATTGACAGATTTACAGACTTTACAACGTTTACGACCAATTTTACGCCTTTAAAAATGAGCATAAGTGTGTACGAAAAAGCGTATGAATATTGTGATTGATTTATTTTACCGTCATATTATTCAGTCATGGGTTTAAATGATCTCTTAACCCAAATGCATTAACCTTACATAAGAGCACACAAAACAAAAACAAAATTGGGTTAATTGAGTGAAATATACATCCGGGTTTAAATTTTAACCTGGGTTTAACGACTAAATAATATGGCAGTTAAAGATCAAACATACACTCAACTTCATTAAACACATTTTTGCAAGCCCATAAGAATGAGAAGTTAAAATTCAAGACTTTTTATGCACTTGAAAGGCGAAAAGCATTGGTTTTGAAAAGCCTTAAAAAGGAAAAAACAACATTTTCGATTTCATATTTATTTTTATTATGTATTTTCATTAATCATTACTCTTTCGATCTAATACAATAATTACCCGAAAATTCCACTGCAAATTTAATAATATAATATGAAGTCTAGACTTTATGATACGTTTCACTATATGATATGCTTTTTGAACATATCCAAAATGGCAGCCGTTTTAGTGGTAGAATGCATGAAGTTCCGCCATTTTAGTGGTAGAATGTATCAAGTTGCACTAGTATGTGTGTTTTTACTAATACTATTGCAACTTGATACATTCTACCACGGTCAGCTGTTTTTTCAGCTTGTAGGCAAGCCAGTTTGACAACCAAGGATTGGTATCTTTATATTTTTGATCTATGCCCTGAAGAAGTATTCAGTATCATAAACCTTCTCAAACCCAAAAAATCTTCAGGCCCAGATGGGATTTCTAACTATGTCCTCAAAAAATTCTCTCCTCTTCCAGTAAATTTCTTAACAATCATTTTTAACAATTGTATTACTAATGGGCAGTTTCCATCGTCCTGGAAAATCGCAAAGATTTTACCCATTCAAAAAAAACCAAACACCTTCGAAATCGATGACTTCAGACCGATTTCCCCTTCTCTCCAACGCACGGTGTGAAATTATCACAATCAAGCGGAACTTAAGTCAAAAAATAAAGTTGAGCTGTGGATTACAAAACCGGTTTTATCAGTTCTTAACATAACGGTTGATTAATTTCAAGTAGTAAACGGTTGATATTTCCATTTTATTTTGTACAGTAAGCTGTCAAAACCGAACACTGTGTGAACAAAAATTAAAGGCATTGTAAAGCCAATGAGCTGAGCTCTGCTGTTTTTACATGTGATTTGTGAACGGTAAAGTAATTTAATATTTTATGTCTTTGAAGTTAATACTACATGCTAAAGATTTATTCATTTTATTAAATTATTTATATTTTTTAAATAAATTTTCGCTAGGGTATAAAAAAAAAGTCCTTTTACAATTTGGGACAAATTTTTTTAAGTTTACCTGCGTGTACCCGCTCTAATTTTTTCATATTTTAAATCTGTGGACTATATACATATAATTAGAATCAAAAGTAAGTTCTTGCAACCTTTTGAAGCTCCCATACAAATATTTTTAATTTACAAAAAATGTTCCTATACCTGTGAAGAAGACTGAATGAATTTCAAAATAATATTTTCAATAAAGTATTTAGTTTAAATTTAATAACTTTGCTTAAGCTTATTTATTTTGAGTTGAAATAAAATTAAAATACAATTGAAGCATCTAGAGTGAGAAGGGGTCAAGTGACAATTTTCGATTTTTTTTTTTTTTTTTTTTATCAATAATGGTGTTAAGCGACAACTTAAATTTTGGTCTTATTCTTGTGTTTCTATTGTTATTACTTACAAAGATAGCTTCAGATAAAGGGGTTAACTACACGTTAGTTTTGAAGTTTTTTTAGGCAAGAAGGGGTTAAGATTACTTTAAGTGCACACTTAATCCCTTTATGCAATAAAATACTAAGCAATATATTGTTTTTTGCATAAAGAAGAAAACCAAAAAACTTTCTATTGAAAAAATTAAAAATCTCGATGACCAGATGAAATTTGTACCCCAAGAACACCTAAAACCAAATTTTAAGAGACCCAACATTCACTTGACCCCTTTTTCATACAAAATAAATTAAACTCATTTTCGCTTAAAGGGGTCAAGTGCTGAATTTTTTCTAAAACACCAACTTGTAATGAATTTAAAATAAATTGGTTGATATACTAAAAATTGTATTTTGCATTTTTTTCTTTTTATGGCTTTTTTATAAGTTTCTCTCGATTTCAGGAAAAAAGTTATAAACGTAAAATTTTAAACGCTTATAACTCAAAACTTCAAAAATGTCACTTGACCCCTTCTCATTCTCAACGCTTCAATTATTATAAAACTATTTTACAAAAAAATTTGTGTTTTTTTTACTTAGGGTATAATTTTTCTCGCTTTAACTTTAACACTGATTTAAAAGAAATCAAAATTTAAATTAATCTCATATCTACATAATATAAATTATTTTCAAAAAAAAAACAAGCAAAAAAAGAAGCTAAAATCTCCGCCTTCGACTTTCCCCGCCATATCATCCACCTTTTTGAAAGTTTCCTTCTTGTTAGAAAATTGTTTATTCAAATTCAAAACACAAAGTCGAATATTTGCAGAAGTGAGAGAGAGGTTCCTCAGGGATCGATTCTGGGCCTTCACCTCTACAGACTATTCCTTCACGACTTTCCGTATACATTCTCTATACGCCGTTTACACCTCGCCGTTGTCGCTATCCGGCACTTACAAAAGCATATCAACAATATCAAGTTAATCTCGTTGAGATTTCGTAAATCCTATATAGTGTTTTCACCGCATAAAAAGATTATAAAGTAGATTAACTTTGACAGTTCCTTCCAAAATGAAAATGCTGTTTCATATTTTCTTCTAAATTGGAAGTGAGATAGATAGTTAAATGATGAAAAAAAAATTAGATTCTCGAAAATGTTCTCTTTTGATTCTCGAATAATGTACTCAGCGCAAGAGAGGAATAGGTTTGTTCGATCTGTTGAACTATTGGCCCTATGGAGATTTAACAAGATTAATTTCTAATCTACTAGATTTGAGGATTAAATTTGTATGGTAAATCTTTGAGATTTGAAGAGGATTTAGGGTAAATCTACTTAAATCTCAGTTTAGCGGTCGGTGGAAACATAATATTAAACGCGTTTACTGGCGCAATAAACAAATTATTAAATGCCAATAAACATTGTACTTGAATTTAACATTTTTGTTTATTATGGTAATAAATTGTGTATTGGCCCAATAAACTATTTATTGTCCCAATAAAGTGTTTAAGGGTAGCTAAATACTTTATTTTTTTCAAATTATGGTCGATTCTAATAAAATTCACAGTCTGTTCATGCTGTGATTTTTATATAGAGACGTCAAGCATTGACCTAATTTGCATCTTAGATGTGTGCGACAGCATAATATTACGAAACGTAAAAGTTCAAGTGAACTCAACTCCAAAATGCGTTTTGTAAAATGCTGACGCACCCTTCTTAGACACAAATTATGTTCGATGCTTAGCGACTCTTATAAAAATCACAGCATGAACATAATGTGAATTCTATAACAGTCAATTATAATTTAAAAAAAAAATTATTTTATAAACACTTTATACAATATATAGTTTATTGGGACAATAATTAGTTTATTGGGCCAATAAATTGTTTATTGGGCCAATACAAAAAGTACATTGCCGCAACTCACCAATCTTGTAAAAGGTAAATAATTCAATAAATAATTTCTTGTATCAACAAACGTTTATTGACTCAATAAACCAATGTTTCTTCTATCAATAAACGTTTATTGGGACAACAAACCACTTTTGCTTGTATAAATAAACGTTCATTTGGCCAATGAACGCTTTTGCTTGTATCAAAAATTATTTATTGGGCAACTAAACAACTTTAGCTTGTATCAATAATCTTTTATTGGGTTAATAAACCGCTTTTGCTTGTACCAATAAATGTTTATTGGGCCAATAAACCGCTTTTTATTGGTCCAATCAACCAGTTTTTTGGACGAATATTGATAAATAAATTTATTGCCCCAATAAACTTTTTTATTGTATCTACGTACCTTTTTGGTTCAGTGTAAAACACAAGTCATTGAATAAAAAATCAAAGCTACTCTTCTATAAATCTCTCATTAGACCGATAGTGACTTATACCTTCCCAGTATGGGCCTCCATTTCGCCAACAGTGGTTCTTGAAGCCGAAAGATAGAAAGAAAAATCATACGCCAATGCACGGGGAAAAACTTCCAACCTTAAACTAATACTCGAACAACACCATTTACGAAGAATCCAACACCATTCCGCTTTTAAGATACGCCGCCCGTATCTTTATTAAAAAAGACTATCTCCAAACTAGACTCATCAGATAATGATCTCATTAGAGCTATCATTTCCTCGCAGTCGGGCACCACCGGAGAATACGATGGCTACTTATCGGCGATGGACGTCTCTTCGATGGACTTCCAATCAGCTCCCGATGCTACCCTGACAATTACTCTAAGGCTACTTCAGTCTAATATCGTGGCTAACCTCTTTGGCCAGGTTGATTTCCCACAGTTCACTTCTTTATGGACTCAGGTATGCCGCTCCTTAAGAAAGAAAAATAAAACAAAACTTGCATTCATATTTCATAACAAAACTTAACTTTTATATTTTCATATTTATCTACTAATCCTATACTAATCTTATAAATGTTCTATACTCCCTATAACATTTATCTTTGTTAATTTTTATACTTTCAAGATTTAATACCAAAATCAAAAATTAGATTTGTCTAAACAAAATAATTTTTAAATCTCTCAACTGTTTCACAACAAGAATTAACTCATAGATCGTTTGAACCTCATCCTATCTATTGCAACTTAACTAACTCAACTTCCTATCAGGTCTCCCTATGAGACCATTTCCAAAATATATCATATCATTATGTATCATTATCGTAACAAACATAATATTCTGTGATTTAAAACTTTTAAATTTTAAAAACCAAAAAGAAATACGATCGTCTATCATTATGACTGAGCGTACTCTCTATATTGTAAACAATCCAAAAAAAGAAACGCATTTGTGTCTCTTATTCTGGTGTATCTGTACCTGAGAATAATTTATCTGTCTGTTCACTTCGTACATTTGTTTATCTTATTCCATTAGTTTGTAAGCTATTTGTATAATATAAGTATATGTGAACATTCGTCACTCTCAACGTATATATGTATATTGCTCCTGAGCTAGGGATGGAAAGTTCGGTACAATTGTATCGAATTCGATACAATTGAGTTTGGTCAAGTACAATTTGCCTTATTTCAGTACAATTTTATGAAACCATGTTTTTTTTTTTAATTTGCAAATTTTATAAATCTTTAATTATGTCGAATTCCTTTAAACAAAAGAATCAAATTTTTTTCTAAAAAGAATCGAATTCTTTCTGTCGTTTAAAGGAATGCGAAAAGAAAGACAATTTTGAAGTAAAACGTCAAAAAATATTCAATTTGGAAATTATGAGGAAGTTTACAAATCAACTTACCAGTGTTAAAATTTCACTAATCACTTAATAAACTTCATAAGCCTAGTACGCAGATCGCGCTAAATTTTAGTTTCCATACGAAATTCTCTCCAAAATTTAGCCAAGCTAAAATTAAGCAAAGCATTTTAGCTTAGAGGTACGCAGCTCCAGCTAAAAAATCAAATGTTTGCTTCTTACTGTACATCACTAATCATCACTTAATTGTCTGGGACACTATTCTCAAGTTAAATTTTGACTGGTTCTGGTATTTTTTAATTTTGTGTGAACTTTGCTTTGTTTTTACAGCTAGATTGTTGCTGCCTTCATGCAAAATGGATTCCGTGGTAAAAATAAAATTACGTTCAGCATGGAAGACAAAAAAAACTGGCTACTCTTGTAAAGGAACACCCTTCTATATGGTGTCTGGTCCATCGCTCCTATTGCCACAACTTGTGCTGCTGCACAAATCACCAAATCTTCAATTTCCCTTGTATCCATTTTGTTTCTAAAATGTAATAATACTTGAAATTTTTCAAACAAACTTTCTTAAATTTGAATATTATTTTTCGGAGAACAGGTGTTTTGTTTTTGACATATTCTACACAATGCTCTTATGCCTGTTTGATAACTTTTTGTTTCAACAAATATCCGAAAATTGATTTTTTTTTCTATTGGTTTTGAAGCAAATTCTGAAATTTTGTGAAAATTTGTGCGAATTCGCAAGAAATTTCACGTTACCAAACAGACCACTTATTTCAATCACTCTCCACAACTCTTCTATGTCAAAATTTAGCTAGGGTTTTACCTGATGTTTGGAGAGAAAAGTGGCAGCTGAAATTTAGCGCGATCTGCGTACTAGGCTATAAACCAAAATAACTAAAAGTAACAAAATCGAACTTAATATTTCCACCAACAAAATATCAAGGTGAGTGCTTTGACTAGTAGGTATTTTGCGACGAGAATTTCCCGCAATTGACGATGAATTGCAAGACTTTGTGGAGGACAAATGGAATATTTTACAAAATCGGTTGGCCTATTTGTCTACATCGCGACGCGAGACTTCCTATGAAATGGAGTTCTCTTCCAAAACAATATTCTTTGCCCATGAACAGAAGAATCACTCACGTTGATTGAATGTAAATGGAAATATTTTGAAAAATAACGTGCAAAATGCAAGAATTTTGACAGAAGAACTTTTAGACTGAAAAATAATTATATAAAAAATTTTCACTTCTGTCAAAGTGCTTGCATTTTGTACGTTTTTCAACTTTTTTTTTATTATAAAGTAGTTATTTCTTTATATTTGATATTTTTATTTCATTTTCATTTATTTATTTATCGAATCTTTTACAATGGGCTATGAAGCCTACAATTAACAGTAAAAGTTAACATATTGAATAATTAAGTTATTTTGTGTTTATTTATGTATGTACATTTTACATAATATGTATATTTATGAATTGTTTTTCTTTGTGTTTTAGAGAATAAAATATTTTCGTTACATATAAAATATTTTTTCATTCAACAAAAAAAATTTCAGTACAATTGACTTAATTTCAGTACAATTTTAAAGAAGTTTTCAGTACATTAAAAAAATGTCATTTTCCATCCCTGTCCTGAGCAAGAGCAAATTCATAAACATAAAATGTCAGTCAAGAGGCAATCCGAACAGCAAATGAAAGAGCAGGCAATACGATACAGCCGCAGTCTTCATCCAATCAAGTCAGACTATAAATATCGAATTGCAATCACTTCATGTAATAAACTTTCTAAAAAGACTCAATAAAATTCAATTCAATTACACAGCATTTACAAACTTTTGTGTAAACTTATCATTTGCACAATTTGTAAACTTACGACGTGAATACTCTTTATATTTCATTACAAAAACTGTCAAATAATACTACACAGGATGTGTGTCAACCTCCAATACCTAATATCCATATTATGGTATCCACCTGTATGTTCCTTGTATTACAGATAAATTAAATACAACTAATGTGTATTTAAAATTTTTTTGAAATTCTGAAATCTCAATACCTATTTTCCGTAAGAAGAAACATATTATAAAAGGCGTCAAGCGTTTAAGCTGTTTGTAGCCAATATAAATGTAAAATAACGTGCAAAAAATGACAGCCTATTAATAATTTTGTTTTTAAGAAGAAAATCATCGAACTGCAAAAAAAAATGTTTTCGGTTTTATTTTACCAATGTACTTGTTAATTCATTAAATTGAACCTAGGGACTTCCAAATACCAGTATAGAATACGGATTCACTTTTTATACTTTACATTTTGGTCTGTGTGATATACAGATGCATTTGACACAAATTATAATAAGGGTATTGATGGAACGTTGGTTGTGAATTTACAAATTGTGTAAAATTAAAAGTTTTCATAAAAGTTAGCATGAACACCCTTTTAATACATTTGGTTAAATGCTCATATAAACGTAGTATAATGTCGATTTCCTTTTGCCATTTGGGATTTTGATCCGGCATTGCGGATTTTTCTTGGTGAATGGAAAGCAAAATGGGATTGATTTTTTTGTAATTGTGTGTGTGGCATGTCGAATATGGCACTATTTTTTTAATGAAACCAGTGATACTATATGTATAGGGAAAAATTCCTAGAAGTAAAGTGTTTTCAAACTATAAAAGAAAATTTTTTTTTAATTTAAATTATAGTTATTTTACATATATACAAATGTGTGTGTTTTAACGAATTGTTTTTTATTTGTCGCAATTATTACTTATTTGTACCAATTATCGAGAGAATATCACGAGAAATGTATGAGAAAAAGTGAGAAAGCATTATGTATTAAAACAAATGCCAAGAATTGCAAAATAAATCGGTAAACTTCTTCAAAATCAAAAACAAACATTGGCCCACTGCCGAAAGGTTTTTATAAAGTGAGTTTCAATTAAATTTAACAATGATAATGATAAATAACATATAAAAAGAAGAGAAAGATGCAAAAATTACACAGAAGCTGAAAAAATGGTATCTCCAAAAATTGAAAATTAAAATTTTTCAAAATTATTTCTGCAAATGTCAGCTGATATATAAACTTGTTAACTGCATCTGATGACATTTCAATGACACGACACTTTTAAAATTTAATGAGCCAAAATTGGCCATTTAGTTTATAAGGGTGTTAAAAAGGTTGTTTAATTTAAAAGTGCTTGGTGAAACCAAAAAATCCCATTTTAGGGTTTAGAAGCCTGTTAAATGTTTAAAAGTCCTTCGTGAAATCGGCCATCTGATGGAATTTTCATTCTGTAATCAGTCAATTTTATGGGTAATGTGACCAACTCACTGATCTCTATGTAAACTGGACTGTTGACATCAAATAAATGCTCAATTACGGCAAATGTCTTCAGTCTCTTTTTTCGTTTGTATACAGCGAGATTTGAGGTCGTGACCGGTACCCTTTCAAAAATTGCCTAACAAAAACTGTTATACACTATAGGCTATTCACTATCCAGTGTATTAAAGAGATCAGTGGACAAACTGTGAAAACTAAAAATTTCTGTGATCCAGTTTGTTTTATTATCATTATCTGATCTGAATTGGATCTGGGGGAAAATAAAACGCAGCTATTAGAAAGGAAACACAATTGTTGTTATTTGAAGTAATTTCTGAGATGTAATTTACACGAATAATAACTTTATCATAATTTATTTTTTTTACTATTTAGTTTTAAATGGTCCAAAATCTGACAGTATTTTCACAATAAAAAAATTGATAATAGTCCAACTGAGGATTTAATTTTATTGGCAATAATTACTGTGCTGTCTCCACTTTGCAAATTATATAACAAAATATTAAAAAGATTCAAAGTAATCAATATTTTGAGGCAAATCAATAGTATCTTCAAAGTGTCATTATTTGACTTCGTATAAATGAAGGTAGGTGACAGAAAACTGACAACTTTGTTAGTCGTAGATTTTAGAATATTTAAAATGCTGAAGTTTAAAATGGTAAACAAAATTAAAAAAATCATGGCGACATGTTTAACTTACAAAAGAGTAAACGATTTTCTTTCCTCGGATGAGTCTAAAATATCAATTAAAAGTAAAATACAAAGTAATGGATTTTTTTGATCCTTAGTAGGAATTTTATTTCGTTAATACACTAACACTGCACAAATTTCAATTATTAAAAAAACAGTAAATCTTAACTTGGGAAACAAATGATAATGCAGCTACTTCTCTGCCTGGAAATACAATTTCATGTAGTCGAAGCCCCTTTTCTTCCGGATTAAATGTATCCCTGCAGTTGAAATGGCTGCAGCAAAGGCGGCGTTGTATTCCTTATTCATACAGTCCACATAGATTGTGCAAAACACGATTTCAGTAAATGCATTCAGGAGCTCCACCAGCGGACAAACACCGATTGTCACCGTCGTTCTTCGAATTCATAAATGAATTTAAATAACAATTTAAATTTGAAAAGGCCACGAAAAAGGAATAATATAATTTTATTTTCACAAAACTTCTATAAAGTAAATAACACTTTCCGAATTGAAAAATTTCACAATGACGTTTAGATAAATGTCACTTTACTATTGTGTGTGTGCAATTGCGTGTTTTGTGTAGGTGTAAATCTCTCTTGAAATCGGGATCAAAGATTTTGATCCCAAATCATGAAGGATCGATTATTTTTTTGTTGAAAGGAGAGCAAAAACTGGTCCGGGATCGAAATCTTTCACAGAGATCGTTTTTTTTGGTTGAAACGAATTCGACATAAGATACACTACAAAAGTAACTTTTTTTTTCAATGCGATAGTAGGTTTGTTCGATGTCAGCCCTGGGGAGCCGGGCGTGTTTTATGTAGCACTTTTTTTGCCCTAGGTTATTTGCACTGTGTTCGATGTGTGTTCGGGTCGAGCTCTGAATGAGACGCTGATTTGACAGGCACGTATCGTCGTGATTATGATTGATTTTTTTAACATTCGTGAAAACTCGTTATTTTGAGGAACACAAATTTTGCGGTGGATTTATTGGAAAATAAAAAGTAGTAATAAATAAAAAAAAAATTTTAATCAATTTTTGTTGATATTTGTAGCCTTTTTCAGTATAAAAACTGTTGTACAACACGAAATTAAAAGTTTATGTGTTCTTCACAGAATTCTTGAATTTTAGAGATCGAGCAATTTGTTGTGTATATATTTCCTCAAGTGCATTCCAATTGCTTGCTCAATGTGTGCAATCATAAATCGTCATAAGCATTTTTCTTTCACACTAGCGACCGACTGCGGTATAGTGTAATATGATCAGGTCATCGAACCATGGTATCGATAGGTGATGAGATGACTGACCATACTTAACAAAATAAAATAATCGATGAAAATTTAACAATACTGAAAAATCAATATTTTCTTCCTTTTTTTTAATTTTGGTAGTCAAATATGTTGAATTCACATAAAAACATTTTTTGACATAGGGCCGTTTGTTCAGGGTGGATTAAATCTGTAAAAAAGGTTTTGATTGAATCGATTGATTGAAACATGATTAGCTGGGTACCATCTGGCCCTAAGAATAATTCACTCTCGCATCGATAAAATTTGTCGATAAACATTGCGAAATGGAGCAAAACTCATACGATTTGTTTCATTTTTCATCGTTTTTCGACTTATTTTGGCGATGCGAAAGTTAAAAAATCTAGGCACTGATTGGAAATTATAACAAAATTAGTCCAGCCATTAACGAAATATAGGACCCTAACCTACAAATAAAACGAAAAAACATTCAAACCCTATTTCTGTTATGTGAATTTTCAGGCAAAAAACAGAAACCCAAACATTTTCGAGAAAAAAAAAAAAAAACCTAAATTGTTATTGTGGCAGATACCCGTTCTTATAACCTCAAACAAAATTTCGATTTTCTCCTTTTTCAAATTATCTGTATCTACGTTCTGTATCTCGCACCGATAAAATAAGTCGAGAAACGATTGAAATTAAAACAAATCATATGAGTTTTGTTCCATTTTTAAACGTTTCTCGACCAATTTTATCGATGCGAGAGTACAAAACGTAGAAATCAACGGACGGTAAGGCAAAACCACTTTATTAGTCGCGTTTTATTATCTACGGATCTGGATCGGGATCATCTTGGTTGGTTCTATTTTAAAGATCGGTAAGGAGTACAAACTTTAGTGTAAAGAAAAAAGACAATATCTACATGGAACATAAAAATACATAAGAAGAAAAGAGATAAGCATACAACACTGCTGTCATTAGGATCCGTATCGTTTTATTTTCATGGGATGATCCTGACCCAGATCCGTAGATAATAAAACGCGGCTTTTATTATATTTATTGTATTAGTTATATTCCTTTTCCATGAAATAATCGATTTCATTTCAATCCATCCAGTCAATCCAAAATAAAAAACTTTTACACGTAATATTAAAAAGAATTATGTTTTTTTGTAGAAAAAACACATAGACAACAATATAATTTTGGTAACTTTTATAGGCGATTTATTTTGTCTTAAAATCGATACCTGATTATAGATAATTTTTCTCCCAACTAAGATTTTTGTTGACATCTGTTCACCGCTCATCTCTGTTGGGTTGTCAAACTATAAACGTCAATGTTCAACCAGAAAAATCTTAAAATTTTCATTCCTGCTTTCGTTACTTTATTCCCCCTACATAATATCTACACCCTTCACCAAGCTGTCAAAAAGACGAAAGACGAAATGACCAAAAAAGTTCTCATATAAGCTCTGTTTGGCAACGTGAAATTTCTTGCAAAATTGCACAAATTTTCACAATTCTTCACAAATTGTCACAAATTCCTTTTTGTTAACAAAAAAGTTGCAACGAGAGAGTTTTCCCCTCCATTGGATAACTTGCAATTTTCTGTGTGGAAAGAGTGTAAACACTGTCAAATACACGGTCAGTGTCTGTTACTTGACTTCGGCTAGGAATTTACAAAATATTGATTCACATTGTCTTCATTCACTTGATAAAGATTCAGATAAGTCCATCAGAACCGGTGTTACATTTTCGTTCGATATTTTTCAGTATAAAAATTATTTTACAACTTAAAAATTACAGGGTTCAAAATGATTTGTCAATGTTTGATGTCTTGTACACAAAAGTGACATTTTATACAAAAAGTGGTTCAGTGCGTTTGTTAACTTTTGGACAAGTTCTTCCTCTCTGAGAGTATTTTCTCCTTCTTTCAAAGTTTGACAGGTTTTACACAAAGTTCAAAAAGATGAACAGTTGAAAAACACCCGATTTGCGTTCTTTTGAATGTTTATATCTTTAGATCCCTTGTTCGGATTTTCAAAATTTAAATTGAAACCAGAATGCAAGCTGGTACCAGCTAAAAAAAAATGTTCAAAACCGGTCAAAATTTCATACTAAATCGCAAAATCAATAACAATGTCATTGTGTTGGTGCGGTTCCAGTAGAAAATTTCATACTCACTGAAAAATTTAGCTGAATTCAACATTGAATTCAAAGGCCACTTCTTCGAAGAAACAGCAAGCACTGATTTAGTTACTGTAAAGTAATGCATAGTTTCACCAGTTCTTTGTAAATGGGCAAAATGCGGAATTAAAAGATTCTATTTTAATTGGTAAAAATATGCGATGATTCAATCGTTGAAAAGTAATGCAAAAAGTTCAGCAGTTCGTTGTCTAGATCCACTCGTCTGCTTTGTAAAGTATACTTTGAGAGAGAAGAAAAAATAATTCTCTCACGGCGCTCTCTTTTTTTGCTTTGTCTAACAAAATGTGCAAAATAGGTGCTGAATAACAATCGACGTTTTCATAGTTTACAAAATGTTATGATTTATTTAATGAGAAGTAATCAATTTGTGTCGTTTACGTTTTCCTCAGCAATAAAAGGGATAAAAACTGCCCTTTCCTTTACCTGACGCGATTAATATGAGGATTTCTGTGAAGAAAAGCATCATCTTGAGCTGAGCATTAAAAGTGTATGAATTTAAAAAATTCACTTAGAAAAATAAAATTCACAGTATGTTCATGCTTTGGTTTTTATAAGGGTCGGTAAAAATTGACCATTATTTGCGTCTTAGAGATGCACTTTGGCGTTTAGATCACTTGAACTTTTATTTGATTTATATTCAATCGTTCCAACTAAGCAGAAGTATTTTTCTAATTTATAAATGAAATATTTAGTGATTAAGCAACCCCCAATTCCCTAGTGATTTTACTACTATATTAGCCGTTTTTTATTATCAGAATTGATCCATATGGATCATCAAACAACATACATAACAACAACAACTCATGAACCTGCTCTTTAACGGGTTCACGTTTCATGCTCCGAAAACAGACTTCTGCCTCTCCTCACTGTGAGGCTGTTTTATTTTCGCAAGATGATCCATATGGATTATGGGTCATAATAAAAAACGGCTACTTTCATCGAAAACAATAAATATTAAGCTGATCAATAACTAAGTAACACTCAATTTCTTTGTTGAATATTCCTCATATTTTTCATTGGCAAATATTGAGGTAGTGAAAAAACAAGTGCAAATTATTAAGCGATTTCATAAAAGAATTTTCATCATATTTTTCATCAAAAATTAATGATCTGATGAATAAGCAAGTTACTTTTGTTTAGAGATTTCTTCGTTGAATATTCATCATATTTTTCATCGGAGTCTTCAGTCCAACTGGTGAATAAGCAACTTCATCATCCCTTAGAAATTTCCCACTGGGGTGCATTGGGAAACTAACACATACTCACCCTTGTGGAGGAAATCTCTCAATGCAGGTTAAAGGGTGAAAGAGAAAAAGCCCTGCAGTCGGTTCCCTAGATGATATATTTACTCTATGCTTTTAGCACTGAAACGCTTCAAACCCGAGCAACCCTGAGTATCTCATTTATCATATTTCTTAACATGCCTAATTCTAATAGTCATAATGACGTTTGGTTATGTTTATCAAAAAAATTTAGTTAATTATCCGCAGCAAAATCCTTTGGGCATTTAAACCAAATTGTGTAAATCATAGTATCATCATATCAACCTCAAAAGCAAGTCCAGAAAATCCTGTTATAAAGTGTTCCAAACATACTCATTGAACAGCAATCAGAACAGTTAAGAACAGAAAATTTCTCAATGAACAGCAAAAACTTGTACTTTTCTGTTCTAAAATGTTCCATACTGTTCGAGTAATCAGCAGGGATATCTCATATTTCAAAAATGCTATAATAAACACGCATAACCTTGTGTGAGCAAAATTGTATGAAAAGCCGATATACAGGGTGTCATTTTTGTTTTTCTAAATTTTTACACTTCAATCAATTAATTGTATGATAGTAATACCAATTTTCTGCATTAAAATATTTTTGATATCATGCACCATTTAGTTCAAAATAAAAGTGAAAGTGAACATTTTTAGAAAAACAAAAGTCAATTAGAACATGTTAACTAAATACCTGGTAAGGACAAGTTACTAAATTCTGAGTGGTCATGACCTGGCCTATCACCAGTTTTACCTTGGACCATTGATTATGCGACACCCTGTATACTGTTAAATACTTCTTATAGAACCGTTTTCATAGGAATAAAATGAATACTGAACCTTCTAAAAGTTTAAATAAAAATGCATAACAAATAAAATATGTTTTAATTTTCAATTTAAAAAAAAATAATTTTGAGTTATAATAAAAAGCGATATTTCAAAATATGCGTTTTATATAATTTTTTGAAATTTAATATCATTCTGAATATGTAAATATAATAATAAATTTAAACAAGGAAATCGACCATGTGCCAATATTTTTGCGTCGTTTAAATATTCACAACTTTATTAAAAAAAAAATCTCGCTTGATATTTCGAAATGCTTTTTATCTTGACATTTCTCTCATTAGAAAGAACACTGTCATCAAAGATATTATAATACCAAGATGTCGCATCCATACAAAATATTGGAACCCAAAAATTAACGGCTGGGATCTAATATGCGATCCCACAACATGTTGCTATTTGTCAAATGTTGCTTTGGCCAGTATAAAGAGCGAGAGCGAGAGATCTCTGCCTGTATACAACTTAAAATTAGAATTCTCTTCAAAATGTATATCTAAATTCTCAAAGGCAAAAGTATTTGTTGTTTTTGTCTTTCGTAGGAAAAGTATGAATGATGTACATATAAATGGAATTTTTTATGAAGCGATGCCTTGTTTGTATCGAGCGGAGTGTTTATTTTTTGTTTTTTGCTTATCATTGGTAATGGTGTGTATCTGTATGTATAGATCAGTGGTGGGCAAACTTTCTTAATGGGGGCCAGAAAATTCAAGAAATCGCAGAGGAGGGCCAGAGTTATTTGAAAAATGCATTTTGTATTGAAGCTTTTATATTACGTTTTCAATGGAGCCGAAATGAGCTAATTTCGTAAATTACAGAAAAGGCGTTTTCATTGCAAATTTGCTAATTTCGTTTGACAGATAACTTCATTTTGAATTTGATTTGGTAGTTAATAGCTTCTTTTTCTTGTGTTCTCTTTCTGTTTCTGTTTCTTATACATCAAATTTTGACATTTTAAATGTTTCTTCTGGGTTTCCACTGCGGATGCATTCCACTTGGGTGTGTTCATAAGGTGTTTACGTAATTTACAACCTAATTTCGTGCAAATTTGGCTGAAATTACCCCAAGACTCATCTATAAATTGGTTCTTTCCTTGCATTTTTTTATTTAATTTGTTGTAGTGTTCAATTATTATCTTCGAAGATTTGGAAATCAGACCATTTGTCTGTTTTATTTATTTTATATGGTTTGTTATTTTTAGCAATTTTATAAGCCACAACATATCCAGCCAGTGTAGAAGCCTTTTGGACAGTGCTTTGCTTTATAAACATATTTCTTTGACCAGTCATTGTTTTTTTTAGGTTTTCTGCATTCACCTTCTTTTCTGCGTCATTCATCAAAGCATATTTGTTTTTAGCACTGGCCCTAAGCAGTTTGTTCACAGTGGGTTAAATCTGAACGATGACTTTCACAGCTTCTAACTAAATGGCACTAATCAACCAAAATCGGTTGATTAGCGATTTCTATTATTAACAACTTAAATTATTTATTCCTTGAAAAAAAATTTGATAATTATGCACATTCGATTTATTACCAGTTGCAATAATCCTTGATTAAAGATGACCACATGTGAACAAACTGGCCCTTAGTGTTAAAATGGCGACGAAGGTTAAAATCTTTAAATACTGCCACTGCTTCGTTACATATAAGACATACTAGCTTACTCTGTAAAGAAGTATTTCCAAGCCCACTCTTCTTTAAACAGTCGACACTCGGAATCGACTTTTCGTTTTCTGCACGCCATTGTCTCAAAAGCGGAGCTTATTTTTTCATAAAATTATGAATGTAGTGCGTTACTCGAACAAGCAAAAACACGGGTGAAATTAAAAACAAAATTACCTACGCGAACAAGCAAAACTTTACGTGCGGCTCGATCTGTGACAGCAGGCGACTGATTTGAATTCACTCCCTCTCACTTCAGATTTCACCACGCCGCGTCGCTGGCTCCTTTACCTATGCGTCTATGTCTATGCGAGCAAAACAGCGAAATTAAACACATGTAGTGAAAGCAACTACAACTACAACTACACGTGTTTGATTTCGCTGGTTTGCTCTTTGCTCTCTGCTCCAATCTGTTTGTTCTTAGAATTTAGTAGCATATACTTCATACTTCTGGACCGTCAAAATATAATTATCGCGGGCCATATACTATTCATGTCGAAGGACCGTCGGGAGGCCGGATCAAACGCTTTCGCGGGCCGGAGTTGGCCCGCGGGCCGTACTTTGCCCATCACTGGTGTAGATGGTGGGTAGGTAGCAAGGATTTTCTTTTTGTGTCTTTTTTTGTGAGGTACCGAGGTAGGTTTGAATGTTGTTGTTCCCATACCAAAGTTAAAAAAAAAAAAAAAAGTTTCAAAATTTTTTTTTGGATTTTTAAAAAAAGTTTCAACATTTTTTTTTGAGAACTTAATAATTTTAAAACGACTCGGTCAATTTTTATTAAACTTGGTGCCCGCCAGTTTTTTAACATTGTCTAGCAGATTCTTGATTAAAATTATTCTTATATCAAAAAATAACGGTACCTCCCATACAAATGTTTAAAAACCGTCATTGAAAATCTCATAGGTATTTCTCAAAAATGGCTCTTACGATTTTGATTAAAATTTTTTGGTAGTGGGGGCATCGAGTCCCATTTAAAATGCACGGGACCACTAATACATGCATATGAAAAAGTAGATTTCAGTGTACTAACAGCTTGTAGGCCGAAAGAGAACAAACCCCTTAAGTCGGTTCTCTAGATAATATACGTACTCTATGCTGGCACTTGGCAGTCGTGAAATAGCTATAACCAAAGATTATAGAATATATTTTATTATCTTTGGTTGAATCCTATCAACACCACACCACATTCACAAACAATTTTTTTCGACAATCTATTGTATTATTTGTGGAGTTCAAAATTCTTGAGTGAACTAGTTAAAAATTATTCCTCATTAGTCAATAATGATTGTGATCGATTTTTACTTATTACAAAACATAACGCTTATACAAGATTGTCATATAAAAAAGGTATTTCCCGAACGTAAAAAACCGGTTCACCCGTTTAAGTTTTAGCTCTTCGATAATTATCTCTTTAATAAAATTCGCTGCGACAACATCCAAAATATTACACATTTTTGTTTTACATTTTGACATCCTTACTTGTTATCTTTGAAAAAAATACTTTTTATTAACAGACCTATTCTGCTATCCGATCTAATCGAGTTTTTCGATTCAAGTGAATTAATTTGTCACAAATTATTCTTCAATCTTTCGAGTTCATAGTTCCATCAATATCAATTTTTGAAGTTCTCGAGAGAGTTTATAAATTGTTAAAATTTTATTTGTATCGCAATTTATATGCTTTATGGAACATTAGTTTTCCTCCAAAGAATATAGTCTAGTCAATTTGTTGAGGAATCTAGAACTAATTGCAATACAATTTCTGTGAATGTGGTCTTATTGCAATTTTTACGTAGAAAACGATGAATATGGCGGATTTTTCAAAATGGCTGCCTGTTATTTGCCATTATTTTGTATAACTGTTTATATGCCTCTGTTGGGTATCATTTTATATGTTTTTTTGGCGCCGCCGCGCCTCCCCTCTCGCCGCGGTGATAAAATCACAAAATTGTCTTTAAAGTATGTACATAATTTGTATGTACAAAATTCAACTTTTATTACAAAATATGTACTTACTACTTACCTGATCTTGATTATTGATACTGAATGTATGTAATCAAAAGCTGCTTGTATCAGTTAGATATTTGTATGCGCAGAATAAATAAAAAATATTTTTTTACTGTGCAACCGCACAGTTTAAGCACTTTATTCAAACTCAAAAAGTTTGAATCTTATTATACTATTGTAGCCTATGGGTAATATTCCAACAAATGCTAGCGTTGCAATCATTCGGCTGTTCACCTATTTTGGTTTCCAAGAATTTGACGACTTGCATCCGCACTAACCTGTGGTGGGATAATGTGTCAGCATATTTGTTGGCGCATGTATCCGCAACACTCTAGACGCTGTGGGAACCTGTGTTAGCGTATTTAGTGATAACTTCTACACAAGCAGGCTGCAGGCACAACGAAGAAGAAAACATCCAGTACATAATTCCTTTCTGTCATTTGTGGAGAATTGCTTATCAGTAGGGCTGGGATTTCCATGCAAATGCATGTTTTTTGTCACTACCAAATTATCTTTACGAATCATAAAATTCCCTTTAAAATGTCATTTAATCGTTAGTGCATATTTTGCATATTTTATGCAAAATGCATATTTTCATAATAAATGCATATTTTCATAATAAATGCATATTTTAAGTGCATATTTTCATATTTTTCGTAAGATGTCGAGTCGAAATCCTGGGTCGAGAAGTTGGTTTACTAAATAATGCATTATGTGCACCGACCCTATTCCAACTCGATATTAAGATCCTTAATGTAAACGTAGTAATAGTCGACAAAGTGAACGCGTCCATTGAACCAAATACCCTTCAAACTTTCTTTGAACTCTTGATGGTTTGGAAAACTTCCAATCTGTTGAGCAACAATAACGAAAGCTTTTTAATAATCTTACAATTGATGAAATTTGTTGTTTAAAAAACGCTCCTCTTACTTCAGTTGATGTAGAACGTTCTTTTTCTCCTTTCAAAGGCCAAACAGGCAAAGTTTTGTGTTTGAAAACTTTAAATAAAGTTTCATTATTTAAAATATTACATATTAAAATATATGAAAATATTATGTAAGTTTCGGTTACATTTTGAAAGATATGTATATATTGTTGCGTTTTAAATAAAAATATTTATTGTTAACTTTTAATATTATCTTATCTTTATTTCTGTTAAATAAAAAACTGAATTCTTTATAAATAAAAACTGAATGAAAAATGTTTTTTTTTTATTTTTTTTTTTTTTGGAAAAAATAAAGTAAAATAATGTTTTTTTAAGTGCATATTTTCTATTTTTTAGTACATATTTTCCATTTTTAAGGGCATATTTTAAGTGCATATTTCCGATTTTTAAATGCATGAAAATCCCAGCCCTACTTATCAGCATTGAATAAATAAATACAAATAGAAGGTGACACTCAGCGGATTCGCCACCAAAATAGCATGTAGCGCTGCTATCGTCTTAAATAATATTAAAGGGTCGGTGTATTCAATTTATAAATTTCCTTATGTCGTTTTCCATTGGTTTCACTCAGGGATTCACTCATTCTTAAATCCAATGAAACAATGCTAACTACTTTTACTCAACTTAGAAATTTTTTCATTGTATTGGTGAATCGTCGTGAACATTTCATGTTATCGAACAGGCATACAATCAAACAGATTCCTATGTTTGCTTTAAGACATTTGAGTGAGTTTGTTTTGAAGTTATAGCTTAAATGTATTAGTGCTTCTTGAGTGGATTCTGATTTCAAATCGGGAAGCGAAATTTTCTTCTGATTAGCGTCGGTTGACCGTTTTTTTTTGCCAAAGGAATGGTTTCAGAAGAGTTCTTTTTGATTCTGGACGCTTCTAGACGTCCAATGGAAAACGACATTAGTTATAAAAACAGTCGTTTATTTGAATGGGAATTAAAATTTTTTTTTAGTTACTATGGGAACGGTTGTTTTATTTCTTTCGTAAGATATTCAGAAAGTTTGCGTATTTCTATGGAAACAAATGACTTGTATTATGTCTGAAATTTATTTTTAAAATTATGTATGAACATTATATGTATGTATGTATGTCTGTAGATGAAAATTATTTTTGTAACAATTTGAGTTTTTAAATAAAAATTATTAAAATCAAATCAGGGGCTACATATCTTGTTGCATTGCTTAGGTATGAACATTATGCGTATAAATTGAGTTCTACTGACCTGATGTTCAAGGTAAAAGTCTTAAAATGTAGGAAATAAAACGAGCTACCTTTTGATATTAATTATAAATATAAATAAATAAATAAATGTTCATTGTACACACATTTCTTCATCTTTTAAGGATCTTCAAATTCAAAGTTTTAAAAGGCTATTGAATTGATTGAATTAATATGTAGAGAGAAAGCTTGTGTTATCAAATAATGAGTTAATTATTTAATATTTAAATACATACAGGTAAAATATTATACAGCCACAACAGGTATAAGAGCTAAAAATTAATAAAATTACTTACAATAATTTATTACTTTATATTTTAGTAAATGATTTTTCCTTTTATAAGTCCTTATGAATTATATAATGTTGTTTGAATTTTGAATGGACTTTTTGAATTTTTGATAACTTGTAATGTTCTTTTCAAAACTTTAAAATATTATAAGACTAATCATATCGTATACTTTTTAAAAAATTAAGAAAAACATCTAGAAATACCCGAAGTCCATTCAAGATTCAATATTTAAGTTCACTATTTTATATTTATGGTTTGAGCTATGAAGTCAGTGGGAATAAAAACAAAACAATATCAATTTTTTTATGCAGGACCAATTTTCTTTTTGTGTTAATTTTGAGTAGATTTTACACTTCTAGAGTTAAGTAGGTGTACTGATACAAGATTGTTTTTTATAATATTTACTTCTGAAAATCAAATTTTTTAGAGAAAGATATTAATTGAAATGCGTACTGAAGTGGAAATTTTAAAAATGTATGTAAATGAAGAATAATAGTTTTATCATTTTAGAATGCTTTTTTTAATTTGTTCAAAAAGTTTAAAGTTTTGCTTGTTACATTTATGTTAGGCTTTATTTGATAAACAAATATATTTCGCTCAAAAGCATTTAAGAAACTTACTATAAAAACACAAAAAGCTTGTATTTTTTGTTTTGAATACATTGTTTTTATTATTTCTTTGAAGTCATATGTATGTATTGATTGATTCCGTCACTTAGTATTCACTTACGTATTATACACTCGGTGTTATATACTGAAGCTTACACTAATTTATAAGATATTAAGGGTATTCACGCAACGTCGTAAGTTTACCAATTGTGTAAAATGATAAGTTTACACAAAAGTTTGCGTGAACGCCCTTTTAATTCATTTGGTTAAATGCGGTGTAATTGAATCAGCTGTTCGCTAAATGTCAAATATGAAGCTCCAAAATATGTATACGAATAAGCGTGTTCAGATTTCGAAATTATTTTTAAATGTAGAACCTCTCCCAAACTACCTAACTTGAAATCAGAGCAGAATGTCTCGGAACGGAAAAAATGTAAGGTACACGAAAAAAACAGATTTTTTGAAGCCTGACGGGAATTATATGAGAAAACAATTTCGGGGTTAAATGTAGAACTGTAATAGTCGCAAACTCATGGCACTGATCGAACGAAAATGAGCGAATACAAAAAAAATCATATGGCACGCCCATAATGGTGCAGGATATCTACTTTTCCTTCAGTTTAGTTCACTTTCGTTTTCGGCAGTAAAAGTTGTCCTGAGCTCAACACTACTGAAATTTGATGAAAGAAGAATAAAAAGAATAAATGGTTCTTTTCACTTCGATGGCAATTCGGAAACCATAGCAAATACAAGTTCTTGAGCTTAAATTTGAAGCTCTTGATGTGCACACGGCATTTACAAACGGTCTTCATGTTGACCGAGATGTGATAGGTTTTGGTATGGTGATTCTACTGTTTTGATAATTGAACAAGTTATTGTTAAAAATATTGAGGGATTCGATAAAATGATTCATGGAAATGGCATGACAGAACAACAGCAGATTGTCGTTATGTCACGTCCTATTTGCGCCTATTTGAATGAATGTATGTATAAATTTGTTTCACTGAAAAAAGTATTGGTTTATGTACAACAGCTCAATGTTTTTGAACGAGACAGCAATTTGTCAGTGTTTTTCATCATAATTAAAAAAAAATAAATAAAAATGATATCAAAACTGTTTTTTATTGTATTAATCCAGGTTATTTGAAACTATTTTTGATTATATTTTGGGATTCCCCGTCCCGAAAATTCACGCGATCGTTTACCAGAATAGGGCTGTAAGTTTTTTTTTAGTTAGTTGAAAACCTTATTTAAAAAATAAATTTAAATCCAAAATTTGTTTTTTCTTAAGTTTACTGTAGTAGATATTGTTTGGCCATTGGCCGTCTACCAGAAGAAAACACTATCGTAATTACTAACTAATATGTCAGCAATATTAATGACTTCTTTTTCGTTTTTGGATAAATTTATTTATTTTAAATGTGATGTGAAGACAGAAACCCCTGTCGAAACAGAGAATAACAATACAGAAATAAAAAAATTATTCACTCCCACACATAAATTCTATTCCGAACTGATGCATTTAATTCTTTATTAATCATTATTTGTTATTTTTTCCAAGCAAACACCCTAAACTTCGAGTTGGAAGCAGTACAAACGAGTTTAGTAGAAGTATATCAGTACCAACAGAACGATCAGCAACTAAATCAAATGCGATGATAAAACACCTTTCGAATAGTAACATTAATATACCTACAACACCAGAACTTGAGTAAGAAATTTAAAATATTTTACTTTAACAAAAACCGAATATTTGTATTTATTTTCTTTATCTCTCGAGGCTATTGCCAAATATAAGAATTAGTAGTCTAACAACAATATATAGTAGTCTCCTGAACATCATTGATATCGCATAAGTCAAGGGAAGAGGTTAAGGGTATGTGTCCCTTGAAAAAATGGGTTGGGGTTTTGCGCTTAACTGTATAACGTTCACAGTTTTAATTATTATTGAATGAAACAAATATATTAGATAAATTACTTTTGTAGATAAAAAAATAAAACAAATTATTTGTACCTACCTCAAAATCGCCAGGCAAGTGAAAAAATCATAAAATTAAGTACGATGCTTACGCATATGAATGAGAAATTCGTTAAATATTATTTCTTTATTTTTTTCTAGAGACAATAGATCGCAATACTGAACGCTGTTTTTATTTTTTTTTTTTAATTCATTTATTCCCAAAAAAATTTGGACAAAACTATGAAATATTGAGGATATTATTATTTATACCACATAAATAAACTATTTGATAAAACTTCTAAATTATAAAAAGCCACGAGGTCAAATGAACTTTTTTACAAAGCCAATAGAAATGTGCAGTTACTTTTGTTTTTTAATTTTTTTTAAAGCTTTCACAGAAACGTTTTAGAGACAAAAACACACAAAATATTTCTTTTTTTCTAATATTTGGTGCTTTTCATTGGGAAATTGATGGTTATATTTTTTAATTTTCGTCAATATTTTTTTTTACAAAGAATAATATATCCTGAACATAATAATGTTTTTTTAAATATTTTTTTCTTTTAACATATTTAAAAATTCAGTTCAATATATAATTATTTGCCATGCCGTTAACGCAAAAAGTGACACGTAAGAACCACTCTGCGGAAAACTAAGCGATTCGCGAAAAATATTTAAAACTTAAAGCACAAAAAAGTGGCACTTAAAAACCACCTTGCCGAAAAATCAAGTATTAAAAATAAAAACTCAACAAAGTGAAACATAAAAACCACTGCGGGAAATTTAAGTGATTCGGGAAAAGTATTTAAAGCTTAAACGCAACAAAGTGACACGTAAGAACCACTCTGCAAAAAATTAAGTAATTCACGGAAAACTTCAAACGTAACTAAAACCAGTGTAGCGAGAAACATCAGAACCTCACTCACACCTGAAAACAGTGCAGTGCGTTACATAAACCGCGGGCATTAAGGAAAACCTGCGGGAAACATCAGAACCTCGTACACAATAATTGCAATCAAACCGTGGAGAAGCAACCGTTCCTAAGTAGCAGCATAGCAAAAAGGATCAAACGAAACCCCCGAAGATGCAGAAAATTTAGCTGTACCTAAGCATTCAATATACATTTTTTTACGAAGAACGTTTACTTATACAAACAAATTAAAAATATTTAGGGAAGCATTATTAAAAGCAAAATATACTTATATAATAGATTGTATACTATTATTTCTTTAAAATGTATACAAAAATAATTCAATTGAAATATCTACCTATTTTTTTTGTGCGTAAAAATCAAATTAAATATTATCAATTTATAACACATTTTGAAAAAGAAACCCTTATCGTAACCATACTCAAATCCTGGTTTACAAATCCTAATCACCCCTCCAATAAAACCAAAATGCCTACGCTAGAAGAAATAGTAACACAGTTAACTGGTGCTGTGAATGCTCAAATTGAGCAGACCAAACTTATCAATAATCGCCTACTTCAACTCGAAAGTAGAATAACTCCTCCCTATAACCTCTCCATAACATTAAGTGCTGCAAAAACCGAACAAGATCTTATAGAAATAAAAAAAAATACCTGATTGCGTTAGGAATCTTCAAATCTTTGATGGGAATGCAGTCCAGTATGTTTCTTGGATTCACAATGTAGAATCTTTATCTTTTTATCGGGCCAATACCGCCCTGATATCTTATAATATTTTTGACGAGGACTGGCTTACTATCAAAAAGTGGTTATCATTGCACTATGCGGATAAAAGCGATATGGGAACCTTAGAACACGAATTAAATAGAATGATCCAAGGTAGTAAAACTATCGATGAATTTTATGCAAGGGTCAACCACCAGCTCTCCTTACTCATTAATAAAATTAAAACAGAAGACTACTCCCAAGAAACCGTTAGCGTTTTGACGGAAAATTATAGAAATAGGGGGTGTCAACGCAGCCGATCCCAGAACCACTGATACCAAGACCACTTATCCAACTCAACTGGTACCAGCAGCCAACTGCACCCAGGACAACTGGTCCCGAGACACCTGGTCCCCAAACTCATCCCAGAACTGGCCGTTAAAAGACCAATTAAATTTAAACTCATCCCGGAAGTTGTCGTTTAAATTTATATCGAAAATAAAACAATGGTTCGTGTATTTAATACTTTCGACAAGATGGTTAGTGAATTCGAGTAAGGAATTTTTGGAGGAAGTATTTTTTTTGGAGGGTTTTTTTCTGTTGTGCTGCAAATTCGCCCATTGGTCGATTTAATGCGATGAGCATGAGTTATGTATAGTTGTAGGTATATTGGTTTTGCATGGAAATATTCTGAAATCTATTGTGTCTCTCGTTCATTGGGTGTTGTTTTTTTTTTTTATTGAAATGAAATGTGAGCAAAAAATGAAAAATGCTTCCTATTTATAGATGAAGTGTGAGGGATGTTTGGGATGAGGCGTGAAACCACAATTTTTTGTTGTTGTGATTAAGTTTCTTGTAGGTACCTACTTCTTGATTGGTTTATTTTTACTATCTATAATTAGGTAATAGGAGGTAGTGTGCTGTGCGTGGGTTGTCAGCTCTATAGGAAGGTAGATTGGTCAATGGTTGTAGGTAGGTAGGTAGGTAGGTAGGTATTTTACGTTGCCGATAATGAGAACAAATTATGGGTAGGTATAGGTAAGCAAAGAATTGAGACTTTCAAAATTGTAGCTTATAGGTAGGTAGGTACCTACTTTATAGGTATAGGCAGGGCCAGTCCTAGCCAAAATTGCGCCCTGTGCAAGATTTATAGTAAGCGCCACTTTTTATATTCGCACACATATATACACATAGCAAATGGGGGAACCCGACTAATCCTCGCAAAACAAAAACTCCGCACGACACATCCTCGCAAACAAAATCATCGCAAAACCAAATCTCCACAGAGACACATACCCGCAAACAAAATCTTCTCAAAGACACATCTCTGCTGCGACACATCCTCGAAAAACAAAATCATCGCAAAGACACATTTTCGTGGTTGTTGATATACGCAAGGCAGTTGACCGAGGTATTTTTTCGGTGGGCTTTTAAACTGGCAACAATTAGGTAAAATTATGTGGTATAGCAATGGGGTAGGTGATAGTAAGGTTAAACGCGAGAGGAGTAGCAAATATAGAAATAGGGCGCTGTTATTTGTGATTTGTCCATAAGGAATCTAAAGAGGTTGGGTGGAATGGGGGATGGGTTTATTTAAGTACGGGGCCGGATAAGAAAAATGTTATGTCGCTGTTCATAAACGGGTGGTTCATAAAAATGTCAACTTCGTTGTTTCTTGAGTGATTTCAATGAAATTGACACTAGTAATAGGTAAGATAAAGTTATGAAAGAAAAAAAACAATTTCAAAACAGGGTGGTTCATAAATATTGCAAAAATTGCTAACTTCGTAGTTCCTTGGGTGATTTTGCTGATACTGACACTGCTAAGAGGAGAGATAAAGTTATGAATGAAAAAAATATTTTCAACAGGGTGGTTCAAAAAAAATGTCAACTTCGTTATTCCTTGAGTGATTTTAATGAAATTGACACTACTAATAGGTTAGATAAATTTATGAGAGAAAAAAATATTTTCAAAACAGGGTGGTTCATAAATATGGCAAAAAAATGCTAACTTCGTAGTTCCTTGGGTGATTTTGCTGAAATTGTCACTGCCAAGAGGTGAGATAAAGTTATGAAAGAAAAAATATTTTTAAATTAGGGTAGTTCATAAAAATGCCAACTTCGTTGTTTCTTGCGCGATTTCAATGAAACTGCCATAGGTATTAGCTGAGCTTGAGTTATGAACAAAAAAATTATTTTCAAATTAGGGTGGTTCATAAAAATGTCAACTTCATTGTTTCTTGCGTGATATCAATGAAACTGACGTAGGTATTAGCTGAGCTTGAGTTATGAACAAAAAAATATTTTCAAATTAGGGTGGTTCATAAAAATGTCAACTTCGTTTTTTATTGCGCGATTTCAATGAAACTGACATAGGTTATAACTGAGCCATAGTTAAGATTACACTGTCTAAGAGTTGTATAAGAACAGTTTTGTCTCTTCTAGCACTGAAGATATTACTTGGGCAACCAATAGTCTGTTCAACAAAAATTGTCACTACAGGGCGAGCTTTTTTCAAAACAGTGGCGCCTGTATTTTATCACAACACTGAATTAAAAAAACTTCAACTAAAAACATGCTACGCTACTCACTGGCTTACATGAATTGTGTGCCTAACAATTTAACTTGTATAGGGTCCAATTTTGAATATTTGGTAGGCTATAGCTTATAAAGAATTAATATAGGGCTCTATTATACAAGTCATCTATTTTTCAAAATTATTTACAATAATAGCTTTTTAATAGTGGAATAATAAATTTGTATACAAGGCTTGTCTAATAAAGTATGAAAAGGCCTGTTTAAGATGCTTATAACAAACTAATAGAAATTATTGCTTTTTTTCGTGAGCTATTCCCTTCCATAAGAAAAATATAGCTTTTATAAAATGTTAATAGCAAGCTTATGTAAAATATTGCTTTCCTTGGTGAGCTATTGGCTTTCATAAGGAAAACAGCTTTTATAAAATGTCAATAGCAAATGCATCTAGTTGTTACAAATTTTACATCTATCTCTCGAATAGCGAGTTGGCCTAGTGGTAGAGTGCTGGAGAAGTGATCGGAAGGTCATGAGTTCAATCCTTGGAAAAATCAAATACCGAAGTAAAATTAAAATTTTTTTCAATCAAATAACATTCATAACATTTCAGAATAAAGAAAAAAGAAAAAAGCGGTTCAAAATCTCCTATTGACAAGAAAATAGACGAAAAAATAACATAATTGAAATTGAAAGCGAAATATATTTTTTTACTATTAATAATAAGTTTGTTGAAGTTTTTTCAATTCAGTGTTGTGATAAAATACAGGCGCCACTGTTTTGAAAAAAGCTCGCCCTGTAGTGACAATTTTTGTTGAACAGACTATTGGTTGCCCAAGTAATATCTTCAGTGCTAGAAGAGACAAAACTGTTCTTATACAACTCTTAGACAGTGTAATCTTAACTATGGCTCAGTTATAACCTATGTCAGTTTCATTGAAATCGCGCAATAAAAAACGAAGTTGACATTTTTATGAACCACCCTAATTTGAAAATATTTTTTTGTTCATAACTCAAGCTCAGCTAATACCTACGTCAGTTTCATTGATATCACGCAAGAAACAATGAAGTTGACATTTTTATGAACCACCCTAATTTGAAAATAATTTTTTTGTTCATAACTCAAGCTCAGCTAATACCTATGGCAGTTTCATTGAAATCGCGCAAGAAACAACGAAGTTGGCATTTTTATGAACTACCCTAATTTAAAAATATTTTTTCTTTCATAACTTTATCTCACCTCTTGGCAGTGACAATTTCAGCAAAATC
Source organism: Epistrophe grossulariae (assembly GCA_929447395.1). Taxonomy (NCBI): domain Eukaryota; kingdom Metazoa; phylum Arthropoda; class Insecta; order Diptera; family Syrphidae; genus Epistrophe; species Epistrophe grossulariae. The sequence goes on from OV839567.1 coordinate 63,223,015, forward strand.
ACCCAAGGAACTACGAAGTTAGCATTTTTTTGCCATATTTATGAACCACCCTGTTTTGAAAATATTTTTTTCTCTCATAAATTTATCTAACCTATTAGTAGTGTCAATTTCATTAAAATCACTCAAGGAATAACGAAGTTGACATTTTTTTTGAACCACCCTGTTGAAAATATTTTTTTCATTCATAACTTTATCTCTCCTCTTAGCAGTGTCAGTATCAGCAAAATCACCCAAGGAACTACGAAGTTAGCAATTTTTGCAATATTTATGAACCACCCTGTTTTGAAATTTTTTTTTTTCTTTCATAACTTTATCTTACCTATTACTAGTGTCAATTTCATTGAAATCACTCAAGAAACAACGAAGTTGACATTTTTATGAACCACCCGTTTATGAACAGCGACATAACATTTTTCTTATCCGGCCCCGTACTTAAATAAACCCATCCCCCATTCCACCCAACCTCTTTAGATTCCTTATGGACAAATCACAAATAACAGCGCCCTATTTCTATATTTGCTACTCCTCTCGCGTTTAACCTTACTATCACCTACCCCATTGCTATACCACATAATTTTACCTAATTGTTGCCAGTTTAAAAGCCCACCGAAAAAATACCTCGGTCAACTGCCTTGCGTATATCAACAACCACGAAAATGTGTCTTTGCGATGATTTTGTTTTTCGAGGATGTGTCGCAGCAGAGATGTGTCTTTGAGAAGATTTTGTTTGCGGGTATGTGTCTCTGTGGAGATTTGGTTTTGCGATGATTTTGTTTGCGAGGATGTGTCGTGCGGAGTTTTTGTTTTGCGAGGATTAGTCGGGTTCCCCCATTTGCTATGTGTATATATGTGTGCGAATATAAAAAGTGGCGCTTACTATAAATCTTGCACAGGGCGCAATTTTGGCTAGGACTGGCCCTGCCTATACCTATAAAGTAGGTACCTACCTACCTATAAGCTACAATTTTGAAAGTCTCAATTCTTTGCTTACCTATACCTACCCATAATTTGTTCTCATTATCGGCAACGTAAAATACCTACCTACCTACAACCATTGACCAATCTACCTTCCTATAGAGCTGACAACACAACCCACGCACAGCACACTACCTCCTATTACCTAATTATAGATAGTACAAATAAACCAATCAAGAAATAGGTACCTACAAGAAACTTAATCACAACAACAAAAAATTGTAGTTTCACGCCTCATCCCAAACATCCCTCACACTTCATCTATAAATAGGAAGCATTTTTCCTTTTTTGCTCACATTTCATTTCAATAAAAAAAAAAAAACAACACCCAATGAACGAGAGACACAATAGATTTCAGAATATTTCCATGCAAAACCAATATACCTACAACTATACATAACTCATGCTCATCGCATTAAATCGACCAATGCCCGTTAATTATCCTTAAAAATCCCTAGCAAAAAATTCATCCCACAAAAATTCCTTACTCGAATTCACTAACCATCTTAACGAATATATTAAATACACGAACCATTGTATTCGACGAGTTTTATCTTCGATAAAAATTTAATTGGTCTTTTTGCGATAACTTCCGGGATGAGTTTGGGGACCAGGTGTCTTGGTACCAGTTGGCTGCTGGTACCAGTTGTCTGGGATAAGTGGTCTTGGGACCAGTGGTTCCGGGATCGGCTATACCCAACCCATTCTTAGTAACTAGTAGGCAGCATATACTTACTCTTCTCACTCAAGATCTTCTTTTTCTATTTGTCCTAGCTCAATATTCTAGCCTTGCTGTTCTTATATTTGGCCTGCAGCATTTTTGCATGTACATCTTTTGTCAACTTTATCAGTTATAAGTATTTATCTTCATACCATAAGGGTGTTCCTACTATGGTGACTGGTATAATGTTCTGTGGTTTCGATTTCCTCTTTGCTTATGTCGTGATACTGGGAGCATTTAATGCAGTCGCAGGTAAGTGCATAGCAGGGTAGTTCTTAATCAGGTGCTCCTGCAGACTGGATAATCCAGGTGTGATAAAACACCTTATTTCGAAATATTTCTTCTTTTTTTTCGTTAAACAGACGAGCTCTTATATTCGACGAACTAACATTATAGCCATAGTTGACATTTGACCATCGAAATGTATGCACTTCTTTTGTTGGATACGTGCCTTGAGTCTATTAGCTCACGGTCGGTTTAGTCAAATAATTTTTAATATTTTTATAGGTTTTGTTTTCGGTTATTACCTCAAATATAAACATTTTTAGAACAAATCAAATCAAAAGAGTCCGTATGAAGATATTGTTAGAAATTTATAACTTTTCAATAAAGTCTTTTAAAATTGTGTGGTAGTTTAATATTTTTCACATTAAAGCTACATTCGCACCTCATACGCGACTTAATTCTATCAAAGCAGTTGACTTTCTCTTTGTGAAAGATGAAAATAATTGATTTGCCATTGAATTCATTCGATTCAACATCTAATAATAAATGGCAAAAATACCTCACTTGACCTAGTTGATATTTTCATTCATTCGCACCCCCTCTGATTTCATACCCTTTCACCCCTCCCCCAAAAAAGTATTTGGAGACCCAAAGATCATTTCTAGTATCAAATGAATGTACCTATATCCCAATTTTCCTTAATGCACAACAATGGCAGGCTTTTGTCAGAAGTCCTTAAATGATGACGTCCTATTAAAAATTTCGTAAAAAATTGTTCCATCAAAAATTGGCTGGTGGCATTTGATTCAGCATTAAAAAATACATGGAAACGATACCCCACTCGACCTAGTTCCAAAGGCTGTTTTTTTTTCATTGATTCGTACCCCCTCTCGTGAAAGCCTCCCCCAAAAAATTGAAAAAAAATATTCTTGTTTTATTTTATTTTGATTTTTTTTTCGGGGAACGGGTCGTTATTATGTATTACAAAATTCTGTAAATGGATTGAAAATTCTGTATTTCATTATTCTGTAAATCTATTATTCTGTATATTTTAATCGTTTTTTTAATATCATTAAGACCATTCGTTAAATAATTTGAAATTGAAATTTCAAATCTGAAAACAAAACAAAATTTGTCACAATAATTAAAATCCACTAATTATTTTATTATTAGGCGTTTTTTATTGGGAACCTTTAGCTAGCACAGCAATGCAAGTCCGAATAAAACGTATAATCACTATTATATCCACTTAAATCGTCGCAAAGTTGGTATGCGTGTTAAAATCAGCTGTCACCGAAATGCAAAATTAATTGGAAAACAAAAAATGGAAATTAAAAAGGTTAAAATCGGCATTTATTTGGACTAGCATTGTTGCGTCTATATGTTATCATAATTAGTAAACTATTTGAATATATTTTCTTTCCATTTTATTCTATTTTGGATCTTCACTGGGTGATTTTTTCCAAAACAAATAAAATATACCTATTTATAACTAATTCACTATTTAAAAAGTGAAAAACAATAGTTTTAAAAACTTCACGTTTGTTTTTGTTTTTAAAATAATAAAAAATAAAATTCGAAAATCGAAAATCGTAACTCAATGAAAAAGTAAACAGATGGTTTCTCGTATTTGTGGGATTTACCCGACTCACGACTGTCCAAACTTCTGTCCCGAACTAATGAACGACATTTATTTACACGAAGACAAAAAAGAATGAAGAAAATTATTCTCTCAATATTTATACGACGCATGGCCAGTATGACTAGATTGCACTTGTCAGTTCTTATGACGAATAAAATGGCAGATTTTAGATCATTAAAACGATGAAGTTATAAATCTTAAGAAATGGAAGGAAGAAATTATGTCAGAGGTCTAAATCTGCCATTAGTGTTTTCTTCGCTTTTGCTTAAACTATTTCTTGCATTTCTCTTTCATATTTCGTCATTTAATAGTCTTCTATTAAATCGTAACCATTGTTTTGACACTTTTACTTGACTGATAGGGAACGAACTTTAAACGTGTATAAAGTATTTTGTTCCAAATGCCACCGCAATGCGCTCAATTTTCTATGGGAAATATTAAATATCAATTTTGTTGGGTTTTCCATTTACCTCATAGCCATCCTGCGATAGTAATTACCACTCTAACTTGACAGATAAGGAACGAACTGCATAATTATCTTCCTTTTATTACGTACATATTTAATGCGAACGGTCACCAGAAAGTGCAAATAGCGTTTTCGATATGCACCTATATTTAATTTAAGATTAAGATTTAAGAATCTAGAAGCGATAACACGTTTACACAGATTTCATGTCAACGCAACTAGAAACAACATTTCGACGGTTTTTTGTAACAACAAGGAGTCAACGCATTGATTATTTACCCTGACCATCTAACCGTAGCTTAATTTTCCAAACCAACACATGAAAACAAAGCATAAACATAAACGAACGCATCCTAAAATGCCAACCTTCAATAAAAAATATTTTTCTGCAATCTCATTGATTGTCAAACTATTCCAGACACCAAAAGTATATCTCAACTATTATATTCACTATTTTATTTGACTAAGTTATCGACACTATTCCTTTGTTGTTGTTTACTGTGTAAAATTTTACTGTGAATTCCCAATAAAAAACGGCTATTCGCAAATAGTTTTACTTTTTTCAATATAAAAATAAAATCTAGCTTAGCTTGAAAAAAACATCTTCAAATAAACAAAAATATAAAAAACAACATACCTACCGCTAAAGAAAAATACATTCACACAATTCTTTTTTTCCTCGGCAATCAAAATTTAAAAAAAACTTCAAAACAAACAAAATATTGAATAATGGAAACCAATTCAAAAAGGAACAATTAAATTTATAAATATCCCTTTAGAAATTGGTTTGTGTTCACAAAAATCCTACATCGTCTTTTCGTTTCTCAGTTTCGCCACTTGGAATCCATGTAGCGCTTTGGGTTGTGGAGTGTCACCTTCTATTTGTATTTCTTCAATGATTTTAACGTTTGAAAAACTCGAAACACTTTCCTTTAGAAGGGCAAAATGACAGATAGGCACCTTTTTGATCACTATAACCCACAAACATGTATACTGTATAGCTTGAACCAAATCACTTGGCAATGGTTACCTGCGCAGAGAGAGGATTCAAGAGAATAAAAATGGTGTGCAAGAGATTTAATGAGTGAAGGTTATTTCCTATATTGTACAATCCGTAACTCAATTTGTTTTTCTTTTAAATTGAGATTTTTATTTCGTTATAAATTTTACAATGGATTGTTACCGCACATTTTACATTTAAGAGATTCGATATAGGTACAATATATCTTTCAACTAAAATATTATTTCTTAGGGCTTCTATAAGTATACATTTTTAAATTTGAATATTAAATTTGGAGGAAAAACGAAAAAACCTCCATAAGGAAAAAAATTATATAAGATTTAAATTATTTAAGGTACTTTAAAACGGGATAACTACGATCGTTTTCCCGTGTAACGTTTGCCCGCCGATTTGAAAGGTAGTTTTTTTTGCTACAATCCCGCAGCACGGAACGATTGCCTATGAAATTTTCCACGGGATTGGCGGCGGGATAGGCAATACTAAATAGTACCTTTTGACAATACTATTTTGCATTTATGCAATAAATATTTTATGTTTGTTATAATATCTAATATTTTTTTTTCATTTAAGCGTTTTTTTATTTTTTTTTTATTTTCATAAAAAAAAACTACCAAATGTTAAAAAAAAAACTTTTCATACACTCAACCTCGCACCTACCCCATATCCTATAGTGTGCCAAGCAGGGGGGTTGCCCCCCATACATAGCTCACCTTAACACAAGAAAAGACTTTTGTACAAGAAAACTACTATTGAAATGAATTTTGTTCATGCGCTGTCGATTTGTATTAAAAAAAGTAGGAATCGGCGGGCAAATGTTACACGGGAAACTGTGATTCGGGATATCGTTCTGCGGGAAAACGTTTTGCGGGAAAATGTTTTGCGGGAAAATGTACGCGGGAAAACTTGACGCGGGAAAATATGCCGCGGGAAAACGTAGCCAACCCCTTTAAAACTAACGACTAGAAGAAGAAAAATAGAAATTGCAATGAAAAGAAGGAAATAAATAGTTTTTAAACAATAAATTAACATTGATACATTCAGAAATGAAATAAAAAAATATACATTTATGTATAACAACAATATAAATTAAAATTACCATACGAAATATGTATTATATAAATTTTAAACAAATTAAGAAATAACAAATCTAACAAAAATACATAAATAAATAATTAGACAATTGAGTGAATAAGTTAACAAAAAAATAAAGTAATTAAAAAAAACTAATAAATGATTAATAAATAAATAGATAGATAAATAAATAATTACAATTCTGTGGCAATAAGACAGAGTAGCTTATAATAAAAAAAACAGGTTTCGAGAAAAACGCATTTTTGTCCACAATCTGTAATAGCAATTAATGTAAATTTTTTTTTAGGAACTATAAGATAGCTTTTGAACGGGTAATGATTTCGAAATGGGGATTGGACAGGAAAGTAGCTCTCAAACTGTGGACTACTAACAATCGAAAAACCGAAAAAAGCTTATGTCGACATAAGCCACTCTGTCTTATTGCCACAGACATAAATAAATAAATAAATAGATATGTGAGCGTCAAAAGAAAGTGTACACCTATGAATTCCATTTTTGCAACCCTGTTAAAGCAAGCGGATTCGATCTTCGAGTAAAATATTTATGTTTTTTTTTAAAGTGGTTTATTTTCAATGAATTTTCATAAAAAACTTAACAAAATATATTATAGCAAAAATACAATGAAAAATGTTAAAAAAATATTAAAGTTTTTAAGCATCAAAAGAAAGTGTACATTATTCAATTTACATAAAAAACTTAAAACTAGTACTTCGTCTGCTTCCCTTTCGCCTTTAAAACAGCATCAATGCGTCTGGGCATTGACTCTACCAACTTCTTTGTAAATTCGGCTGGGATTTTTTGCCACTCTTCAACTAAAACAGTCTTTAGTGACTCTCTACTTGTTATGTCCCTCTTGCAGATCTGTTTATCCAGAAATTCCCACAAATGCTCAATGGGGTTTAGGTCTGGGGATTGCGGAGGGTGGTCCAGTTGCTTAGGAGTACGGTAAAGTAACCATTCCTTGACCAATTTCGATGTATGCTTGGGGTCATTATCTTGTTGGAAGACCCATGAATTACTTAACCCCAGTTTCTCAACACTACACGGTAAATTGTCTCTTAAAATATTCAGATAATCTTCTTTTCTCATAGTACTCTCAATAAAGACAAGGTTCCCGACCCCAGATGACGCCATACAACCCCAGACCATTACCGAACCGCCCCCGTGCTTGATTGTTGAATTTATATTTTTTTGCTCAAATTCAGTGTTTTTCGTTCTCCATATTTTTGGTGGTTTTCTTGAACCAAAAATTTCAAATTTGCTCTCGTCACTAAAGAGAACATTTTCCCAGAATGAAGAACTCTCTTTTTGATACTTCTTGGCAAAAAGAAGTCTTCGTTTTTGATTTTTTTCGGATATGTACGGCTTTTTGCGAGGAACTCTGCCATGTAGCCCGCTACTATGGAGGGTCCGCCGAACAGTACTCGCGCTAACGTTGACTCCAGAAGATTGGGAAATATTTTCAGCAATTTTTACTGCACTCACCGCTGGATTTTTTCGCACTTCCCTGACAATAGCGCGTTCATCACCTATGGACAGCCTTTTTGGCCTTCCGGAACGGGGTCGATCTATCACGTCTTTGAAATTTTGAAATTTGTCCAAGTGGGCATCTGCCCACTGTTTTGCCTATTTCACGGTAAGATTTTCCTTCCTTTCTTAATTTAATAACAAGTTCTCGTGTTTCTAAAGCACTTTGTTTAACCATTTTAAGTACTTTTTTAAAAAAATTTAAGCAACTAGCAACTTTTGATGGAAGTGAACTTAATTACAGTACACTGATCACTTTAATCAATCAATTATGAGTTAAAAAGAAAACAAAATAAATTTAACGGTTGTTTTCGCGACAACAGAACCTAGTACAGTATGTGTGGCAAGTTGTACACTTTTTTTTGACGCTATAAAAATTAAGTATTTGTTTTCAAATTTTTGTATTGTATTTTTATTTAACATTTTTTTCTTAAGTTCTTGTGTCATTTAAGTGAAAATAAATAGACTTCAAAAATAACATACATATTTTGAAGGGAAGTACTACCCACATGTCGAAAATCGAAATGAAAAGTATATATTGCAGGTGTACACTTTCTTTTGACGCTCACGGTATAAGAAAATAATGAATAATAAAACTAATAAATAACATTTAACAAGTAACAAATAAATAAGCACACAAATTAATGCATAAATGAAAATATGTAAAGATTTATAAACAAATAAATACCTAGCAATAAGCTAGAGTTAAGAGTATATGAACAAATGATAATTAAAACTTTAATACAATTAAACAAAAAAAAATGATTATACTAAGAATGATTATTACGTTAGCTTATGAGTGCATTTTCAGCAAGATCAAGCCGGTTGTAAAATGAAATTGTAATTTCTGAATTCTTTCCGAAATAAATTCAACATTAGCTTTTCTTTTAAATTAAAATGCTATTGCATGTATTACTTTTATTTTATTATTCATTTTTGTTACGGGGTTGATATAATAAAAAAAAAAAAAATCTTGCAAAATGCAATGGGATTAAATTATTGATTTTGATATTTAATTATTTTTTTTTAATGTTATATCGTTTCATTACTACTAGTACTATAAACGAAGAGCAGCCTTTAGACAGACGAAATTCATCAGGATTTCTGTTATCCCCGGAAATTGAGTTAAGTTCTACTTCTTCAAAAAGTAATTTTTGTGAATCGAATGAAATTGACGGTTTCTACATGCTGAAGAAGGATTCACAAAGACGAAAAACACTATTTAAAGTACTTGAAAATGATGAAATCCAAATTTGTGATACCTGGATCGGTAAACTAGAAATCGACAATAAAAATAAACTTGCCATAAAAAAAACAGATCTATGTGCGATGATTCGAGGTCTAAGACAATATATAGTGGATGAAAATAAAGAGAATTTTGAAAAGTCAATAAATGAGCTTAAGTCAACATTAGATTTTGACACAACCGCTATTGATCACTTACATCTGGCCCTCTATTCATTTCAAGAGGCTGTCATTAGCGTTTTGAGAATGCATTGCATTAAACCGCATTGGATGTTCGCTCTCGACAATTTAGTAAAAAGAGCTGTTCAAGCAGGAATTATGATTCTCTCTCCAGGTTTGTTTAAAATACAGGGTGTCCCTGACCTGGTTTGAAGTATTTTAGGGTCTGATTCTTGGGTATATTCTAAGAACAAAATCGGTCTATAGTAAAGAGGTATCTCCAATTTTGACATTATTTATCGTGGATTTAAGAAAACGCTTACTTTGGTGTACTCTGACCCATGTTAACAAAAATTGCTCTGTTAATTCTAGTGGCAGAAACTTCGTTTAGGACTTTATTTTTAGAGGAAACACTAGCCTTTAAAACTGCGTTTAAATAAAGTTGATAGTCTTAGAATATCCAGTTTCTAGACTGTTCCATTTTTCCTGCCTATGCTTATTTTTTGACTTTGAGGTCGATTTTCTCGAGAAAATGCGTATTAACATAACCTTTTAATATTTTTTTTCTTTTAAACTTAACAATAATAAAAATAAAAATCTATGACAAAATCGTGGAAAAACCCATAGATTTTATTATACTGGGGAAAGCCGGCAACAGGTAAGAAATGGAATTTATGATTTTTTTGACAATAAAAGTGGTTTTCCATGAAATTTATCCTGATTGACGACTTCCTAGAGCAATATTTGGAAACACGTAACGTAGTTTTCGAGAAACGGGAGCAGTTGCTAGAGTTTTTCTCCACGAGAATACTGGAAGCTGTTGCAATTGAGCCATCAATCAGCATAAGACGTTTAGCTTTGCAATTCAATGTTTCCAGACGTAAAATTTCTCATCTACTGCATGGAGCACGGCTTCATCCATACTACCATAACCCTGTGCAAGAACTGCTTTCGGATGATTTCGAAAAGAGAATTGAATTTTCTAACTAGTTTCTGGAGAGGAGCTTGGATTATAGCGAGTTTATTAGCAGAATTCTTTGCACGGACGAATCTCAATTTACAAGAGATGGGATAACAAATTTCCAAAATCTTCATACATGGGCTCCAGATAACCTACATAGAAATCATTTCAACACAGATTCATCGTCAATATGTATCAAGTAGATGCAATATATACAGATTTAAGCAAAGCTTTTGATTCTATGAATCATTGCACATTAATTCAAAAACTTGAGATATTTGGTTTCACTCTAAGTTCCTTAGCTGGATTTCGTCTTACCTCACTGGTAGGTCTCAAAAAGTTGTCATCGATAACTCTTTTCCATGTATATTGTATGTACTTCTGGTGTACCAGAGGGCAGTCATTTAGGACCTCTTCTTTTAAACATTTTTATCAATTATGTTAGCTGTAAACCATTCTCAGTGGCTTTTATACGCTGATGATCTAAAATTATATTTGCAGATAAAAAGTGCTCAAGACTGTTACCTTGTGCAATCTGATATTAATCGAATTGTTGAATGGTGTTATAATAACAGCTTAAATTTGAATATACAAAAATGTAATGTGATCTCGTTTTATAAATCTAATAGCTTTATAAATTTTAACTATTTAATTGAATCTAACTCTTTCTTGAGTAGCAAAGATTAAAGATCTTGACATAATGCTAGACTCAACTTTTTCTTTTAAAGACATATTGACTACATTGTTGGTAGAGTGAATTCACTTGTTGTTTTTATAAAGCGAAATAGTGTTTACCGTCACTTTATACATCTTTAGTTAGATCTGTACTTGAATACGGAAATGTTATATGGAATCCATCTTTTAAGTCTTGCTTGTGGGGGATGTGTTATGTTATCGCATCAGATGGCCTCAACTTCTTTTAGCTATGCCAATTTACGCGCCGCTAAGATCTTTTCGATCAAGAGATTTGCTTTTTGAGCGGTATGGTAGCAATGAGCCAGTTTCTAGAGCTATAACTCATAAATAAAAGCTGTTCAAGAGAATCTTTTAAAGCTAATATCTTACTCTTATTTATTTTTTGATTGTATATATATTATATTTTATAATTATCGCATGTATATTTAAGTCTTAGGCCCAGTTTCATACTCGATTAAGTGTCACATATGGAAAACTAATGCCCAACTTCACAGTGTAAACTAATCGGAATAAGTGACACTTAAGTCTCCCATCTTGGACACTTAAGTGCCACTTACTCAGAGAGTAAAACTGCGCCTAAAGCACCAAAATAGGAAAATTAAGTGCCACTTATTTTGTTAAGTAAGCACTGTGAAACTGGCCCTTAATCTGTTATCTGTAAGATGCTTGGAGATGTAAATACATAAATAAATATAATTCAAATATAAATATGTGGGCAGGTGTAATTGGAAATAAATTAATCGGCCCACCCAGGCTGAATTCTACAAACTATCTGGAGTTTTTGCGCAATGATTTACCAGAACTATTGGACACTTATTCAGCCCACTAAGGTCGTGAGGTTAAAATTTGGCTAGATGAAGAGTACGGTGATCATTGGATAGGAAGAAATGGACCAGTTCACTGGCCTGCAGGATCTCCCAACCTAACTGTAATGGATTTTTTTGTATGGGGAGGAATGAAAGAACTTGTTTATTCCATTGAAATTACAGCTTTAAACGAATAGCAGGACGTATCCTCAAAGGGTAATCAAAAGTCCGACAGCAGTTAGAATCAATAAATATTCAACGTGAAATCCAAAAACGGCCTCTAGCATGCATACAAAACGAAGGATGATACATTTAAAATACAAATTATCTAAAACCGCACAAAATCTTTTTTTTTTTTCATAGAATTTGGTGCTAAAGGCTAAAAACCCTTTTTTTTAATTTTTCCATAAATTCATATAATCTATTAGTTTTTCCACGATCTTGCCATTGATTTTAATTTTATTATTCTTACGTTCACAAGAACAAAACAGTAAATGGTTATTTTTATTTCTCGAGAAAATCGACCTGAAAGTAAACAAATTAGCATGGGCAGGAAAAATGAAACAGGCTAGAAATTGGATGTCTTAAGACTGAGACAAGATATCAACTTTATTTAAACGCATTTTTAAATGCTAATATTTCTTCTAAATAAAGTCCTAACCGAAGTTTCTGCCACTAGAATTAACAGAACAATTTTTATTAATATGGGTCAGGGTACACCAAAGTAAGCGTTTTCTTAAATCCACGATAAATGGTGTCAAAATTGGAGGTAGAATGATTTTTTTCTTAGAATATACCCAAGAACCACATCCTAAAATAGTTCAAATCAGGTCAGGGACAACCTGTTTATTTAATTTCCTTAAAACCTTTCGTAATATAAATTTTTGTTTTTTTTTTCATTAAAAAGAACTAGGAGCTAATTTAGCGGGACAGGAAAACATGCCAAGTTTTGATGATGACTTTAAATCTATTGAGAAAAACGAAAAAGAGTCGAATGTTTCCATAGATGAAAGACGTACATGTGAAAACTTACGTTCAATCGAAATAAAACAAGTTATGGAAAGATTATTAGAATCACAACAGTCTATACAAAATGTTTTTAAAGTTTATGTTGAACAACAAAAGGAAGGAATAGAAGTACTCAAAAAAGTGAATGATGGATTAGAACGCTTTTATGATATCTCTGATAATTCAAGGTAAGTTTAAATCTTATAATACGATTTGTGCATGGTATATTATGTAAGTTATCATTGTAATCTATAGATATAAGTAGGTACCATACAATTTCATTTATAAGAACATGTAGATTTTACAAAGCGTTGATGATACAATTTTATTACTGTCGTTATTGTATTCCATTTTCCAAATCGTATTCTATTTAAGTTAAAATCTCCATAAAAGCGCTCCATTTATTATTTTATTCTCTTTTCCATATAAGCTTCGCATCCAAAGTCATTCCAAGGTATCTGACGACAGCATTGGTTTTACTCTTGGAAAAAAAATTGGAAAGTTTATAATCCTTTTGTTTTTATATTTTACATGAGTTGATTTTATTTCATTTAGTTTGATACGCCATTGTTGCGTCTAATCTCTTACTTTATCGGTTGCATTTTGCTATTTTACTGTTGCCTTCACAACGCATTTATCAGCCACTCAAATGAGAGTATCATGCCGTGATAGCATTTTTGGCCACAGGAATATCTCTAGTATACAGGGTGTCCCATAATCAATGGTTCAAACTGAAGCTGGTCATGAATACTCAGAATTTAGTAACTTGTCCGTACCGCATCATAATAATTTTCGAATAACGGCAGTTTTTTTTTGAAATTTCGAAAAACCTCTTTTTTGAACCAGGTATTTGGCCACTCTCTTCATAATTGATTTTTGTTTTTCTTAATTTTTTCCCTTCAACATTGTACGACAGTAAGTCCAATTTTCTGCAGTAAAATATTTTTGATATCTGCACCATTTTGCTCAAAATTAATAGATAATATGACTTTTTTATCAAACCTTTTTTACTTCATTTTTAAAAAGAGCATCCTGCAATAAAAACTCGTTATATTCAATACCTAGTTTTAAAAATTGCCATGTTTTTAAGTTTTTTAAATGGTATAAAGGTACCAATACTAGCCTTAAATCAAAAGTTATAATAGTTCGAACTCAATCAAACAGGGTTCTAAAACAAATAAAAACAAACCTTTTTTTATATAATAAACTTTTTTGTTAATTTTTTATTTTTGCAGTTAGCTCAAATTTTGTTTACTTCATTTACAAAAATTGTCCAAGATAGTCCTCTCCTGCACTTGTACAAGACAACGTCTTAAAAACTGTCGTGTCTTGTGCTTCCCGGATTGCGATCTATTCTTTCGAAAGGACAACATGGAATATTAAAATTGACAATTCAGAGGATACTTATAACGGACAAACTTTCTTTTTCATCTGCAGCACCTCCAGAATTTAGCTCCAAAGACTGGAATTCTGTCGTATTATGCTTGATAGAAAAACAAGAAGATTTAGGCTTTTTGGAAACAAAAATTTTACGGACTGATGAATTTCGGGATAAAAAGGGTGGATATGTAAATGTTCATAAATAATAACCTTCACAGTTGGCAATTGGAAAACTCACATCGCAATACCAATTCAAAATTGTAAGGTAGTAGTTGGTATTCTCTTCGGGTAATTATATCGTGGGCGTGGCTAATTTGTTCGTATCTGCATTAGTCGTATTATCTTCTGTTCGTGAAAAAAATATTGTTTAGAAATTACAGCTTTGTTGACCACAGTACACATCATAGAGTACCTATATTATCTAAAGAACCGACTTAAGGGGTTTGTTCTCTTTCGACCTACAAGCTGCTAGAACACTGAAATCTACTTTTGCATAAGCATGTATTAGTGGTCCCGTGCATTTTAAATGGGACCCGATGCCCCCACTACATTTGAGCATAGGAGACACGCTCAGTTTGAAATATGGTGGATTGTGCGCTCAGATATTCAAAATAAGAGTCCCTTAAATTCAAAAATTCAAAATTAAATTAGTTTTTTAATTTTTGATTTTTATCTTTTTGACGGATGCTTTAAAAAATCTCAAAATCATACAGATGATGGATATTGGTTATATACTTGTTTTGTAAAATTTGTAGATTTTTCGAAATATTCTTAACCGAGATATTGACATATTTCTGTTATTTATTTATCACCTCATAACTCTTAAGTTATTGCATCTATAGGATTGGGTTTTTTTTATTCGCATCTAGGAAAATAGACAATTAATTTGATATATAATACATAACTGTACAAAGTTATGTTATAAACATACTTTTATGTTACTCTGCAATGATTTTGTAAGAAATATATTCTGATATTCACCCTGAATTTTAAGACCTCAACCTTAACGATCCGACTATTAGAACAAAAGTTATCAGCCAACCAAACTAACCATTTGAAGGCACCTTAACAAATTATGAATGAAAAATACCTACCACAAACGTGCATACCTACGTATGTATAGCAATTTTGTTCCCGATGCGAACCCAATTTGCCAAGGTTATGCTGTTTTGTTGCACAGACTGCACCGTCTTTAGAATTACTATCTCCCTCCAACCAGTATATTCTTAGTTGCAAACTTTTTTTTTATTTTTTTTTCTTGTGTATTCCTCTTCTTCGTTACGTTTGCCTTGATGAAAATTATTCTCCAAAAATTAATTAAATTGTTTTAGTAAGGAATTTTGAACGGTTTTGAAATTTTTTTTATAGCTGGTACTCGACTGTCATTCTGGCTTTAATTTGAATTTTAAATTTTGAAAATCCGACCATTGGATCCAAAGATATAAGCATTTAAATGACCGCAAATCGGGTGTTTTTCAATTTTTCAACTTTTTGAGCTACTGGCACCAATTGTTGTTGTATCAATAATTTCACGGACAGGGAATTTAAGAGAGTTTTCTCTCATTGAGCTAAAATAAAATTTCAGGGTGTTTTAGGCAAGGGGGGTACGAGTCGGTTCTCTAGATAATATAGGTACTCTATGGTACACATATTAAAGGTAATATATTGCGCAGGTTGTCAAAGTTGGAAACAGAACTGAACAAAAATGAAAACGCTAATGACTTAGAAAAAGAAATAGAGGAACGGGCGTCGGGCATATCGAGGAAAAAGTGAAGCATTTTTCAAAATAGTGTGAGTTACACAAACACAGATGCATTCACCCAGGGAAGGCATGAGTTAGACAGCTAAATCAAAGGAATTTTTTGCTGTTTTTTTGAGGAATGTGTTTTGAGATTTAAAATCATCAAAATAAAAAAAAAAGCTTAGTAAATAAAATTAACAAGTAAAATAAAAGTAAATAAAGTGAATATATGCTATTCTTCATTGAAATAAAAATATAAAACTACAAGCGGTGCTCCGTTAAATCCTGTAAAAACAGCTATAATAAGCAGTACAACTTTTGTTCATTTCACAGGTAAACTGTGTCTCATATTCCACATAAAGTAAGTAAAATTACTCTGCACTACGGGCGCTCAGTGTATTTGAGCGCCTTGCCATCACCAACAAAAGATAATTCGACCCTGGGCAAGAATTATAATTTTGACATATTGGCACCTGACATATCACGTTTCAAAGTATATTTGTATTTTCAACAAATTAGGCTTTTTATAGCAAAATGCTATGAAATATCAATTTTAAAGTATTCTGGGATAATGTATTTACATAAAAAACATCACTCCACATTAATTTATGTGGAATTTGAGACACAATCAGCCCGTGAAATGAAAAGATTTTTAACTCCATATTATAGGTGTTTTTCCACAATTAAAACAACATCGCATGTTGTTTTGTATTTTTTATACTAAAGTACTGAAAGTTTTCACTATTTTTACTTTTATTTCATTTTTTTATTAAGTTTAATTATCTTTTTTCACTGTTTTAACGATTTAAAATCTGGAAACACTTTCGGCAAAATGGCAGATAGGCATCTTTTTGTTTTTTTTTTTTTATTTGGTGCTTCACTCAAATACACAGTATATGTGATATATACCAGAGATTAAAATGAATATATTCGACTTTGTTCGAACAATTCTCTATTTTTCCTTATGTTCGTTTATACTCGATCGTTCTGCCTCTATACTCGCAAGTAATTTTATTCACAAATAAAAATACTCACGAGAAAACTCAAACAAACTGGTCGAACTCGTTTGTGTCGTTTGACTTCACACCCACGAACAAAATTACTCGTGAACAGTTGGAACTAGTTTCGAGTACCCGAAACAAAGCGAGTATACTCGAAAAAAGGTGGTTGATCGTGAACATCATCCAAGATCGTGAACATATCTCGGGTCGTTTGTGGGTTAGGTAGATTTTAGGTACATATTTATTTGTATTCGGTATTTAGGGACGCTTGGTGGTGTTCACAAGAAAAAAAATCGGTTTCTATTTCTATTAGGTATACTCGAAAAAAAGTGGTTGATCGTGAACATATCTTGGGTCGTTTGTAGAGTAGGTAGATTTTAGGTACATATTTATTTGTATTCGGTTTTGGTGGTTTTTAAATTTACAAGAAGAACAACTGATTTATTTTCATATTATGGATATGAAGTTATTTACTAATTGGTTGGTTTTTTTTTTTGTATTGTTTTAGTAGGTATGATGACAGAAGATTTAATTATTCAACTATGTGGATTACATTCATAATATTATTCACACGATATAGGAAAGTTTGAGAGAGTGCAGTTTTTGGACAATTGTTTTTATCTGGGAAACAGCTCCCTTGAAAAACTAAAGTTAAAAACGTTCATCATAACGAAATTATTATTTAAATTCGGAAAAAAATGTGTATGCGTATTGCGTAGATATGCATGTACCTACGTACCTACCTACTACCTACCTACTATGTACTATAGATACCTAAATTTTTTGTATCTATTCAGTTTTTTAAGGATTGGCTAAATTCGCAGAAAATGTAGTGATTTTTATATTAAGAAAAAAGAACCAGATTGAACCCGGAAACTGTCAACAATTTGATGGTCGCAAATTCAAATTTGAAACTTTGAAAATTAATCCTATTTCATTGGATGGTGACGACGTTATATAATAACAATACTTCATTTTATGTAGGTATCTACAATAAATATTTATGATTTATTTATAAGTTATATATTTTTATTTATTTTTTTTTTGTTTAACGTAATCCTATTTATTTTTGTTCATTTACTTTTATTTCATTTTACTTCATTTCATTTTGTTTTCATAATATCATGTCCCTAGTTCCTACTTAGCATGATTTATTCAATAAAAAAATGTTAAACAAACTAATTAGGTATTTTTATTTATCTTAAAAAATCATAATTCAGAAACATACTACTGCTGCTTGAAAATCACAAAACCAACCACCAAATTTCGCACAGCAGAGTTTAGGTTATCCAATACCCATCCACCGTCAACCTCGAATACACAATACACACTACACAAACAATCGCGTCGAGCACATTCGAGCATATCGATCGTGGACACTTTGTTCACGGTCGCTTGACTCGATTTTATTCGAACCAATTTAACTCGGTTGCAAGGTATACTCGTTCGTATTCGTTTGATTTGTGTGGTGGATCACGAGTCATCCAGAAAAACTCGTAAACATTTTCCTTGCGTTGAATCTGTTTGTTTGAACTCGCTTTATTCGAGTGAGTATTCGATGTTCGTGAACATTACTCGCCTCGTTTTATTCTCTGCTCTCGACCCTGCTTATAGGCATTGTTGGATATCTATTTCCAAAGTTTCTACATTCCAAAAAACAAAATTATTTGTACCGTGCGTAGTTGTAAAAAAAAAAATTCTTTTTCGCTGTTTTGTTATTCCTTCTTCCATTGTTTGCTGTTTTTATCTTTTTTGTCGATGAACACAAAGTGGAGAAGTAACTCACTAATAAAAAATTATATAAATATAAATTTTTGCATTAGTACAAACATATAACTTAAGGTTTGTTACAAGAACAAAAATAACATCAACCCCGATGCCGGTGCCAGTTCCTCCAGACATGCTCAAAAAGAAAATCTTTTTGAAAATATCACAGAATTTGTTTATAAAATTTTTAAAATATTAAGTTTACCACACAGTTCTGCAGCAGCGGAACGCGTTTTTTTCAAAATTAAATTTAATAAAAAATGATTTAACCAATAGGCATTACTTAAATAACATTTAATCAATATTGTTTGCAATACAAATAGAAGATCATTTCATAATTAGGGGCCAGTTATAGCTTTCATTGAAACTCATCATTGAAAATTTTAATTTTCAGTTTTGAGGCCTTAAAAAAGCGATATCAGTGATTAATTTGATGCCAATAAAAAGCTGATGACTCGATTATTATTTCTAGTCAAAAAAATATTTCATTTTGGCCCTACCTTTCACATAAAACGATTTCTAAGATTTCAATGATCAATGATAAGGTAATTCAATCATTGAAATAAAGAAATCCATTTCCTGCGATAGGCTGGGTCGAAATGAAATATTTTTTTGACTAGAAATAATAATTGAGTTATCAGCTTTTTATTTGCATTAAAATAATCACTGATTTCACTTTTTAAGTGCCTCAAAATTAACAATTAAAATTTTCAATCATGAGTTTCAATGAAAGCTATAACTGGCGCCTTAACCTAAATATGTTTTATGTAAAACTTAAAAACTTACAGCCAAATTAATAAACATGGAACAGCGAAAGGTTAGGTCTTATTCCGTGGACTAAGTGCAAAATGTTATGAATAAAAGAAAATTTCTAAAAAGTGACGTCGACTAAGTTAAACCACCGAAGAAGGTGCTTTAGCCAAGGAATAAGAACCAGATGTGTCAAATTTATTCTGAAATTAAAAAAAATACCTAAGTGAAGATTGCCAATTTAATTTTGAATAAAAATAATAATGTCTGCTAGATTTAACGAATTTTTAACCCATTTCCAATTATTCCATTATTCCAGAAAAGAAAAATATATAAAAAATAGGTTTGATCCAATGGAAGTGCTAAGTGAGGAGAATTTTAGGAAAAAGTATAGATTTTGCAAAGAAAATATGAAGAAACTCATTGCAATTGTTGAAGATGACTTAAATGGGGACCCAAGAGGTGGACACATTCCTGTCGGTTTTTGTTTATATTTTCCATTTTAATATTTCAAAACAAAACCGACAACAGACACAACACAGCACAAACAATTGAAAAATGATAACAATTTTGACAGAAATATATTAACAAGAGTATTCTTAGGTTTGTTTGGTAACTTGAGCTTTTTTTTTTTACAAATTACCTTCAAGCAAACGAGTCCGCTTTGGATCCGCGCACGTAGTAAACAACGTATGGATGACTCCGTATACGGATCCAAACATGGATCCGCAAAACTGCGTTTGTCGGCTCAAATTAGTATGGAAATTAGAATTACCACGGACTCATTTTGTGCATGTGTTGTGAGAGAGAGAGCTTCCCATTTCACCATACTAAGCGATAACCGAAACCAAACGGAATCCAGAACGGATCCAAAAAAATTAACTAACGAGACAGGCGTTTTGTGGTTGAAGAATATTATGCAATTTATTTTCTTTTATCGTTTGTATATAAATAAAACATCACGATTTCTTTTGTAACTAATAATTAAATAATTAAATTTTAATTTTAAATTGATTTTCTTTCTGGAGGGAATTTTTATTAAACTGTTGCGCTGGGCACGAACGTGAACACATTGAAAAAGTTAATTGTTTTTGTTGTATTCTCCTTTGGTTTCAGTCCATAAAAAATACTCACCATTCTCTCTTTCTCAGTAAAAAAAACTATTCTCGATTTTCGTTCTTTTTTCGCTTGCATATACAAAAAATGTGCTAATGTGTGTATGACACACAGTTTTGAAATGATCCAAGAAAGACCGACAAAGTTGGGTCAGTGAATTTGCTTGAAGGGTTATCACAATTTGCTGTCAGAAACGAAAAATATCCAACTTGGGGAAAATTTCAAGTTACCAAACAGGCATCTTATTTATTATAGTAGATTTTCTTAAGGGATTTCTGGTAGACGTCAACTTACTATTCCACGAACATTTTGGTTTTATTCATGGAAATTTTTAACCCATAGCTTAACTCTTATTCCTTGGTTTAGTTAAGTCGTGGAATAAAGGTGGAATAAGCGTTTTTTATTAATTTGGCAGTTAAAGTCGTATTTATAAAATGTTCTTAGAACACTCTTGGACAGTTGTCCAGCTAGCCACTGTCTATAAAGTTGGACATCTCCTTATTTATCAACGCATTCCAACAGCTGTTGTCTAAACATGTTCTCTTACATTCACTGACATCTCTGGAATCTGTCAATTTCGTGAACATTTGGATTCGTTCAATGAACTTTTCATTTAATTTCCAATTTTTTTTTTCATTAAACATACCCACTTTAGAATAGGTTTTGACAACCAATTGCAGTGTCTAAGTTAGACACTTGATGGAACATGTTTACAACTAAGGTTTTGGAATTGGACAGCTGTCCAAAGTTAGACATACTTTGGAATGGGTTTATAAATAAGACTGTTAAACTTTTATGTGAAACATATTTTTTAATAATTTATTAATTTATTATTTTATGTATAGTTTCGTACTGAATTTAGAAACTGTGATAATAAAAAAAACTTATGTTCTTATTAAAAATATAAATTTTATTTAAAATGTATATTCATTTGGATAAATTTTTCAATTTGTTAAAATTTTTTTGATTTTGTTACGTTTTTTAAAAAATGTGTTACACTTTCGTGAAGTCCAGCGGCAACGCTGTTCGTAAATTAAAAGTTCTTATTGTGTTGTGTAATTAATTTCCGCAGTCGGTGTTGCCATAATGTTGTTTTTTAAAAATAGGTTTTACACAAAGTTTAAATTATTATTTACAAAAATAAAATTTAATTGAAATTTATATGAATGTTTAAAAATGTTATAATATTGTAGGTATTGTTTTGGTTCCTCTAAGGGTTACAAGTCTCTCTCTCCTATCCCTCTCGCCTTACTCCTTCTCGCAACCTCTAGTGCCTTTATCCACTCTTGCCCCCTCCCTCTTTCGTCCATTATATCCTTCATCTTCTCCCTTCATCACCACCTGACCTGCATCTTTCTATCACATGTTCCCACGTCTCAGGTTCACCTTCACACACTCTGCACATTCTTTCTTCTTCATGCTTCCAGTACCATCTTTCTCTCACCTCATTCCCTAGCCTGACTCTCGCTATTCTCCTTGTTCTGTCTACCTTCCATCCCGCGTCTTCCCATTCTACTCTCTCGTACCCTGTCATACTATCTTCTCTTCCTTCCCTTTCCCATTCTCCCTTCTTCTCAACGGGATCCTCTCTCGCTTCCTTCCCTGGCTCTCATCTCCTCTAAACATTCCCTCGCTATTTCACTTCCTTTCCCACCTGTTAATTTCTCTTCATAATTCCATGCCCTTTTCCCTGCCCTTATCATTATTTATCTCTTTTGGTTTCCTCTCTCACCATGTATCCTGGAGTTTGCCATTCTACTCCTAGTGTCCATTTGAGGTACCTCTCCTGCATTCTTCTTGCCTCTCCTCCCATCCCCATATCTCCGCCCCATATCCCATCACCGTCCACACCAGGGTATCAAAAAGCCACAACTTCCTCTCCCATACCTTCTCGAATTTCCTCCTCCCAATCCCCCATGCTTCCTTCATTACCGCTGCTGCATTTTTTATTCTGTCCCTTATATGTGCCTCCTGCCCTCCATTCTTTTTGAACACATACCCCAGGTATTTGAATTCTTTTACTTCTTCTATCTTTTTTCCCCTCCATCTCCAGTCTGCTGTTGTACTCCTCCCTCCTCCTTTACTGAACCTAATCAATTTCGTTTTTCCCACTTTAACTTCCAGTTTTTTCCTTTTGAAATACTTCTCCAGTTTTCTTATCATACTTTGCATTTCTTCTTCATTTTTCGCCATTACCACCACATCATCTGCGTATACCAACGAGCAAATTCTTCTTCCTCTTACTTTTATCCCTCCCCAACTCCCCTTGCCCAATTCATCTTCTATATCTGCCGTCAGTAAGTTAAAAAGAATTGGGCTCATTGGGCACCCCTGTCTTACTCAATTTCCCGTCCAAAAACTTTCCCCCATCTCTCCTCCCGCTTTAACTCTACTGATCGTTTCTTCGTAGACCTCCCCCACTCTTTCCCTGAGCCCTTATCTCACTCCTCTTTCCTCCAATGCCCCCATCATGATTTTTCTATCTACTGAGTCAAATGCACCTTTAAAATCTATAAACAATGCCACTAGCTTACCCTTCTCCTTTGTTACCTCTCTGCTCACCACATAGTTCAAAACATATACATTGTCTATCGTTCCTACTCCTCTTCTAAAACCCGTTTGATTTGGTGGAATCATTCCTTTTTCTCCACTTCTTCCTCTAGCCTCTTCGCTAAAACTGCCGTATATATCTTATATAGCGATGGCATGAGCGTTACTCGTCTGTATTCTTCCACTTTTGTTCCTGCCCCTTTCTTTATTATTGGCGCGATCACTCCCTCTTTCCCCCCTCCGGCCAACCGTCTCCTCTCCACACTCTTCTGCATATCTCCCATGCTACGCTTGTTATCCTCCATATCTCCACGCCTCATTCGGTATTTCATCTATGCCCATTGCTTTTCCTTCTTTTAGTTTTCTCACCACCTCACTGATTTCCTCTTTGCTAATTTCAGTCTCATCACCCGCTCTTCTTGTTCCCTCTGCCCCCATTCTCACTCTTTCTTTCACCCCTCCAATCAGGCTCATAAAATATCTTTTTCATTCTTCTTCTTTAATCCCTTCCCCCATTTTCTTTTTCCTCTTTCTTTCTCTATTTATTATTTCCCACACTTTATTTTCTGTATCTGCTTCTTCAATCTCTTTTATCATCTTATCTTGTTCCTCCTTTTTCTTTTTCTCAATAATCGCTTGATATTCTCTCTTTTTCTCCCTGTATTTTTCTTTCATACCACTATCTTTCCTCCAACTCCTTTCTTACTTCCTCTTTTTTCTGCCTGCATTCTTCATCCCACCATCCTCTTATTTTTTGTCTCCTTTGTCTTCCCCCTACCTCCTCACTTTGTTCAATTTCCCTCTTTATCCTCTCTTCTATCACCTTTTGTGCTTCCTCTCCCCCCTCTAGTCTTACTCCTCGCATTCTCCTCTCGTATTCCCGTTTCATCTCCTCTGACCATTTTCCTGTTTTTATTCTTTTGACCTAATTTACTTTCTCTCTCTTTCTCCTTCTTCCTTTTTTCATCGTGACCACCAATGGATGATGAACTGACTCTACTCTATCTGCTACTTCCATCCTTTCTATCCCGCCTCTTGCCCTCTCGTCCCCCAATACATAATCTATTAATGTCTCCCCTCTACCTCCTGTATACGTGAACTCTCCCTCCTCATCCCCCTCTATATTCCCGTTAAAAATTTCCCAACTTAACTCCTATCATTTGCGTTAGCTTCTTTCCTTCGGCGTTGACTTTTTTATCTTTCGACCTTCTTCCCCCATGTTCGTCTTCTGTATCCCTCACTTTCCCACCCCCTAGTCCTGTTCTCGCGTTTAAGTCCCCCCCTATTATCACTCTTTCTTCTTCTGATTGCTTCTCCAGCCACCTTCGTAGGCTTTCCAATTTCTTATCTATGTCGCCATTAACGTGCGTTGCTACTATAATCCATTGGTCCTTCCCTGCTTTTACTTTCCTGCTCATTATGCCTTCTTCCTGTTTCTGACCATCATCACCATCTATAGCCATTTCTTCTCTGATCCCCATAAACATCCCTCCCATTGCTCTTCCCTTCTTGTTCTTCTTTTTTGCTCCTGTCTCGTCCAATTATACCCCTTTGGCAAATTTGCTTTCCATTTTTCCCAGTTCTTTTCCTCTACCCATGTTTCTATCATCACTACAACTTCCCATTCTTTAATCCCTTCCCAGAACTCTTTTTCTTCATTTGCTAGCCCCGCAACATTCCAGAAGCCTATCTTCCACCTGTCTTCTGAGTCTTCTCTCCTTATTCTCTTCATCTTTTCTTCTTCCTTTATCCGTTTTTTGACGCCGCCGTTTGCGCTTCTGTTACCTCTTCACCTTCTTCCATTTCGCTGCTTCTACTTTCCCTCTGTAATTGTTGCTCCTGTTCTCCCTCTCTACCCATTATTTTCTTTATGACCTCCCTTTTTCCATCCCAGACCCATATCTCCCCATTAGCTATCAGTTTCCCATATCGTACCTTGACCCACTTCCCTTTTCTATTTTCTTCTTCTGCTCGCTTTTTTATCAGTTACTGCATTCTTCTTTCTTTCCACGTTAGGTCAATTTCAATTCTCTCCCTCCTTTCTCTTAGGTTAATTTTTTTCTCATCACCTCTGCTTTCCCCTCTAGTGTTTCCATCTTCACAGCTATCATACCTTCATTTCTGTTTAATCCTCTCCTGCCAACCTCCTTCGCTTCCTCTATCCTTGATCGTACTCCAATCCTTTCGAATATTCTTTGTACCGTTTCTTTAATTGTTCCTTTCATCTGTGAGTTTTTAATTATTATATTACGCCGTCTTTTTTCTTTCTTTTGTCTTTCTATCTTTACTTCCATTTCTTTCATCCTCTCCACTAGGTGTTCTTTCCTCTCTCCCTCACTCATTTTACATGCCCCTTCTTGACTTTCTACTTCAAACTTTTTTACTCTCTCTTCAATCTCCCGTACATTTTGTCCTCTTTTCTCCAATTCTTCTACCGTTTTTGCAAGTCCTCTCTTTTCTCCCTTATTCTTATTTCTTCTCTCATTTTTCCCAGTTCCTCCCTAATATCCACTCTCATCTTTTTCATCTCTTGCTTCACCTCTTGTATCTCATGTCTGAATTCATTTCTCATCTCCCTTAATATCCTCTCTAAATTCGACTCCTCTCCCTCATTCTTCTGAGGTGATCTCGGAGCTTTCTTACTTGCCTGTACTATTTCCATTCCTTCCTCCGTCTCCTGCTCACTTAATAATAACATCCGCGACTTATTTCGCGGATTTAAACAGTTTGGTGTAACTCAAAGCGTCTGTCACTGACATTTTCTTTTTTGGGGAGTCAAAACCTTTTGACTGATCTAATTTTGAAATAGTTACCACTAAAATTGAACTGATAAAATAATAACATCCCCGACGTTTATCGCGACTGTCGTCAGTTTATCGCCACCCCAACGTCTGTCCCTTATATTTTAATTTTTAGGATCATTTAAGATACATGTAAAGTGGTTTCCCCCAAAAGCCGATTCAAAAAATTAAATTTAAAAAATCCGCGATTTTCATCGCGCTTTCCAGTTGTTGGGTGGAACCCAAGACGTCTTTTTTTATATATATTTATACTCCTGTTGGCACGGCCTTCCGATTGCAATCCTTTTTGGTGTGTTTCAGTAAAAAAAATCCGCGATTTTAATTGCGTCTGTCGCAGGTTTGCAGCCACTTAGACGTCTGTCTTTACATATTTGCACTCAGGGGGTTAAGACCTTTCATTTGAGATACATTTCAGGTAGTTTCCCAAAATTCTGAAAATGCCAAAAAAAAAATTATTTTCGGCGACGTCTGTCGGGGGTTTGCGGCTACTTAGACGTCTCAAAGCCACCTTAATGCACATAGGTTCAGAATGAGAAGTATTCTCAAACTCATTTTAATTGGCCTTTTTTTATTGCATATATACCATTTGCCTTTTTTTTAATTCAAACATACTTACAACAAAGTTTATAGATAATAATAAAAAAATAATTAATCCATAAAAAGGATTTGGAATTAACTATAGAAAAGTTAATGAAATATTTCAAATGTTACACAGCTGGAACTTATTGCTGTTTTTCGTGGTGATGGTTGAGGATTTGTGATACATTCTTTAAAATTCATTCAAAAATATTTTCTTTGTTTCCAAAAATCGTAATACCTCACTATTTTACAATCGACCCCGTGCTTCTACCCTTTGACAGTCTTTTCAGATTTGTCGGCCTTCCTCCCCTCTTTGATTCCTCCTCGTGATTTTCTACACTTTTGACCGCCATGTAATCTGTCGCCTCCGACTTTCCTATTTATTTTATTGATTTTATTTATTTTATTTATTCTATTTATTTTATTTATTTTCTTTTATTTTATTTTTTTATTTTATTTTTTTTATTTTATTTTATTTTTATTATATTTCGTTCCCCAAAAAGAAAATGTTATAGTATAATATAATAAAAATGTTGTCTTATAATCTCCCCCTCTGGCGCTGAGATCGTCTCGATGATGCGACAGGTTGTGTGATTAACTTCTGTAGTAGTTCTCGTTGGAGTAGAGGCATAACTGGATCTTCAATCTTCATCTTGCCTTGATGCTGAATGTTTATACTGTGTGATTGCTGACGCGTGATATGTTCCCAATGGAACAGTGAAGTTATCTTTGGAGGCAACTTGGTATGCAGTTGACCCAACTTTTTTGATTATGACGCAGGGTCCTTCTCTCTTTGGCATTAACTTTGCAGTTTGGTTTTTTGAAGCTTTGCTAAGAAAATGGGAAGTTATTAGTATTTGGTCACCCACTTTAAAAGCAGGTTGTTGTCGGCTCTTTTTGTCACCGTATGTTTTGTTAGAATCTTGCATCTTCTCTGTTTCTTCTCTTGCGTTCTTCATCACATCGGACATTTTTAGCAGTGTAGGAGTAATCTGCGGAATGAAGTTTTCAGATTGAGCAATGGTTCGTAAATCGTGATTATGTCATCGGTGGTACGGAGTTCACGGCCGAATGTAAGATATGCGTGTAGCCGGTGCTTTGACACTTGGCTGTATTAATGACAAATCTTATTGATAGTAGATCATCTGCCCATGATATGTGAAGCCTACCAATATGGCGAGTTGTGTCTTCATGTCTCTATTTTTCCGTTCGACGGGGTTTGATTCAGGATGGTAAACTGGCTTAAGCGTTTGTTGGATTCCGAGATAGTGAGTCAATTGTTGCATTATTGCGGATATAAACTGAGGTCCGTTGCCGGTATAAAATCGTCTTGCGATTCGAACACTTCTCAGCTGTTGCTTCTATTAATGGGAGTATTTCAATCCATCTATTGGCGAAATCTTCACTGATAACCTTCGTTTGTTGAAGGCAAGGGGCCAAATAAATCTACTGATAGTACTTCGAATCGTTGATTGCTGGATAGTGGATACAGTTTGGAGAAGTCCAGCTGGTTTCATATTGCTTGGTTTGTATCTAAGACAGACGAGGCAGTTGCCAATGTAATTGGTGATATTCTTTGTCATACCAGGCCAATAGTATCTTGATGTAATTCTAGCAACGATGCATTCAACACCGTAATCAGAGAGCAAGAACTAATAGAGAGAGTAGCTCTCTTTTAGCCTACAAGCTACAATGTTGTGCACCATCTTGCATATGTATTAATTATTATTAACTAAATATAAAAAAAATGTGGGGACAAATACATTTGCAAGAAGATGTGCATACTCACACCACCTTTTTTGTTTTGCACTGCCCGAGGTGAAAACATGTATAACCCGATAGGAATTTAACCACGTTATAAAAAATGTAAACAAAAGGCTTCAAGGGGACGGAGACGAGGAAATTTGACTCTCTCTATTAGTTCTTTCTCTTTGACCGTAATGGCCTGCGGTAGCAGCATCATGATATTCATATAAAATTGAATTTGTCTCTTTCGATGGTATGACGAGTTGAGTATTATCGGAGTCTGATTCAGAGGAATATCTATAGAGTATTCCATCATTAAGGAGATATCCACGGAATGTCCATCTAGTAAGGTTCTCATCATTGGTTCGAAGGATTCAATGATCGTTTAAAGTTATCGTCTTGTAGTTGAGCTTCTCTTATTTCCTTTGGTCTTCTAGTAGGCATGTCGATTTGAAAATTGCAGATTTCACATGTTTTATCCCAATGCTCATTGTTTCAGCATGGAGGTCTCGATAACATATCAGCCACAATGTTCGTCCTTCCTGGTGTGAAATCGACTTTAAAATTATAGGATTGAAGCTGTAGTGCCTATCGTGCAAGTCTACCGGTTGGAGATTTGAGGCTCATAAGCCACTTTAATGGTTGATGGTCAGTGCTACTTCGCCTCCTTCTATGTAGCCTCTGAACTTATTTACAGCCCATACTATAGCCAGAGCTTCTCTTTCGGTGGTGAAATAGTTTCGTTCAGCTACTGTTAGGAGTCTTGAAACATATTCGATTGGATGTTCATCACATTTCACCCCCTGGACCAGAACTACCCCAACAGCATAATTGCTGGCATCCGTCTTTAAAATTAAAGGCTTCTTCGCAAGCTTGTTTAAGGACAGGGGTGCTTGTGAGCAGGTTTTTTAAGGTGTCGAATGAAGTTTGTTCATCACTACCCCACTTCCACAAGGCATTCTTCTTTGTTAAGTCACTTAAAGGTTTTGACAATTTCGCAAAATTTTCCATGAATCGCCGCCGGTACCAAGACCAGGTTTGTAAACATGAAAGAACTTGTTTTAGTACTTGTATAAGTACATCGGTTAGTGCGATACGGAATCTGTCCATCAGCCTTTGGAACGTGGCTGGAGCGTGTCGTAAGCCGAATGGCATGCATCTGAAACGGTACATTCCAAATGGTGTGATGACTGCCGTCTTGTCACAGTCTTCTTTAGAAATTTCTATTTGATAGTATCCGGATTGTAAATCCAGCGTACTCTTAAATGATGTGTTTGATGTTGAATTAAGCAGGTCTTCAATCCTGAGCAAAGGATACCTATCCGGAATTGTGATATTGTTCAATTGACGATAATCCACGCAGACGCGAATGCCATCATCTTTCTTGGGGATCAAAACAACTGTTGCTGCCCAAGGAGATTCGCACTCTTCGATTATGTAATGTTGAATCATCTTTTCCAATTCAATTTTAAGTTGTCTTGTTGTCTTCTGGTTGGCGACAGTCTATATGGTGTTGTAGCTATCGGGTCATTGTTGATAGTTTGAATTCTATGCATTGCGAATGGCGTTGGTTTATCTAATGAATCAAATATAGTGCTGTGTTGTGCCAGGAGATTATTTAGCTTTTCTCGGTCACTTTGGTTTAACTTAATTGCTTCATCAGGTCACTCGAAGTCTATAGAAAGGGTTTCTTTGAAGTAGGAGTCGGGAACAAAATTTTTTTGAGTCCGAACTAAACTGAGAAACAAGTTTTCTTTTTCGCGTTTGCGATCTGGAGCAAGATAGGTGGATCTCAAAGTGTCATCAAATAATTTTTGAATTGAGCTTGGGAAACAATCGTTATCCTGTTAAGCTGTAGTAGTTAATCTTTTAATGGGCGGTGTCTGTCTGGAATGAACAGTTTGAATATCAGAGTTGGAGGTATTGGTGAAATGGGTTGCAATGGTTGAAATGGTTCAAACCAAGATACAAATGCAGATGTTCGATTCATTGATTTAGTTGATGTCTGATGGCTTTGCTCTGCGAGTGGACTGCCATGTTCTAACGAATTCTGATGTGTCCTTTTTGGTTAAATGAACTCTGGTGTTTTGGCTTAAAACTTTTGTGTTGACTGTGTCGTAAAAGTCAAACACTTTTCCTGGTTGATTTGCAAACCACATACGTTGTCCTAGGTCTAAGACAACTCCATTTTATTCCAAAAAGTGTGTTCCTATCAATGTTCTATTATCAGTCGCTTTAGGAAGGGCTATGAATTTGATTGGACGTAGACGATTGCCTATTATTATAAATTGGTGTCCGCAATATATACTTCTTGTGCGGAGGACTCTCCGTCAGCAAGTGTGATTGTTGTATCGACCTTCTTAAACTTTGAACTGTTCCGGAGGAGATGCAAAAATAGTTCTGTTCCAGCGATCGACGCTTGTTCTGGCAGCTGTGTCGATGTATGCTAGATCGGTTTGCCATGAGATGTATTGTTGGTAGATCTGTACCCAATGTTGTTTTCATACAATTAAAAGATACCGTGGTTGGTCCTTTCGGTAGATCTTTGCAAGTGGGACAATTAGATCTTATAAATCCGGGTGCTTTGCACTTATAACAATGAAGCTTGGTTTCTAATGCCGGTTTTTCATAAGATCATGTTTTTCTTTTTTCCGACATTCGTTGATGGTGTGGCCTGTATATTTGCAAAAGTTGCATCTCTTATTTTTTGCGTTAATTGTTAGTTCATGCTCAGTTTCTTATCCAAGGAACGAAATTTTAACGGCCCTTGCCTTACCTAAAGGTCTTTAAAGGTTGTGATGCTTTCACGGGATACACTTTCTCTGATCTAAAGGCTGAGTAGACCATATACAAGGTCGATCATCATTGGTTGTTTTAAAGCTCGTTATTTGCATATGAAGTCATCGGTTGACTCTAGGTTTTATTTTTTGTTGCGAAAAGTTCCATATAGATTCGATATGCCGTTGTAGCTGGAGCATACGCACCACGAAGCAATGCTATGACATCGTTCCAATGCATGGTTTCTTTTTGAACACCTTGCCACCAGTTTACAGCATTGTCTTCTAGTAGCAGAGGAAATCCTTTAACGGAATCTTCATCATCAATTCGCTCTATGTCCTTAAAGACATTAATAGTGGCTATGAAACCTTCCACCGTTTCTGCGTTTCGTTCACCGATAAATCTTTCAGTGCAGTTGGTGAAACTTCCTTTTCTTGGTTGGTTTTGGCTTTGAACTAATTCCATAAGTTTTTTTAAATTGGTCAGTAAAGTGTGTCATAATGACGTATTTTATTTGTTTTTTCGAAGTTCTATATAAGTTCTATAAAATGCCCCACGTTGGGCGCCAATTGTAAGGGAGTAGTTGGTATTCTCTTCGGGTAATTATATCGTGGGTGTGGCTACACTGTTCGTAGCAGCATTAGTCATATTATCTTCTCTTCGTAAAAAAAATTTTTTAGAGCTTTGTTTACCTCTTTTCCTCGCTTATACTGTCCTAAGTTCGTAGTAAACGTTGAACAAGCAGACGAACAAAGGTTACAAATATTGACATAACATCAAACAACAACAGTAAAAAGAGTGTTCCATGTTGAGAGTGAGAGGACTTTGGTTGTCTCTTTGCTGCGCTTATGCAATCCAAAGACCGTAGTAAGCGTTGTACAAGCAGACAAACAAAGAATACACGAGCAAAAAAGAACAGCAGTAGAACAGCAAAAAAGAATGAAATGCTTTGTTGAATTTTAAAAGAATTACAAAAAAAGTATTTTATTAACTGAATTTTTAAAATAAAAGGTTCATTACAAAGAATTCAATATAATTTATATGTATAATGAAAGTAAATAAAGGAAAAAAAAGGTTTGCAACCACTGACTGCGTTGAACAAATTTTATTTATGCAGTTCGAAGAACCGCAGTAAAGAAAAAAAGTTAAACGCTGAATTTGGCAAAAGGATCTGAAACCTCTGATGTTATATTTCTTTTTAAGGACGGTAACGTAGGAAACCTTCGCTCATCGAAATACCAAATAAAAGTGACTCGCATTACGATTTACGATTTTTATTGAACAATTATTATTTACAATTTGCTTAACGCTAGTTATCTTAAAAAGTTTTTTTTTAAGTTTTTGCTTAAATTATTTTTAATTGTCATTGTATTTTTATTTTAATTCTAATTCTTAACTAATGTCGGCTTCACGTCTCGGATTGTTCAGGTCCGGTTGTCACTGGGATGGTTTGGTGGTGTTTTGTTCAGGCTTTCAGCCACGGTAGTGAGCTAAGCTTGGGGCGGCGTAGAAGGGGATATTCTCTTCGTCGTTGGTTGATATTAGATCCTCATCTAGTAGTTCCATTGCTTCGAGGTACCGCTGGTCAGGATGTCTTGGCTGGTTTCAACTCCTCCTATGAGAGGGTTCGGGTAGTTGATCAGATTCTGCAGGCACCGTCACGTCGGCTGGAATTGCTGAGGTATCTGTCAAGTGGTTGAATGTTGGCTTCTTCATAGAGTCTCTTGTTGCTGATGTGTTTCATACGAGTCCTGTCAAAGTGCATCCCTGTGCAGATCCGCAAGATCTTCCTCTCAAGTATTGCCAGCTTGTTGATGTGGGTTTCTGTCGTCGTGTACCAGATGGGAAAACAGTACGTGGATGAATGCGGTGGAAGGCAAAATTGACTTTCTTCAGGACAGCTGCTGTGTGTAGGTTGAACCGGTATAGCTCATTGAACTGTATTCCCAGGTATTTTACATTATTGCTGGCTACCAGTTGGGTTCCGTCGGAAAGGGAGATCTTGATGTTCCTGCAGTTTGTGGCTGAAGAGGATCTTCTGGAGGGTCTTGGTCGTTTGAAGCAGATGAGTTCTGATTTCGCCGAGTTGATTTTGAAACCCCAGTGCTGGTAGTATTCGTAGAGTTTTCTGATGTGAGCATTGAATCGAAATCTGGTTTTTATAGGATTTTAAAAGAGCTTTTATTTCATTAAAGCTTTATCAGCTGTGCTCATATCAGATATCGTAAATTAAAAGTTCTTATTGTGTTGTGTAATTAATTTTCGCAGTCAGTGTTGCTATAATGTTGTTTTTTAAAAAAGGTTTTACACAAAGTTTAAATTATTATTTACAAAAATAAAATTTAATTGAAATTTATATGAATGTTTAAAAATGTTATAATATAATAAAAATTTCTTATAAAATCAATTTAGGAACTGTCATTCTGAATGCCAAGTTATAGGACTCCGTGAACCATGAGCAACATTACCAACAACTTATTTGAATTTTCTGGAAAAGACTGTTTTTTCTGTTTTTCACATCTTCCCTCGGGTATGCCCCTCGCCGTTGTCCACTCAATGCGGCTTCAACACAACGGCTGCCCAGCACATATCGGTACTTGGTAGTATTGTAAAACGCTTCTTTAACAATATTTACCTTGAACGATGGATCGACCGGACTTAAATCCGTTAGAATTGTTTATTACTAGGGATGCCTCGAGGGAAAAGTGTATGCAACACCAATAAGTAGCATTAGCCATATTTTGATGAAAATTATAGCCAGCGCGGTAATGAAATCTGAACAAAACGCTTTAATAATTTTCATGTTTACTTTTCTTTTTTTAATTTCCAGGTTGGTAACCGTGATAAATTAAGTGAAAAAAAAAATATGTGCACGACTGGGTCGCACGAACTTTCTCTTATGTGCGATCACACTGTGTTTTTAAAGTTTTAATAATTCAAAAACTATAATATTTATCTTATAAACGAAATAAATTAGCGATGGGAGCCTATATTGTATACCACCTGCTTAAAACGTTATTAAGTTTAAGGTAGTATTATGCGAGTAGGTACATTTATTTATGAACAATATAGCACCGTGTTGCAAATATGCATGGAACTTACAGTTTACTCTGAAAAATTGTAAAAAAAAATATGTAATTAAACAAAAATTGATTATATAACCTCTGAAATTGTTTTGACACCAATGCGATGTACATCATACGATTTATAAAGGAAATCTCAATTTATGAGAACAAAATTTAAAATCGTTGGAGCGGTTTTTAAAAAAAATAATTTTGTATATATAAAATTTTGAAAAAATTAAAAGAAAAAAAATGGTGCGCAATTTTTTAGCCTTTATTAATACGGAGTTGAAAAATTAATAAAAAAAAATCATCTACCCATTTTCGAAATATGCAATTTTCAAAATATAATTTTGAAATTTTTTTTTAAAAATCTATTATTTATTCTTTTGAAAATTTTGGTATGCAAAAAAATTCATCAAAATCAGTTCAACAGATAATGAGATAGTCAAAAATCAAAAAAATGTTTCTATGTGAGATACCATTTTTAAACCATAGAAAATTTTTTTTCCAATAATATGGTAGGTCGTACAGATATTAGTTCACACAAAAATTGTAATCAAAATCGTAGGAGCCGTTTTTGAGGAAATGGGATTTTCAGTACCAGTTTTAAGCATTTGTATTGGAGGTACCGTTATTTTTGGCTATAAGAAAAATTTTCATTTAAAATCTGCTAGATGAGGTTAATAAACCTGCTGGGTGCCCAGTCGTTTTTGAATTATTAATTTCTCAAAAAAAAAAATTTGAAACTGTTTTTAAAAATTCAAAACAAAATTTTCAAAATTTTGGTATGTATGCAAAACTTTTAAAAGTTTTTCAATCATTCTGCATAAAAAATTGATCAATATCCGTTGAACTGTTTTTGAGAAAACCGAAAATCAAAAAAATGGTTCTGTGGGAGGTTCCATTTTTAACCATTTTTCGGAAATTTTATTTTTTATAAAATTGTTGCTTTTTTGTAAAAATAATTACTGAATTTTTTCAAAAAGAGTTGTGGGAACGTTTTTGAGAAAAATAAGATTTTCATTTTTGGTAAAAAAATTTGTGTGGCAGGTACCGTTATTTTTGGTCTTAAAAAGAATTTAAAAAAAATGGGTGGGGGGAATGCTCAAAAAACGCTAGGTACAAACTTTGAAGAAAATCGACCAACCCGTTTAGGCTGCAGTCGAGACGAAAGACAGACAGACAGATGGACAGAATTGCGAGACCACTTCATATATCGTCGCTACAATGCAGAACTAGTTTAAGTCACATTTTCAAAATTTTTCAAGAAGAACCTTAGTGCGTAGAATGGTGACTTCCGACATTATGGTTGTATTCTATTATTTAAATTCTGAAGGAATTACTGCACATAGGAATATTAAGAATTTGTAGAAAATGCGTGGAACATAACAAGTTTCCTTATGAGGCAAAAAAAAAAACTCATTTTGAAATTTTGGACTTAGACTAGTTCTGCATTGTAACGACGATATTTCATAGAATTTTGCTATTACAAAGCAAATTGGTTGAAAATAGAAATATTCTTTATTTATAATTTTGTTAATTTATTTATTTGTTTTTCGTTTATTTATTTATTAATTTATTTAATGTTATTTATTTATTTATTAATTTCTAATTTGTTAAAATGTTTACGAACATCTGTGATATATTTATATTTATTGTTATACTAAAATTGTGAACAACATCTCAGGTCAGTTACCTGCACCCACCTCTCTCTTCCTTGGAAAAGTATAGGTACATTTTTTTCTTTTTTTTTGTTATTGAATGAAGGTTTTTCTAGTAGCTTTTCCTTCTCAACTATCTTTAATCTCTTATATTATTTAAATACAAATTGTTAGTTATCAGTAGTAAGGTAGCATTATACCATATCTCTGTAAATTGTGCAATCTAGTTTCAGTAAGAATATTGTAAAAATTTATATGTTATAAATTTCCTTCACATTACTTTGTTTGAAATATGAGACATATTCAGCTCGTGAAATGAAAAAAATTGTAAACGTTACACGTTAGACGCAGCACAGCATGTAGTTTTATATTTTTTTAAAAAAATATTGCAGGTATTCACTATATTTACTTTCGTTACTGTTTTTTATTTAGTTTAATTAGAATTTTTCACAATTTAAATGATTTGAAATCTCAAAACACATTACTCAAATATCCAGCGAAAAATTCGATGGGCCCGTTCAATGATATTTTTCAGGAGAGAGGCTTAAAGTTTTTTACTATAACTTTTTTTCTTATGAACGGATTTTCAAGCTGAATGCTTTTATATTCTAATAATTAAAACACCTTTCTTAAGATAAATCATCAAATTTGTTATAATGTAAGAACTTTGTTAAATTGCACTTAGTATTATTTTGACTGAGCAACTAGATTTTTCAACATACTATCTAATATTAGTTGAATTCACACGGCACACAACATATCAAAAACTATTTTGACTGCACTTAATATATGAGAGTGGTTGGAAATTATAAGGAAAGTAGGGACTCAAGTGTGAGTTAGAATTGTTTACATTGTTGTTTTCACTACATAAAGCCATATAAAAATAGCCATATAAAAATAGTCCTTTGGTATTTGACGGAAGTCTGTGATTTTAGGATCTTAGGAAATCAGAAAATTGAAAAGAAAATCAGTGTTTGTATCAACGTGGGACATTTTCCTTGAAAATACGACTAAAAAAACTAATTTCTTTAAACCCTTATTAAATTGGTAAAAATAAAAAAATAAACAATACAAATAAATACCTGTGTAGCCTGGCCAATTCCAAGTCGGCAATTTAGCAACTAAGTGAAATAATGTATAAATTATAAGAAAAACAAATGTGAAACAAAAACAATAAAAATTACTACTACTACTACATAAAAATTGTATGAAGTTGGCTTCGCTCAGCGTTTTGCTCCATTTGCTCGGTCATTTTATTCTGAGCATACAGAGCATGGACGTATTATATATGGACTGCTAGTTGCCAATCTCAGGTTGGTTCCATTTTAGCCTCGGCGACACTAGCCCTAATCACTGCAACTAGCGGAAAAAAATGAAACCTCTCAGTGTTGGTTTGGAGGTTGGATATTCAAAATGAAACAATTCACCAAAAATAATACAATTGGCCGCGTTCGAATGATAGGCCGATAGGGTATATAAGATCGTTTTGCATCGAACGACCAAAACCGGATTGGATAAATTTGTCTGGTATTTATATTTTATATTTGTTTTGTATTTTATATATATTTTATATTATATTTTGTTCGGTAAAAATCGAAATCCATATAAAAATAACCACAAACTAGAAGTTCCGCGTGTTCTTTTAAGGATCCAATGCGAATCTGTCGCAGCGAGGACGAAAAAAATAATAATAACGTGTTGTTTTCATTGACAACAACGTATTGTTATTAGCCGTTCGAGTAAAATTTGGTTGTTGTTGTTGTAGTCCTATAGGAAACAAACCAGCTGTTTTCAAAAATAAATCTGAAAGGTATCTTAAAATTTTTCGGATTTTTGAAAAAAAAAAAACAGCTAACATCTAATATACTTGTCAGCTGATTTTCAGCGTCTAGTCTCTCACTTTCTGTGGCAATGGCTAAAAGAACGCGCGGGATTTCTAGTTTGTGGTTTTGTTTTTACATAGATTTTGATTTTTCCGAACAAAATAAAATATAAAATACATATAAAATATATATAAAATACAAAAAAAATATATACCAGACAAAACTATCCAATCCGGTTTTGGTCGTTTGAAAACATATCCGATGCAAAACATGTTGAATTCCTTTCAACCAAAGAATCGATTTTTTTTCTAAAGAGAATCGATTTTTTTCTGTCGTTGAAAGGAATACGAAAAGAATCGATTTTCTTGTGATTGTGTGTGTGACCCTTGACAGGAGCAATTTTTAAGTAAAACGTCAAAAAAATATTCAATTTGGAAATTAATTATTATAATTAATTGAAAAACAAAGCATAAATATTTAATATAAAATTCACCGAAAATTCGTTGCAACCAAAAACACAATTTGTTTTCTTAAAACACCTCGACATTCAATTTGACATTTTAGAAATTTCAAATCTTGCTAGTGTGTTTGCAAATCGGTATAAAGTCTTTCTTGAATCTTGCTAAATTAGCAAGATTTGTTTTGACAAAAAAATTCGAATTATTCAGAAAAAAAATCGATTCTCTTGTTGAAAGGAATTTCACATTATGTACCCTATCGGCCTATCATTCGAACGCGGCCAATTTTAATATTTTTGGTGAATGTGAATTGTTTCATTTTGAATATCCAACCTCCAAACCAACACTAAAAAAATAAGACGCAAAATACCGTAGATGTCGCACATTTCTATGCAAGAAATTTAAAAATGTAGGGTTTGGTTTATCGCTAAATACGACTTTTTGAATTTTTAAAAAGAGATGTCGCGAGCTTCTATGTCAGAAGTTAATTTTTTTTTCCTGAAGTGGCGTTGGAAGAGCTAGCATCGCTCTCTTATTTTGGCGATATTTGTTTGACAATTGTTGTATGAAACTGACATTAGACTAGCAGTCCATATATATACGTCCATGATACAGTATACAGAGCATGCTCCGAGCCAGCTCCGATGGAAAAAAGAAACACGACTTATGTGCTCTGATATGTCTGAGGTAAAAAAGAAACATAGAATTTATTTTGACAGCTCAGTGATCTGCTCTGAGGTAAAAAAGAAAAACATCAATTGTATGTGTTACTGTCAAACACTGAAATGTGGAAATTCTAGAAATTAGCAGTAAAACATAGAATTTTTCAGCAACATTCGAAAATGCGCAGAATTAATTATGAAAAGAAACATTATACATTCCAGACTTTTGTGAACAGTTTTCTTAACAACAGTACGTAGGGTGGCCCGCTTCACGGGTTTCAAATATTTTAACTCTCTCATTGAGTTCTCTATCCCTCTCAAGTAAATCTGTTGCTCCGATTAGGGTAAGTTCAGTCGGCAGTCGCCAATGTCAAAATTTTTCTTAACTTAGTGGTACATCTTTTTAAAATAAACGCGACTTAAAGAATTTAAGCTTGAAACACACAGCAAACGAATATATGAAATTTTAACCGCCAGACTCCAATCTCCATAATTAAAAAGAACTTATATCAAAAATAAAAATATTTTCTAGATTTTTTCGAGATTTTATTTTAAATATTCTGGATTATTTAATTCTAGGTTTTTGTTCGTTCGGGATTTTTGTCATTCTAGATTTTTGCATTCGAGATATTTTTTTCTTTTTTTCGAGATTTTGTCCATTCTATTTAACGTCTGATCCCATTAAAATCACATTTGAAAATTAAAAAATACTTTTCAGTTATTCTGCCTTTTGGAATAAACTATAAATGCTTCTTTTATAAAGAAAGATAAGTGTGTTAAATATATTATCATAACCATTGACTTGAAAACACAAGTTCAACTGAATCCTTTAAAATATGCTATGTACATTTATTTCTTAATTTTAAATGGTTTTTTTTTAGAGTTTCTATCGCAACAAAACCTTTAAGATGTAAAAAAACGCACAAACGAAACAAAAGCAACATATTGTCCAGGACCGAAATACTAAAAAAGGAAAAGCATGTGGACAGACGATTAAGCGATTGGTTAGAAGAAAATAAAATTGATAAGGAAACAACATCTACCATTTTATTGGAACAGTTTTCTTATATGGACTTTATATTTCATACATCGAAATCAGATGTTTCGAGGCTCGGCTTAAGGTAATTTATATTTGTATTTAATATTCATCACGTAAACATAATGTACTTAAAGTACCTGGGGCCTATTTCTCAGATCATGCATCGCATACATTGTATGATTTTGACAGTTCTGTTGTATGATTTCTGTTTCTCAGATTTGTTGTATGATCCACTGTCATACAAAAATGTATGACCGGAGATTACACTGGAAATATTGGAATGTTGTATGATGTTGATGAAATTTATCATACACATCATACAGCAAATTAACCTCAAATTTTTTATACATTTCATACAGCATATAAATTTGTTGAAAATTTTTAAAAATGTAACGAGAAAATCAACGTAAACAAACGAAAATATACAAAATTAAGTAATTTTTGAATTCAAAAAATAGTAAATTGTGATAATTTTGATTTTTCTTTTTAATAGATAACTAAAGAACAGCAAATACTTGTCTTTCAGGAAATGCTAAGCCAAAAAAAATTACTTTATGGCCAAACCGGATCGAACAAAACCAAAGAAGAGATAACGTTAGCTTGAAGGAACATAGTTTCCTTGGCCTTGGCACATGGAAAGTAACTCCATTGTGAATTATAAATAAAGGATGACATTTTTATTTCAAATTATTATAATTTACTTTATTTCTAACA
The DNA here is from genome assembly GCA_929447395.1 of Epistrophe grossulariae. Lineage (NCBI taxonomy): Eukaryota > Metazoa > Arthropoda > Insecta > Diptera > Syrphidae > Epistrophe > Epistrophe grossulariae. The sequence continues at coordinate 63,263,190 of OV839567.1, forward strand.
ACAAACGCTCTATAATTTACTTCGCAATAAAAAAATTGAGGTTAATTTTAACTTGCACTCAATAATAATGAAATGTCAAAATCATACTCGTCATACAACAAAAAAAATATCGTACAACACTTCCAATGAAATCTGAGAAACAGAAAATTGTATGAAAGTGTTTTTTGTTGTATGAGATGTATGTGATGTATGATCTGAGAAATGGGCCCCTGGTCTCAATCAACAAGCTTCTCTCACCAATTCGGTCACTAGCAGTTTCATGCCAAATTAGTTGGCAGTGAACTGCAACATAAAGTAGCGGCATGAATTTTGTCATGTCATGTCTCCTTGCTCAATTGGTTGCTATGATCGACGTTTTTCAGTAAACCGTCGGTACAAGATTTGAAAAGTTTTTTGTTGACAAATTTGCATTGATTTCAACACCTGTGTAAAGCAATTGACAGTTTTTATCTGATGTACAGTAGAACTCCAAAATGTGAAAATTCTTGAATTTACAGGTAAAACTATGAGTTTTTCAGCAAAGTTGGTAAAAGTCTGAAATTTTGGTTTTCAAAATTCATTCCCGAGTCAACAGTATTGCGGCTTACAAGAATTTTTAATCCCTCTTTTTGTCCTCTGTTCCTCTCACGCAAACTGTATTGCTCCGCTTAGGGTGTGTTCCTTCGCCACGCACACGCCAATGTCAACAGGTTGCTTGGAGAACTGTACCTTGGGTGGCCACATAAGAATGAAATAAAGGCAAATTGGCTCTATTTCGTTTTCTAAAGTGATATCGAAAGTTCAGCGTTATTTTCACATTGAAAACGAAATAGAGCCAAATTATTGATTTTTAGCTTTATTGCGCTGTATATGTATTATATGTATTTCATGTCACCGAATTATTGATGTTCAAATGAGTTTGTCAAGGTTCGCTACTTCATCAGTTGGAAACTATTTTATTATCCCAACAAAATATGTTAGCAAAGAAATAGCCCAGCTGTGTAGTATATTCCTTAGGATTTATACCCTCCGTTTAGATTAGATTTAAAAAAGGTGTTCAGTCTTGTCTTAAACTAGGTGACAGGGGCTACAATAGACAATTTTGTGATTTATCCGTCTGGACTTTAAAAAGTTCAATTTGTAAAAAAAACAACCATGGTACAATATTATAGTACTAATCTAACAAGTGAAATATATACTGATTTAAGGATATAGGGGTCTGAGAGATCACTAGAGTTTCTCCTGATAAACTTTAAAATCCTATTAGCTTTATTCACCATGTAATCGATGAAATGTACTTACTAAACGTAAGCTTTACATTAATCGGTTCCCGTCATTATGTTTTACGATAAAAAATTGTCTTAACAATTTTTTTTCAAAATAAATTTTATTTTTTCCAACTGGGTATACCTAGTACTGACTAAAATTTGGTGGGTTCAAGTTGTACCTACTCCTTCTACACCACTCTACAAGCTCTGCTCTACTAGCTCCCTTCAAAAGTTTAGTCTTTAGCACAGTTATTAATTCTTTTCTAATCAGTGACGTTGTGTCCTATCTATTGTTCATTTCGAGAAGCAGTCATATAGGTTGGATACCCAGGGCCGTAGCTAGAGTTGAATTTAAGGTAGGGCATCGGTGATAACAGGTAGGGCAGAAGTAAAAATTTTCTATGAAATATGATCTGATCTGGTAAAAGTGGTGCCTACTCAATTGTCGGGAGGGGGTGATAGATAAGTGCAAAACATTCATATACATTTGTATTGGTTTTTATTATTATGTCTCTAAACATAGATATTATTATATTTTTCTTTTCAAAGGCCAGAAATACCATGTCTGCCATTCTTTCGTGACTCATTGGTAGCCTCTGAGGCCTATTGAATCATTTGTAGCATTTGTATCTTTTGCTTCCATATTTTTGAGGAATGAGGTTCTTCGTGGTCGATTTCCTCTTCAACTCTTCTTTTTTTGCTAAAGAAAGCACGTATACCCATATATCCACAAAATCTTTTAATCTTTAGTTCACAGCAATAAACAAACAACCTTGTCGCTAACTGATTATAAAACACTTATAAAACACCTTCACTACAGACGAATAAACTCTAATTTGCTTATTTTAAACTAATCAAAGACTGCAATACGTGGACAGACGGCACATTTAACAGAGATGTATATTAGTATAATTTAGTGTATTTTTGCAACCCCGGGGGGAATTGGGTGAAAAAACGACAACGGGGATTAGCGACGCCATGACAGTAAAAAAACATGGAGTTTTCATACAAACTTTCGATAACATATATGCAATTCATGCGTTTTTCTGTTTAGTTCACAGCAGAGCCCGAACTGTCAAACAAAAAATTGTGTTTCTGTTTTACCTCTGAACGTTCAGAGCTTCAAATTTGTGTTTCTTTTTTAGTTCTGAGCATGTTCAGAGCACACTCTGTGAGCTCAGAATAAAATAGTAGAGTAAACGGAGTAAAATGCTGGACACGAACGAGATGACGGGAAATTAAACAAAAACATCGTCAAAACAATAAAAATGGCGGAAGAGGCTGGTTGCTCTAGTGGAGAAGGTAAAATAATAATAATAATTAAATAATTTTATTCTTGGCAGTTCAGTGTTCAAGTTGTTTCATAATTAAATCAGAGAGCTCTGAACATACTCTGCTCAAAATTTATTCTGTTTGCTCAGACTCTGCCCAGTGCTCACCTCTGAACTAAAAAAGAAAAACGCGTATCGAATGATTTTTTTCGTAAAATAACGGGTGATTTTTTAAGAGGTTTAGAACTTTTTTAAAAAAAAAAACACAAAAAATTCGAAAAAATGAATGAAATATTTATTTGAATCGATAGTTTGAACCTTGCAATTTAATGTTTAAAGATAATTTCATGCAAATGTTGACCGCGGCTGCGTCTCAGGTAGCCCATCCGCTGAGTCCAATTTTGGCATACTCTTTCACACTTATCGGCCGGTATCTCACGAATGAATGCATGGATGTTGGCTTCCAGTGCGTCAATCGAAGCGGGCTTGTCCCTATAGACATTAGCCTTGACATACCCCCACAAAAAATAGTCTAATGGTGTCAAATCGCACGATCTAGGCGGCCAATTGACCGGCCCGAAACGTGAAATTAACTGTTCACCAAACTCGCCTCGCAATTGCGCCATTGTTTCGCGTGCTGTGTGGCATGTGGCACCGTCTTGTTGAAACCACATATCATGCAAGTCAAGAACTTCCATTTCGGGCAAAAAAAAGTTTGTTATCATCGCTCGGTAGCGTTCACCATTGACAGTAACGCTGCGATTCGCATCATCTTTGAAGAAATATGGCCCAATAATGCCGCCGGCCCATAAACCGCACCAAACAGTGGCTTTTTCGGGATGCATTGGTAGCTGTTGCAATGCTTCTGGCTGATCTTCACTCCAAATGCGGCAATTGTGCTTATTTACGTACCCATTCAACCAAAAATGAGCCTCATCGTTGAACACAGCAGCGCGCGATGAACATTTCGAACCGAGCACGAATTTTGATAGTAAAATTCAATAATTTGCAAGCGTTGTTCATTTGTAAGACGATCCATGGTTAAATTGCAAACCAAACTGAAGCTGTTTGACAGTGACACAAGGTACTAAACACACGTCAGCTGTCAAAACCAGTGTTGCCAAAACCAAACCAGCTAAAAAATCACCCGTTAAAAAGTGCAGTAGATTTTATTTAAAGGCAGTTAGATTTATTTTTCGAAAAAAATGCAGTAGATCTACTGCAATTGCAGTAAAGTCATAACCCTGCCCGAGAATTCTCCGGGATTAGTTGTTGTTGCATTTAACATGTTAATTGTTTAGCACCGACGTCGTTTTTTGTCATCCAATTCCCCCCGGGCTTGCAAAAAAACACGGCTAATATTTGCATTTGGGAACGAAATTAATGTGTAGGTACTGAAAGGGTGAAAGAAAACACACACAAGAAAAAAAAATAGTAGGCTGCGTATCGTATCTGAGACATATATTTCGTTCAAATCAGCTTTGAAGTATGAACGAGGTTTTTTTTTTTTTTTTGGTAGAATGAATGAAAAAAATGCTAGACAAAAAGTACAGTATGGGCCATTTCGTTACACTGCTTATGAATGAGGGTATTGTTTTTTTTTTGGTGCAATGTAGGAAAGGAAAAAAATTGTGATATTTTTTTTTTTTTTTGGTGGAAGAAAATCGTAACGATAGTTGATTTTCCAATGTAGGGCATTGGAGTTTTCAAGGTAGGGCATTGCCCACTTTCGACGTCGTATAATAGAGTCGACGAGTCGACGTATGACGAGCTCTTCGTTGGAAATACGATTGGGCCAGAAAATCCTAAGTATGTTTCGTAGACATCTATTAACCTTCCAGGTGCTGCATCCATAAAGCAGTACGGATTCTACATTGGAGCGGAACAGTCGTAGCTTGGTCCTCAAACTGAGAGAGTTATTCCTCCATATATTTTTTAACATACCGAAAGCAGCCTTTGCTTTCCCGATACGGTTGCTGATGTCTTGTTCGGTGCCGCCTTCGGTAGAGATGATACTTCCAAGGTATTGAAAGTTCTGTACTTTCTCTACCGGCTGCTGGGAGATATTTATAAGAGAAAATGTCTGGGTTCCGAGGCTAATCATTTTTGTTTTGCCGATATTGATATTTAGCCCCACGATTTCTGCTTCTCTCTCCACCCTTGTTGTCATTTAATGGATGTCCATGATCCTATGAGGGAGTAAACATACGTCGTCTGCATAATCAAGATGTTTCAGGTAGGATGTCAGAGTCCATCGAATTCCTCCGTTTCCTGTCAAGGCTGCGCGTAGGACATCGCTTATCACCAACAAATACAATATTGGCGACAGTATGCAGCCCTGTCTGACTCCGCTTTGAACTTCAAACTCTTCTGACAACCTACCTTCGTGCAGAACGTGACATTTGGAACCTTCATAAGTTGCTTTAATAATAGCAATTAATTTATCCGGGATACCCCTCCTGCGTAAAGCATGCCAGATAAATTCTCTGTTGACGCTGTCGAAAGCCTTCTCAAAATCGATGAACAGCAGGTGGAGTGGTGACCGATATTCAACGCACTGCTCAATTATGATCCTCAAGGTGTTGATATGATCAATACATGAGGATCCAGCGCGGAAACCTGCTTGTTCGGCATCGAGTGTCGCTTCTAGGTGTTCTTTTATGCGTTCCAGGACAATCTTTGCTACTATTTTGGCAACAGTAGGCAAAACGCAAATCCCCCTCCAGTTTTCGCACTTTGTTAGGTCTCCTTTTTTCGGGAGCTTGACGATCATTCCCTTGTTCCACTCGTCGGGGAAACCTTCGGAGACCCAGGCCGCCTGTATGAGTGGTTGGAGGAGTTCGCTCGATGTCGTTGGCGCCGCTTGTAAAAGCTCTGCGGGAATGCCATCGAATCCTACCGCTTTGTTGGTCTTAAGTGCTTAATTGCGGGACAGATCTCAACTCTACTGGGGGGTGCGGTGCGAATTCGGGAATTTGTTGTTTCGGGCAGCTCATTAGGTATCTGTTGCACAGTACTATCGGTTACTCGGTTTAAAACCGAAGCAAAGTGGTCCTTCCACCTTCTGAGTTGTTCCTCATCCGAGCTGAGCAGAGAACCGTCTATGTCTTTTACGAGGTGTTGTTTCGAACTGCGAGAACCAATCAGCTCCTTAGTTATGCTATAGACGGTTCTACTGTCGCACCTGTTTGCAGCATCTTCTGTTTGTTGTGCCAAAGCGTTGATGTGATTACGCTTGTCACGCCGCACACTGCGGTGAACCTCTCTCTTTTTCGCGCGGTTCGAAGATTCCAGCTCGTTTCTTTGCCCTCCGTGTACAGCTGTTAAGCGAGCTTTCATTTATTTGTTTTCGTTCGTTGATCCTTACCCAAGTTTCTTCAGAAAGCCAGGTGTTGTTGCTTCCTTGCGCTCCATCGACTACTCTTTCAGCACTTGTAATGAAAGCATTTTTCACAGCACTCCAGTGGTTTTCGATGGTGTTGGGTTCTGTGCTGCTGATTGTTCTCATTTCGTGAGAAAGGTTGTTGCACTTTTTCTTCTCGTAGGTGGTGGGTATTCAACCCTTGTTTTTATTAATTTTTATTATTAAATAATTACAAAAGAATCGGACTAGAAAACCGCGAATTAAAATAATCAAATTAGATAAGAACACTACTCGAATTAAAGTCACTACGCGAATGATTTGACAGATAAGTCAAAATCAACAACACGAAAGAAGCGACAGAAGATAAGATGAAAAAGTGCACACAAGCAGCACGATAGAAAAAGCTGCCAACCACGGCTGCTCAGCTGGGGTGGGTTCAGTGGAAGAATTGAATAAATAAATTTGATTGTCGTTTTAATCAAATTGATTAAAAGGAACGAAAAGTTTGATTGCAAGTACAGTGGAGTACTTGCAATAAAAAGTGGGCGCCAGGAATTTTTATTAGACTAATTAGAAAAATTTAAAAACTAATATTTAATGAAATAAAACAAATGTTTATATACCCAGAAAGGGATTTTAATATTTATTAATGTATTTGGGAAACCTTTGGGATACAAACCCAAATTTTTTTTAAATAAAAGTGAACAAAAAGTTTATGTTTTTAAAGGCTTACGGGGAACCGCTAAGCCGAAACAAAGAATAATAAAATGGGCCGTTAACATAAAAAAAGAAATTACCGCTTCTCACAATTAACTGGGATTATTAACCGGAATAAAAAAAAAGAATAAAACCGCAATAAAACAAAATGAAAAGCCGATCGGAATTTTTATCGCTAACTGATTATAAACTAAGGAAATAAATTTTTAAAATTAAACCTGGACAAGATGTCCGTTCTACTTATATTTTTTTTGTTATCCTCGAATTTTCTCCTCCTCTATCACCTCGAAAATTTCTGTTCTCCTACCTAGTTTTTTTTCACCTCGAATCTTTTTCTTTTCACCAACTTTCCTCGATCTTTAATTTTTCCAAAATCTCTTTCCCGTTTTCCTTTTTCTTTTTAAAATTTTTCTCGAAACACTGCAAAAATCGACAGTGCGTTTGGTTAGCTCTCGTCAGAGTGGCTTTCCAAACTTAACCCATTTCCTCCCTCGACCATTCCAATCACTCACACATTCACGCATTCAGCCATTCGCTTTCGTAATCTCGGTCACGGGATGCCGGCTTCCTGGAAAGCTACGTGCTCTCCTAGAAAGTCGCCATTGTTGAATCTCAACGAAACTTTGTAATCACTCTCTCAAACACGGATTCAACAAGTTGTTGGATGTCTTTCCAAAACTTGCCGAATCTTAATGGACCCATCCAAAACTAAATTTTTGGAGAAAAATTCAAAAGAAATAAAATCGAGAAAAAGCTTTAGCTAGGCATTCTCCTAGTTACTATAAAATACTCGCGAACGATTCGAAGTGCAAATAAAACTTTTCGAAACTAATATTTTCGAGATGATAGAGTGGAAGGCATATTTCAAAAACGCGAACCCCACTTTAATAATTATTAATTCCGATAGACTTTTGTATTTACAAATCCAGAAAATATGAATTTACGAATTTAAAGCGCTTACTACCCATTTCAAGTAAAATACAATATTAAGTTTAAACTACGTTGAATTTATGATGTTGTGTTGTTGTTAAGTAAGTAAGAGTCTGCCTGACTCGTTACTTCTTCAGCTCATCCGCTGGCGCATTACATGAGACCGCCCGTCTGCATGTTACTTAAGTAAATAGATTGTTTTGGAACCGCCTGTTCCACTCAAAATGTCTCGAAACCTATATTTGTCGCTTTTGCAAAATGCTGGCTAAGTATACCAATGGTTGATGGTACCATGGTTGCCCGAAAATAAAAAAAAGAAAGGGAGGGAATCGAACAGCGGTCATTGTTGCGGTAAATTTTACCGTAACAAGGTCGTCCCTAAATTGTTGGCGTGTTGAGGGATCCTTTAGTCTATCTACGTTAAACTTGGGCATTCGGGTGGTTCCATTGGATCTCCGAACTGCAGCTGTATGAAGTCTTACGGTAGCTACCATTAGGTGGTGGTCACGAGCAAGCCCCATGTCGGCACGTCTTCTGTTTCGTACATCCAAGAGACTGCTGCTAAAACGTCGGCTAATCGCGAAGTGGTCAATTTGGTTGGAGGTTGCTTGTCTGTCCGTCGACACCCAGCTAATTTTGTGACACGTCTTGTGCTCAAACATTGTGCCACCAATTACGAGATCATTAGCGTTGCAGAAATCAATGAATCGCTCACCGTTGTCGTTGCAACTTCCAACACCTTGGTTCCCCATCACATGTCTGAGTCCATCGTTGCTGCTGCCAACCTTAGCATTCAATTCTCCCATTACCATTTTGGTATCTCCGCGCGGTGTGTTGTTAAAGGCGGCTCCAGCCGACTGTAGAAGCATTCTTTCTCTTCCTCGGATGCAAGCTCCGTTGGGGCGTAACACTGTATGATAGTGACAGGGCGTACTCTAGTCCGGAATCCAGCCTTATGATTCTTTCTCCAAGGGGCTCCCATGAAATTAGGCTACTGATAGCAGTTTTGGTTAGCAGTAACCCAACCCCTGCATCACGAGCACTTCCTTGAGGTTTTCCGGAGTAGAGCAGCACAGTGTTACGCGATGGTGATTTATACTTGCCCGATCCCAACCATCTTACTTCGCTTAGCCCTAAGATATGCATCTTGTACCGCACGAATTCTCTCTCCAGTTGGAGGAATCTGGCATTGTGAAGGCCTTCGCTACCTGCATCGAGGAGCGTCCTCACATTCCAAAAACCAATCTTTGTCCGGGTACAATAGCCAAAAGTCGTCAACGTGTTATCAGTCCTTATCCGAGGCGTAGTTTCGGTTTCGGTAGCGGGATGGAATTCAGTTACGAAGGGTGCTAACCTCCATAACCTATCCTGAAGAGAGTCAGGAACTTTCGCACTTGCAATTTTAGCTAATTTATGTAATTGGGATACACAAATAATTGCCCGGGGACCACCACGAGGAGGTAAAGCAAGCACTTCGACGTGTCTAAAAGTTGGATTGCTGGCCTAAACCAGGTCTTAGGCAGCCAAAAACTACCCGATTAGGCACGCCACAGATCCCCAAAATATGAATAATATGGGCGTTAATAAACCTTTGAGCAACCGTGAAAGATACGTATAGGTAACCTTGGATAGGTATGTACCTGTGCCTACCTATATGAGATTTAGATCTACAAATCTGAAAGCAAAATAGAAAATATCAAACTGAAGATAATAATTACAAAAATAAAAACACAAACATCATTTATCGTCACACGTCACCTTCATTAATTGAGAGAAACCACAAAAAATGCAAAAGCAACCCTTGAATTATCTACCTACCTACCTATACTACGAACGCTTTCAGTTGACCTTGAATGACATTCTCGTTGTTGTTTGTTGTTCATGACAAATAGAAAACACTTCCACCGTATGTATGTACATAGGTATATTGTGAACGAATTTCTCTAAAAAAGTCCCTATTTGAATCTACTTAGCGCATTTCGCAACCAAACAACAATTTAATATTTTATTATGTTGCCGATAATGACCACGAAAACGGCAATAGCGTTTGTAGTTTCTCAGTGTCGATTTCTATTTGTAATTATTCAATGGTTGTAGGTATATTGGTTTTGTATGGAAATATTCTGCAATCTATTGTGTCTCTCGCTCATTGGGTGTTGTTTTTTTTTAAATTGAAATGAAATGCGAGCAAAAAAAGGAAAAATGCTTCCTATTTGTAGATGTAGAAAAATGTCGTCGCATTGAATGTATAAAAAATAATTATAAAATCAACATATTTCATGTAAATTGTTGTTTTGTTGCATTTTCTAATCTTAATACTTAGTGACTAGTGAGCAAGTAAAGCGCACCACCTGTTCGATAATCCACCAGCCGCCACTGCACCCAACCATACCTCACTGTTTATATGCCGGTATATTGCTGGGTGCTATAGCACTGTATTTATGTAAGCAAGCAACAAAATAATAATCTCATAATAAGTAGTTTTAGTAATTTTTAATTTTCTCAAGAAATGAAGACATTAAATCATCTAGTTTTCAGTTTCTGATTAAGAATTAATTAGAGCAACGAATTTCAGAAAAAAAAAAATAACAGATATAATTTTATAGTTAAACTTGAAACTTTTTTTTATGTTTTTTCCCCAAATTTTGAGTTCAAAACCCGTTTTTTAAAAAACTATGCATTCATTTCACTTGACTTAAAAACTAGCTTGTAGAACAGAGTATTGGCTTTTAATAAAGACAAAATACTCAATTGTAAGTGTAACTGTAATTTTTTAATATTTGTTTTTTCATTTTTAGTACTTTTTTTTATAAAATTGTCCCTCCCGCTCAAACGGGGGAGATAGACAAGAGTAAAAAATGCTTGTATTTTACTGTTCTATACAAAAACCATTATCATTTCTTGGCGCCTGAGTTATCGTACTCTCCCCTTTTTTTGTAGCTATCACAAGCCCGTCATTCTGGCTTTAATTTGAATTTTGAAAATCCGACCATTGGATCCAAAGATATAAGCATTTAAGATTTGTTCTTGTAGACGTTTTGTATGTGGAATCCATGATTTCACATAATGTCTATTTGTACACGCATGTAGTTGACCGATTTACATAATCTTTTCTGTTGGCACTTCTAATTAAAATTACCTTTCAAATTGTATCTTTTTTATTGTCTTCCGTTCGGTAAGTCAAAAAGGAACTACAAAAAAATGATTATGGCCGATTTAACGAAGGATTTTTAAACATTTGACAGGCTTCTAAACCTTAAAATGGGATATTTTGGTTTCATCAAGCACTTTTAAACTAAACAACCTTTTAAACACCCTTATAAACTAAATGCCCATTTTTGGTTCATTAAATTTTAAAAGTGTCATTAAAATGTCGTCAGATGCAGTTAACAAGAGGATATATCAGCTAAAATTTGCAGACAAAATTTTGAAGCAACATTTTTGGATATGCAATATCAATTAGCCCATTTTGTTGGTGTAATTTTTACCTCTTTCTCTTCTTTTTTATATGCGCATTCATTGTTAAATTTAATTGAAACTCACTTTATAAAAACCTTTCGGCAGCGGCCCACTGTTTTTTTTTTTTTTGATTTTGAAGAAGTTTACCGACTTATTTTGCAATTCGTGGCATTTGTTTCAATACATAATGCTTTCTTTTTTTTCCTCATACATTTCGCTTATTAGAAAGAAAAAAAAACAATTTATTTTTCCAGGCATTTGAAGAAAACTCGATTAAAAAAAATTTCCCTGAAATTTCCCTTTTATAGATTGGTGAAACTAAAAATATTTAAGGGCCCGATAAAATATAAGAGTGTTTTCGATAAAAGTGCTTTTAGTGTTTGTTTATGAAATTGGGCATTAGTGTATTAATATATAAAAAAAATTAAATAAAAATGGAAATAGTGAAAACTTGCAATACTGTATTAAAAAAAATATAAAACAACATGCGATGCTGTGTTAAATTCTGTAAAAACAACTATAATATTGAGCCAACAATTTTTTTCATTTCAAGGGCTGCTTGTGCCTCAAATTCCACATATACAGGGTGTCCCATAAATGATGGTCCAAACTGAAACTGGTGATATGCCAGGTCATGACCACTCAGAATTTAGTAACTTGTCCTTATCGCATCATAACGGTTTTCAAGTAACGGCTATTTTTTTGAAATTTCGAAAACCCCTACTTGGACACATTTTTTTGGTCACACTGTCCATAATTGATTTTTGTTTTTTTAATTTTTACACTAAAATATTGCCTAGTAATGAGATCAGTTATTGCATTAAAATATTTAAAATTTTCTGCACCATTTGGTAAAAATTCATAAATTTCTTGACGCTGGTTTTTATTTCTAAAAATTGGCTATGTTTTTTAAGTTTCTTAAAAGGTATAAAACTTTCCAATATAAGACTTAGATCAAAAATTATAACCATTTTAATTCAATAAAACAGTGTTCTAAAATAAATAAAAATAAACCTTTTTTAAATAATAGCAGCCCTATTAATAATCACAAAATAGATAAGAAACAACACTAACACATGTTTTAACTTATAATTCTTAATAATAAACGTGTTTTAGCCTTAAATGACATTTGACAATGAGCGGATAACTTATCTCACCAATTTTGGTATTCAACGAGCGGATAACTTTAGCGTTCACAATTCAATTCAAAGCTGACTGATATGATAGATAGCTTTCGAAAATGAAAGAAGTACTTGAATATTTAGTACAATTGAGGGAAGCGTAGCCTACTTTTCGGTGTTATTCAATGAACCGATAAAATGAAGACGGAATAAGTTTATTGATATTTTATTTTATCAAACGGAATATGTCCACTATCCATGTGTTAGGTAAAACGTGTATTTACGAGCGGATGGTGTATTTTTATTAATAGAGCTGTAGATGTTTTATTAGTTTTATTTTTTATTTTTACGGTTAGCTTAAATTTTTTCATACTCAATTTATAAAAAATGTTCAAAATGGCCCTCTCCTGCAATTGTACAAGACCAAAAACTTTTTAAAAACTCTCTTTTCAAGAGTTTTGTGCTTCCCGAATTTTGTATCTCTTGACCAGCCGTTTGTATCCGTTGCTGGAGTTCAATAATGCTACTAATTGCTTTTGCATACACTTTTCCTTCGAGGCAGCCCTAAAAATTTTAACGGATTTAGGTTCGGTGACCGAGATGGCTCCAAAATTCGTCCACCAGGTCCGATCCAACGTTCAAGGTAAACATTGTTTAAGAAGCGTTTTACAATACTACTATACTACATAATATGTGCTGGGCAGCCGTCGCGGTCGTGTGTAAGCCTCCTTAACTAGACAATGGTGAGGGTCATGTCCGAGGGAAGTTGTCCAACATAAAAAACCGTCTTTTTTCTTCAGAAAATTCAATAAAGTTCTTGGTAATGGTTAATGTTGCTGATGGTTCATAGAGTCCTATAACTTAGCATTCAGAATGACAGTCCATATGTTGATTTTGAATTGGTGTTGTGATTTTCCGTCACGTTTCAAAATATGTGGGTTCTCCAATTGTCAACTGTGAAGTTATGATTTATGAACATCCATCATTCTATCCCATTAATTTTTCAGTCCATAAATTTTTGTTTGAAAAAGCCTGCATCTTCTTGATTATGAATTATCAAGCATAATTCGATAGAATTCCAGTCTTTGTCGATAATTCTTTGGAACTAAAGTCCGGAGGTGCTGCAGATGAAAAGACTGCAAGTTTTGCCGTTATAAGTTTTATTGTTAAAATTGGGCTTTACTTTAGGCACTTTTCTGTGACAAAAATTAATTTGAGAAAAATTAAACAGCAAAAATTAAAACTAGTATCACCTTTTATCATAGATTGTTAACTAAATCCGTTCTTACAATAATTTTAATTTTCCCCACATCGATCTAAGATTTTGTAATATTTATTTTCAGAATTGGGATTGAAGTACACTTATGGAATCTTATAAAGTTAGAGAGAAATAAATCCATGGTAAGATGCCATACTGGAGGCTCTGAAAGGTGTTTGTCTTCCGATGAAACAGACTGTGTGTACGAATCGTGTGATGAATAAGTTGAAGTTTTGAAAATATTATAAGATTTTCCATTAATATTATTATTATTTTTATTTCATTTTTTTGTAAAAATAAGAAATACAATTATTTATTCAAAAGTTTTATTTTTTTTTTCGTTTCGCAGCCTTTTATTTTCTTACATCTGGACTGGACACATCTAATTATTGTTCAATGGAATTCAATGAAAAATTGGATCAATATAATCCTTAACTTATATTGTTCCAATTTTTCATCAATTATTACAAAAGTTATAAGAAATAACCTTATGATTTTAAAAATTACATTTGTTTTTCCAATTAAGGGCCAGTTTGTTCACATGTGAGTTAAATCTGCATCATGACTCAGTGCCTGTTTTCGTTGAAATATAAAATGAAACACTTAAATGTATTTACTATAAACTAAAATGAACTTAATTTCTATTTACTGCAGCAACCGTATCGGTGAGAGATTCGTACAAGACTAAATATTGTATATTAAATAATAATATGAAAAAGAACAGTATTGGCGGCAACCAGGCTTGAAAAAGAATGCATTCTTTTGCGAATGCAGTCCTTAAAAATCATTTATTCAATTAAAAGATTGCATTCATTGACTTCGCTTTGAGACTTCAGACTTCAAATTATGCAATCAACATTTGTACGGAAGTACACGTATAAACCTCAAGTTTGAAGCCTAATATTGCGATACGAACTTACCAAAAACATACATGCCCCAATTCAGCAACATTAGATGTCAAATAATTGCTGAAACTAATGTACATTTCGACTATACATTAAGTTATATGACAAAATAAAACTTACAAACTAATGCTCGAACAAAGTGGTTGTGTTTTTTATTGATCCAAATAACTTTTTTGCTTATTTTTATAAAAATAAAAACTTAGAAGTTAACATTGGTCCTTCGAGCCGAACAATAAATATTATAAATAATTTTCGAAAGTCTGTGCAGTGTCCGCTTTAAAACTTTAAGCTAAAATTAAAAAAAAAATCCAATTTATAATTAATCAAAAAGATAGTCACGTGGCTTAAATTTTGCATAGACAATTATCGATTTAATCAGTGATTTTTCGAAGAATATCTTAACAATATTACTTAAATTTACTTAACTTAATTTAAAGATATTTGAAACTTTATAGTCGGCTCTTGGTCAGTTAAAAGATGATGTTATTTATTGCAACGTTTCGACCGTATCACTACTGCACCTATCAGAGATAAGACGAATACGAAAATAGCTTTTAAATCTGCAAATTCACTGCGAGCTTTTCACTAACATCAAAGCACAGATAATTAACTATACAGGTGTAGCATCCATATGGGAAAAAATGTCCATGAAAACGAAATTCGTCCAAAAAAAGAGCTTTCTTAAAAGTTCAACTTCTTAGAGAAGGGACAACATTTCAATTTATTTTATCTACTACTCTAACCTATGGTAGAGCTACACACGGAAAAAAACGCACAATTTTGTTTTTGTTTTCTTATTTCTTTTACTCCTTTAAGAGCTATGAGAAAAAAACGAACGGAAAAAAACCTGTTTGCTTCTCTCTTTTTAGGAATCGTGTGTTTATTGTTTTTGTTTTCATGATCTTTAGTCGCTATGTGCTACCACAGGTCAAATTTGAGACAAATATATACATACGTATTTTGCACTGCGCTTTATGATATTTTTTAGGAAAAATATTAAAATTGATTTTTTGAGAATGTTTGAAAAAAAATAATTGAAATAAAAATTAATTTAAATAGGTACTATAAACAAGAATGTTTTATTCAAGGAAAATTGTATGTCAGTTTGCACAGAGAAGAGGTTTTTTTGAATTATGTATTATTTTTAATAGAATTAATGAGGGTAGTTAAGTGGAAGAGCGTCGTCGTCGGTTAGCTGTTGATTTTGTATATATGCAATTATTTTCATCTAGATTTGATGGAAGATCGAATAGTTGTTGCCTACATTCAATTCATTATTGGTCATATATCGGGGTGATGTTTCACTGAGGAAAATTTGTAAATTGTATGAGTAGGTATTTAAGGCGTGCTAAAAGAACTTTTTTTTTTATTTGGTATGTTTATGAAAAATCTTTTTTTGTTGAGGTTATTTTTTGTTGATTTGTAAATTTTGGCGATTTAATAGGGTGGGTTTTAATAAAGGAAGGTTCAAAGATTAAGACGAAGCATAAGCTGCACAATTTTGCTCAAAACTATATATATAATGTATAGATTCCTATACAAAATATTTCAATTTTTAATTATTATAATTATTAATACATAATTTTTAATATTATAATTAGGGAAAGCAGCTAAACGCCTAAAAAGACCACAAATTCAAAATCCGCCTATCAAAGCACAAGAAATAAAATGGATTTCAAACCCGAAACAGAAAGCTGAAATCCACGCAGAACATCACTCGAATGTTTTTAAACCCTTTCCAGAAAGTGCAGTTAGGTACAAATAATTTACATTTTGTTGAAAGAAACGACGAACTGGAAAATCCCTTCTTCACGCTCAAAGAAGTAAAAAGCATGTGTCAACACAAGCTATCAAATAAAAAAGCACAGGGGAATATTCTAGTTACTGCTCAGGTTTTGAAAGAAATGCCAACGGTAGCCTTCAAAAAAGTCTTAAGTTTCGATATGTACCACATCATTGGAAAATTGCAGAAGTCATCGTTATTCCTAAGCAAGGAAAGCCACCAACAGAAGTAATTTCCTACAGGCCAATATATCTTATACCAATAATGGCAAGTTTTCGAAAAACTGCTAATGAAAAAGCTTAGCAAAGTAATAGAAGAAATGAAAACTAATCCCAAAACATCAGTTTGGATTCAGAAATAAACTTTCGACGATAGACCAAGTCCATCGAATTAAGGATTTTGTTGAAAAGGTATTGAAGAAAAACAAGTATGTATGGTACGGTACGAGCAAGAGTATTCAGAAATTAATAAAACTGAACTGAACTGCCTTTGAACTGAAACCATCCAAAAATAAAGTCCTTCGTGGAATAATAAATGCCCCTTGGTATATTAGAAATAGCGATTTACATCGTGACCTACAAATAGAAATGGTTTCTGAAGTGATTAGAAAACACGCTGTTTCCCATAATCAGCGACTACATAGTCATTTTAACTCCGAGATGGATACTGTATTAAATGGAAGAGATAATGTTCGAAGATTTAGATGAACAAAGCCTCATGAGCTGATGGTCTAAAAGCGATGAGAAAGTATTAAAACTTTAAACTTCTCCCGATGTGATTTTGAATTGAAGAAATAATTGTCGATCTTTCATATATTGGTCCTGATTTTCCGGTGGTTTTAGTGCAGCACAAGTCCCACACTACTCGGTACCGAATATTACCAAGTGTCCTTTGAAAATTTCCACCTGTAGAGAATTTTTTTTTGATTTGTAGGTAGGTATACCTAATCTACCTATCAGATCAAATTTAAATATTTTATTATAATTACATATTTTTAAATTATTTTGTGTTTGTTTCCTTTTACTAAACAACAGGTTCAAAATGTTGAAATGTATTAATAATCGCTAGAAATAAATTTCTTAATATAGGAAACAGGAAAATGATTATCTAATTAAAATTAAAAATAATGTTTACCTAGCTAATCAAAAAATGCTCCGATCTAACGAATCTAGAATAGAATACGAAATCTACCCAAAAAATAAGACATTTTTCCGTCTTTAAAAAAATAACCCACCCCACTTAAAAAAAAATGTTCACCTAGTACCTACCCACATAAAGAATATATCCAATATCCAAGTTAATTAAGCCTTGCGCGCTTAATATAAAAAAAACACAAGTTAGTTACGTATTGTTAACACTTGTATTTATAATATAATTTTTGATTATTTCTATTACATTTGGCGTACTTAGATTTCACCATATTTAAAAGAATTATTTTCAGCCTTTATGTATTTATAAATAGATATCAAGAAAAGACGAGTTTTCAACTCGAAAAAAGCAACACTTACTGCTTAATCTGCTACTGCTGCTATATATGCTGATGAATTATGATTTATGGAGCACCCTCGTACTTTCTAGTTGAAATTATTTTTGGTTAATTTTAAGTTAATTTTTAAGTTAAATTAAGTCAACAAGTGTTGATTTTTGTGACCTTTTTTAATCGTTATAGATATTTGAAACTTTATAGTAGGCTCTAGGTCAGTTAAAAGATGATTTTATTTATTGCAACGTTTCGAGCATGTTTATGCTCTTCATCAAGCCTTTACTTGAACAAAAATAAATTAATACATAAAAACATCAGTCTAAACACTTTTATATACATATATACTAAATATGACGTCAAATTTACTTACAAACAATATTCAAAGATTATATTTTTCACATATTATGATTAATGATTTTAGTAAATTATTTCACTACATATAAACAAATTAAATAATATGGCAAAAGTTATAAATATTTAAATTTAAAATTACTCGCAACGACAGCGAAAAAACGTCCATCCCAAAACAAATTCACCTATACTTTCCCCTACTGTGAGTTGTTGATCTTCTTATAAGTTGGCTATATACACTAGGATTATACACTAAGCACTTATCACAATCGGACCTTCGGTTGACAGCGTTGTTGTTGTTGATAATATGTTGCATCTGCAGTAACATTCTCTTTGAATAATGTTGCTCTGTTTCCAGAATCTCTACATTTTCCAAGTTTGTGTTTTTCTTGTAAACAATGGAGAGCGAGAGCAGTTTTTTGTGCAGAAGCGCTGTTCAAATCTAATCTATGACCAGAGACTAGAGAGACGATTTTTCAAGTTTTTGTTTCGACGTACCTATGTATACATATGTACATGCCGATTCATTCCCATCCAGACAGTTGATCTTGTAGACGACATCTGCTTTCTCCATATTCTCCACTTTACCTTTGATCACAGATAATAAACTATACAGATGTAGCATCCCCATAGAAAAAATGTCCCAATTTATTTTTACACCACGCAGACGTTCAACAGGCAAGAAAGCTCTTTGCCTGTTCATAGTAAAGCACAGAAGGAAAGCTATTTTTTCTTTTGAAAAACGCTCATATGTTTTCCCTCTTGCTCTGTTACTCAGGATATAGGAATGAAATGAATGGGGAAAAATTGAATACAAACGTGTTTTTTTGTTTCTGCAATACTATGCAGTCAGCAACGATCGAGAAGAAGACGAAAGACATTGCGATTATGTTTTTTTTTTTTACTGTGTTGTTTGTATGATTTTTTTAAGGTCGTCTGAGGCTGGCGACAAAAAATAAAAAGTATATGAACTCTTTTTCTTCTTTGCATCCATGGAAGTTAACATGACACCTTCCAATGTTAAGATATGCAGAAACCTTCCTGTCACCCAAATACCTAAAGTAATCATATTCCCACAGTCCCAATTACCAAAACAATTTAATAAGCAAATTCTCCCTCTGAGAATATTGCAAATAATATTGTAATTCTCAGAAATCTAAATGTTATGAATTATTGTAAATCATATTCCCACTTTCCCATTGTCCCAATTATCAAAATAATTAAATAAGCAAATTCAAACATAAGAAACAAATAAAATTTAGTAAGCAAATTCTCCTTCTGAGAATATTGCAAATAATAGTGTAATTCTCGGAAATCTAAAAGTTATAAATTATTGTATTTCTGAGAAATCTAAGTAAGCAAAATGTAATAGAAATAATCAATAATTATGTTATAAATACAAGTGTGAACAATAAAATCAATCAGTCTTCTTCCAGTACGTAACTCACTTGTGTTTTTTTTATATTAAGCGCTAAAGGCTTAATTAACTGGCGCCCGAGCAACCGGTCATAAAACCCGAGCAAACGATAAAGAAACGCGAACAACCGTATTTCTTAATAAAGTGTAACCTCTTGAACCACTTTACGGTGTAATAAAGTATATTTACGGTATAATTTAAAAAATAAAAACTTTTATAAAAACTCTGTGAAAAGTGAACCACTAAAACAGTGCAAAAGTTGTATAAAAACTCTGTGAAGAGTGAACCAATAGAAACACTAAAACAGTGCAAAAGTTTTATAAAAACTCTGTGAAAAGTGAACCAAAGGACCACTAGAACAGTGCAAAAGTTTTATAAAAACTCTGTGAAAAATGAACCAGTAGAACCGCTAGAACAGTGAGAAAAAACTTTTATAAAGACTCTGTAAAAAGTGGACTGAAAGAACCACTTGGCAGTGTAAACAGAAGGACTAACTTGGAACTTGTACTTGGAACTTGTACTTGGAACTTGTAAAAAAAGATGCATCAAACAGTGTCAGCCGTACTTTAGTAGCTCCCGCAAAAGAGACCCTACGGACCCCGACGATGCTGATCATCCTTTTGTAAGACTCAAAATAAATATTAAAATATTAAAAAAAAAAATTTTTCCTCTCAAAAACAAATATTTAAATTAAAAAACAAAACAAATATTCACATTTAAAAACAAAAAAGAGTAAAATTCTCTTCACCCAAACAAATATATTTAGACAAATTTAATTAGTTATTTTATTTTAAATTTTTTATTTTTGTTTCATAATCGAACAAATTTATGAAAGAACTTACCACTATAAAAGCAAAATCAAATGCTAAAAAATATATAAAAAAAAACCTAAAGCAATAATTAAATTGCCATAGTTAAATTTCTTATTCAAAAACAAAAATTATAAAAACTAAATTAAGTGCTTATTTTTCAACAAAGAACAGATAGCAATAAAAATAATAATTATTTGTTTTTACAAAAAAAGAAAACAAATTTATAAAATCAAATATACTCCTATAAATTTTTCCTTATCCCAAAAATCTGACATGGAACAGTTACAAGAATTAGTCAATCAATTGACTGTCGCGGTCAATTGCCAAATTGAGCAAGTAAAACTTATAAATAATCGCCTAACCCAAGTTGAAAGTAGGATAACACCACCCCAATGTATAACAACATCCTTAGCTATCCTAGGAAACTCCCTGATTGCGTAAGGGATATTCATTATTCAAACCTTTGACGGAAGCGCCGTCCAATACATTTCGTGGGTCCACAATGTGGAATCCATCCTTAGGGACTAGGAAATAGTCAAAAACAAACCGATTTACAGAGCCATATTACAGCATATACGTTAGAAAATTAGAGGTCCAGCCGATGCTGCCCTCGTTTCGTACAATATTTTTTTGAGGGAGAATTTATTAAGATATGTTTGGCACTGCACTATGCAGACAAACGGGATGTTCGAACACTAGAACATCAACTCAATCTACTGACCCAAGACCGTAAGTCTATAGACGAATTCTACGCTACAGTTAACCATCAGTTATCTCTACTTATTAACAAAATTAAAACGGAAGATTACTCCCAGGAAACAGTTAATGCCTTAACAGAAAATTATCGTAATAGGGCACTGACATCTTTATAAGAGGTCTCAACGGAGACGTATCTAAGATGTTGGTGATTCAGAAACCACAAACACTACCAGAAGCTTATTCTTCGTGTTTGAAGTTCCAGAATCTCAATTTTAGGAATTTCCAGATTCACCAAAGAAATTTCAATAACACCATTACTGCCCCAATAAACCAAATGTTTTCAGCGAGGTACCAAACTAAACCCCCATCTTTACCCATAGAAAAATCTCAATTTTACAATAGTACACGACAACCAAATCCAAAACCAACGCAAGCAACATTACCACCTCCTAGACCATCCAACCCAAAACCTCCTCAACCCATGGAGGTTGATCAATCAATTCAAACACGAAGGGTTAACTATATGAACCGACCCGTAAACAACGAGGATAACCTCAAAAGACCAATCGGATCCGAAAACCTACCGAGAAAACAACAACGACTTTTTGCTACAGGTGGTGTAGAGGAGCCACTAGATAACCCAGAACTGGACCAAGCATACTTTCACGCATGTGAAGAAGGACCCTACGAAGATAGTGCTGAATGCGCTGAAGAAGATTCCCCAGAGCTAAATTTTACAACACAAGCCTCAGTAGCGTACCATACTTAGAGTACACTACTAAAGATGGCGAAGTCCTAAAATTTTTGATCGATACTGGGGCCAACAAAAATTTTGTATCTGAAAAAATTGCCCTTAATAGCAAACCAGTTTCCTCACCATTAAAAATTCAGTCGGCTGCTGGCCAATTAGAAATTACCAAGAAAATAAGTGTCCCATTCTTTAAGCCGGTCAACAACGACACCTTTTTTGATTTTTTTGTCCTTCCCGGATTAGTATCATTTGATGGTATCATAGGTGATGATACTCTTAGGCCGGTATTCACCGAGCACTCATAACTTATGAGTCTCATAAACCTTTTCACCAAGCAATAATAAGTGGATATTTATGAGCGCTCATAAAAGTTATGAGTGGTCCCGACCACTCATAACTTATGAGCGCTCTCTTCGAAAAATTTTCCGACATTTTCGAAACTACTTCCACAACCACCACCCCCACCCCCACAAACATCTCCATCGCTACCACTCCTTCTACCTAAAAAAGTTTGATTTTAAAATTTGGGAGGGCCTGGTTGACAGAGTGTGGCTCTCTTTTTCGAAATTCGAAATATATTTATGAGTGGCTAGTGAATACCTCAAAGTTATGAGCCTCATAAACTTATGAGGCTCATATGAGCGCTCGGTGAATACAGGCCTTAAAGAACTAGAAGCTGTTATAGACAGGAAAAATAATATTCTTATAATATTCCCAAATATCAAAATCAATCTTAAAGAAAAAGAATCTAGACAGGTAAATAATATTCAAACTAATTTTAACGAATCAGATATTGTTCAAGACCTCCAAAAAAAACATAAAGCGCTATTTGGACCAATTTCTGAAAGCGGTCCAATAGAAACAAGTGTTCGTGCGGAGATAAGGACCACATTTTCCGAACCGATTTATACAAAATCATATCCGTACCCCGCCAATCTTCGTTCCGAAGTTGAATCCCAAATCAATAAAATGCTAACCGATGGTATCATTCGACCATCCAAAAGTCCTTATAATTCGCCTCTTTAGATAGTCCCAAAGAAACCCAATGCAGCAGGCGAACGACAGTATAGGCTCGTTATCGATTTTAAAGGAATCAATGCAATAACCATTCCAGATGCTTATCCCATTCCGGACATTACCAACACCTTAGCAAGCTTAGGAGAATGCAAATTCTTCACAACTCTCGACTTAACGTCTGGCTTTCATCAGATAAAAATGAAAGAAAGCGACATTCCAAAAACTGCCTTTTCAACAGCTAATGGTAAATATGAGTTCACTCGATTGCCATTTGGCTTACAAAATGTACCCTCTGTATTTCAACGAATGATCAACGATGTTTTAAAACCTTCTTATAGGCAAAACATGCTATGTGTATACATTGACGACATTATCGTCTTTGGAAAAAATGAATCTGAGCATTTAAAAAATTTTGACGAAGTTCTGTCATACTTAGAAAAAGCCAACTTGAAAGTGAATTTAGAAAAATCAAAATTCCTCAAAACGCAAGAAGATTTTTTAAGATATATTATTACCTAGGAAGGAATCCGTACAGACCAGAAATTTCCAGAAATTCCACCCTCAAAAAATTTAAAAGAACTTAAAAGCTTCCTAGGACTTGCGTCTTACTATAGAAAATTTATCAGAGATTTTGCAAAAATAGCAAGACCTTTAACAAACCTGACAAGAGGCACAAATGCACAAGTAAAGGCAAATCAGTCAAAGAAAGTCGCAGTTCATCTTGACGACCAAGCTTTGAAAGCATTTGCAGACCTCAAGGAAATGCTCATATCCTCTGACATTCTCGTATTCCCAAATTTCGAAAAACCGTTTATTCTCACAACAGATGCCTCTGACTATGCCATCGGAGCCGTCTTATCACAAGGCGATATAGGCAAAGACAGACCCATCACTTACATATCAAGATCACTGAACAAAACAGAAGATTTCTCAACTATTGAAAAGGAGATATTGGCAATTGTGTGGTCACTTGATAAACTAAAAACGTAACTTTACGGTGCCAAAAATATAAAAAATCTACAGATCACCAACCCTTAACGTTTGCATTGAGCAATTGTAATAACAATGCAAAACTAAAAAGATGGAAAGCAAGAATGGAAGAATTTAATTACACCCTTGTTTATAAACCAGGAAGATCAAACGTTGTCGCAGATGCCCTTTCACGACTTCCTGCGATTAATATGCTCACTTCATCTTCTGGAACTCAACACAGTGCTGAGGAAGATAGCAGTGACCTTATTCCACACTGCAAAGCACCCTTAAATGTCTTTAGAAATCAACTTATCTTCTCTGATAAGTTTATTTTTTATTTTCAATTTTATTCATAACAGTTCGAAGTTATCCGCCCGACCAATAAGTCGTATTGTAATTTTCGCTCCCATCACAATTTGTTTTCTTTTTTGCCTTAATTCCGTGACCCACTTTTTGTATTTCGCAGTTATTGTATTACATTTAATATCAACTCTCAACCTTACCTTTTAAATCAATAAAAAAAAATAAAATAAAAACTGTTTCTCGTTGGCCCACATTGAAGTGTTTTTGCTTTGACCAAAATTACATACGTTCGCAGTTATTGTATTAACTTTAATATCAACTCTTTACCTTACCTTTTAAATCAATAAAAAAATAAAAAGTGTTTCTCGTTGGCCCACATTGAAGTGTTTTTGCTTTGACCAAAAATTATAAAAAAAAATTAATAAACAGTACCTGTCCCAATAACATTACAATTGTGTAATTTATTGACCCAGCCAATCTTTTTTCACAATCATGGCAGCAAAATGCGGAAATTCTAACTGCAATATTTCTTGCGTGTCAGCGGACCTCATTTCCTGTAAAGGAATATGCAACCTTGGTTTTCACCCCCACTGCATTGGATTGAGTCGAAATTCCAAGCCATACATTCATGAATTTACTAAGAAATTCAGTTTTTTTTTGTGAAGATTGCAAATTTTTATCGCCTGCTCATATCTTGCGGGCGATTAAGTGCAATAGTGATGAAATAATGTCTATCCATGATTTAATCACTGAATTGAAGTCCGAAATCCGGCATAACCATCTAAGGTGCATCTCAACATTTACCGAAAACATGGACATCATTAACGCATCTCTCGATAGGATTGATAGCACAATGAACAATGCCATGAAACGCCCCGAAGCCCCGACCGTTCACTTAGAAAATGAGCTTAACAAAATTTCAAACGCTCTCCTACTCATTAATTCGAAGTCATCACCCTTACCAAGCAAACAAATCAGAGATGACTTAGAAAACGTTAAGACTCTTCTTGCCCAAGGTTCCAAGGCACTTAACACCATCTCTAAAGACATTGTAAGTTTCGACCTCCGATCGGTTGAAATTTTGAGTGCAATGGAAACCATCAAAATCCAATCGGAAGGGTTTAAGGATTCGATAAATATTATTGCAGATGAAATACGTTACCTCTATTCTAAACTAGACAGTAACACTGCAACGCCTAATAATAAATCAATCCTAGATGAAATCTTGGCCATCAACATGGAGTCTATCCGCTCGCAAGATTGCGCTCCCTATTCTGGAACTTCTTCAAATGCTGCTCTTGCTGATATTCCTCAAGCTGTAACAACTAATGCATCTATCTTGGAACAAAACGCCGAACCACCTCTAAATGCTCAAAAACCTAGCACCGATTTGCCATCCACCATTATAGACACATCATCTTCCACTTCACCTCCACGAACATCTTCATTTTCTACCTCTCCTACTCTCTCGACCGCAATCACAACAACAGCCTCACACTCATCCTCTTCTTTAACATCATCAAACTCATCACCAAGGACCTCTTCATCATCGACCACCATTAATACTACTTCTCTCTCACAAGCGTCAACCTCAGCCTCACCTAACATTAAGCGACCTTTCTTCCTCAAACATGCTCCTCGTAATGCCGACGTCCGCTGGGTCAAAAATTTCTTCAAAAGTAATTACTCGATTGCAGATGTGGAATGTAAGCGAACCTCCATCAGTAACTTCAAAGTCCTCATCCCATCTAAATACGGATGGTTTTTTTCTCACCCGGACACTATTCGTTTAGGAAACATGGTTTTAACAAACTGGAATGATAAGGCTAAATCTAAACCTAAATATAAGAATGTCCTCCGCTCCGATCCCAATTGGTCCAGTAAAATAGGTATTTTCCCAAATTTTTCGCAGCCCTCTTTTAATTCACCTTCCAACAATGCCATATCAATTCAATCCTTCCAACCTCCCCAAACCTCTTCTAGACCTCTTAATAGACGTGTTTCTTTTAATCTTTCAGGTGCAGGTCCGAATCCCATTATCTCCTCTCAAGGTCCACCCAATGAAATGTACCCCAATTTTATTCGCTCCCATATTCTTAACCCAACTCCTACATTTACTCCACTCCACCCAAATCCCCACGTTTCTCCCCCAAACATTTCTGCTTCTCCCACTACATCAAATACCCCACTCTCTTATAACCCTCATAATTCTTCGTTTCCTTTCTTAGACCCTCTCACCCCTCCAACAGTTAAGTTAACTAAACAGTTTGTGGACCTCAATGATGATGGTCGTTATGTCCTCTCTCGACTCAGAGATCACAGAATCTACTCTAACATCCGCCTTTATCTCGCATACCTTCATGACAAACACGACTCTGTTTGTGTAGACGGTGTAACAAGAACAAATCTTATGGTCTCTATACAGCAAGAAGGTCTCCCAACCAACATCGATGAACTAAGGCAAATTTTCATTCGTTTTCACGAATCTTTCAAACTCAGTCCTGCAGATGTTGCAAATGACTTAGCGTCTTTCGCCTCGTATGTTAACTCCAAACGAATTTCTCACTTGCAAAGGAGTCGCTCCAACTTTAATAGTTATTTTCGTTCCTAAACCTCTTCTTTCCTCTAATCATCATCCTAAATGCTTGTCCCTGTATTACCAAAATGTCAGAGGGCTTCGTACCAAAACCTCGGCGGTTTATCTTAACTTTACCTTATGACATCTTTGCACTAACCGAGACTAACCTTTTACCCGGTATTAACGATAGTGAAATTTTTAACCCCAATTTCAATGTTTTCAGGGCAGACGGTTCTCTGCACAGTGACCTGTCCCTAGGTCGTGGTGTTTTATTAGCAATTCACAATCGATTTGACTCGACCCTTTTCAAAAAATCTTATTCATCTCCCTTTGAGTATGTATGTGTTAAATCAACTATCGCCAAAGTAACCTTTTACATAGTTTGCTGCTACATTAGACCTTGTCAGCCTGTTCAATCTTATCAGCTTGCAGTTGATACCCTTGATTATATATTTGAATCTGCTGAACCGTCTGATGTCGTTTTAATTGTAGGTGATTTTAATATTCCGAATCTCCAATGGGCCCTTTCTTATGATGAATCGCACTACTTGACTTCAAATGCAGCAACTGATAAGGAAATCCTCTTTGCTGACTGCCTCTCCGACTTAAATCTTTATCAAATGAGCGGCGTCAAAAATAACTTAGGCCGCCAACTTGATCTGATCTTCTCTTCTGATGTCGAAAATTGTATAGTATCTGCCAGCAATCATCTTCTTTCAACCCTTGATCCCTATCACCCTCCTCTTTTTCTCACATTCTCTTATGACTCCTCCCACACCTTCACTCCTTCGGAAAACACAATGGTTTTTAACTTCCGTAAGGCAAACTTTCCAAAACTTAATAATTTGCTCTGTGCCGTCGACTTTAGTTGTATCTTAGAAAGTCGCGACATCGACACTGCCCTTTATCACTTCTATTATATTGTGTTTAGTTGTCTCAGTCAATCAGTCCCAATCTCCCCTCAAAAAAACATCTCCTCTAGCCCTCCTTGGTACAACAGAGAATTAAAGTCCCTAAGAAACAAAAGGAAGAAACTCTGGTGTAAGTACCTGCAATCCCGCACCGACTCTGATCTTTCAATGTGCTAACTCTGTATTCTCCGAACTCTGCAATTCTCTTGACCATGAATACCTCAGTCAAGTGCAATCCAACATAATGTCTGACCCAAAAACTTTTTTTAATTTCATCAATGCAAAAAGAAAGTCTGATAGCTACCCTTCATCTCTCTCGTACTTAAATACTAGTTCTGAAGATCCCATAATAATAACTAATTTATTTGCCCAATTCTTTAGCCAATCCTTTTCTGTCAACACCTCACAACCTAACTCAGATTACTTTTCTTATTTAGAGACCTGCACCCAAACCTCACTTTCTTCAATCGTCATTCCCTCCTCTACTGTTGAAGAAAAAATTAAAAAACTTAAGGTAAAATATACTAGTGGCCCCGATGGCATACCTTCAATAATACTAAAAAACTGCTTGACTACTCTACTAAAGCCTTTGACCGCCCTCTTTCAGCTTTCAATTTCACAAGAGATATTCCCATCTCGCTGGAAATACTCTTACATTATCCCGATCCATAAAAAAGGCCCTAAAAAAGAAATCTCTAATTACCGTCCCATCGCTAAACTCTCGTGTATCCCTAAACTTTTTGAAAGCATAGTCTATGACACTATGCTTTTCCATTGTAATCAAATATTCTCTCCCAATCAACATGGATTCCTTACCGGTAGATCAACTACTACAAACCTCGTAGATTTTGTCTCTGGCACCATATGCGCTTTGGAGGCTGGTAGAGAAGTTGATGTCATCGCAACCGACCTTAGCAAAGCTTTTGACAAAATATCACATACTCTTATTCTCTTTAAACTTAAAGCTCTCGGATTTCCACCGTCCTTTATTGCTTGGATTCAATCATATCTGAGTGATCGCCAATACAACGTACTTTTTAGAGGTTATGAACCCAATCCTATCTATGCAACCTCCGGTGTCCCTCAGGGAAGTCACCTTGGCCCTCTGATTTTCATCTTAACTATTAATGATGTTGATTGCGTTATCAAGGATTCTTCGATCTCTGTTTATGCAGATGATAAAAAAATCTTCAGAAACATTTCCTCTCCATCCGACTCCCATCTTCTTCAACAAGATTTAAATAGATTTGCTACGTGGTGCCAGAAGAACTTTCTTGAACTTAACGTTAGCAAGTGTCAAGCTATTACGTACTCACGTAAACGCTCTCCACTCCCCCCACGTTTATACTTAATTAACAATGAGACTGTTACCGTCGTTGATTCAATGTGTGATCTAGGAGTAGTGTGCGATAAAGAACTTAACTTTAGATCTCATATAACCACATCTATTAATAGAGCTAACTCTGCACTTGGTTTTGTTAAGCGGTGGTCAAAAGAATTTTCTGATCCCTACGTTACCAAATCTCTTTACCTCACATTCGTTTGGCCCCTTCTTGAATATGCCAGCCAGGTATGGTCACCCTTTTATTCCACTCACTCCCTCCGTATTGAAGGCGTTCAACGAAGATTCCTTCGGTTTGCACTTCGGGGGCTACCATGGCTAGATAGTTCTCATCTCCCTCCCTATGAAGATCGTCTTCAGCTTATTAATTTACAACCCCTTGATAAACGCCGCAAAATAGCTGACATTGTATTTATTCATCAGCTTTTAGTTGGTAATATAGTCTGCCCAGCGCTTCTCCAAAAAATTTCATTGCAAACGAACCCCCGAAATCTAAGATCGGCGTCACTCTTTGAAATCAACTTCCACCGCACTAACTATGGATATAATGAATCACTGACCCGCATGCTACGTTCTTCTAATAGAATGCAAAATTCTTTTGACTTCCACCTCTGTAAACATGCTCTCAAAAACGCTCTCTACACCAACTCTTAACCCATTATCCTTACTGGACCCTCTGATCCGCTCCACTTTTCCGCCTACCTTTTAACTGTGGCTACCCCGTTTTTTTTTTTTTTCTTTTTTTTCCTATTTTATTTTATTTTATTTTATTAAGAATTACTTTTAAGTTTTTTCTGTAAAAAACTTAGAATAAGTTTAGCTTTTAAGAATAGACCTAAGCACAGCTTGTATTAAGCTAAATATATAAATAATCATAAATTGAAGGTAATGATATGCATTGCTACGAAGAACCGCATCCGAAATACCAAAGGCATTATATTAAAATCCCAAAGTACGATAAAATCAAGTTGACACAAATTTTAAATACCTACATAAATTACATCTAGACTTTCTAATATATCATCGAATACTGAACTATATTTAGGCTCAGATATGACTATTTTGCTCATAGGTATTGCAATTAATTTGATCTTGTTCCTTTTTTTAAAACAACAACAATCGAAGAATAGGAAAAGGCTAATAGTTCCACCATTCGAACCAATAAAACTTAATATTTCCTCGTTTGAACCTGGTACCATCCAGATTCCTCATACCGAACTGATAAAACCTAAATTATAATCTGCGAGACGCGGATACTTAAGAAGGGGGGAGTTAACACGACACCTTCCAATGTTAAGATATGCAGAAACCTTCCTGTCACCCAAATTGCTAAAGTAATCATATTCCCACTTTCCCACTGTCCCAATTACCAAAACAATTTAATAAGCAAATTCTACCTCTGAGAATATTGCAAATAATATTGTAATTCTCAGAAATCTAAATGTTATGAATTATTGTAAATCATATTCCCACTTCATTGTCCCAATTATGAAAATAATTAAATAAGCAAATTCAAACATAAGAAACAAATAAAAGGGAATTGTCCATTTTTGGCCAAGAGTGTAGAGAAACGAGTTTGGTATCAAATGAAAGGTGACTGAGCTCGTTACATGGGTGAAGTATTTTTAAGATCGTTCATGGGAAAGTCGAGATATTTGAGCTTGAAGTTGTCGATTTAAAAAAAGAATTTGCTTTTTTTTCAGTTAATTCGTCATAACGTGAGAAATAAATAACTATTACTACAGTGTAATTATTCTGTTCATATGCCTGCATCCTTACAAGAAAGTGAAACTCAACTTTCAACGTTGGCAGCAAATAAATCCAGAACTGTAACAATATGTAGGTGGGTTGTTGAAGCAGTGAACGGCATTTTTAAACATTCTTTTAAGATATTTCGTCACGAATTTTTTAACTTGGCATCCAAACATGCAATGATAGATTTTAAGGTGGCTGCTGCATTGATAAATAAGTTTCACCTAAGAATCAGAGATAGAGAAGATGCAGGTCAAATCTTGGAGATAATAAATGAAAGACTGTATATGGATAACATACTTGCTGATTTTGTGATTCAAAACAATTTTAACAGAAGACGTACACAGTTTATGAACATAAATGTAAGACTAAATAATGTATCATTCCCAAGATTATCTTATAGTGACCTCATTTTATTTGCTTGTGGAACGTACCAATTGAAACAGGCACGATCCTACTATGGAGAGCATACTAGAAATGATGGTTCATATACAATAGAAATAAGCATTAACCAAGCAAATACCCCCTAGAAGACTTTCCCTTGGCAAACAATTGTAATTTTCTACGAGGAAAAATCCAAAGCAGGCACATAAGTCGAAAAGTATATTTTGTTTATATTTTATGTAACAATAATCAACAAGGTAGAGAAGCAATTGTGCAATACTGTTGCAATTGTCTTGTAGGTCGAAGAACGGTGGGCTGCGCTCACGTGATGACTATTATTTTGTATCTCAGTTATGCAAGGCACGAAAACAATATTACTCCACCAGCACAATTCTTGGATAGTATTTTACTAATAAATGATTCGGATTAAAACCTATACAAAATATTATTTTCTTTTTTTATCCAATATTAATTATTTTGAAACTATCCCTTGAAACTGTTTATTTATTTAAAAATATCCACAGTGTTTAAATATAATATGTATATACCCTTATTAAGTATTTCAAGTTGTATTAACAGATCCATAAATACATTATGTGAATTACAATTGTTAATTTAATGAAAATAAAGTTATAATTTCGTAAAAAGGACCACAGCATTTTAGTTTTTAGTCGTATCATTTTGGTTTTTCATTCATTTATTTATATTTAACGAAAATGATCTACTTTTATACACTTGAATCTATCATTCCTGGTTTATGTGCATAATTAGGAGCATTTTGAAGAAACTTTTGTTTATAATTAGGTATGTATTTTATTAAGAATACTTATTTATACATGCAATTAAAGGTGACAAAATAAGCTTTTCACTGATGCTAAAAAAAGTATATGTCATCACTGAATTTTTCGATATATCGGTGTGTCAAAGACCCCACAAAAAAGTTGTGTGTTTCAAGAAGTTAAAAATTAATATCTCGAAATATATTTAACAAAAGAAAATATTTTTGATACTATTTTAAAGCTATATTTCATAGCTTTCATTTGATACCAATTTCTACGTTATTTATTTCTCACGTTATGAAGAATTAACTGAAAAAAAAGCAAATTTTTTTTTTTTGCAATCGACAACTTCAAGCTCAAATATCTCGACTTTCCCATGAACGATCTTAAAAATACTTCACCCATGTAACGAGCTCAAAGTCACCTTTCATTTGATACCAAACTCGTTTCTCTACACTCTTGGCCAAAAATGGACAATTCCCTTTTATTTGTTTCATATGTTTGAATTTGCTTATTTAATTATTTTGATAATTGGGACAATGAAGTGGGAATATGATTTACAATAATTCATAACATTTAGATTTCTGAGAATTACAATATTATTTGCAATATTCTCAGAGGGAGAATTTGCTTATTAAATTGTTTTGGTAATTGGGACAGTGGGAAAGTGGGAATATGATTACTTTAGCAATTTGGGTGACAGGAAGGTTTCTGCATATCTTAACATTGGAAGGTGTCGTGTTAACTCCCCCCTTCTTAAGTATCCGCGTCTCGCAGATTATAATTTAGGTTTTATCAGTTAGGTATGAGGAATCTGGATGGTACCAGGTTGAAACGAGGAAATATTAAGTTTTATTGGTTCGAATGGTGTAACTATTAGCCTTTTCCTATCCTTCGATTGTTGTTGTTTTAAAAAAAGGAACAAGATCAAATTAATTGCAATACCTATGAGCAAAATAGTCATATCTGAGCCTAAATATAGTTCAGTATTCGATGATATATTAGAAAGTCTTTCTACGTTGTCTAGATGTAATTTATGTAGGTATTGAAGATCAAGTTTTATTTCTCCTTCAGTGAGGTTATTTTGAAGTAATGGAGGCAGTATGTGATATGTTTTACTTTCCCAGTTTGTATATTTAATGTTATCTACTTCTATGGATTCATTGTAGAAATTAATCAAAAATGTTCCGTTGAATGTTTGGAATTGTCTTCCATAAGTAATATTACCAATATAATTGGTCAAAAATAGTGTTCCCTTATTAATTAATTCTACCACCTCTCCTATTCTCCTATTTCCTCCTTTAAAATGCTAAGTTTATTATAGATAATTAGTTCATGTTTTTCGGTGAGATTTACATTGATTTCTTTTATTATTGCATTGTATTTGTTAAGTAAGGTATCAGCTACTTTGCTAAGGTACTGGTTTATGTGGTACTGTTTGTTCTTATTGTTGACAAGTTTGTTATTTTGGCTTACAATGCTGTCCCAGTCTGTTGCGTCCGGGTTGCGCAGACCCAATCCAATTGATTGACCGTTTTTCTCTTCTTGGGCCATTACCTTGTAGTTGTTTCAAAAGGTTTTCAATTTTCGATTGTTGGAGCTCCAGTTGTGGTAGGTAAGCACTTCTTTTTGGTATGTTGTGTTTAATGTCTGTTTTGATTTTGTCTAGTACTGTTTCATATTCCGGTAGATTTATAAGATGGATTATTTTATAGTTTCCGTTTATTATCCTTCCATATCCTTGTTTGATTTTAATTAGAGGGCTCTGATACTCGTAAATGTTGATGGTTGCGAAGGCGCAAATGAAGGTGTTTAATCTGTAATGGGAGGTATGTTTTTGAGGTGTGATTTATGAATTCGTTTACCGTTTGTTGTTGTTATAGTAACTTTATTATCTAATCCTACTGTTTCTTTATGGTTAATAGGTTTATCTTTTCCCTTTATCTGTTTGTCTTTTTTGAATACCGTATCGGCCGGATTGTAATTTTTGGGTGATGCTCTTTTTTTGTTATGCTTATTTAATTGATTCTTTTGGTGGCGTATAATTTCGTTTTTCAAGTTTGTATTTACTATAAGGGTATTCACGCAATGATGTAAAACACTGGATAAGTTTACCATTTGGTTAATGAACTGTCAAATTTTGTATGAGAAATGATTTACACAATTTGGTTAAAATTCTCCAAGGATTTTGCTGGATAAAATTAACCAAATTTGTTTGGTAAACTTAACCAAACGTCATTGTGACCTCTAGCGTGTTCAGAAATATGATAATTAAGTATCTCAGAGAACTAAAAAAAACTCTGCTCCGATTTCAAGTTAGGTAGTTTGGGAGAGGTTCTACATTTAAAAATAATTTCGAAATCTGAACACGCTTATTTGTATAATTATTTTAGAGTTACATATTTGACGTTTAACGAACAGCTGATTCAATTACACCGCATTTAACCAAATGAATTAAAAAGGCGTTCGGGCAAACTTTTGTGTAAACTTCCAAAGAAAATGTCTGCTGGTTCTTTCTTTGTCACCGAATAGATTGTATTATTATACCTGTCTGTTGCAATATTTATAATTTCTTTAATTGTAAGATCTGAGTGTTCTTGTTGAAGACATCTTATCATTTCGATAATAGTTGAATATACTCTTTCAATTGTGCCATTAACTTCATTAAAACTACTCTCGTTATCTGTTTCCAACATTTTGGGAACAGTAAAGAAATGGAGCAATTTAATTATCTTGTCTCGAATATGTAAAGCGTAAGCGTATCTCGAATATGTTAAACGTATTTTGTATTGGCTAAATGTGTTTTTGTAAATTTCTTGCAACAACGGAATGAATTTTTCGGAAATTTTTATGCCGTTAAGAATATTCGGATTGAGCTTTTCTTTTAAAATTTGTGTCAACTTGATTTTATCGTACTTTGGGATTTTAATATAATGCCTTTGGTATTTCGGATGCGGTTCTTCGTAGCAATGCATATCATTACCTTCAGAGAAGATAAGTTGATTTCTAAAGACATTTAAGGGTGCTTTGCAGTGTGGAATAAGGTCACTGCTATCTTCCTCAGCACTGTGTTGAGTTCCAGAAGATGAAGTGAGCATATTAATCGCAGGAAGTCGTGAAAGGGCATCTGCGACAACGTTTGATCTTCCTGGTTTATAAACAAGGGTGTAATTAAATTCTTCCATTCTTGCTTTCCATCTTTTTAGTTTTGCATTGTTATTACAATTGCTCAATGCAAACGTTAAGGGTTGGTGATCTGTAAAGATTTTTTATATTTTTGGCACCGTAAAGTTACGTTTTTAGTTTATCAAGTGACCACACAATTGCCAATATCTCCTTTTCAATAGTTGAGAAATCTTCTGTTTTGTTCAGTGATCTTGATATGTAAGTGATGGGTCTGTCTTTGCCTATATCGCCTTGTGATAAGACGGCTCCGATGGCATAGTCAGAGGCATCTGTTGTGAGAATAAACGGTTTTTCGAAATTTGGGAATACGAGAATGTCAGAGGATATGAGCATTTCCTTGAGGTCTGCAAATGCTTTCAAAGCTTGGTCGTCAAGATGAACTGCGACTTTCTTTGACTGATTTGCCTTTACTTGTGCATTTGTGCCTCTTGTCAGGTTTGTTAAAGGTCTTGCTATTTTTGCAAAATCTCTGATAAATTTTCTATAGTAAGACGCAAGTCCTAGGAAGCTTTTAAGTTCTTTTAAATTTTTTGAGGGTGGAATTTCTGGAAATTTCTGGTCTGTACGGATTCCTTCCTAGGTAATAATATATCTTAAAAAATCTTCTTGCGTTTTGAGGAATTTTGATTTTTCTAAATTCACTTTCAAGTTGGCTTTTTCTAAGTATGACAGAACTTCGTCAAAATTTTTTAAATGCTCAGATTCATTTTTTCCAAAGACGATAATGTCGTCAATGTATACACATAGCATGTTTTGCCTATAAGAAGGTTTTAAAACATCGTTGATCATTCGTTGAAATACAGAGGGTACATTTTGTAAGCCAAATGGCAATCGAGTGAACTCATATTTACCATTAGCTGTTGAAAAGGCAGTTTTTGGAATGTCGCTTTCTTTCATTTTTATCTGATGAAAGCCAGACGTTAAGTCGAGAGTTGTGAAGAATTTGCATTCTCCTAAGCTTGCTAAGGTGTTGGTAATGTCCGGAATGGGATAAGCATCTGGAATGGTTATTGCATTGATTCCTTTAAAATCGATAACGAGCCTATACTGTCGTTCGCCTGCTGCATTGGGTTTCTTTGGGACTATCTAAAGAGGCGAATTATAAGGACTTTTGGATGGTCGAATGATACCATTGGTTAGCATTTTATTGATTTGGGATTCAACTTCGGAACGAAGATTGGCGGGGTACGGATATGATTTTGTATAAATCGGTTCGGAAAATGTGGTCCTTATCTCCGCACGAACACTTGTTTCTATTGGACCGCTTTCAGAAATTGGTCCAAATAGCGCTTTATGTTTTTTTTGGAGGTCTTGAACAATATCTGATTCGTTAAAATTAGTTTGAATATTATTTACCTGTCTAGATTCTTTTTCTTTAAGATTGATTTTGATATTTGGGAATATTATAAGAATATTATTTTTCCTGTCTATAACAGCTTCTAGTTCTTTAAGGCCTGTATTCACCGAGCGCTCATATGAGCCTCATAAGTTTATGAGGCTCATAACTTTGAGGTATTCACTAGCCACTCATAAATATATTTCGAATTTCGAAAAAGAGAGCCACACTCTGTCAACCAGGCCCTCCCAAATTTTAAAATCAAACTTTTTTAGGTAGAAGGAGTGGTAGCGATGGAGATGTTTGTGGGGGTGGGGGTGGTGGTTGTGGAAGTAGTTTCGAAAATGTCGGAATATTTTTCGAAGAGAGCGCTCATAAGTTATGAGTGGTCGGGACCACTCATAACTTTTATGAGCGCTCATAAATATCCACTTATTATTGCTTGGTGAAAAGGTTTATGAGACTCATAAGTTATGAGTGCTCGGTGAATACCGGCCTTAAAGTATCATCACCTATGATACCATCAAATGATACTAATCCGGGAAGGACAAAAAAATCAAAAAAGGTGTCGTTGTTGACAGGCTTAAAGAATGGGACACTTATTTTCTTGGTAATTTCTAATTGGCCAGCAGCCGACTGAATTTTTAATGGTGAGGAAACTGGTTTGCTATTAAGGGCAATTTTTTCAGATACAAAATTTTTGTTGGCCCCAGTATCGATCAAAAATTTTAGGACTTCGCCATCTTTAGTAGTGTACTCTAAGTATGGTACGCTACTGAGGCTTGTGTTGTAAAATTTAGCTCTGGGGAATCTTCTTCAGCGCATTCAGCACTATCTTCGTAGGGTCCTTCTTCACATGCGTGAAAGTATGCTTGGTCCAGTTCTGGGTTATCTAGTGGCTCCTCTACAACACCTGTAGCAAAAAGTCGTTGTTGTTTTCTCGGTAGGTTTTCGGATCCGATTGGTCTTTTGAAGTTATCCTCGTTGTTTACGGGTCGGTTCATATAGTTAACCCTTCGTGTTTGAATTGATTGATCAACCTCCATGGGTTGAGGAGGTTTTGGGTTGGATGGTCTAGGAGGTGGTAATGTTGCTTGCGTTGGTTTTGGATTTGGTTGTCGTGTACTATTGTAAAATTGAGATTTTTCTATGGGTAAAGATGGGGGTTTAGTTTGGTACCTCGCTGAAAACATTTGGTTTATTGGGGCAGTAATGGTGTTATTGAAATTTCTTTGGTGAATCTGGAAATTCCTAAAATTGAGATTCTGGAACTCCAAACACGAAGAATAAGCTTCTGGTAGTGTTTGTGGTTTCTGAATCACCAACATCTTAGATACGTCTCCGTTGAGACCTCTTATAAAGATGTCAGTGCCCTATTACGATAATTTTCTGTTAAGGCATTAACAGTTTCCTGGGAGTAATCTTCCGTTTTAATTTTGTTAATAAGTAGAGATAACTGATGGTTAACTGTAGCGTAGAATTCGTCTATAGACTTACGGTCTTGGGTCAGTAGATTGAGTTGATGTTCTAGTGTTCGAACATCCCGTTTGTCTGCATAGTGCAGTGCCAAACATCTCTTAATAAATTCTCCCTCAAAAAAATATTGTACGAAACGAGGGCAGCATCGGCTGGACCTCTAATTTTCTGACGTATATGCTGTAATATGGCTCTGTAAATCGGTTTGTTTTTGACTATTTCATAGTCCCTAAGGATGGATTCCACAATGTGGACCCACGAAATGTATTGGACGGCGCTTCCGTCAAAGGTTTGAATAATGAATATCCCTTACGCAATCAGGGAGTTTCCTAGTTTCGTTAAGCTCCTGCTCTGTTTTGGGGATAGCTAAGGATGTTGTTATACATTGGGGTGGTGTTATCCTACTTTCAACTTGGGTTAGGCGATTATTTATAAGTTTTACTTGCTCAATTTGGCAATTGACCGCGACAGTCAATTGATTGACTAATTCTTGTAACTGTTCCATGTCAGATTTTTGGGATAAGGACAAATTTATAGGAGTATATTTGATTTTATAAATTTGTTTTCTTTTTTTGTAAAAACAAATAATTATTATTTTTATTGCTATCTGTTCTTTGCTGAAAAATAAGCACTTAATTTAGTTTTTATAATTTTTGTTTTTGAATAAGAAATTTAACTATGGCAATTTAATTATTGCTTTAGGTTTTTTTTTATATATTTTTTAGCATTTGATTTTGCTTTTATAGTGGTAAGTTCTTTCATAAATTTGTTCGATTATGAAACAAAAATAAAAAATTTAAAATAAAATAACTAATTAAATTTGTCTAAATATATTTGTTTGGGTGAAGAGAATTTTACTCTTTTTTGTTTTTAAATGTGAATATTTGTTTTGTTTTTTAATTTAAATATTTGTTTTTGAGAGGAAAAATTTTTTTTTTTAATATTTTAATATTTATTTTGAGTCTTACAAAAGGATGATCAGCATCGTCGGGGTCCGTAGGGTCTCTTTTGCGGGAGCTACTAAAGTACGGCTGACACTGTTTGATGCATCTTTTTTTACAAGTTCCAAGTACAAGTTCCAAGTACAAGTTCCAAGTTAGTCCTTCTGTTTACACTGCCAAGTGGTTCTTTCAGTCCACTTTTTACAGAGTCTTTATAAAAGTTTTTTCTCACTGTTCTAGCGGTTCTACTGGTTCATTTTTCACAGAGTTTTTATAAAACTTTTGCACTGTTCTAGTGGTCCTTTGGTTCACTTTTCACAGAGTTTTTATAAAACTTTTGCACTGTTTTAGTGTTTCTATTGGTTCACTCTTCACAGAGTTTTTATACAACTTTTGCACTGTTTTAGTGGTTCACTTTTCACAGAGTTTTTATAAAAGTTTTTATTTTTTAAATTATACCGTAAATATACTTTATTACACCGTAAAGTGGTTCAAGAGGTTACACTTTATTAAGAAATACGGTTGTTCGCGTTTCTTTATCGTTTGCTCGGGTTTTATGACCGGTTGCTCGGGCGCCAGTTAATTAAGCCTTTAGCGCTTAATATAAAAAAAACACAAGTTAGTTACGTACTGGAAGAAGACTGATTGATTTTATTGTTCACACTTGTATTTATAACATAATTATTGATTATTTCTATTACATTTTGCTTACTTAGATTTCTCAGAAATACAATAATTTATAACATTTAGATTTCCGAGAATTACACTATTATTTGCAATATTCTCAGAAGGAGAATTTGCTTGCTAAATTTTATTTGTTTCTTATGTTTGAATTTGCTTATTTAATTATTTTGATAATTGGGACAATGGGAAAGTGGGAATATGATTTACAATAATTCATAACATTTAGATTTCTGAGAATTACAATATTATTTGCAATATTCTCAGAGGGAGAATTTGCTTATTAAATTGTTTTGGTAATTGGGACAGTGGGAATATGATTACTTTAGTAATTTGGGTGACAGGAAGGTTTCTGCATATCTTAACATTGGAAGGTGTCGTGTTAACTTCCATGGATGCAAAGAAGAAAAAGAGTTCATATACTTTTTATTTTTTGTCGCCAGCCTCAGACGACCTTAAAAAAAATCATACAAACAACACAGTAAAAAAAAAACATAATCGCAATGTCTTTCGTCTTCTTCTCGATCGTTGCTGACTGCATAGTATTGCAGAAACAAAAAAACACGTTTGTATTCAATTTTTCCCCATTCATTTCATTCCTATATCCTGAGTAACAGAGCAAGAGGGAAAACATATAAGCGTTTTTCAAAAGAAAAAATAGCTTTCCTTCTGTGCTTTACTATGAACAGGCAAAGAGCTTT
This sequence comes from Epistrophe grossulariae, assembly GCA_929447395.1. NCBI lineage: Eukaryota > Metazoa > Arthropoda > Insecta > Diptera > Syrphidae > Epistrophe > Epistrophe grossulariae. The sequence goes on from OV839567.1 coordinate 63,303,117, forward strand.
CTTGCCTGTTGAACGTCTGCGTGGTGTAAAAATAAATTGGGACATTTTTTCTATGGGGATGCTACATCTGTATAGTTTATTATCTGTGATCAAAGGTAAAGTGGAGAATATGAAGAAAGCAGATGTCGTCTACAAGATCAACTGTCTGGATGGGAATGAATCGGCATGTACATATGTATACATAGGTACGTCGAAACAAAAACTTGAAAAATCGTCTCTCTAGTCTCTGGTCATAGATCAGATTTGAACAGCGCTTCTGCACAAAAAACTGCTCTCGCTCTCCATTGTTTACAAGAAAAACACAAACTTGGAAAATGTAGAGATTCTGGAAACAGAGCAACATTATTCAAAGAGAATGTTGCTGCAGATGCAACATATTATCAACAACAACAACGCTGTCAACCCAAGGTCCGATTGTGATAAGTGCTTAGTGTATAATCCTAGTGTATATAGCCAACTGATAAGAAGATCAACAACTCACAGTAGGGGAAAGTATAGGTGAATTTGTTTTGGGATGGACGTTTTTTCGCTGTCGTTGCGAGTAATTTTAAATTTAAATATTTATAACTTTTGCCATATTATTTAATTTGTTTATATGTAGTGAAATAATTTACTAAAATCATTAATCATAATCACTGATCTCTATAATACACTGGATAGTGAATAGCTTATAGTGTATAACAGTTTTTGTGAGGCAAGTTTTTTAAAGGGTACCGGCCACGACCTCATATCTCGCTCTTTACAAACGAAGAAAGAGATTGAAGATATTTGCCGAAATTGAGCATTTATTTGATATCAGTTGATGCCAACAAGCATTGCGGCTGTAAATATTAAAAAAAAAAAAATGCAGTTCCAGTAGCCTCCATTCCGCTGGCGCCGCTGTTATACTGTTATATGAGGGTACCGGCCACGACTATATTTTTGCCTCAAAAATTTTATATGAATACACTATCCAGTGTATATAGAGATTAGTGATCATAATATGTGAAAAATATAATCTTTGAATATTGTTTGTAAGTAAATTTGACGTCAAATTTAGTATATATATAAAAGTGTTCAGACTGATGTTTTTATGTATTAATTTATTTTTGTTCAAGTAAAGGCTTGATGAAGAGCATAAACATGCTCGAAACGTTGCAATAAATAAAATCATCTTTTAACTGACCTAGAGCCTACTATAAAGTTTCAAATATCTATAACGATTAAAAAAGGTCACACAAATCCACACTTGTTAACTTAATTTAACTTAAAAATTAACTTAAAATTAACCAAAAATAATTTCAACTAGAAAGTACGAGGGTGCTCCATAAATCATAATTCATCAGCATATATAGCAGCAGTAGCAGATTAAGCAGTAAGTGTTGCTTTTTTCGTGTTGAAAACTCGTTTTTTCTTGATAACTATTTATAATTATAAAATAATTCTTTTAAATATGGTGAGCTTAAAAAGGGCATTTTGGCTAAGATCATCAAAGATATTACCAATTTTAAGAAATCGCCAAAAGAATGCAAAGGCAAAACATCTAATTCAGGGCGTCTATTTTGAATCAATAATTCAACCAAGTCCATTAAAATAGTGCTAAGTCTTCTACTTGGCTGATGTGTTTCAGTAATATAGTATATAGAATTTGTATTATTAAAAAAACCTTCTTATATAATCTAGCCAGGCCCTGGGCTAAAACAAAAACTTCCAATTTAATGATTAGGAATTCTAATCTTGTTGGACATAGTTCACACTAGGTAATCGAAATCTATGTAAGATGAACTGAACTTAGGAAAAATAGCGTATTGACAAAGGCCCTTACTATAGTCAACTGATGAGTCCAAGTGAGATCGCCGGGACGAAACGCCAATTTTTGTAGGTCTTAAAGGCCGTTAAAAGCTATTTTGAATCAATAATTCAACAAAGTCCATTAAAATAGTGCTAAGTCTTCTACTTGGCTGATGTATTTCAGTAGTATAGTATATAGAATTTGAATTATTAAAAAAACCTTCTTATATAATTCAGGGCGTTTATGTAAAATGGAAGAAGACGGCTTCCAAATCCTACCATGAAGCTATTATAGGGTGTGGTTTGCTGGAAGAAAATTAGAAAAAAGAGGAATTATTGGTAGTATACGACCAAATTTATAAAATTTACCTGGAGTATCATGCGGAGTTAGTCGACGCAATTGAGAAAGCCACGCCAATCATTGCGGCTCCGGCAATCAAGGTTGCTACGCGCAGAATCTGTTTGGCCAGCCCTCTTTGACTCGCGAAACTGTCTCTGGCCTAAGATATTTCCTATACACCACAAGAAAATGTTTTCTGGCGCTCGAAACATAAATGTGCCGGTATCTAGTTGGGACACCGTACTTATTTGGTTCCTGTACCAGAAGATTCCTAGTTTTTGCCAAAAACTGTGGGAAGAGAAGTTAGGTAATAGAAAAGATTTACCGAAATTTTAAGAATTTACCGAATTTTTGGAGACCCGTTTTCGGACTCTCTAGGTTACAGGTAGGCTGACCAGACGTCCAATTTTGAGAGGACATGTCCTCTTTTAGACCTAATAAACTTTTCTCCGGCATCTTTTTGAAAAATAAGCAATTTGTCCTCTTTTTTAGGTTTTAAAATTTTATGGTGAAACAAAAAAACAATAAAACATTTATTTTCGTGTAGGTAGGTAAGTACTCTTTTGTTTACATTTTCATGACCGTTCCGCATAAATATGATTGAATATATAGTTGATACAGCGCTCAATTTCCAAAATCCGCATCAAACACTTGTGTATTTTCCGAACGCCAAATGCGTCAACTTTAAAGTTTAACGAAGACGAAAATTAGCTTCATCGCTGAAGATTATTTTGTTCAAAAAATCACTGACAAACCTAAATTATATTTTCAAACTGCTCCTTAATAATAAAACTGCGTTGTAATTTCGTATTGCGCTCCATTTTTAAAAACCATCAACGTCAAACTTTCTTTTATTTATTGGCAACACCTTGGGTGAATTTTGGAACACCTTATGCAATCGAAGCTAAAATCGTTCAATAGTTCTTGAAAAAAAAAGATTTTTTCGAATGTCCTCTTTTCATTGAGGATATATCTGGTTACCCTAGTTACAGGTCAACAGGAGCAAGCCATTCCGGGCGAAAGAAGAACTATCTATAAAGCCACGTTCCTAAGCGACCAAGATGAAAGTTTTACACACCAAGCAAGTCAACAAGCACCCATAAAGAAAGCCGATAAAAACAACGTCGTAGAGCAGTTAGCGTGCAAATTGTGCAACAGGGGCAAGCACACACTACGGAAGTGCCAACGTTTTCAAACATGGACAGCAAAGGCCACAGAGAGACTGTACACAAGCTTAAGGTTGCGAAGACTGTTTTGTCTTACGGGCATCTTCTTCAAACCTGTCTCAGTTTTAGCTACTTCTATTTCTGCCAACGAAGACTATTCTTTACTACATTTCAATAGCCAACAACCAAACAACACAACAACAACATGCAGCAATCGCATCAGCTTCGCTGATCAGCACGAACACATTTCAGACGTCCGAGCTTCAGCCAATGGTATCACATCAACAGCTGGAGCCGAGGTCAAGGTCAAAGCTCAAGGTTAAGCTCAGTCAACAATTTTGAGAAAGCGATGATGGCCGCTATATAGTTACACGTCTTCGCGATCTCAAAACCTACGACAGCGTTCGTTAATATCTGGCTCACCTACATGATATACCATAAAATGTCTGTATTGACGGTAAAACCAAAACTAACCTTGAGCTGTTAATTTTCAAAGACGGGCTGCCTTGCGACTTAATTGCCCTCAAAAAAATTTTTATTCAATACCATGAATGTTTTAATTTATCTCCTCTCCAAGTCTCTAATGACCTCTTGGCTTACGCCAATTATCTAAACTCTAGGCGAATATCACATCTTCAAAGATCTCAAGCAACCCACAACAATTTTTTTCGTCGTTAACAAACTCTCTTCTTCGCAGTCGATCCTTGACCCCACCCCACTTTGTCCGTACAAGAATGATACTCCGCAATGCTTTTCAATTTATTATCAAAATGTTCGGGGACTTCGTACCAAAACCACGGATGTATACCTCAATTCCCAAAACTTCCGTATAACGTTTTTGCTCTTACTAAAACTAATCTCTCTCAAGACATTGAAAGCAATGAACTTTTTACATCTGACAATAACGTTTTTCGAAAAAAAAAAAACTCTAGTCTCCGAATCTTCGAACTATAACCTTAGCAATTCAGGACGTGGTGTCCTATTAGCAATTCACTCAGATTTTGACTCATCGTTAATAAATATTCAAAATATTTCTAATTTTGAACTTGTATGTGTAAAAATTTACTTGAAGAAACGTTTTCTTTACATCTTATGCTTACAATCCCATCCCAACTTACAATTCAATATCAGCTGCTTGCAGATGCAGTTGATTTCATTGTTGATGCTATCAACCCTGAAGACGATTCATACTTGTAGGTGACTTTAAGTTACCTCATTTAGTATGGTCAGAATCGAATCTGAGAATGAGATGTATTTCATTGCAACAAATGCACTTCGGAAAAAGAAGTTTTGTTCACCGACCGACTTCATGCTTCTTGTCATGTTCAGATGAATGATATCAAAACTAATCTAGGAAGACAACTTGACTTGATTTTTACGTCCGACGCAGACAACACTGTTGTAACAGAAAGTAGTCACCTCCTCTCCAAACTTGACAACTATCCCCCCCCCCCCGCATTTGTACTAATTTCGCGTATGTTAGCGAATATCGTAATGCTGATTTTTTAACGCAGCGGAAATTTAATTTTCGAAAAGCTAACTTTCCCACGATATCATTCTCTTTAAACTAAAAAAATTTGGTTTTCCTCATTTGTTCACGTCTTTGATTCAATCATACCTAGTTGACCGTCAGTATCGAGTGCTTTTCAGAGCGAGTGTCACCAAACCTATTCATGCATTATCTGGTGTTCCTCATGGAAGCCATTTGGGAACACTTATTTTTGTTTTGACTGTCAATGATGTTGAGCTGATTTTACCTCAATCTGACTTGGAAATTTACGTTGACGATATGAGGATTTTAAAACAAATTCTCAGCACTGACGACACGTATGTTGCAAACAGACTTAAATAGCTTTTTTACTTGGTGTCAAAAAAACTTTCTTGAGCTTAACATTAAGAAATGCCAAGCCATAACTTTCACTCGAAAGTCGAAAAAACGCCTATCGACGATTTCTCCATCTCGAGAAGAAGTTTGATGCCGATATTTTCGTTGACTACAAAAATTGCATTCGAGAGTACGAAGAATTTCGTCACATGGAAGACATCGATGTAAATGATATGGTTTTGAAAACCCCATTTCATTATTTTTTTACCTCATCACGGGGTTTTTACTTGTGGCCTGTGGGTCAAAAATTGCAGTCGAGCATCATAGATCTCGTTCTAAAATGGCGGATTCACCGAGTCATATTTACGGCCGACATCGACAAAATATATCGTCAAATTTTGGTTAGTTTCCCAGACCGATACTATCAGCTAATCAAGTGGAGAGTAGAATATATTGCCGTTGAAAATTTTCAAAATGAACACCGTCACTTTTATCAAAATTTTGAAAAGAGTGGCTGATGATGAAAATGATCATTTTCCGGAGGGGGCGAAGGTTGTCCGTGATCGAAGAAGCACGAAAAAACGCGACGAAGCAAAACAACTTTTGACGTCAGCAGGATTCAACTTGAGAAAATGCTTGTCCATTGGAGGAACTTGTTGAAGACGTTCCAGTACAAGATCGCGAGCTTGATTTTGAATTTTCAATCAATTTGTCAAACTATGAGAAGACGGTCGGCTCGACGCTGGTTTCTGATTGATTACTACTTCTCAAAATCGTCAACCTTCGACATAAGCTACAAGAAAAAGAACTATGTTGTCAACAATAGCCAACTTGTTTGATCCTCTTAGTTAGATTTCACCTTGCATCATCACGGTCAAACTAATGATGCAACGGCTAATGATGAAATGGGAGCTCGGTTGTGACTGGGACGCAATTTCATTCTTCAGATTATTATAAGTATCTAGCCAACTCAAAATTGTTCGAGTAATAGCTACTTGTTGTCGTTTTATAACAAAATGTCGAACTAAACTGGGGCCTATTAAAGGCCCTCTTAATCCAAAGGAGTAGGAAACAGTCATATTATTCGTAATTAAAGCAGTGCAAAAGGAGATGTTTGAAACCGATATTCAACAAATTTTATTTATTAAGATCCCGAAAAGCATACGCGCATTGAACGCATTTACATAGCTCTGTAAGTACACGTTTTTTACAATTTGGTAGACCTTTCCTAAAAAATGAATTTCGTTCAGAAAAAATTCTTTTTCTTCATTTTTGTGTATAATATTTATAACTAATATATAGCAAAATTAAATTAAACTAAAACTTTTTGTATACTTAGCCAAATTTTTGATGAACATAGTTCTGAAACTACGTGTTTATGCCTTAGGTAAACACATCTTAAACAAATTAATTACGCTGACAAAAAAATTTGTTGTTCCTTTTTGCCTATATTTATTAAGAACGAACATAAAAAACATAATTAAAAATTAAAATTATTCGCATTTTTGCACAAAAAGGGACTGTAAAACAAAATTTTTATCTTATGTTAGTTGAATTTTATCTTAATGCAAGCATTTGTAAAGCCCGCATCACACGACGCTTGTTTTCCTGCTAGAAATGCTTGCTGGCTTTCGTGCTGGTTTTGTTGCATGGTGTGGTGCTGGATGTTTTGCTGGTTTCAATTCTTCCGCTTCACTCGATGATTCTTTTGGGGCTGGATTCGCTGATAGTTTTTTGAAATTTCTTGCGAATTTGCACAAATTTTCACAATATTTTTCTATACCAATTTTCACAAAAAATGCATACATCTGATAGAACTAAATATATAAATTTATGAAATCACATTTAATTTTGTTTGAAGTTGAAAAAACTATTAGAAAATAAATAAAAAGAAAATAGAAAAAATGACATTTGAAAAAATACATGTACCTTTTGACGTCTGCTAAAATCCAGCAGCAAAACAAGCAAGAAAAATAGCACCGGTTCTTACTTTGAAATCTAGCAGCGCTTCTATCAAGAGAGCCAGCAGTGACGCCATTTTCCAGCTCAATAGCCAGCACGAAAGCCAGCAAGCATTTCTAGCAGGAAAACAAGCGTCGTGTGATGCGGGCTTAACATTACATTTCTTTTCTCTTCAACTTTTTTCAACTTCAGAATACTGGGAAATATCAACTTGTTACATCATTTAGCGTGGTGTTAGTTGTTAGTAAATTATAAATAAAAAAAGTGTGAGTGCGGGGACTCACGGTTAAGATGTGTAAACATCAACATTCGTCCGAATGCCTCATAGACCGAGAGCCTACATCAAATTTAGGGTGTGGATGATAGCAAAAATTTACTGGTATTTTTGCATGGAAAATGAAAGCGCAGTCCATGTACTATATGGTCTAAGCAACCAACCACATTTCAACCCAAACTGAACTCGACTTTTTGATTTCGTATGCAAACACTCAGCGTTTAGTTACTGAGCGTACATAGCGTTGAACGCACTCAATTTTCGTGAAGCTCAGAACAGAGATTATGGATAATTCATAAGTCTGCTATTACACGATGAATCTAGTTGCATGCGCCTTCTTCGAATTCTTCTTTGTTATTTCGTCCGCTGTTTCAAGCGCTATTACACGTTGAAACCAAAGTCATGAATCTAATTTGACAGTTCTCTTTATTTTTCATTTTCATGTTGTGCTGTGCTCAAGCAAAAAAAATTTTTTTTGTTTTTATTTTTGTTTTTACTGTAAGATATATTGAAGAAATAAATGTTTGTGTGCCTTTAAATGAATAACAATAAAGAAAAGCAACAATTTATTTTATTTATGTTGTTTTTAAAGATGAATTTCTCATTTCTGGAAAGCCTATAAGGCTATCAATAACAGTGCGTTGCATCGAAATTTACTCTTTGAACAACAAAACCATATGAAGCAGAATAGTAAAAAAACGGGACAAGAGAAAAGAGATTTAGATTTTAGATTTCACCTTGCATCATCACGGTCAAACTAATGATGCAACGGCTAATGATGAAATGGGAGCTCGGTTGTGACTGGGACGCAATTTCATTCTTCAGATTATTATAAGTATCTAGCCAACTCAAAATTGTTCGAGTAATAGCTACTTGTTGTCGTTTTATAACAAAATGTCGAACTAAACTGGGGCCTATTAAAGGCCCTCTTAATCCAAAGGAGTAGGAAACAGTCATATTATTCGTAATTAAAGCAGTGCAAAAGGAGATGTTTGAAACCGATATTCAACAAATTTTATTTATTAAGATCCCGAAAAGCATACGCGCATTGAACGCATTTACATAGCTCTGTAAGTACACGTTTTTTACAATTTGGTAGACCTTTCCTAAAAAATGAATTTCGTTCAGAAAAAATTCTTTTTCTTCATTTTTGTGTATAATATTTATAACTAATATATAGCAAAATTAAATTAAACTAAAACTTTTTGTATACTTAGCCAAATTTTTGATGAACATAGTTCTGAAACTACGTGTTTATGCCTTAGGTAAACACATCTTAAACAAATTAATTACGCTGACAAAAAAATTTGTTGTTCCTTTTTGCCTATATTTATTAAGAACGAACATAAAAAACATAATTAAAAATTAAAATTATTCGCATTTTTGCACAAAAAGGGACTGTAAAACAAAATTTTTATCTTATGTTAGTTGAATTTTATCTTAATGCAAGCATTTGTAAAGCCCGCATCACACGACGCTTGTTTTCCTGCTAGAAATGCTTGCTGGCTTTCGTGCTGGTTTTGTTGCATGGTGTGGTGCTGGATGTTTTGCTGGTTTCAATTCTTCCGCTTCACTCGATGATTCTTTTGGGGCTGGATTCGCTGATAGTTTTTTGAAATTTCTTGCGAATTTGCACAAATTTTCACAATATTTTTCTATACCAATTTTCACAAAAAATGCATACATCTGATAGAACTAAATATATAAATTTATGAAATCACATTTAATTTTGTTTGAAGTTGAAAAAACTATTAGAAAATAAATAAAAAGAAAATAGAAAAAATGACATTTGAAAAAATACATGTACCTTTTGACGTCTGCTAAAATCCAGCAGCAAAACAAGCAAGAAAAATAGCACCGGTTCTTACTTTGAAATCTAGCAGCGCTTCTATCAAGAGAGCCAGCAGTGACGCCATTTTCCAGCTCAATAGCCAGCACGAAAGCCAGCAAGCATTTCTAGCAGGAAAACAAGCGTCGTGTGATGCGGGCTTAACATTACATTTCTTTTCTCTTCAACTTTTTTCAACTTCAGAATACTGGGAAATATCAACTTGTTACATCATTTAGCGTGGTGTTAGTTGTTAGTAAATTATAAATAAAAAAAGTGTGAGTGCGGGGACTCACGGTTAAGATGTGTAAACATCAACATTCGTCCGAATGCCTCATAGACCGAGAGCCTACATCAAATTTAGGGTGTGGATGATAGCAAAAATTTACTGGTATTTTTGCATGGAAAATGAAAGCGCAGTCCATGTACTATATGGTCTAAGCAACCAACCACATTTCAACCCAAACTGAACTCGACTTTTTGATTTCGTATGCAAACACTCAGCGTTTAGTTACTGAGCGTACATAGCGTTGAACGCACTCAATTTTCGTGAAGCTCAGAACAGAGATTATGGATAATTCATAAGTCTGCTATTACACGATGAATCTAGTTGCATGCGCCTTCTTCGAATTCTTCTTTGTTATTTCGTCCGCTGTTTCAAGCGCTATTACACGTTGAAACCAAAGTCATGAATCTAATTTGACAGTTCTCTTTATTTTTCATTTTCATGTTGTGCTGTGCTCAAGCAAAAAAAATTTTTTTTGTTTTTATTTTTGTTTTTACTGTAAGATATATTGAAGAAATAAATGTTTGTGTGCCTTTAAATGAATAACAATAAAGAAAAGCAACAATTTATTTTATTTATGTTGTTTTTAAAGATGAATTTCTCATTTCTGGAAAGCCTATAAGGCTATCAATAACAGTGCGTTGCATCGAAATTTACTCTTTGAACAACAAAACCATATGAAGCAGAATAGTAAAAAAACGGGACAAGAGAAAAGAGAAACGTCAAATAGTTGCACCGAAAATTTTACCCACGCGACACCGGTCACTTTTTTTCCGTCTCATCTTTTCGATTTTTTTTCTCTTTTGCACTTACGTAGTTCGAAAAGTCGCATGCGTCTAGATGCATCGTGTAATAGCGGACTAATCTCTGGCTCAGAATCAAAATCACGACCACGGCTAAAAGATAAGATACTACGAGATACGTAACATTTTTTTCACCCTACCGCCAATATAGATGTTTACACATCAAAAATCTGGAACTGAAAGGAAAACAAAATAGAAAAACCGCTCTGGTCTCAAAGCAGTCATGTAATTGAAAAAAAGTACTGCAAAGAATACAAAATACGGATAATGCTAAAGAAGCGTCAAAAAGAGTCTTGTAAAACTTGGCCCACGACTCACATGGCAACTGGTCTTCCGTCTTATCCTTTTTCTCTTTCGCACTCATTATGTTCGAATAGAGTCAGACGCAAAGAATCATCGTGTAATAGGGGCTTAATATATCCTCTAAGTCCCCTATTACACGATGATTCTTTGCGTCTGACTCTTTTTTCGAATTTCTCTTTGAAAATCATCCTCTGATTCGCACGCTATTACACGATGATTCTTTGCGCCTGACGCTTTTTCGAATTTCCCTTTGAAAATCATCAAAATAAAGTTATATAAAAAGAAACGACAAAAAGAGTCTCTGAAATCTTGGCCCATGACTCACAGGGCAACTGGTCTTCCGTCTCATCTTTTTTTTCTTTCGCACTCGTTATGTTCGAAAAGAGTCAGACGCAAAGAATCATCGTGTAATAGGGCACTAAGCAGCCAACCAAATTTAAACCCGAACTGAACTCGACCTATCGGTTTCGTATATAAATACTCAGCGTCTAGTTACTGAACGTACATATTGCTGAACGCACTCAATTTTCGTGAAGCTCAGAATCACAAAATCGACCACGATCACGACCACGATAGTATAGATGTTTACACATCAAAAGTACAGGGACGTCAAAACAAGTCGACAGGTCGAGAAGTCCAACGTGAACACCGTCAATGAAATTTAATCGACAACCGAAAGCTCTTAAATGGTGGTTTTTATCTAGTGGCAACGTAGTCAACCTATAATGGGATTTGACACTTACTGGTTGAACAGATAAAGGATGAATTCCAAAATTAACTTCGAACTGTCAACCAACTTCCAACACAAAAGAACTTCCAAAATATGGGAGGTGAATTCAAAAATGAAGTCGAACATTTGAAAAGATATCTAGAAATCTATATTTTGACATACCTACATGTAAAATTTATCTAGTCCCAAACTGACAGCGGAATCCTCTAAAATGACAGTTTTTATATTGGACTATCCTCCGCTGACTTATTTTGACTTTTTTGTATATACCTTCCCATTTCGTGGTGAAAAATACTTGGCCAAGAAAGGCATCTCTTTTTCGCTTTGAATTGGGAGATGCCGTTCTTGGTCACCTCTTTCTCGCCATGAATTTCATTGACGATGTTCACATTGGACTACTTCCGGCAATTTGTTTTGACGTCTTCTGTAAAGAGATGGCAAAGAAAGACATCTTCCACTTCATGGTGGGGGGGGCAAAAGTACAGAGACGTCAAAAGAAAACAGCGGAAGTAGTCCAATGTGAACACCGTCAATGAAATTTAATCGAGTCCCAACTGACAATAGAAAGTTCTAAAATTATGTTTTCAATCTATTGGCACCGTAGCGAACCTCTAATGGGATTTGACACTTATTTTCTAATCCGAATGAACCTGCAATGAAAGTGTTGACATTAGACTGCCTCAACTGAAATTTTTTGACGTATTTGTATACCTCTCTCATTCCTACTTCATTGCGAGAAAGAGTTGGTCAAGAAAGGCATCTCTTTCTCACCATGAAGTGTAAACGTCATGAATTTCATTGACGGTGTTCACATTGGACTACTTCCGGCAACTTGTTTTGACGTCTCTGTATTTTTCTTGGCCACCGCTTTATCGCCATGAGGTGGGAGTGAGAAAAAGTACAGAGACTTTAAAACAAGTTGCCGCAATTAGTCCAATGTGAACACAAAACCTTTTGACAGAATGATCTTATTTCGTCTAATTTTCCAAAAAAGGCGGCCTTCTATGTTGAAACCCTACAGCCATGATGAAAGCGCAGACTATAATGGTCTAAGCAACCAACCACATTTCAACCCAAACTGAACTCGACTTTTTGATTTAGTATATAAACACTCAGGGCCAGTTGTACAATAGTGGTTCAGCCTCGGTTCAAGATTTTAACTCACCGATTTCGGTGGATTAACTAAGGTTCAACGCTGGTTCAAGTATGTAATTGGTTATTATCACACGCTTGAACAGTAAACCACTGTTGAAACTCAATTAATCTGCCGGAATCGGTGGATAAAAATTGCTGAACCACGGTTTAAATATTTGTACAACTGGCTCTCAATGTTTAGTTACTGAGCGTCACTGATCTCTATATACACTGGATAGTATATTCATACAAAATTTTTGAGGCAAAAATATGGTCGTGGCCGGTACCTTCATATAACAGTGAAACAGCGACGCCAACGGTATGGACCCTACTGGACCTGGATTTTCTTTTATTTTTTTCAATATTTACAGCCGCAATGCTTGTCGGCATCAACTGACATCAAATAAATGCTCAATTACGGCAAATATCTTCAATCTCTTTTTTTTACGTTCGTATGGAGCGAGATATGAGGTCGTGGCCGGTACCGGTGGCCGGTGGCTATTCACTATCCAGTGTATTATAGAGATCAGCGTACATAGCTTTGAACGCACTCAATTTTCGTGAAGCTCAGAACAGAGATTATGGGTAATTCATAAGTCTGCTATTACACGATGAATTTAGTTGCATGCGCCTTCTTCGAATTCTTCTTTGTTATTTCGTCCGCTGTTTCAAGCGCTATTACACGTTGAAACCAAAGTCATGAATCTAATTTGACAGTTCTCTTTATTTTTCATTTTCGTGTTGGGTTGTGCTCAAGCAATAAAAAAACTTTTTCTGTTTTTATTTTTGTTTTCATTATTAGATATATTGAAGAAAGAAAGGTTTGTGTGCCTCTAAATGAATATCAGTCAAGAAAAGCAATAATTTTTTTTTATTTATGTTGTTTTTAAAGATGAATTCTCAATTCTGTAAGCCTATAAGGCTATCAATAACAGTGCGTTGCATCGAAATTTACTCTTTGAACAACAAAATTAATGAAGCAGAATAGTAAAAAACGGACAAGAGAAAAGAGAAACGTCAAATAGTTGCATCGAAAATTTTACTCACCGGTCACTTTTTTTCCGTATCATCTTTTCGATTTTTTTCTCTTTTGCACTTACGTAGTTCGAAAAGTCGCATGCGTCTAGATGCATCTTGTAATAGCAGACTAATCTCTGGCTCAGAATCAAAATCACGACCACTGCTACAATATAAGAATCACGACTACGAGATGAGTGGGCGTAAATTTTAATTTTTTTTTTAAATTGTGCGTTTTCTAAGTTGACGCAAAGTTTTTCAAAAAATTCAAAATTTACACTGAGCCATCTTTGGCGTGTACTTTAAGGTACATACATTCATACAATGTTTTTGAAATAGGCCCCTGATCTCAAAGCAGTCATGTAATTGAAAAAAAGTAATGCAAAGAATGCAAAATACGGATAAAGGTAGCTGCAAACAAACGTGATAGCGGTGGCGATCACGATAAAATTGTGGATGCCATACACATAAATCAAAGGAAAGGCACACATCTACACGATTGAGGTGTGCTTTGATTTTTATATGAGGCATCCACATTTTTATCGTTATTGCCACCGCCATCGCGTTGGTTTGCGCGAGCCTAATGCTAAAGAAGCGTTAAAAAGAGTCTCGTAAAACTTGGCCCACGACTCACAGGGCAACTGGTCTTCCATCTTATCTTTTTTCGCTTTCGCACTCATTATGTTCGAATAGAGTCAGACGCAAAGATATCATGTAGTAGGGGCTTAATATATACTCTAAGCAGCCAACCAAATTTCAACCCGAACTGAACTCGACCTTTTGATTTCGTATATAAATACTCAACGTTTAGTTACTGAACGTACATATTGTTGAACGCACTAAATTTTCGTAAAGCTCAGAATCACGATCACGATTACAACGTTACGTTACGTTTTCTTTTCACCCTACCGCCAGTATAGATGTTTACACATCAAAAAGCCTAACACACTACTAAAGACAACAAAATAATATATTATATACATACATTAATAACAAGCTACAAAAATAACTACATGTCAAAATATTACATACTAATTACATTAATTAAACAAAAAGTGGCAACACTGTAACAATAAAAAGGGAAACATTAAATACGATGATTGGCGACAAACAATTAGAAATACTAAGAACGTCCATACAACTTGTTCCTTAGTGTAAGCTTTGAGTAACTCAAGTCGAAAACATTATGATTTTTATTCGCTCCGTGTTTCATACAAGTCAAAGGTTCATTGAGGCCATAATTGGTACGATGGAAATCGAGGTGAAAAATGTCAGAGTTGCGAGAAATGTGACTTCTAACTATTGAATAAATTTGGTCCAAAAGTACATGTGAATCAATGGATCCAATCAGTAGTTGGTGTAAAAACAAAACATCGGTTAGGGTTAGGTTAGGTTAGTGGGCTGACGGTTGGTCTTGTTGCCGTCACACTTAGATCAATGTAGATCCATTGTGATACCCTAGAGAAAAAACCTATGATTGGAGTCCTATGACAGAGCCCGTTAAGGGTGTGGATGCAGATGTAGCTGGAAGTTACAGGGAAGTGTCTTATTTATGCCAGTGTACACCGCAGAGGCGGCAATAGCTGGTGTATGGGCGAGGTGCCCATTCTCCGCTGGTCGTCGCCACCGTAGTGCACACCCGCACTTACAGACACTTTTGCAGGTCTGGTTGGCTTATTTAATGCCGGTCTGCAACGCAGAAGCGGCAACAGCTGGTATACACCAGAATGGGCAGGGTGCCTATTCTCCGCTGGTTGTCGCCACCGCAGTGCACACCAGCACTTTCGGTCATCTTGCTAGCTTACTAATGCTGATAAACAACGCAGAGGCGGCAACAGCTGGTGTATGGGCGAGGTGCCCATTCTCCGCTGGTTGTCGCCACCGCAATGCACACCAGCACTTTGGGTCACTCTTGCAAGTCGGATTGGTTGACTAATGCTGATGTACGACGCAGAGGCGGCAACAGCTGGTGTATGAGCGAGGTGCCTATTCTCCGCTGGTTGTCGCCACCACAGTGTACACCCGCACTTACAGGCATTCTTGCAAGTCGGGTTGGCTTATTAATGCCGATGTACAACGCAGAGGTGGCAACAGCTGGTGTACGGGCTGGTTTCTGAGAATTTAGGGATGTAAATCTACAGCTGGTCAGCTGAGGATTTGAACGTAAGCCTCCTCACCACTACAAGGTGAACCCACTGATCTCTATATACACTGGATAGTGTATTCATACAAAATTTTTGAGGCAAAAATATAGTCGTGGCCGGTACCCTCATATAACAGTATAACAGCGGCGCCAGTGGAATGGACGCTACTGGACCTGCATTTTCTTTTATTCTTTTCAATATTTACAGCCACAATGCTTGTTGACATCAACTGATATCAAATAAATGCTCAATTTCGGAAAATATATTCAATCTCTTTCTTCGTTTGTATAGAGCGAGATATGAGGTCGTGGCCGGTACCCTTTAAAAAACTTGCCTCACAAAAACTGTTATACACTATAGGCTATTCACTATCCAGTGTATTATAGAGATCAGTGGGTGAACCCAGTGAGGAGGAAAAAAAAAAAAAAAAAAGTAGTCATGTTTAAAAGAAGAAGGCGATTGGTATGTGGAGGCAGCTGATTTTGGTGAATCAAATTCAAATGGCTTAGTGCGAAACGTACATATTCACGCTGGACAGATTCGATGCGATCAATGCGTACAGAGTAGTGAGGTTACCATACCACACTTGCATATTCTAAGTGGGGACGAACAAAAGAGTTGTATAAAGAAGATGTTTCTTTACTCCAGCGTTTAACAAAACCGAGCATTGCATTGGCTTTATTTACAATTTTCTCAATGTGGGTTGAAAAGTCAAGATTTTATGAAAAGTATACACCTATATCACGTGTTGCCATTACTCTATTAAGCACAAATTGATTTATGCTATAACTATAAGATATTGCATTTTTTTATTTTTTATTTAGGTCATTTTGAAGAGATTCAGAATCGGACTGGTTTCTGATTATTTTGAATAACTTTATATAATTATATCATCAACGTATATAAGCACCCTACAAGATTTTACTATTGAAACAGCATCATTGATAGAAACTATGAAGTGTGGTGGACCTAGGTGACTACCTTAAAGTACACCAGAGTCTGCGTTAATTAAATGATTCCTCTAAAAAGAACTTGGTATGTCCCCCCCTTCAGATATGATCTGACCCATTGAACGAAATCTGAAGGGAAACCAAGAGATGAAAGTTTGAATAAAATAAGACTATGAGACAACTTTTCGAAGGCCTTACTAAAGTCAGCATAGATACAGTCAACTTGAAGGCCTTTCTCAATAGTTTTATTTGTAAAAGACGTAAATTCAAGAAGATTAGTTACGGTAGATTTCTTTCTCATAAACCCATGTTGCTCATTCGCAAGAAAAGGTTTGCAGCTGAAATAAAAAATCTTAAATACAATAGCCTCAAACAGTTTTGGTAAACATGAGAGTTTGGCTATTGGCCTATAATTTGAAATATCACTACGATTGCCCTTCTTATGGATTGGGATAGTGAATGAATTCTTCCAAATATTAGGAAAAATTGCTTGATTAATTGAATTGTGGAATAAAAATGTTAATGGTCTCGCTAGAGTGTTGCAACAGTTTTTCAAAACAAAAACAGGAATTCCGTCAGGTCCACTGGATGTGTCATTGTTCAGTCCCTCAAGATGTTCTCTTACGTCATCAACTGTGATTACAATATTACTCAATGAGCTTTGAGAAAAGCTATTCAAATGATTAAAATTGTTTTCACAAAGAACAAAACGCAAAACTAAATGTTAAAAAAATGATTAAAACATATTGCAAATAACAAGAGGGCTGCTGCTTGTCTCATACAAGTACTTCATAGTAGATGGATATCCGTCAGATTTTCTCTTGCTAGTAACAAATTTCCAAAATTTTGTTGGGTCAATAAGAAGTGAAAAACGCATTTTGACCATATAGTAATTATCATAGAGGGTTCTACTTAATTATTGGAACTCATTATAAAACCAGAGATAATTGTTGTGATCATCCTGTTCATTAGACATTAAATATTTTTTCCACGGAGCTGGTGGGTGTACCTGGGAGGAGTTGTTAGGCTCCATTTTTTTTGAGTTCAATGCATTTATCTGATGAACAATCAATTATAATCAAAAATATCAATAAAAAAAAGAAGAAACAAAATAGTTAATTTAAAAAATTAAAAAAAAAAAACAAATTTTTGTAGCCTCTCGGATTTGAACCCAGACAAGCCTAATGAAACTAACTTTCTAAGGGCCATTTGCTGAAATGAAACTTAAATATTTGAGTTCTACATACTGGCTTAAGTTCCTCTTATTGGTTTGCACCAACAAAAACCTTAAACTTAAAAGTTGCTATGTAGAACATAACTTGGGAGGAAGAAAAAGTAGAACCTAGATTTCCTAAGTAGAACATAAAGCAAACAATAATTTTGTTGCCGATTTTGATTTAAAATTGTCAGAACAAGAAAAAAATTTATAAATTAAAAATGAATTTCATCCAATTCCCCCCGGGCTTGCAAAAAAAACACGGCTACTATTACTATAAAACCTGTTTCTAGAAGATACTACCCTGGTTTTAGGTGATTTTTTTTTCTCCAAGGTCTATTTTTAATTTTTTTGCTTTCATACAATTTTATCCCGAGTTTTAGAATTTCTAGAATTTTCTTTTGTATACATGACTTTTTTATTAAAAAAATCTATCGATTACAAGAAAAATCAATTCTCTATCTTTTTTGGTTTAGAAAATAGAATCTAGACCTTTTTTATTGTTTACCTTAACTTACCCTACTGAAATTTCGATTTAAAAAAATCACGTATTTTGAGTCTTTTAAATAAAGTTTTCTTTCACATAGGTAATATTTTTGGTTTATCACTAAGCTGGGTCAGATAATAATAAACATAAGGAGGAGGCGTTTATGTGAAAAAGTATCAATTTTTCCGTATAATTTAATAAATTAATATTACACTGACATTGTATATTTTTACTAAAACTTAACTGATAATATACTGATTAATGTTTTATTTATTAGTTTACATAAGTAAACATATGGGCCTTACCAATAATCAAATTTAGCGAAGACTTAAATATTTCAGTAAAATTAACCTTATTTCTGGTGATCCCAAATAATGTGCCATTTATGGAATGTTTAATTTTGTGAAGTCCATTCCATATATGATTCATTATTAAGAGTCCACTTGAATATTAAGGTCTTACTATATATGGTTTATTAGCTAGAGCCCATTCTATTATGGTCCATTTTACTGAAATATTTAAGTCATCACTAAATTTGACTACAGCCATGTGAGCTTTCAATACTATTGTATAGTCTGTTATTTGCTCACTAGTCGGATTACCAACCACTACAGTTCTTGTCACACCAGTTGTCCATTAAGGTATTGGCCACCAGAGTCAATCAAATATAGTCCACTTTTCTGAATTACCTTATTCGTCTCAAGGGGGGTTCACATTCAACGACGTGTCGTCTGACCTGAACCGTTTTGCTAGCGTTCACATTTAACGACTTCCGTACCGACATCATTTGAAAATACTTTTTCAAAGAGCAAACATGGCGAGAATTTCATTATTCGCACCAATACTACCGCATTAATTTTATTTGTTTCTACTTTTGTTTTATTATTTTACTTTCATTTCTCTTTTTATCTTACAAAAAAAATAGAAATAAGATATAAAATTAAATTTTCGGTCGCCCGACTGGAGTTCACATTTACTACACCGGTCGATCGACAAGGCAAATTATCAAAAAATTTGAACTACCGAGCTTGCTTGATTGACAGTCGTTCGACTGATGTTCACATTACAAAAATCTAACGACACGATACGTGATGATAAACATGTCGTTGAATGTGAACGCCCCTTTACGCTTCTCTTCTTTTGATGAAAATAGTTATTAAGTTTGACACTCAATTAATTCAAACATAGCTGAGATAAAATTTTATTTTTGTTAGCAACGTAAAATAAGTAAAGTTAATCTTAAGAACTAAGTTCTACATAGAGCTAAGTTGAGAATAGTTAAAATCCAGATTTATGACTTGTTTCAGCAAATGGCCCTAAACCACGCTTTGACGCTCACGACCAAAGACTCTTATGAAGAAGGTTTTACTAGAAATATTATTAATATTAAAATTATTGCATTTGTAAAAGGGAAGAAAAATGAAAAATAAAAACAGAAGAAAGAAAAAAAAATAATAATAAAAATATCAATTAACCACTTTGAATAGGAAGTCCGAAACATAAGCTTTTAAGAAAAGCTCTCAATTGTCAAGTTTATATAAGGTGTGTTTTATTCATTGCTGCATAGCCAGCGCAGCACAAGTCTGAATAAAACGATCACTCACTCTATACCTTCATTTAAATAATTGAAAGCTCTATCGCCAGCACAGCCATATTTTTTTTTAACTGACTTTCTTTTCGCCAGCAATCAAATTGTTTTTGTTTGCCAAGGGAAATTTTGTTGCGCTGGCTATGCAGCAATGAATAAAATACACCTATAATATTTGTTAAGGAGGGGTACGAAGAAAGATATATAAAAAAACAAGAGAAGGATGTAGATAAGCAATTCAATAATATTAAGAGAAAACTATGTATTGAAATGACAATTATAAATATTCATGCACAATAAAGAAAACATTAAATATTCATGCACAATAAAGAAAACATTAATTCAAGCAATAGGAACTTACTTGAAGATTAAATAAATATAACGAAAAAAACTAAGAAATTAATTATGACACTTAGTAAACATATGGATTAATTTTAATTAAAACTAATTTTCACAGATAAAATCACATAAAAACTATTAAAAATGCTAAGAAAATTTGAGAGCTAATGTCACGCATAAACTACAACACAGGACACCAGTGTTACAGTGTTATCACAGATAATAAACTATACAGATGTAGCATCCATATGGGAAAAAATGTCCATGAAAACGAAATTCGTCCAAAAAAAGAGCTTTCTTAAAAGATAAAATTCTTAGAATTGGGACAACATTTCAATTTTTTTCCCTACTACTCTAACATATGGGAGTGCTACACACGGAAATAAACGCACAATTTTGTTTTTGTTTTCTTATTTCTTCTACCCCTTCAAGAGATATGAGAAAAAACGAACGGAAAAAAACCTGTTTAGGTACCTCTCCCTTTTTAGGAATCGTGTGTTTATTGCTTTTGTTTTCATAATCTTTACTTGCTACGTGGTTCCGCAGGTCAAATTTGAGACTTCCTATTGAAAGTAAATACAAAAATCCGAGTCTGTAATGCGAATTTCAAATCGAGGATGAAAATCGTTAGATTTATATAAGTGCATATTATGTATTTTGCCTGTGCGCTTCATGATATTTGTTTAGAAAAATATTGAAATTGATTGAGAATGTTTGGAAAAAAACAATTGAAATAAAAATGAATTTAAATACTATAAACAAGAACGTTTCATTTAAAATTTTATGTCAGTTAGCACAGAGAAGAGGTTTTTTTAATAATGTATTATTTTTAATAGATTTAATGAGGGTAGTTAAGTGGAAGTGCGTCGTCGTCGGTTAGCTGTTGATTTTGTATATATGCAATTATTTTCATCTAGATTTGATGGAAGATCGATTAGCTTTTGCCTAGATTCAATTCATTATTAGTCATATATCGGGGTGATGTTTCATTGAGGTAAATTTGTATTGTATGGCGTGTTAAAAGAATTTTTTTTTTTCAATTTGTTTTTTTTTTTTTAATTTGGTGTTTATGACAAATATTTATTTGTTGAGGTTAATTGTTGTTGATTTTTAAATTTTGGGGATTTAATAGGGTGGTTTTAATAAAGGAAGGTTTAAAGATTAGGACGAAGCATGAGCTGCACAATTTTGCACAATAGAACCTATGCAAAATATTTTTTTTTTTTTAATGATAATTATGGAAAGCAGCTAAACGCCCAAAAATTCAAAATCCTTCTATGAAAGACAGAAAATGAATTGCAAACCCGAAACAGAAAGCTGAGAACCTCTCGGAACATCTCTCGAATGTTTTTAACCCCTTTCTAGAAAGTGCAGTTAGAAATAATTTACCTTTTGTTGATAGTAATGACGAATTGGAAATTCCCTTCGTCACGCTCAAAGAAGTAAAAAGCATGTGTCAATACAAGCTATCAAATAAAAAAGCACCCGGCCCGGGTATGATCTAGTAACTGCTCAGGTTTTTAAAGAAATGCCAACAGTAGCCTTCAAAAAACTACAATATACTATAATAAACGCATGTCTTAAGCTTCAATATGTACCACATCATTGGAAAATTTCAGAAGTCATTGTTATTCCTAAGCAAGGAAAGCCACCAACAGAAGTAACTTCTTACAGGCCAATATCTCTTATACCAATTATGGCAAAAATTTTCGAAAAACTGCTCATGAAAAGGCTTAGCAAAGCAATAGAGGAAATGAAAACTAATTCCAAACCTTCAGTTTCGATTCAGAAATAAACTTTCGAAGATAGACCAAGCGCATCGAATTACGGATTTTGTTGAGAAGGTATTGAAGAAAAACAAGTATGTTCCGCTCTATTTCTATAGATCTTGCTAAAACCTTTGACAAGGTTTGGGATTTGAGTACAAACTGCATAGAAACCCTCCAAGGCAGCTCTACGAAATACTGAAATCACATGTTACAGACCGATTCTTTAGAGTATGGTATGGTACCAATTTTAACGAGCAAGAGTATTCAGAAATTAATAAAACTGAAGCCGGTGTATCACAAGCATGTGGCCGATACGATCAAAAATTGAAACAAATCGTATGAGTTTTGTTCCATTTTTCAACGTTTCTCGACCAATTTTAACGATGCAAGAGTTACAGAACCTAGGCACAGTTTGGACTAATGGCATCCAATTGTGGGGTTGTACAAAGAAAATTAATGCTAAAACCATCCAAAACTAAAGTCCTTCATGGAATAATAAATGCTCCTTGGTATATTAGAAATAGCGATTTACATCGTGACCTACAAATAGAAATGGTTTCTGAAGTGATTAGAAAACACGCTGTTTCACATAATCAGCGACTACATAGTCGATTTAACTCCGAGATGGATACTGTATTAAATGTAAGAGATAATGTTCGAAGATTTAGAAAAACAAAGCCTCATGAGCTGATGGTCTAAAAGCGATGGGAAAGTATTAAAACTTTAAACTTCTCCCGATGCGATTTTGAATTGAAGAAATAATTGTCGATCTTTCATATATTGGTCCTGATTTTCCGGTGGTTTTAGTGCAGCACAAGTCCCATACTACACCTGTAGAGAATTTTTTTTTGATTTGTAGGTAGGTATACCTAATCTACATATCACATCAAATTTAAATATTTTATTATAATAACATTTTTTTAAATTATTTTGTATTTGTTTCCTTTTACTTAACAACAGGTCCAAAATGTTGAAATGTATTAATAATCCCTAGAAATAAATTTCTTAATATAAGAAACTGGAAAATGATTATCTTAATAAAATTAAAAATAATGTTTACCTAGCTAACCAAAAAATGCACCGATCTAACGAATCTAGAACAGAAAACACGAAAACAAAACAAAAAATAAGACCTTTTTCCGTCTCTAAAAGAATAACCCCCACAACTCAAAAAAAATGTTCTACTTACCCACATAAAGAATATATCCAATATCCATGGATGCAAAGAAGAAAAAGAATTCATATACTTTTTATTTTTTGTCGCCAGCCTCAAACTACCTTAAAAAAAATCATACAAACAACACAGTAAAAAAAAAAAACATAATCGCAATGTCTTTCGTCTTCCTCTCGATCGTTGCTGACTGCATAGTATTGCAGAAAAAAAAAACACGTTTTTATTCAATTTTTCCCCATTCATTTCATTCCTATATCCTGAGTAACAGAGCAAGAGGGAAAACATATGAGCGAGCACGCAAGAGAGAACGTTTTCCAAAAGAAAAAATAGCTTTCTTTCTGTGCTTTAAGCCTAGTACGCTGCTGATGCGAAACGAAATTTTTCTGTGATCTCCAAGCAGACAACGAAACGCTTTCGAAAACACAACGTAAAATATCCTTGGAGAGTTTCACTAATTCCAAACTCAAAATAAAACATAAACGCTAAAAATCAGAGAAACCAATGATGTAAGAAATTAGAAAATGATAAACAAAAAAAAAAACACAAATAAAACTCAAATTGCACAAAATAAATAGTCTGTATAATTAAATCAGTGCGAAAAAGGAGCGGAGACTTCTCCAAATAATCTGCTACAATTATAAATTTCGCTCTTCGAACAGCGTATTGCAAAACGAAAAGCAGAACTAAATTTTCCGTTTATGATTTCGTTGTGTCATTTTTGTATGGGATTTTTCGTTTCGCATCAGCAGCGTACTAGGCTTTACTATGAACAAGCAAAGAGCTTTCTTGCCTGTTGATCGTCTGCGTGGTGTAAAAATAAATTGGGACATTTTTTTATATGGGGATGCTACATCTGTATAGTTTATTATCTGTGATGTTATTTTCAGTTCTACAGTTTTCTCGTAATTTCGCTAGACATTATGAAATATGTAAAGAATACCATGTATCAAAAATGTACACCTACACTTGAAACATGTACTTTTACCTACCACAAAAGCTCACATTTAGGACACACAAAACTTATAACAAAATCACAACATATTATGTGGATTAAAGTAATAATAAATCAATTAATTAATAATAACTATTAAATTCTCTACAACTCATATCCAGGCACTTTTAAATGTTGAACTAAAAATAAAAAAAGTTTACTTAAAAACAGACGAACATTTTTAATAAAAAAATCTTTAAAAGGCCAAATCAGGAAAAAAGAGGGAAACCCTTTAAAATCATTTTTTTTTTTTGATGTTGAATTATAACTTTTTTATTTTCAGTTCTACAGCAAAAAGTTTCTTTACATAAAGTGTAGAGAATTTAATCATCTATAAGATGATGTTTTCAAGATATCATGTAAAACTTTGTACACCCCTTTATTGAAAATGGTCCCCAAATGGGTGGGGGTTTCAGCCCCGAAAATCGAAAGTTGTACTCACACTGAACCTCTCTACACATAAGCAAACAAAAATCTTATCCAAGGTCAATGTAATATTTCATTATATTATACTAAGTAAGATTATTATTCATTTCTCATTTTTTTTTTTGCTGAAACCCAATTCGAAAATGGAAAAAAAAAAATGTATGGGCGTCGCGTCGCACCTACGCGCGCAACTTAAAGCGGTTAATGATAGTCGACATATCAGACCTTCAAATGCATATAGTCTTCCATCTGAACAACACTGAATACTTAAAGTTTTTCTCTCATGAATGCGCAAACTGTATAAAATCAAGCCTTTTTTTGTATCCCATCCGTCAACAAATATATTTAAACACCCTATAAACTATAATTTTACTTACTTTTCAATTCTCTGATATCGTATTTATCGAATAAAAACAAAACTTTCAATAAAAAATGAACCAAGCACTCGCAACAAAATAAATATCGAAACCCCCTTCACCCGCCAATTGCAATCGAAACTATCAACAATTGCAACTTTAACATCAATTATCTTTATTTTACACGACTCCCGCATAACAGTTCTTTCTTAATCGTTTAGTAGAAGGTTTAAGCTGCAAATAAAACCAGATTTTACATCAGTCTCTGCAAGTCATTTTTCAAATTAAATTCCGCTAGATGTGCGGATTCCCACACTGATGGGATGTTACTAGTGGGCGGACGTCTAGAAAACTACCTCCTCTCTTACAATACTCAACATCCCATATTTACTAAAAACAATTACCATTTTACAAGATTTGTTATTCGAGATGCTCATAAAACTACACTACACGGCGGCATTCAAGCAATGATACATTTTTTCCGCAACGATACTGGATTGGACGAATAATACGAAGCGTGAAATTCCAGCTACATAGATGTCCTTCTTGCTGTCGGCAAAAGGCATCCGAAATACAGCAATTAATGGGAAATTTACCAGCAGCCAGAATGCGTTTGTCTCGTCCGTTTAGTCATACTGGCTTCGAAGGAAGGCACTTGGTGCAAAAATGTTAAAATGGTATTTTGCGGTGTTTATTTGCTTGGTTACAAAGGCCATACATTTAGAAGTGGTGTCAGACTTGACAACCCAAGCATCCTTGGCAGCATTTAGATGATTAACTGCCAGAAGAGGAATCTGTAAGCAGGGGTGGAATCGACTAACGCGATAGTTGATAATCAAAATCGACAATTTTGCTCTATGTAAGGTGATTATCAAATCGACAATCGTTTTTTTGTACTGCTATTAAGTGACAGCTTTTTAGGTGTCGTTTTCAAACATTTATGTAATTTTCATAAAAATTTGGTTGCTGTCGGCTTAAAATTGGTTGTTTTTTTTTAATTATATAATTAATATCTAAAGTAAAAAGTGTGTTTTAAGAATAAAAAATAGCAAATTAGTTCAATTGCAATGTTTACATTATTTGCAATTTTTCAAACCGCACGGAGAGTAAGGAGTGAAAATAATTATAACAAAGGTCCGACTAATCAGAACAAATCTGAGAAAAAAAGAAAACATTTTGGAACTACGAATCAGTTTATGGATATCCTTGAGAACATTTCATTGCACCAAAAATGCAAAAATGACGACAATAAAAAAAGCGACAGTCAACTATCATCTTAGCCAATTCCACCCCAGGTATTCAGCGACTGCGGAACTAATTTCGTCGGTGCTAATAACGAATTACCAAAAAGGTGGAGGAAGCAAAGCACGATTGGAAAGAAATCGCCGAAATCATAGCGAATCACGGTACCGATTGGCATTTTATTTCCATTTTATTTATCGGTCAAGTACCACTTGAAGTTGTTGGAACCGAAAGGCTAACTTGGGTTTGAGGAGCTCGCGACGCTTCTAACACAGATAGAAGCGTGTCTGAATTCGAGGTCCCTATGCCCTCTCTTCGACAGCCTCGGAGATTTAAATGTACTTACCCCTGCTCACTCCTTAGTTGGCGAATCGTTCCATGCTGTTCCTCAAGGCGAACCAAGCACCAACACCACGCATATAGAACAATGGGTGTTCAATAGGGTGGAGCGTCGATGTATGGAGAAAAATAAAAGTTGTTGTATCAATTTCGAATACCTCCATTTTTTTGCGTTTCGATGAGTAGAATAATTTGACATTTAAAAAAAAAGTTTGGATTAAGTCTTTAGCCCTCTACCTTAGCTCAAAGTTTCGACGGCAATATATTTCGAGAATACATCTTATTTTTAATTAGCCCGTCTCTGGCCTTTTCACCAGCTACTGTTATTGAAGCTTCGGTCACCATTTTCACACAGCGCTCAACAGCTTGAGTGTGACAAAGGAAGTTCGAAAATGACATGCCAATAAGAAATTTTTTTTTTTAGAAATTCTTCCAATTCCTGATCGCTAGTTCTATCCAACAAAGGGGTTGACGTAACCTGTGACTCGCTCCGGTTAAAAAAAGATTTCCATAGCGTAAATATATAAAAAATTTGAATTTATGTAGCGCCTTTTAACATATATCTCGAGAACGGCTAATCATACTATATAAGTTGTACATTTTTTATAGGAAATTTAATTATCTTTCTTTTTACTACAAATATTATTTTGTAGGATTTATACTTTCGGAAATACAGAATAAAGGAAAAAAATGTATGACTTTTTTTCCACTTTTGCAAAACTTTGACTTGTAGTAGAGGGCTAAGAAAAACAATTTTTATTTTTATTTTATTTTTTACGGGTAGCTTACGTAACTACGCAACTTTTTAGTGCTATTCGAATAGCTAAATCGGAAAAAAAATTTGACGCTCCACCCTAGTGTTCAATCCCTAACGGAAGGATTTTGGAAAAGGTGGAATTCTGAGTACCTGTCAAGGCTACAACAGAGTCCAAAATGGACTCAGATCGAGAAGATGCCCAGAATTGGAGACCTTATTCTCATCAAGGACGAACGTGTTCCACTTACGTATAGGAATGTTGCACGAGTTGCGAGCGTTCACACTGGATCGGACGGATCGTGTTGTCACGGTGAAAACTAGAACTGGATAGATGAAACGTCCCGTAACAAGGGTTTGTCTCTTACTCTCAAATGAATCTTTTGAACAAACCGTCATCGTTTAAAAATTAAAATAAAAAGTCAAAATAACCAAAGAATTCAACATCCATCATCAATCCACAACAAAATAAAAGAATTTCTTTTAATTAAAACAATCCAAAACAAAACAAAAGAATTTCTTTTACTTAAAATATTTAAAAATTTATTAAATTTATTAAACACGAAAATTCAGACAAACAAAAATAATTCTTTAATAAAACGCACTAATAATTGTAAAATTATTTATATATTTTTATATTTTTGAACTTCTGTACAATAACAAAACTTGCAGAAAATTATAAAAAATATTTTGAATTCCAAAATTTGTACTGCCACACCGCATAAAACTTTGGATATAATAAAATAATTGCACTACAACAAAACATGCAATGTGTTAGGAAGTGGTTCATTAAAATTAAAAACGCAAAACCGATTCCCGACACAAAATTATATTTTACTAAACAATCAATGAAAAAATTAAACAAAGAAAGATAGTGGACTGTATATTTAGCTCCGGAGGCAAGTCTGTACACTTGAGAGGTAGAAATTAAAAAGCCAAGAAAACCAGTTTGTTGTTGCTTTTAGCGTTGCTCCTTTATTTGCTGCTGATTTAGCTAGCCCGCTGGTATTTTTTCCCTCGTTGACGTAATTCCCGGTCGCAAGCACCGCTTATCATGACACTATGAAAAGGGATGTGACCGGCGAACTTGGATGTCGATGGTTTGGTTTTTGACTCGATCGACAGCGCCGTCGATGATAATGATGAAAAGGGTTAATGTGGTTGTTGTTGTGCTTATGCCCAAACATCTGCTGGTTGAAGAATGATTTCTTGTTGGTGCCGTTGATCTGCTCGTATGGCTAATGTGCAAGTAGGTCTTTGCACATTTGCACTTGATGGCACCGCTATGTGGTTTTGCTTGAATTCTTCTGCTCCGTTGGTGTCAATGAGTTAGGGTGTCTCGTTGACATGTTAGGGTGGCTCATATGTTTATACTTTTGTATGTAGGTCGCTCGATGACTTTAAATTTGATTCTCATGTGCATCTCGTAACATTCCTCCCCCCAATTGTAGGCTCGTCTTCAATTGCTCCTGTAGGCTCTTCGGGAGGAAGGACGCACTATTTATGAATCGCTCTTACCAACCTCGTATGGTCTAGCCGCACTTCCGCAATCCGCACAAGACTGTCCTTGCCCTGATGAACGGCTGTGATTTACCCCAATGGCCAGATCGTAGGTGGCACATTGTCTTGTCTCACCAAGTCACCTGGCTTTATATTCCTGCTTTTTTTGTTCCATTTTAAGCGCTGCTGAAAGGTGTAGATGTGTTCGCGATTCCATCTCTTCCAAAAATGCTCCTGCATCTGATTCACGATACCCCACAGCTTCAGTCGTCTTTGAGGCACGTCACTCACGTCAGCACTGAGAGGTAGTACCATCTGTTCTCCAATAAGGAAGTGTCCGGGTGTAAACGCATGCAGATCATCTACGTCATCTCAGAGTGCATATAGAGGCCTGGAATTAAGGCATGTCTCAATAAGCACCAAAGTTGTAGCGAGTATCTCAAACGTGAAGATCTGGATGCCCATGATCCTCCGCAGGTGATACTTTGTAGATTTCTCGCCAGCTTCCCTGATGCCTCCCATGTGCGGTGCGCCTGGAGCGACGAACTTCCATTCCGTGTTCAATAAGATAATTTGCTGAATTGGTAGCCTGTCCTTCCACTGCTCGCCGCTTCTCTTCAGTTCAGCGTCTGCTCCGACGAAAGTTGTCGCTCCAAAGCACTGAATATGCACCGCTACGCCCTACGTAGAAAAGCTGCCAAGAATGCACCGCTCGTCAGATTGCCGCAGGCTCCAGATGTATGGCCTAAGTAACCATGCACACAAATACGGCTATTTAGCCCTTCTTGATGATTTGCGATCGCCCTGATCTGGCCTTGATTTGCACCGGCCCAGCATAGACCACTCCGCTATGCTTAAATGCCCTTGTTGGCTGGACTCGATCCTTAGAAGGGCTGCCCATTAGTGGCTCTGATATTGCCCTGCTCTGCCGGAAACACGTTATGCACCGTGATATATACGTTTTTTCCAAAATTTGTGTCTGATGTACTGCAAGCACAGCTGCACACCTCCATGTAGTGTCCTCAGATGTGCTTCTCTGATCAACAGCTCACTCAGCTTGTTTTTGGCCGGCAGTATAATGGGGTAAACCATTTCTTAGGACATTGCTGAATTTTGAAGCTGACCTCCTACTCTCATAATCCCTTCGTTGTCCAAGAATGTATTGAGTGAGATTATGCTCCATATCGCTCTTCTAGTGACACCAATGGGACGGATGTCAATGGTAGGATCTCCTTGTGCTTGTTTCACCTTTTGGCGATTGGAATAAATTGCAATATGAAGGCAGTTATTCTTAAAATGTTCTGGAGTTTTGACCTGCGTTCAAGAAAACTGGTATCACCGATGGTCAGCACTGCTTTATTATTCTGGAACTAGCAACGACTGTCACTTTAAGCTCCTCTAAGGCGCGATTCACACAGAACTGGCTTATGGTGCTGGTGTGGTTAAGGTGCAACGGGCGTGGAGTGGGTGTGATGAACTCAATTCACACAGAAGTGACAATGAATGGACATGACAGTTTTCTTTTTGGCAGATCTCTTTTTGATAAATTAATTTAAATTAGGTCTGTTCGCGTACTTGCCCGAAATTGCCAGATTCTACCAGATTTATTTTTTTTATATGAACTTTGACAGTCTTTCGGGCTAAAAATGGTAGAAATGGGTAGGTTTGGCAAGTAAACGAACAAGGTTATTGTTGTAAGCAAAAGTGCATACTTATAAAAACTTGTTGTTTTGTTTTCCTCCCGATTTTTTTTGAAAAATTATTGCCAATAAAAAAAAAAAACATAGAAATGCTTTGGGATGATGAAGACGATGATCTTTTTTACCTCATGATACAGATACAAAAACAAAGAAGTTACTGGGTACACCCTTTGTGCAGTGGTGCATTCAACGTAATGCGAGAGCTGAACATGTATCCTTAGCGTTTCCCAAATAATCAATGAACCCATAATTAATGCTCAGCGGTTTGTGGTTGGGGGCAAATTCACAAAGAATAAAAAAAGGTAAAAATGTAATTTTATATGAAATAAAATTAATTTTGAAGTTAAAAGAGACTAAAAGAGAACATGCAAACAAAAGAGAACAAAAAAAGAATTTTATGAAGAAAGAGAGTATAAAAAAGATCAGAATTGAAGAAGAGATGTTCTGGAAACCCTATTTTATTGTGAACAATTTGGTATACCTAGTTTTTAAATTCAGTCATTCTACAATGGGTTCACACCAAAAGTAAACATTTTTTTTATTGCTTTTGTTTTTTCTTATACAGGATGATCGGTATAAGGTGCAACAAGAAGCTAGAGCATTAGGTTGGGTTAATACAACAAAAAAAATCGTATGGGAGGGAGTCTATTTCCCCCCGTTTAGGCGGGAGGGGCAATTTTCTAAAAAATTGATTTAAAATAGAAAAAAAAAATCATTTAAAAACAACGGTTAAATTTACAATGTTATCATATACCTTTTCAAAAACCAGAAATCTCTTCTTTAATTTTCATTTTAAATTAAGTTTTGTTAGTGAATAGTTTTTTTTAAGTTATTTGCGCTCTGCACTATAATTAAGGCACACAAGATAGCTTGAAGCTGAAAATGCAAAATTTAATTTCTTCTAATAAATTTGTTAATTCTTGTGATGTGTTTTTGTTGATAAATTAATGATTTCAATCAAGTCAGTGCGGTGTATTTAATTGATTTATTGTGATGAAATTCATGATGTTGTTTTCGATGAAATGTTTGCCATTGATGACGTTTAATCGTGGTCGGTGTGTTTTTTTATTTGATTTGATTTCATTCGGTTATTGTAATTGTTTATTTGTTTTAAATTCTGTGATTGAATGTTTTAAATTTCTTAATTATTGATTACGTTAATCCTAAATTTGATTTGTTATGGATTTAAATTGATTCGATTTTAATATTATTTTCGGAAATTTTTTGTGCTTTTATTTATGTGGGAAGGTGGCCTGATCCATAATCACTAAGACACACATAGGACAATAGACAGTATTTAGATAGAGAACGGGACAAGACGAACGGTAAACAACGGGGGCAAAAGCAAACCCAATGACTAGAAAGGGGAGTTTTTCAGACGGCAGTCAAGCCGAGAGGACGTATAGAGTTTTGTGTTTGAGTAGGCCGCTATGCCACAATATAACTTTAATTAAGTAACATAGTTTTAAGTAATTTACGTAGTTTAAAGACATTAAATAAATTTGTGAAGTTTAATTTTAAAGTGAGCGTTATTATTTCCCGGATAATCCTGCGTCATTCCCACAAATCGGGACGGCATTTTGCTAAATTCAAAGTGAAATTATTTTGTTTATTTTGAGATGTAGTTTGTACATAATTAAAATAAAATTGAAATATTTTATTTATAATATTTTGTAAATTTCATTGCATGTTTTGTTGCAGTGCAATTATTTTATTAAATTCAAAGTTATATGCGGTGTGGCAGTACAACTTTGGAATTCAAAGTATTTTGTATTATTTTATGCAAGTTTTGTTACTGTACAGAAGTTCAAAAATATAAAAATATACATGATTTTACAATTATTATTGCGTTTTATTAAAAAATTATTTTGTTTTGTTTGGATTTTTGTGTTTAATAAATTTTTAAATGTTTTAATTAAAAGAAATTCTCCTATTTTATTGTGGATTGATGATGGATGTTGATTCCTTTGGTTTTTTCAGCAAAAGTTTAAACGATGGCGGTTTGTTCAAATGATTCATTTGAAGGTAAGAGACACACTTTTGTTATAGGGCTTTTTATGTGTCCGGTTCTAGTTTTCACCGTGACAACACGAACAAGTCCGTCCGATACAGTGTGAAGGTCTTCAATTCGTCCAAGATTCCAATATGTAGGTGGAACTCGTCCTTGATGAGAACAAGGTCTCCAATTTTTGGCATCTTCTCCATCTGAGTCCATTTGGGACGCTGTTGTACTCTTGACAGGTACTCAGAACTCCACCTTTTTCAAAATCTTTCCGTTAGGGATTGAACACGCTTCCATCGATCTATATGCGTGGTGTTGGTGCTTGGTGCGCCTTGAGGAACAGCATGGAATGATTTACCAACTAGGAAGTGCGCAGAGGTAAGTGCATTTAAATCATCGAGGCTGTCGGAGAGAGGGCATAGGGGTCTCGAATTCAGACACGCTTCTATCTGGGTAAGAAGCGTCACGAGGTCCTCAAAAGTCAGCCTTTGAGTCCCAACAACTCTTTTCAAATGGTACTTGACCGATTGTCAAGTCTGACACCACTTCTAAATGTTTGGCCTTTGTAGCCAAGCAAATAAACACCGCAAAATACCCTTTTAAGATTTTTGCACCACGTGCCTTCCATGATTTAATTTCAATGGGACCTGCATAATCGACGCCAGTATGACTAAACGTTCGAGACATACGCACTCTGGCTTCTGGTAAATTTCCCATTAATTGCTGCTGGGCAAGAAGGACATCTATCTAGCTGGTATTTCACGCTTCGTTTTATTTGTCTAATCCAGTATCGTTGCCGAATGAAGCTTATCATTGCTTGAATGCCGCCAGATCTCGTAAAATGGTGATTGTTTTGAAGCAATATAGGATGTTGAGCATTGTACGAGAGTAAGTAGTTTTCTAGACGTCCTCCCATACGTAATATCCCATCGGCATCGACGAATGCGTTCAATGCACGTAAGCTTTTCGGGATTTTATTATTTAAAATTTGTTGTATATCGGTTTCAAACATCTCCTCTTGTACTGCTTTGATGACGGACGATAAGGCTTTTTCTAGCTCTTTTGGACTAAGAGGGCCCTTAATAGGCCCCAGTTTTGGTCGACATTTTGTTATAAAATGACAGCAAGTAGCTATTACTCGAAAAACTTTGAGTAAACTCTAATAATT
This sequence comes from Epistrophe grossulariae, assembly GCA_929447395.1. Taxonomy (NCBI): domain Eukaryota; kingdom Metazoa; phylum Arthropoda; class Insecta; order Diptera; family Syrphidae; genus Epistrophe; species Epistrophe grossulariae. The sequence continues at coordinate 63,336,700 of OV839567.1, forward strand.
TATATATCATCTGAAGAATAACATCGCGATTATTTATTTTATAGTTAAAATCTTAACAAGAATGACTGCACCACAAAGTTCGATGCGAGGTAGGGTTATCGTTCGCTGATTAGGTGCCACCTTAGTCTTTGATAACAGCACATTGACGTGGATGTTGTCGTCACTATCCAGAACACTGAGGTAAACTACTGCACAGTAAGCCTTCATCGAAGCGTCGAAAAACATGTGCAGCTCGATCGCCTTGTTAGTTTTGCTCATCTGGGTCCAGCGTGGAATGCGAAGCCGCTCGGTGAATGGTAGTTCTCAGAGAAAAGCATCCCAATCTTTCTTCAAGGCGGGTGGAATTGGTTCGTCCCAGTCACAACCGAGCTCCCATAGCCGTTGCATCATTAGTTTGGCCGTGATGATGCAAGGTGAAATCCAACCAAGAGGATCGAACAACTTGTCTATTGTTGACAACATAGCTCTTTTTGTTGTAGCTTCTGTCGAAGGTTGGAGATTTTGATACGAGAAGCAGTCATCAACTGGAAACCATTTGATGACGAGCGTCTTCACATGGTTTGATAAATTGAATGGAAGTTCAAAATCAACTTCGAGATCTTGTACTGGAACGTCTTCAACAAGTTCCTTCATGTTGCTTGTCCATTTTCTCAAATTGAATCCTGCTGACGCCAAAAGTTGTTTTGATTCGTCGCGTTTCTTTCGTGCTTCCTCGATTGAATCTGCTCCACTTATGAGGTCATCGAAGTACATGTCCTCACGGACAACCTTCGCCCTATCCCGAAAATTATGATTTTCATCATCAGCCACTCTTTTCAAAATTTTGATAGCAAGGTATGGTGCACTCGGTGAGTCCGCCATTTTGCTGGGTGTCACTCGTTGGGTCGGGAGATGCCCAGTCAGCGACTTGAAAACTAAAGCCTGAATGGAAGTCTCAAACGTCGAGTGGCAGGAAGCAAAACGAACTTCGACGGAGTTTTGCGTAGTGCCGCTGCTGACCAACCCTAACCCAGACACCTTGGCAAAGGTACGTCGCTTTTCCAGTTTCAACAGCTGTACGGCAGCTTCAGTGATGAACGACGTTTCTGACCCTGTGTCGACCAGAGCACGTAAGAGGCATAGTTTACCATTTGCTGCACGCGTCATCACAACTGCCGTCGCCAGAAGCACCTGGTGTGCAAAATTGCGATCACCATGCGACGTGTGGTAGTTTAAAGTTTGGCCTTGCGTTGGCTGCAGCTGTTGTTATGATACCGTTGGTTGAAACTCAGTTGCGTTAGGGTTAACGGACGCCTGAAATGTTTTCGAGCTGGTGGTTTGCACCGGAGCTGATGCACTTTCTGCAGGTTGTTGTTGTGTGTTCGTGTTGTTTGATTGTTGGCTGTTCACATGTAATAAGGAATGGTGTCTTTGTTGGCAGAAATAGCAGGAGCTAAAACTGAGACAGGCTTGAAGAAGGTGCCCGCAAGATAGGCAGTTTTGGCATACCTTCAGCCTGTTTATGGTCTCTCTGCATCCCTTACTGTCCATGTTTAAAAAACGTTGGCAGTTCCAAAGTATGTGCTTGCCTTGGTTGCACAATTTACACGCTAGCTGCTCTACGACGTTGGTTTGTTGCCGTTTGTTTATTTGGCTGCTTGGTGATTTGCTTGGCGTGCAAAACTTTCGTCTTGGCTGTTTGTGAACGTGGTCTTATAGATGGCTCTTCTTTTGACCGGAATGCTGCTCTTTGCTCCTGTTTACTTACAACCTCAAGAGTCCGGAAACGGGTATCCAAAAACTCGGTAAATTCTTTAAATTTGGTAAATCTTTTCCATTGCCTAACTTTTCTTCTTACAGTTTTTGGCTAGAATTAGGCAGCTTCTGATAAAGGAATCAAATAAGTACTGTGTCCCAACTAGATACCGGTACATCCATCCATGTTTTCGAGTGCCAGAAAACATTCTCTTGTGGTGTATAAGAGATCTCTTAGGCAAGCGGCAGTTTCGCTAGTCAAAGAGGGCTGACCAAACAGATTCTGCACTTGGATATGGACCAGAATGCGTTTGTGGTCATACCGCTCCCACGCCGACCCATAACTGGCTGCTTCCACCGATAGATTTTGCAAAAATCTCTGTGCATCACCTATTAGACAAGATTGCAAAAAATGCAGTTTGTTTATGTCGTCAAGGCTTTTGTTGTTGTGAACGAGCGCCTGAAACCTGTCGTGAAAACCACGCCATGTGCTATATGTACCATCGATCTTTGGAAGATCGATTCGTGGAAGTCGAATACCTGACTGCGAAGAAGCCGCAATGTTTGGCATGGCTTTTTCAATTGGGTCTACTAACTCTGCACGATATTTGAGGTAAATTTCATATATTTGATCATATACCGCCAATAATTCTTCTATTTTCAAATTTTCTTCCAGCAACCCAGTCCCTATAATAGCTTCATGGTAGGATTTGGAAGTCAACATGTCTTCTTCCAATTTACATAAACGTCCTGAAGCGTATGCTTTGCCTTTTCGTTCCTTTGGTGCTTTCTTAAAATTGGTAAGATCTTTGATGGGTTTAACCAAAATGCCCTTTGAAGCTCACCATATTTATAAGAATTGTTTTCAGCCATTATGTATTAATCTAATTGTGACATATTCATAGTCACTGTTTAAGTTGTTTCTAAAAAACACTGGGTTTATCCTATCTAATTTACATTGGATAAACTCCAGGCTAAGATAAACTAGGGTCTAAAAACGACTATGAATATGCGCCATTGTTTTTATTTATAAATAGTTATAGACGAGTTTACAACATGAAACAAGCAAGACTTACTGCTTAATCTGCTTCTGCTGCTATATCTGCTGATGAATGATGGTTTCTGGAGCACCCTCGTACTTTCCAGTTGAAAATTATTTTTGGTTAATTTTAAGTTAATTTTTAAGTTAAATTAAGTTAGTTTAAGTAAATTCAAGTAATATTATTAAGATATTTTTCGAAAATCACTGATTAAATCGATAATTGTCTATGCAAAATTTAAGTCACGTGACTATCTCTTTGATCAATTGTAAATTGGATCTTGATTTAATTTTAGCTTAAAGTTTTAATGCACACACTGCACATACTTTCGAAAATTGTTTATAATGTGTATTGTTCGTAAAACTGATTCTCAAAAGGCTCGAAGGACCAATGTTAACTTATGAATTTTTATTTCTATCAATAAAAAACACAACCACTTTGTTCGAGAATTCGTTTGTAAGTTTTATTTAGTCATATGAGCTAATGTATAGTCGGAAGGTACATATACATGTTTCATCAATTATTTGACATCTAAATGTTTGCTGAATTGTGGAATGTATGTTTATGGTAAGTTCGTATCGCTATATTTGGCTTAGATTTCAGTTTTATACGTCTACTTCCGTACAAATGCTCTGCCTAGATCTTTTTTTTATTTTCCTTTTCATACACACTCTAGCGGTCACTTGGAGAAAAAAATAAAACAAATGATTTGTGTCTGAACTAAAATCTTGATAATTTTTTTTAGGTCGAGGTTTTAAAGAATTATGTTTTTATATTATATAATACCTAGTTAATGATTAATTGTTTTGGTTGAATTTGAAATTAAAAATATAAATGTTTCGGTAAGGATTAGTTCACGAACAAAATTATTTTAATATATATTAGAAAAAAAACGAGTTGAAAAACTGTATTTTTACTGTTTTTTAAATCAATATATTTTCGAAATCTTACTGTATTATGATTTTTGGATCCCAGACATTGGGAGATACTTTTAATACCTTTAAAATAAGACCAAATTCGTTTTAATCAAAGCCCTAGTTTATCTATAAAATTGTAGACGGATAAGCAATTTCAGCAAAAATCTGAAAATACATCAGTACATTTTTTTAAATATTTTTTGCTGTGTGCCAACTATTTAAAAACTGGTTCCACACATTGAAATAATGGTTCTTTCAAATGCTTTCTAAATTATTGCCATAAGCACACAAACGCCTTCGTGAAATTGTAGAGCGAATCTGCGTTTTTTTCGTTTTTTCTTCAAATATAAGGAAGGCCTCTTAATGCGAGGAAGCATGAATTACTTACAGTTGTAGGTATATTGGTTTGGCATGGAAATATTCTGCAATCTATTGTGTCTCCCGCTCATCGGGTGTTGTTTTTTTTAAATTGAAATTGAAATGAAAGCAAAAAAAGGAAAAATGCTTCCTATTTGTAGATGTAGTGTGAGGGATGTTTTGGCTCAGGCGTGGGACCATAATTTTTTATTGTTGTGATTTTGTTTTTCGTAGGTACCTATTTCTTGATTAGTTTATTTGCACTATCTATAGTTAGGTAAGAGGAGGTAGTGTGAAACAAAGTACTGGGTTGTCATCTATATATAGGAAGGTAGATTGATCAAATTCATTTAAATTCAGTTTTTATTTTTAAAATTTGAGTTTAAAAATCATTAATTCAAAAACTAATCACTAAAATAACTTCACTTAAAAATGTACATAAAGAATGAATTTCTGGCTTTAAGATAAGCTAAAACATAATATTTTAAGTGTTGCCGTTGTGTTTTTAGTAGTAGTAGTAGTAGTAAAAGTGTGATTTTATTGAACAAAAGAATTAAAAAATCATGTTTACAAATTTCACAATATATAGCATAGGCTTTTGCCGTCAGCCAGAAAAAAAGAGTATTATGTTCGAAATTACAATTTAATTTGTTTAATAGATATTAAGGTAAAAGTAAATATCTATAGTAAATCAATATTGCAAGTTTAAAATTTTCTATAGTTATCAAAATGCTTCATTTAAAATTTGATTGCGATATCTTAAGGCGGCTTTCACATAACCGTATAACACAGTCCACTCTTGGCCGTTTAGAGCTTCAACAACTTCACTCGAAGTAAAGGTGGGTCTTCCCCAATAGGCATGTCTTATTTCTTTCAGAACGTGACAGATGGCTAAGAAATGATATGTGTTTTCTGATGATCTGAGGTTGCACAGTGAACACTCTGTATTTCTCACTGGACCATACGGTTGGTAATTCATACGAAGTAGCTCCCCTCTGGTTTTAAAGATTGTAGAGATTGTATGAATCGAATATCGGTCATTGAAATAATTATTGATACCAAGGATATGCCTCAAGCTTTTGTACATGGTTCTAGACTCACTCCGTAGCGCCATCTCTGCAAACTGATGAAAACATGTTTCCTCGATCTTTGCCAGCAACACCTCAAAGGTTCTACTCCAACACTCTCTCCACCAGTTCGACGTTATACTGAAGTTCTAGCCGTGACCATTCCGCAAAAACCTGAGATTTTCACTTCAGCAGATTCCTTGCAATTATGTTTGGTAGTCGATGATTTGGGAGGGCTAATATTTTTCTGATGTAATTAAAATGCATTCTGAGTGAGAAAATGTAAAGCGGCGAGTCTCCAAATGTAGTATATATACCTTTAAAATTTGTCTACTTCATCAAATTTCCGAAAACCCCGAACCTGACCAGCATAGCACATTATTACTCGCATCACCGCTTCAATAAGCTTGTATTTAGCAGTTCATTATCCCAGGTCCATTTTTCCTCTCTTGCATATCTGCCTGTTCCATTGCGGAAAATCAGTATTTTCGATTTGTTGCTGTTAACCGTGACTCGTGAGGCTCCACAAGCGACAGTAGTCCTGCAATTTGTTAATCATTATTTGCATCATTTTCGGGGACTCAGCTAGTGTGACGATATCGTCAGCATACATAAGCACTTTGATGTTAACTCCAGCAAAACTAATTCCTCCAGTCAAAGCCAATGATAGGTCATCCAAAAAGAGCGAAAAGAGAAGTGGACTAAGCAAACAGCCTTGTTTAACTCCAGTATTGGTATGAAACCAAGCGGACCTCTCGTTTCCGTCCCATACTGCCGTTGCATTATTTTCATACAGACCTTGTATTACCGTTAGCATTTTTGTGGACATTCCGAGGCAGCTTAACTTGTAAAAGAGGGCATTCCTATCGATTGAATCAAAAGCTGCTTTGAAATCAACGAAGAATCCATATAACTTTTTTCCACTGTCAAGATAAGACCTAGCAATACAACTGTGGAATAATCTTTCCTGAAACCGGCTTGAAACTCGCTCAGTAATTCGTTTTGTTGTGCCCAGATTGTAAGCCTGTCTAGAATGACGCCAGTGAATATTTTCATTACAGAGTTCGTTTACATCACCCTTTTTGAAAAGTGTGAGCATAGTATTTTTGCAAAAACTTTCTGGAACTTTTCTCCTATTAAATATGTAGTTGTATGCCTCGGTAAGTTTTTCAATAAAGTTCACCGTGGCATATTTGAAAAATTCATACGGCACACGGTCTTCTCCTGGAGCCTTGTTCAGATTGCATCGGTGTATCACTTTTGAGATTTCTTTTACATTGAAGACAAGATCTTCATTTTCCAGAAGTGGTAAGGCATAGAGCATCAACTGGTTTGAAATTACTGACTTACTGAGTAAATTTTCAAAATGTTCGGCTAATAGATTTATACTAATTTTAATATTTTGAACGAAAGGAATACCATTGAGTGAACGGGCTATTTTCCAGAACGAGCGGCTGTCGTTTACTTCAGAAAATTTTTGCATTAAATAGTTCGAGTATAATTTCTGTTTTTCTTTACAAATCCTTTTGAAATCCTTGTTCGCCTCTTGGTACATGCTTTTTAAAAGGCTTGAGTTTGATGCCCTCAGAATTTTTAGGAAGCCGAAAGATTTTTTCCTTGCTACTTCACAATCTCTGTAAAACCATGGTTCCTTCCATTTCTGGTTTCTTACAGACTGAAAGCGCTGTGCTACCTGAAAGATGCAGGAGACCAGGATGTCCGTGTTAAGGTTCGAGTTATTTTGATTGTTGCAAACTGAATTCAATATACCGTCTAGAATCTATATTGCATTTTTACCGTTCCAGATGAGTGTTTTTCCACTGTAGTTTGGGAAGCAATTTCATATCCGTATCATTTCTGATCGATTCTTCCTTAAACACGCAGTCGACCGTAAGTGGCATGTAATCTGAAAAGACCAACTCCCCGACTTTTAAATCCTCCAAGATTGATATAGACAAAAACTAAATATAATTTTGCATTTATCCTTGTCAGTTCGACCACAATTCTGTTCATCTCATTTACAAAGCGACATTTTAACGTTCTACTAAGTGGTTTTTTTTATTCCAAATAAGCATCCTCCACTTGCTCTTCCATTGTTATGCGATCTTGTTGCTGGGATATAAATTCTTGGAAATATGTCTCATAATGTGATGTGTCTCGTTAAATAAATGTTTCGAATAATAAAAAAATATCGGTATCTCTAATGGTTTCAAAAAAATTCTTAAATATAAACTTATTTCCTAGACCTAATATATTATATGAAATAATTTTAATTGAAATATTACATAAATTAGCATTAATAAAATTTCTTGTGTAAACGTGGCTGACGGCATTATTATTAAATATAGGTTGGCAGCACAGAACTGCTCGCAGTTTGGGAAGCCCTGATGTGCACTTCAGCTGCTGTCAATTCTTTGCTGTCATCAATCAGTCGCTGCAGAAACGTCATTCCATCTTCCTCATCACATGTCAAAACATTGCTGGAGTTGAAATAAAAATTTTTTTCTTCAATTTTGATCGTGTCTCCTCGGATGAATGTTTTTATGATTTTGTTTTTCGCAGTAATTTGAGATTTAATTTTAATTAATTTTCTTCTTCTTTCTCTTGCGGCCGCGGGGTAGTCTATGTGCAGTGAAATGCCGGTGTTTCTCAGCTTTGAAATGTTCTGCAGAATTCGACCTACATCTCTCTTTGTCTTTAAGTTCCACAATCACATTCACGATGTTTGTGTTCCGAGAACGAATAAGACGCGTTGATGCTACTGCTCCCAGGTTTTGTGTTTGGAGTAAATCCAAGCACAGAGTTTTTGCCTTATTTTCTGCAGAAATACCTGCTTGAGCTGGGAAGTGCAAAACTACGTTTTTTTCGTTGGCTCTTATTGACAGAAACTCAACTTGCCGTTCAAGAGAAAGGCACCGTGACTCCATTTTCTCGAGTTTACTTTGCAATGAGAGATTGTTTTGTTGCAGTAAATTAATCTCTGTCCCGATCCTTTCCATGCTTTCAAGCTTCTCATCCAGAATTAAGGTCATTGTTTCTCCAATCAGCATTTTTAAATCAACAATAATTGGCATTCAACCTACCGATATATTCGACATTTTTCTGTCTAAGGCCAACTTTTGTGGTGGAAAATGTTCGGGGGAGGTTTCCGCTAGATCTCTCTTCGCAGAACTTTGTGCTTTTGTGTTGGTGTTGGTTTCAGCTGTGTCTTGAGATGTGTGCATATTACCTTCGCAGAGGTTAGTATATTTTTTTTGTTTTTTTTTTTCTTTATTTCGTGCTTTTATATTTCAATTTCTTACTTTTTAGTTTAAATTTAAAGAAAATCACCTTCAATTAAAAAAAGGAAGGGCAATCAGTGTTTTTAGACTTTAATTTTAAATAAAAACCGCTTAAATATTGATATTTTACTGGAGCCGATATCTTAAAATCATGTCCATATAATGTACCAACAATAAAAAAGAATTGATGCTTTTATCAACAAATGCACAATTTTGGAATTAAGTCGCCCAACTACATAAAAAAGTAAAATCCTTAACTCTTCTGACTGGTTTATTTCAAAAACCATTATTTGTATGTTGATCTTTTTTGTAGGAAATATTTCAAGCTACAAACTAGTCTGAGACACTTTTTTTGTGCAACTTACCATTCGGGAGTTATTACTGAAAAACCATTTTGGAAGGACTTCAACGCCCCGTAAAATTGTATGTGGCACTCATATCGTATAGGGACAATTTCGAACACCATGAGGAAGCTTTATACCAAGGTACCTACAAGAAACAAAATCACAACAACAAAAAGTTATGGTTCCACGCCTCAGATAAAACATCCCTCACACTACATCTACAAATAGGAAGCATTTTTCCTTTTTTTGCTCACATTTCATTTCAATTAAAAAAAAAGCAACACCCAATGAGTGAGAGACACAATGGACTGCAGAATATTTCCATGCAAAACCAATATACCTACAACTGTACTATAATGCTTCCTCGCATTAAATCGACCAATGGGCGAAAATCCAACGCAACAGAAAAAAAATTTTTCCCACAAAAATTCATCGTTCCATCTAAACGAATATATTAAATACACGCACCATTGTATTCGACGAGTTTTATTTTCGATATAAATTGAATTGGTCTTTTTACGACAGTTTCCGGGATGAACTTAAAATTAATTGGTCTTTTAACGGTCACTTCCGGGATGAGTTTGGAGACCAGTTGTCCTGGGTGCAGTTGGTTGCTGGTACCAGTTGACTGGGATAAGTGGTATCAGTAGTTCTGGGATCGGCTGCGTTGACACCCTAACATATACCTACCTCCTTCCTACCTTCCTATAGGTACCCAACCTATCTACACAGTCCATTTGAATAAATACATACCTATTACCTACCTACCTAATGTCAATTCCTGTTACAAAGCTTTTTAGTAATATTATCCCTATTAATCCGATGTTCAAAAGGTAGACACGGTGCATTCAAGAGGACACAAGCGTCTACAAGCTTTTTTCAAAGCTAACCCTTGTCTATCAAATCCTACTCTCACCTCCTCATGGTGAACATCGGGTGCCTAGTACCTTTAACTGAAGATGGGGTTCCAATGCCTGTGGACGGTTTTAGGCGGCAGCAAACGAGAGAGGGGGGGGGTAGTGTTCCCACTAAAGCACTTCTCCTTCATTCAGGCGGCAGCGGAAGAATTCCCCAGATGGAATCAACGGTGGCGTCTACAGTTCCAGTTAGGTTGAACTACTTTGTGAACACCTTGTATGGGCTACTACGACATATTCGTAGCTCAGGCCTACAAGGAGCGGTTTATCCGGCTCCCAGCCCTTGGAGTTATGATAAGGGTCTGGTCCTCCAGGCTAGGGGGTTGTGCGTCGGGGTAACTTCCCTACCACGGAAAAGGTTTTCGATTCCGAAACGACAACAAGCCTCGGATATGGATGATTTTAATGTTGACGACCCAAGCAAACGAAACAAGGACAATGAATTTCGAATCTGCACATGGAATGGCCGGACCTTAAACAGGCCACGTGCAGCCGAACAACTAGTGGAGAGCCTGGATAGGCTAAAGGCTGACATTACAGCTATCCAGGAAGTGCGATGGGATGCAGATGGCATACGAAGGATGAAATCGTGTGATATCTACTTCGGCGAGTGCTGCAAGGAGCAGGGTCAGCGGCTTTTTTGTTGTGGTTTTGTGGTAAGGGGAAGACTTAGGGAAGAAATCTTAGGCTTTCGAAATGTAAGCGAGCGCCTGGTAACAATCCGCATCAAAGCAAAGTTCAAAAACATCACGTTGATCTGTGCCCATGCCCCAACGGAAGAAAAAGATGACTCAACCAAGGAAGAATTCTACGACCTCCTCTAGAAAACGTATGATAGGTGACCCAAGTACGACGTCAAGATTATTCTTGGTGACTTCAACACCGACATTGGAAAGGAGGGCATCTTTTGTTCGATAGTCGGAGGACAAAGCCTGCACGACAACACTTCCGGTAACGGACTCAGGCTGATTGACTTTGCGGCGGGGCAAAATGTCATCATAGCAAGCACTCGATTCCCAAACCTCGATATACACAAAGGGACTTGGCGGTCTCCGGATCAACGAACCGTCAACCAGATTGATCACGTTGCGATTGACGCCAGACATGCTTCCAGTATCCTGGATGTCCGAACGTTCCGACTTGCCAACATAGACTCGGATCACTACTTGGTAGTAGCTCAAGTACAACACGGCACAACACAAGTAGCACGGCACAACGACGAGCGGATGCTGTGAAAAGATTTAACGTTCCGAAGTTAAAATCGCAAGAGATCGCCAGGACTTTTGCTGACCACTTCTCTCTTTATCTCTCAGCAAGCCCAAGCCAGCATTTTCTGCAAAGGACCAGTGGCAACACTGCTAAAATGCCATCAGGAGGTCCGCTAATGATTTGCTTGTATTCACTAGGCCACCACAACGAAACTCCTGGTTCGATGAAGAATGCAGGCTGGCGCATGCAGCAAAGAATGAGGCCTACCAATCAATGCTGCAGACTAGAACCAGAGCTGTTGAGAGAGCAGCCCGGGAGCTCTACGGACAAAAAAGAAGGGAGGAACGCCGACTTCTCAGGAGAAAAAAGAGAGAGCATGCGAATCGGGCGATCGAGTCTGTTGAGTACTGTAGCGGCAGGGGGGATGTTCGAAAGTTCTATTGAAGGGTGAGGCAATCTACCCAGAGCTACAATACCAGAACGGAAGCCTGTCGAGACGAGAGTGGTGGTAGATACACAGTCAACCAAGCTTAAAGCGTACAAGGCTGCTGGTGCGGATGGCCTGACAGCCGAGCTTTTCAAAGCATGGGGAGATGACTTGGTAGGGAGTATACACCAACTTATCTCCAAAATTTGGTCGGATGAAAGTATGCCCGATGAATGGAACCTCGGTATAGTGTGCCCTATCCACAAGAAAGGAGATACTCTGACCTGTGCCAACTACACAGGTATAAGTCTCCTCAACGTCGCATACAAAATTCTGTCATCTGTACTGTGTGATCGCATAAAACCGTTTGTCAACGATCTGATCAGTCCCTACAGTGTGGTTTAAGGCCCGACAAATCAACCGTCGATCAAATGTTCACACTCTGACAGAATTTGGAAAAAACCCAGGAGTTCCAAATCGATACACACCACCTCTTTATCGATTTCAAAGTTGCATATAATAGCGTAGAGAGAGAAGAGCTATACAGACCCATGTCGCATCTCGGCATACCTGCCAAACTCGTCCGCTTGTGCAGGATGACGATGGAGAAATCTCCCTGCTCCGTAAAAGTCGGTAAGAACACCACCGAACCCTTTGACGTCGAGAAAGGTTTGAGGCAAGGCGACGCGTTATCATGCAACCTGTTTAACATTGTTTTTGAAGCAATTGTACGCAACTCGCAAGTCAACAACAGAGGTACAATTTTTCAAAAGCCTGTTCAACTACTTGCCTATGCAGATGATATTGACATCATTGGGAGAACGAAGCGAGCTGTTACCGGCGCGTTTGCAAGTATTGAATCGGAAGCGGCGAAAATGGGTTTGGCTGTTAATGAGGACAAGACGAAGTATATGCTATCATCGAGAAAGGAATCTCAACATCGTCGACTCGGGCAAAACGTCACGATGGATAGGTACAACTTCAAAGTCGTCAAGGCCGTCTAAAGTAAAGTAAGTGTTAAGGTCAATCGCAGTTACAACATTCAACAATATTCAAGCCAACAACTTATAAGCACCGACTATTATAAGGTCACTTATCATATTGCTGACGGTGCTTCATTTATAAACATTAAGTGCTCCAGATATTTTGTTTACACTTTATTGCAATAACTGTTTCAAATGTATTTTAATGTAGTAATAATTTATTTTTTGTGTAACATAAGCAAAATAATAGAATGGTAAATTAAGTATAAAAGACTTATAAAGAAATCAATAAATCATCAGTATCAGCATATCAACTACAGTCTTTCGTTGTTTGGTGTTCAGATTGAATTTACTTTATTTACATTTACATTTCAGATTGGATTTACATTATTACATTTTTGAACAAGTTCAAGTGCTTGTTTCAAATAAAAACAGATTATCAAGTTTAAGTGCTTGATAATCACTACATTAGACAAACGAGTCTATACATTTTGGTGACCCCGACGTGATCCAACTGAACATACGAACCACTTATTGACTTATTCAATTTTATCAACCAAGATATACATATCTAAAGTGCAGCCTATCTTACTCTTCATCAACAGTAGATATACATATCTAAACCTATCGATTAATCTTCATCAACAGTAGATATACATATCTAAACTTATCGATTAATCTTCATCAACATATTCATCTTTGACTGAACATACATTTTGATCTACAACGATGACATCATTCGAAGAGTGCGTGGTAATTCAGGTAGCAAGTGGTAAAGAAATCCAGCGCATCATCTCCAACTTTAAAAAAGATTCATCCGACCGAAAGACTACAAGGGCTTACTTTGAAGAAAGGGCTCTACGGCTTCACGAGCAATGGAAGAAATTTCAACAAGGTGATCAGAAGATCAAAGGGCTGCCGCATGTTGATGACAACCATGAATACTTCACCAAAAACTATTTCAAAGAGATTGAAAATTTGGTTCAACAATATACCATATGTTTCGAAGAAGCAATAATGTCTTTAGATAAACAAGGTAAATTGAATAAAGGAGAGCCACCTATTCCACCATCAGTAAGAAGCATAGAAGCACTAGAACCATCAAAAATGACGAGTGCTATTCGAAGGCAAAGAGCAATCATGAGCTCTCTTGAAAGATTGCTGGATGGTATATCAATAGACAATAATGAGCCATCGCAATACCACGAAGTTAAGTTTCGATCCATTGAGCAACTGTGGCACCAAATTGAATCCGTCAACTATACCATATGGGAATTAAGTGATGACCCAACAGTAGACGGTTATAATCATACAGAATTTATTAATATGGAACACAGGGTTCAACAAGCCCTTATAGCGTTATCCATGAAGGTACAGCATCAAATCAGTAAAAATCATGAAGTGGGTGTCATTAAAAACAATTCCCTACATTTACCTAAAGTCACCATTCCTAAATTTGATGGTGATTATATGAAATGGCGGCAATTTTTCGATCTTTTTTCACAAATGGTAGACAAACAAACTATTCCTAACATCCAGATGATGTGGTACCTCAAAACACATCTGAGTGGAGAAGCTGAGAATTTGATTCGTCATCTATCTTTGACTGAAGATAATTACAAAACAGCATGGACCAGCCTTCAAGATCGTTACAACAATATAAGGGTTCTCACTTCAACTCTCTTGCAAAAAATAATTGGGCAACCTAACCAAACACAACCACAGCCATCAGCAGTGGCCATAAAAAATCTACATGACACCACGCAAGAGTGTTTAATGGCTCTAGGCAACATTGGTGTGGATACTGCAACTTGGGACCCCATTCTACTACATTTACTTGTGAGCAAGCTTGACCAAAGCACAAGAATTCTTTACGAGCAATCTCTTACTAAACCAAAAGAACTACAATCAATTAAAGAATTTTTGTCATTCTTGGAAAATCAATTTCAATCACTAGAATCAGTTGGACAGAAAAAGAAGGATCCAACTCATCGAGCTTGCGCATCTATTGTATCAAACCGCAAGGGAACTTGCAAGGTGTGTCAGTCTGGAAATCATCCTATATTTGCCTGCAAGCAATTCCTACAATTACATACATTAGAACGCATACAAATGGTTCAAAAGCTAAAAGTGTGTTTGAACTGCCTAAAATTTGGCCATGGAGTCAAAAATTGCATATCAAGAGGATGCTTAAAATGCAACCAGAAACACAACACACTCTTACATATTGAGAGCTACAACAAAAGAGCTCTCACAAACAAACATGGAACTACCATAGAAGAGAACATTATATCAAAGCCTCAAACAAATGTTAGTTCATCATCAGTGACATTATTAGCATCAAAAAATCCAGAAAGGCATCAGTACATATTCCTGAGTACAGCCGTCGTACAGCTGATTACAAACAATGGATAAAGGTTCGATTGCAGAGCCGTATTAGATTCCGGTTCAAAAGTGAATTTAATTACAGAACGCCTGGTAAAGAAATTAGGACTCCATTCAAGACATACATCCATTAGCATCCAAGGCATTGGCAATGGAAAGAGAGAATCCCATCAGCGCGTAAACGTCACATTGCAATCAAGAACAAGTAGCTTTAATACACAATTAGAAGCTTTTGTTCTACCACACATTATATCTCCACAACCATCTCAACACTTCAACATTTCGTCATGGGCAATTCCAAAGAATGTGCCATTGGCGAATCCCATTTCAATCGACCAGACAAAATTGATATCCTTCTTGGTGCAGATTTCTATCATCAATTACTTTCCATTGGGCAGATACGTTTATCAGATGATCTACCTACACTGCAAAACACAGTTCTTGGATGGGTGATACAGGAAAGTTAACTGAAGCAAGGTCAAATATAGCAACATGTGGCATCTCTACTTATGATGACAACAACCTTCATCAAATGATTGAACGTTTGTGGAGCCTCGAAGAAGTAGAAACACAAGGTAGCAACTTATCAAGAGACGAAGAGATGTGTGAAGCCCATTTTGCACAAAATACACAAATAGGCAGCGAAGGACGATTCATTGTCAAGCTTCCATTTCATGAAAACACATCCGCTCTAGGAAAATCCAAGGACATAGCAGTCAACAGATTCCTAGCACTTGAACGAAGATTAGCCAAGAACAAAGAAGTGAAAGATAAATACATTCAATTTATGGAAGAATACGAAGATCTAGGCCACATGACCAAAATTGATGTCAATAATATACTAACACCTAATTACTTCATACCCCATCATTGTGTTTTTAAAGAAGACAGTAGCACTACCAAGCCTCGAGTCGTTTTTGATGCATCATCAAAAACATCATCAGGTTTATCATTAAACGATATCATGTACACAGGGCCGACAGTGCAAGGTGAACTATTTTCATTATTACTTCGTTTTCGAATGCCAAGATATGTTTTTTGCACTGACATTCAAAAAATGTATCGTCAAATAACCATACATCCAGAAGACAGAAGATACCAAACAATTGTATGGAGAACTAACGAAACAGCACCTCTTAATTACTATCAACTGAACACAGTGACTTATGGAACAAGAGCAGCTCCATATTTGGCCACCAAGTGTCTGCAACAAATCGCAAAAAACAACTGCGAAAGATTTCCATTGGGATCCAAGGCCCTTCAAAATGATTTCTTTGTCGATGACTGCTTGTCTCCATTTTTGGATGACAAGGGAATTGTGCGAGTTGGAGGTCGACTAGACTCTGGATTACTTCCATTTGATACAAAACATCCCATGCTTCTACCCTACAACAACCCACTCACAAAACTGTTGATGAAGGAAATTCATGAGCAACACAAACACTGTGGCCCTCAAACATTGCTTGCTCAAATGAGACAAAGATTGTGGCCTATAAAGGGAAAAATAATGGCACGATCAATTGTACACCACTGTGTTAAATGCACCAGAGCTAGACCCCAATTACTTCAACAAGTAATGGGAAACCTACCATCACCAAGAATCACACCGGCGAGACCTTTCATCAATTCAGGAGTGGACTACTGTGGACCATTTTGGATTCATTACAAAATCCGTGGCAAACGAAGGAAATTCATGAGCAACACAAACACTGTGGCCCTCAAACATTGCTTGCTCAAATGAGACAAAGATTGTGGCCTATAAAGGGAAAAATAATGGCACGATCAATTGTACACCACTGTGTTAAATGCACCAGAGCTAGACCCCAATTACTTCAACAAGTAATGGGAAACCTACCATCACCAAGAATCACACCGGCGAGACCTTTCATCAATTCAGGAGTGGACTACTGTGGACCATTTTGGATTCATTACAAAATCCGTGGCAAACGACCTCAAAAGGCGTATGTGGCACTATTCTGTTGTTTCGCCACAAAGGCAGTACATATAGAACTAGTTAGTGATCTAACTACCGAATCATTTCTCGGAGCATTGAAACGTTTTATCGGTCGCAGAGGACACTGTCAAAACATATACTGTGATAATGCGACTAATTTTGTAGGAGCAAATAATCAACTGACCGAATTATATGACACAATTTACTCAGAATGTGCACGTGAAACCATAACAAGAGAATGCAGTGGCCATGCAATACAATTCAACTTCATACCCCCCAGGGCACCTCACTTCGGAGGACTTTGGGAAGCAGCAGTAAAATCAGCCAAACATTTGTTAAAGAGGAGTGTAGCCACAGCATCTCTAACATACGAAGAACTGGAAACTGTATTAATTGGAATTGAAGCCATTTTGAACTCAAGACCACTAACACCACTCTCAAGTGACCCAAATGATCTAACAGCATTAACACCAGGACATTTTCTTATTGGCGAACCACTCACCGCAAAAACTGATGTTAACGCAACTTCTATGAAGCATACACTGTTGACGAGATGGAATCTTGTTTCACAACTCAAACATGAATTTTGGAAACGATGGTCACAGGAATATCTTCTAGAACTTCAATACCGGTACAAGTGGAAGGAATGCTCGAAGAACATCAAGATAGGAGATATGGTCATCATAAAAGAAGACAACATTCCATCACTTCAGTGGCCCCTGGGTAGAATTGTAAAGGTGTTCAAGGCTGATGATGGCGCAATAAGAGTTGTAGAAGTTAAAACAGCATCTGGAGTCTGGAAACGTCCCATTCATCGACTAGCACCATTGCCAATCGAGAAAGAAGTGAACGACGTAACAAGAGATGAAGAAATTAACCATAATTCATCGGAACCAGTGCATGAAATACCAACTAAAAGACGAAAAACATCTAATTCCATTGGTATCACTTCAGTGATTACAATTCTCCTTATCATTCCATTAGTAATGAGCAATGAAGTTCAGATCAACAAATTTACATCAAATCTCGGAATACATTTCGAAGGTATTGGAACAGCAAAAATAGCAACAAGTGAGTGGAACTTCATTATTCATTACAATTTAGATCCATTATTAGAAGAATATAAAGCATTTGAAAACGGAACACTGACTTTGAATCACTTGTGCCAACAAATGCAGCAACGAAGTATATGCATCAACACATTAAAACAATTTCAACATATTCAAAACGAACTGAAATTGGAAAATATCATCTTCCCAACAAAGAGAACTAAAAGAGGAGCAGCTAATTTCATCGGAAACATTGCAAATACACTGTTTGGAACATTGGACTCCGAGTATGCTAATCAAATGACAAAAACAATAGAACAAGTAAAAGAAAATGAAAATCATTTACTTCATCTATTAACAAACCAAACCTCAGTCATAGATTCAACATTCAACGTAGTATGGCAAAACGAAGAGATCATCAATCACAGGCTTGACCAAATCAACAATCAATTAAGAGAAATAACATCAAGAATACGTGATAATGGAGAAGAAGGTCATCAGCTCAAGATATTCCAGATTTTTACATCACTATCTTCACAACTCATTATAATGATGATCAACATCCAAAGAATGCAATCAACATTAATTGATGTATTGACAGACACTCACCATGGTAAAGTAAGCTCATTGTAAATATCAGCACGCCAACTCAAGGACGAAGTAAAAACAATCAAGGCTCATTTACCATCATTCTTAGCACTACCTGCAGACGAAGAAGATCTCATACAGCTATATAAACTAATGAGAATTCAAGGAGGAGTAACAGACAAGCAAGCGGTATTTTGGATCACACTACCAGTAGTCATCCAAGAATTTTACGAATTGTTCAAGATGACTCCCATACCTAGTGTACTCAACAACAACACACTAAAAATTGACCTCTGTAATCCAATACTAGCTGTGAATGCACACCGTGACCAATACATTCCAATACAATCATCTGATATGGAATCTTGCATTAGTCTAAGATCAGACCAGTTCTTATGTTTCAATTTACAAGCGAGATACAGCAAAGGAGCAGAAGTCTGCTCTTGCGAGTTGGGTCTATTTAACAACGAAACAAAACCTACGTGTTCCTTAAAGAAGTCAGAAATAAATTCAACTTGGATTCAAATGCAACACAAGAATCAGTGGCTATATTTCACAAGGAACCCATCTCGACTCACTGCAATTTGCGGAAGAAGAAACCTACAAATGAACTTAGAGGGCTCCGGAATATTAACACTACAGTCAGAGTGCATATTAAAGGAAAACCATATCACCATCGAAGGTCATAACACATTTTCCACAAATTTACAGACGTCCTACACCAGCTTCGGCAATATTTCTGAAATATCAACACCAATGCATCATGAACCACTACTCCAGACGTTCAATAGCACCGAGTACAAAATTCAACTCAAAAACCTCACTAACCTACACAAAATAATCATGGATCAAGAAATTCTCGAATTACCCCATAAACTCCAAATTCACACTTACCATAACTCTGCAATTGGATATTTAGCCCTGCTATCAACAATCACACTCATCGCCTTTCTTATTTGGAAACAAAAATCTAGAAGATCATCTATGAAACCAAATCCTAAACCTCGACAAACAAGACCTGAGTCCGATTTCATTGTCACTGTTACCTAGAATAGTTGAACCATAGTTCAACGCGGGGGAGAATGTTAAGGTCAATCGCAGTTACAACATTCAACAATATTCAAGCCAACAACTTATAAGCGCCGACTATAATAAGGTCACTTATCATATTGCTGACGGTGCTTTATTTATGAACATTAAGTGCTCCAGATATTTTGTTTACACTTTATTGCAATAACTGTTTCAAATGTATTTTAATGTAGTAATAATTTATTTTTTGTGTAACATAAGCAAAATAATAGAATGGTAAATTAAGTATAAAAGACTTATAAAGAAATCAATAAATCATCAGTATCAGCATATCAACTACAGTCTTTCGTTGTTTGGTGTTCAGATTGAATTTACTTTATTTACATTTACATTTCAGATTGGATTTACATTATTACATTTTTGAACAAGTTCAAGTGCTTGTTTCAAATAAAAACAGATTATCAAGTTTAAGTGCTTGATAATCACTACATTAGACAAACGAGTCTATACAGTAAGTATCCCTATTAATCCTAATACTTACCTAGGTATAGCTACATATATAATCTGTACCTTCTTACACAATAAATTAGGTACCTACCAGAGATTAAAATGAATATGTTCGACTTTGTTCGAACAATTCTCTATTTTTCCTTATGTTCGTCTATACTCGATTGTTCTGCCTCTGTACTCGCAAGTCATTTATTCACAAATAAAAATACTCACGAGTCACGAGAAAACTCAAACAAATTGTGAACAGTTGGAACTAGTTTCGAGTACCCGAAACAAAGCGAGTATACCCGTAAAAAGGTGAAAATACCTAATAATTTTTTTTTCAAAATTTTCGTTATTAAGTACTAATCTGGGATAGAATTTTTAGTACTCTTAATATGTTCCAGTCGAACGCTAAAAACCAGAAGGTCGTAAGTCTTTTAGTTTTTGAGAAAATTTAAAATGACCAAAATTATTATTACTTTTTTTTCAAATTTTATTTTTAAAATTTTGAGTTTAAAAATCATTTGTTCAAAAACTAAGCACTAAAATAACTTCATTAAAAAAACATACATAAAGAATGAATATCTGGCTTTAAGATAAGCTATAACATAATATTGTAAGTGTTGCCGTTGTGTTTTTATATTCATTTTATATCTTAGAATTTTTTTTTTATTTGCCTAAAGGGGTGGACAAATATAGTGAACCGATATCTTAAAATCATGTCTATATAATGTATCAATAATAAATAAAAACTTGATGTTTTTATCACAAAATGCACAATTTTGGAATTAAGTCGCCCAACTACATAGAAAAGTAAAACCCTTAACTCTTCTGATTTGTTTATTTCAAAAACCGTTATTTTTATGAACAAAAAATGTTCTACGTTTTTGTAGGAAATATTCCAAGCTACAAATTAGTCTTTGACACTTTTTTTGTACAACTAACCATTTGGGAGTTATTCTTGAAAAACCATTTTGGGGGGCCTTCAACCCCCCGTAAAATTGTTAGCGGCGGTCATATCGATGGGGACTTTTGACAATTTCTTAGGAACACAATGAGGAAGCTATATACCAAAATCCAGCTTTCCGGCGATTTTTTCCGAGTCAAATGCTTCATTGACTGGACTATTATGTATACATAATACAGGTAGGTAGATAAGGTACATACATCACTTTGTGGTCGCAAATTCAAATTTGAAGATAAAACCTATTTTATTGGATGATGACGACGTTATACAATAACAATACTTATATAAGAAAACATTTCATGTATCTACTTATGTACATTTAAATAATTATTAATTTATGATTTATTTATAAGTTATACACATATTTTTTATTTTTTTAACGTAATCCTATTCATTTTTCTTCATTTTCTTTTATTTTATTTTGTTTTCATATCATGTTCCTTGTTCCTATCCTACTTAATTTGATTTATTCAATAAAAAAAGGTAAAAACAAATTAATTAAGTATTTTCATTTATCTTAAAGGATCATAATCCAGAAACTCACTGCTTCTTAAGCCGAACCGCTGAAAAAGGCAATTGAAAATCACAAAAAAACAACCACCAAATTTCGAACAGCAGAGTTAAGCTTATCCTATACCCATCGACCGTCAACCTCGAATACACAGTACACACACATCGAGTCGAGCATATTCGAGCATATCGATCGTGGGCACTTTGTTCACAAGGGCTTGACTCGTTTTTATTCGATCCAAATTAACTGGCTGAACACAATGCCCTGCTGCAACTGGAGCTGCAGCTGCAACTGCTTTAAAAAAATGTCGTACGTCTTTTTTTTTAAAGGAAAAAAGGAAAAAAAACAACCACGAGTTTATTATTCACTTTTTTTATTTCCAATATTTTTCTTTTAATTAATATTTTTTTTCGCGACACAAATGAGCACTAAAAACTTCAATATTTTTTTCCGGCTCTTTTTTCTTCATATAAATTGAAATGTCAGAAGTGCTGCACGTGAAAAACTTAAAAGTTGGTGAACCTATGCAGCACCGTCTGCAGCACCGACTGCAGTTGCGTTGCGTTGTGTTCGTAACATTGAATTTGTGTGTATTCAATATTTTGACAGCTATTCAGTTGCAGCTTCCAGTTGCAGCTCCGTATCCATTGTGTTCAGCCAGTAACTCGGTTGATTTTATTGGTGAATCATGAGTCATCATACTCGTGGTTAGAAAAACTCGTCAATATCTTCCTTGCGTTGAACACGCTTTTTTCGAGTAAGTATTCGATGTTCATGAACATTATTCGACTCATATAACTTTTAAGGTTTTCGCGGTTGTTTACATAAGACATTTTTAAATTTTTCGGATTAGCCGCGTTATAAATATTTAATATTTAGCGAGTTCAATGTAGTACTCACCCCGAACGTTTCGCTTCAAATTACATCGAGCGTTGTCACCGGGAAACTGCCATGAAATTGTTATAATCGATGTTTGCTACGCAAGTTGTAGCGGTGCTAGGGGGTTCGCTGTTGTTGTTGTTGGTGAAACGCAAGTTGGGAGTAAACCGTGCTCACTGCATCCCTGTTCGTATTAAGCGGCAGTTGGATCGACCGAGAGGCGTTTAAAATGGGATCCCATGTTCGCGAAAGGTTGAAACTGTCATGTTGTCTCCATTGAAATTTTGGTAGTGTTTAATTTCAATCGCTTCGCGTACCAGACGAGGGATGTAAGGTGGCTCGTTTGCTAGAACATTAACTTGCTAAAAGTGAATCCAGTGGTGTTCGTCTGGGTGATCTAGTATATGTTCGCATATAGCGGACTTTTCTCTTTGTTTTTTGCTTACAGCGCTAATGTGTTCTTTTGAACGTGTAGCAATACTCCTCTGAGTCAGTCCTACATATAAAGACCCACAACTGCAGGGTATCGCATATACTCCACGTGGAGGGAATTGGTCTTTAGGTGATTGTAGGTAGTTAATCACTTTTTTTGGTGGTAAAAATATGGATTTTATACCATATCGTTTTAAAACATTTCCTACCCTATCAGTTACACCTCTTACATATGGCAGGATAGATTTTTTGTCTAATTGGGTAACTTCCCTTTCCTCTGAAGGAATTGGCTTCCACGATTTTAGTTTTTTTAGGGTAGCCATTCCAAAATCATGATTTTGTCTGCACTCGTAAAAAAAATTAGATAACATAAAAACACAAGTTGACAACAAAACGAAAATTCGAATTAAACCTTCAACTCGGTTCAAAATAGCTTTTAACGGTCTTTAAGTCCTACAAAAATTGGCGTTTCGTCCCGGCGATCTCACTTGGACTTATCAGTTGACTAGTGAAGGCCTTTGTCAACACGCAATTTTTGCTAAGTTCAGTTCATCTTACATAGATTTCGTGACGAATATCTAGGTTGAACTATATCCAACAAGACTACAATTCCAAATCATTAAATTGGAAGTTTTTGTTTTTGTTTTTAGCCCAGGGCCTGGCTAGGTTTTGTTTAAATAATACAAATTCTATATACTATACTACTGAAATACATCAGCCAAGTAGAAGACCAAGTAGAAGACTTAAATTAAAAACAAAAACAAAAACTTTCAATTTAATCTGCAATGCAGACTTTTTTCATCGGATTTGCAGATTTCTTAAAACTTTTCATGGCAACACTGCCTGCAGTTGTAAGTCTTCATATTATGTTGGACAGACTCAGAGGAGTTTTACTACACGTTTAAAAGAACACATTAGCGCTGTAAGCAAAAAACAAAGAGAAAAGTCCGCCATATGCGAACATATACTAGATCACCCAGACGAACACCACTGGATTCACTTTGAGAAAGTTAAGGTTCTAGCAAACGAGCCACATTACATCTTTCGTCTGGTACGTGAAGCGATTGGCCTAAAGCAGTTGGCCCTATTTCACTTAGGCAAAGCGCAACAATGCCAAGTTGGTCTTACTGCGCTTTCATAAAAAAAAAAATCGCGGCTCATAAACAGTGAGGTATGTATGGGGGGGCATGCTGCCCCCCTGCAACCCCCCTGCAAACCTCTGCTTAAGCAAATTATAGGATTTGGGGTAGGTGCGAGGCTGGGAGTATGCCTTTTGCATTTAAAGAATCTGGTTTTTTAAGAAACTTTAAACACACCCAGCCTCGAACCTACCCCAAATCCTATAATGTGCCTAGGCAGGGGGGTTGCAGGGGGGCAGCATGCCCCCCATACATACTTTACTTGATAAGGCGAATAGTAGAGGATTTTTAAAGTTGGCCTTACTATGCTTTGTAAATGAGAAATAACGCCAACTTGATGATATTTCCCAAAATAATTTGGCGTTATTTCTCTTTGCCAAAATGACCAACCATTTGAATGGGGTGTTATTACACTTTTCCAAAGTGAAATAAGGCAAACTTTCAAAAGTTGGCCTTAATTCACTTGGCTTTATTTCACGGCACCGTAAAATATATAACTACCTACCTACAAGCATTGATCAATCTACTTTCCTGTATAGATGACAACCCAATACTTTGTTTCACACAACCTTCTCTTACCTAACTATATGATAGTGCAAATAAACCAATCAAGAAATAGGTACCTACATGTTTTAGTTTCAATATAATATTAATTGGTCTTTTTACACCAACTTCCGGGATGAGTGTGGGGACCAATTTTCCTGGGTGCAGTTGGCTGCTGGTACCAGTTGACTGGGACCAGTGGTTTTGGGATCGGTTATACCCAACCCGTTTATTAGCTGTGCTCTGGGGAAGCCGCTGAACAACAACCGTCAACCACCACCAATGAATAGTGAATGACAATTTCGAAAAAGAACGCTGGACAAACTGCAACACAGACAGAGTTGCTGAAAATCGAAAAAGAAAAGCTAAGTTTTTGTCCGAAATCAACAGACTTTCAAAAACAAATATATATAAAAAGAAAAGAAAAAAAAATCGTCGACGGGTTCGATTCCCAGCCTATGCCACCTAAAAACAGAAATGTTTTTGCACGAGTTACAGAGTTTTTTGAGGAATTGACAAATCCCCCAAGAGTACATATTCTCACGAAAAAGTGCTTTACATCTTAGCCATTCAGATCCGGCGGAAAAGTGTTGGTCCCCTCCATTCCTGCCAATAACACGAACACGGGAAATTCTCTAGTGTAGAACCAGGGCCTAGTAACTTACAACTCTCCCGTCAGGAATGGTTGAGAGTTGTAAGTTACTAAGCCCTGGTTCTACACTAGGTGTCGCGCCACCCAATTTTGTTTTATTTACATTTAATTTTTTATTTGATCACTCATTAAATATTGCATAAAATAAAGTCTGAGAGAACACTTATTTTGTTTTTTTTCTTTTAATGTTTCGCTCAATCAGTGAGACGTATCGGTAAGAGACAAATATAAATCTCATCTACAAATTTATTAATCAGAATCTCCATTAGTATGACCGTTAGTATTTTGTAAGTACTGCATGCGGAATTGAATTTGACTAGACTTTTTAGCCAAGCCATCGGTTAATAGTTGTAGGTACATTTTGAGTGATTTTTTGCGCTAAAGTCAAAATTAAACATATAATAATAGATATTCGGGAGTGGAAACACTGGTAGGCATACATAAGGTTTAGCTATTGATTACGTACTAATTTAATTTTGAATATTTAAACTTAAAAAGTAAATAATAAATTTTAAAAAAGTGGTGGAAGTACTTTTTTAAGTGAAAAAAGAAAATCACTGCTGAAAAATTAGAAAGGCAAGTCCACATTAGTTAAGAAATTATATAATACAAATTTTCGTGAAGACAAGGGACTTTTACTGTAAATGTACAGCAAAGTTTTTAAGCGCACAATATCTGAAACTTCACCAGAAAAGATGAATATAACAACAAAAAAAGGCAAACAAATCGAAATTCCTAGTAGAGTTGTGGATATGACGGTAGATCACTTAATGGAATTATTTGATATAAAACAAAAAGATCTTACAACAAAAACTGACATAGATAAACTGCGCTTGGACTTAGGAACAATTAAAAAGGAAAACAGCGAGCTTAAAATGCATATAAAATCACTTCAATCTAAAGTGAATACATTGGAAAACGAAATAGAATCCATACATAAACAAAGCACGGAAAAAAATTTAATTTTTAAGATTGAAACAAATATTGAATATTGAACAAAAAGATCAAGTCGTGGAAATTTGTTCTTATCTGTCAAAAGGCAATGTAAACAAGATTAACACCAATGCTATCCATGAAGTTAAGTCATGGAATCCAAAATTTAAAAACTATATTGTTCGATTTGAAAGTAAAAATGACATTTATTCAATATTAAAAAATACACACAACTTAAGAAACACAAACATATCGATACAAAAAGATTATCCACCGAGTTTGAGAAGACGAAGAGCACGTTTGCTTCACGTCCGAAAACAGATGAAACAGAGCCGTGCGAGCCTGAAAGTGCTTAAAGATGATAAACTGTATGTTGAAGACTTGGTGTTTGTTTGGGACGATATAAGCGGATTAAGACACGGAAGTATGTGCGGCTCTAAAAAAATTTCGCAAACTTTCGGGATATCCGAAAATCTTTTGATAAGTTGTTTACCACCGAATGAAGCTTAAACTGACAGTGACAGAATGCGGACAAGTTATGTCAGCCAGCAAGACTCTGGACAGTCAACAAGTTCAGGTCATTAGCTCAGGGTTGGTATTGAGGCAGAATCGGATAAAAGAAAAAATATTTGTGAAATTGATATTGTGGCGTATAATGTAAGTGGACTTAATAATAAATGGATTTTTCCAGGCTTTATAAATTTTTCTTAACACATTTAATTTTATATGTCTTTTTGAAACACACGTAGTGGAAGCAAAAAGTATAAACTTTGAAAAATATTTTATGTCTTATAACTGTTTTTGTAATTCGGCAAAAAAGTCTGCGAGTAAAGGAAGAGCTAGTGGTGGAACACTATTGGGAATTAAAAAAGATTTAAACATCGATTATGAAGTTACCCAAGTCAATGAATTTTTTTATGTTGAAATCAAAAACTATCAAAAGAAAATGTTTATGGTACCAATATATTTAAATTGTACTAAATACGAGATTTTAACATGGAAAAAAAATGGAATAACGGATTTTCAAATAAACATAGATAGAAGCTTGCAGTTAAAAGAGTCTAACTCGATGCTAAATTACTTTCCTTTGCCTGAGCTAGAACATCTTATCTGTGATGCTGCCAGTTTCATGGAGCGACCTTCAGTCTTGAACAAAAAACACAAATGGTACGATATGAGCTGTGAAAAATTAAGAAAAAAGTCAATGGCGCTGCTGAGAAAATTAAATATACAAAGCCTTAAAACGTCTTATGTCGAAGCTAATAAGAGATTCAAACTGTGTTGCAGGGAAAAGAAAAGACAGCATGAGGAAAAATTGGCCATGTCTTTAAGTCAATGTAGGGATTCCAAAGAGTTTTGGGCATTGACGAGGAAAGTAAATGGAAATGAATTTTCGAAATCTGGCGTTAACATCAACTTGAATGTTCTTTATGAACTTTTCGCCAAATCTTTTGGACTGCACAGTGGCACCAATACATTTAAGTTACGCGAGGCCCTTTTTGCAGAACGAAATATTAGACTCCAAAATATTAAAAGATGAAGTTAAAGCAGTTCTGAATGGACTTAAAGATGGAAAAGCCTCTTCAAAGAAAAGTTATCTGAAGCACTTAACATAATTTATAATTTTGGCGTCCCCCCAGAAAATTTCTACGAAGCTCTCATTTGGCCTATCTCCAAATAACTATAGAGGCATTTCTTTTCTAAATGCGGCCTTGAAAATGTATACTTCGCTACTTTGTTGCAGACTTACAAGATGGGTAGAAATTAATAATAAATTGAGTGAGTTTCAATCTGGTTTTCGAAGAGGGTATTCGACGGCTGACAATCTGTTCGTCTTATGTAGTTTGGCAAGAATCAAAATGAGTCACAATAAAAAAAATGTACGCCTTTTTTGTAGACTTTAAGGCAGCCTTTGACACCATTGAAAGGAATGCTCTTTTCTACAAGCTTTACAGTCTGGGAGTGTCTTCAAAATTTGTAAAAGCCTTGGAAAAACTTTACCAACAGACTGAGGCGTATGTTTTTGACAGAAAAACTACATCAATTAAGCTGGAAGTGAATCGTGGTGTAATTTGAGTCCCTTGCTCTTTGCTCTCTTTCTTGATGACCTGACTGAATATTTGCCGTGTGGAGTAAGGCTTGGTGAAATGCAGATTAAAGTCATAATGTATGCGGATGATATTGTGATATTAGCCGAGTCACCCACATCCCTGCAAATGATGATTAACCAGTTAGCGGAGTACTGTAAGGTATGGAGTTTGGAGGTAAACACGACGAAGTCAAAGGTGATGATTTTTCGAAATGGAAGTGGGAGAGTCTCGACTGGAGAAAACTGGAGGTATGCAGAAAGAAACTTGGAAGTAGTTAAATCATATACTTACCTGGGAATAGATTTAAAGTTTAACCTTATTATGGAACAACATCTTAAGCAGAAAGCTGACTTAGCTAGAGCTGCAATATGCATTAATTGGAAAAAAATATTCAATAACAAACATGTTTCGGTAAACGCTAAATACAGAGTTTTTAATGCTACTGCTAGATATATCCTTCTTTACGGAGCTCAAGTATGGGGAGTAGAAAGGTATGATATTGTGGATAATCTTTTAAGCTTTTTTCTGAGGAAGACCTTCTTCCTACCAATAAACACTCCCAAGTATATGTACTACCTGGAAACCGGCCTACCAATACTCTTCATTTCATCGTTGAAAATGAACGCAGACTATATTATAAAAATTTCGAGTATGGAAAACTCAAGATTGCCGAAACAACTCTGGAAGTATGCGGTCGAATATAAAAAATTGTGGTACGAGGATTGGAGGAAGCTTGCAGCAGATTGTGGATATACTTACAATTTGGTAGGCAGAGATGCAGTCCAGATAAAAAAAGTACTTTACGAAATTATTCAGACAACAGATGAAAACGAGAGGGATTCATATATTGAAAGGCTAGAGCCTCAACTGAGAGAATATTTTACCCCAGGTTGAATTTTAATCTAAACCAAACAAACTATTTCAAATCAAACTTTTCGTGCAGGACAATTGGCCTCATATTTAAGATGAGAGGAGAACTCTTGCGCCTTAACTTTTTGCCACACAGAACAGAAAATACAAACATTTGCAGCATTTGCAACTTGCGCCAGATATAGTTCATTTTCTTGGAACATGTCCAATCTTTAAGGAGATTAGGAGGTCAATCTTTGGAAGAAATGTCATGGAAGAAGACTATATTGAAAGACTTGCTGAATGGTTGTAACTGGATGCAACTTATACATTACTGCACTGAAGCATCATCGTATAGACTGAAAATTATTAATGAAAGTTTCTAGTTCATTTAAATTAAATGATTGCATAAGGTATTTTTGAAATACTTAAAGCTAATTCTTTTTTTGTCCTTTTTGTCTCATTTAATAAGATTGAATGATTTTGGTGGACAAAAATGTTTAAAAGTTATTTTTATATTCATTTTGTTTTGACTAAACTAAAAGTCCTAAAAGTGACTAAATTTAAAAGTAATATTATGTAATTATTTTAATTTTAAATTCATATTAAAAAAAAAATACATATAATAATAAAAACCGATAGTGCAAACATATAACGGGTGATTTTTTAGCTGGTTTGGTTTTGGCAACACTGGTTTTGACAGCTGACGTGTGTTTAGTACCTTGTGTCACTGTCAAACAGCTTCAGTTTGGTTTGCAATTTAACCATGGATCGTCTTACAAATGAACAACGCTTGCAAATTATTGAATTTTACTATCAAAATTCGTGCTCGGTTCGAAATGTTCATCGCGCGCTGCTTCCATTTTATGGTCGGCATTCTCGACCTTCTGAGCAGTCTATTCGGAAGATTGTGACCAAATTTCGCACCAAATTTACTTTGTTGGACATTAAACCACCAACACGTTTACGTACTGTGCGTAGTGAAGAAAATAATGCGGCCGTATCAGCTAGTGTGACAGAAGACCGCGAAATGTCGATTCGGCGCCGTTCCCAGCAGTTAGGCCTTTGTTACAGCACTACGTGGAAAATTTTGCGGAAGGATTTGGGCGTAAAGCCTTTTAAGATACAGCTGTTGCAAGAACTAAAGCCAGCCGACCTACCACAACGCCGAATTTTTGGTGAATGGGCTCATGGAAAGCTGGCCGAGGATCCGCTTTTTTATCGAAAAATTGTGTTCAGCGGACAGCGATGAGGCTCATTTTTGGTTGAATGGGTACGTAAATAAGCACAATTGCCGCATTTGGAGTGAAGATCAGCCAGAAGCATTGCAACAGCTACCAATGCATCCCGAAAAAGCCACTGTTTGGTGCGGTTTATGGGCCGGCGGCATTATTGGGCCATATTTCTTCAAAGATGATGCGAATCGCAGCGTTACTGTCAATGGTGAACGCTACCGAGCGATGATAACAAACTTTTTTTTGCCCGAAATGGAAGTTCTTGACTTGCATGATATGTGGTTTCAACAAGACGGTGCCACATGCCACACAGCACGCGAAACAATGGCGCAATTGCGAGGCGAGTTTGGTGAACAGTTAATTTCACGTTTCGGGCCGGTCAATTGGCCGCCTAGATCGTGCGATTTGACACCATTAGACTATTTTTTGTGGGGGTATGTCAAGGCTAATGTCTATAGGGACAAGCCCGCTTCGATTGACGCACTGGAAGCCAACATCCATGCATTCATTCGTGAGATACCGGCCGATATGTGTGAAAGAGTATGCCAAAATTGGACTCAGCGGATGGGCTACCTGAGACGCAGCCGCGGTCAACATTTGCATGAAATTATCTTTAAACATTAAATTGCAAGGTTCAAACTATCGATTCAAATAAATATTTCATTCATTTTTTCGAATTTTTTGTGTTTTTTTTTTTTAAAAAGTTCTAAACCTCTTAAAAAATCACCCGTTATTATATAGAAGCTACCACTCGGGTTGACGGCATGACTGCCATGCCCTAAATATTATTCAATTTATTTGCTAATCATTGTCAACAAATTTTAAGTTTTTTTTCTATGAATAAATAAATCTAAATCTATTTTTTATTTTTGAAAAAAAGAAATTCTCGACATAATAGACATTTGCCTTTTCATTAACAATTTTTTATTTATTTTCTACGAAAAATTTTAAAGTTTGACCTTTAACTCAACCATTGAGAGATATTTTTTTAAATAAAAAATTAATTCCAACCGATAACTTAAACTTTTATTTTTTTTAAATAAATCTCAGACCGAAACCGAAATCTAATTAAAGGAATGTTGTAACTCTCAGAGAGAATGAATTTAAAATAAAGGTTAATAGTTGTTTCTGATCTCTGATAACAAATGATTTTAAGCGCTTAAATTTGTAATTCGATAGTTTATCACAAAGAATTTTAGTTCGATATGTTTGGACTCATTCAGCGAACAAATTTGTGAAGGTTCGCTATTCGTAATCAAGTAATAACCAAGTTCGCTTAAGTTTTGACATTAATTTAACAATTCTTTTTCGTAGTCAGGAAGTTTTTCCTATTAAATGATAGGCGTGTTTTAAAAACATGTAAATTATTTACATGTTAAATGCAACAACAACTAATCCCCAATGGGCTAAGCTAAACCCAGAAAATTTTCGGCGCTTAAATTAATCATGGAGAAAACTATATTACCGGCAGGAATTACATACTTGTTATCGATAGTTTGTATGGAAACTCCATTACTCCCCTTTCACACGAGGAAACAAGTTGCCGGAGATTTTTTTGACGTTTTCTTTTAATTTCCTTAAAAATCTCTTGTACCTTTTAGACGAAGAAACAAAATCGTGGAAACTTTCTGTTGTTTCTTTTTAAAGTAGCTTCGTTGAACACACACTACTGTGTATGTGAAGAGGAACGTCAAAAAAATCTCCTCAAATCGTTGACCGGGAGGATTTTATTTTCCCCTCTTACTTCTTGCGCTTCTCATCTATAAACTGAAAGTTGCTGGAAACTCAGCTTCCTCGTGTGAAAGGGGACTTATTTTCTGTAATGAAGTCGCTAATCCCCGATATCGTTTTTTTCAACCAGTTCCCTACGGGGTTGGAAAAAAACACACCTGATATAAAATCTGATTGGGGCTTAAGATTTTAAAATTTTATTTTGTGTTTAAATTTTTATTTGCAAGCCATCATATTTTAACAAATTAAACATTAGCGCACCAAATTAGTTTAGCAATAAAAAAGTTTTTTAGACTTGGCAAATTATTTTTATTTTATATAGTATATTTTAATTACTTATTAATTAATTTACACATACGAGCAAGTTTGTGCGACTCAGTGTCATTTAATTTATTAAAATTTTAATGTCAAAAGTTGAATGAATAGTTCTTGAAGTTAAGATTTTTTACAATATATTTACATGTTTAAAACTTATTATGGCAAAATTAATAAACAAACAAAAAGATGTACATTAATTTTATCTAAATGGTAAATTGGGATGTTAGGTACTGTTCAAAACTGCATTTTAAGTCAAATTTATTTCAACTTCAGTTCGTTAAACGTTTCGAAACGATATAAACGAGTTTGCTCATGTCTATTTTTATTTTTAAAATAGCGTTACTTTAACTTTTTTTTATAAATGCAGATTTTAAACATTTTTGTTACAAATATCATTATTATTAATTATTATTAAATAACTACACTAACAGACATTATACAATAACCTTTTATTAAATTTATAAGGACTTAAACTTACAAAAACATGTAATTGTTATATATACTTGTTCAGTCCAATATAACGTGTCCATATAAAACGTGTCCTTAATTTTTATCTTGGAGAGCAAATTTTATTTTACAAACAAAACTAATTTATATAGTAAATAACAATTCTCATATTTTTTTTAAACCATTTTTAAAAATTCTTTTTGATATTCAATCATAAATATTTTTGTTCGTAAGTCTATAATATACAGTTTAAAAAAGAATCTGTTTTAATTTAAAATATTACAGTAAAGTAGATAGGTAATCCTGACAAGCTTTGGTTTTTTTTGTGGCTAAAATAAATGCTTTACTGCAAGTATGAATAGTTAAAAAGTAAGAAAGTAGGTAATGGCCAATACAAGAAAAAAATTGTTTATGTAATTTTTGGTTGTTTTTTTGCAGTTGTATATATATTCAATACCATACCTATGTATATTTTAATGCTTATAATGCTTATTAACTTATATTTATATTATATATATTATTTATTCATATTTATATTTATTTATATAGGTATATTATATATGTATATTTATATACACATATATACATATAAACATAATATTTTACTGAGTTTCCTTCAAACTGGCTCAAAGTTACAGTTAAAGCCTAGTACTCAGTTCGAGTGATTATGGAATTTCCATATAAAACTGACGGTTAGTTCACAGCGACGTAAGCGAAATATGAACCGGTTTTTAATTAATTTCAGTAAAATTGGAATATTTTGCATCGTTTGACTGCTAGGAAAATCTTAATTTGTCAATTACTTTTTAAAAAAAGTTCTGAAAATTAAAAAAAAAATACTTGAAGAAATAGTCGGGATTAAACCATCTCCTTTTGCGTATTTATTGGTGCTAATAGCAAAAAATAACAATCCTTGCGTTCGGTAAACTATCAGATAGGCTATCCACCTATCCAAAAATTTTCAGATACGTTGGGTTGTTGTTGCATCAGCTGTTTTGTCACAAGGGATTACAACAACACATACCTATCCAGATAGCTTTGGATTAATCCCCAAACGCGACCAAACTTCCTTAAAATTTCTAAATTCTGTCAAAAGATTATTTTATTGTTTTTATTCATTCGTGAGTATACAAATTGTAAACTCAGTATCGAAAATTCACATGGAGAATAAATTATATTTTAATAAAAAACATTCACGGTTTTATGTTTAATTTGACTGAAAGTTGAGTACTAGGTTTAAGTGAAAAAAGACGTCTGTGGAAATTCGAATTCTTAATATTATCTTATGTTTTGACTTGCCTCATGGCACGTTTAGGATTTGCATACGATTTTTATCGGAAAAACACCTGTTTGTATTTAAGATTTTATAATTTAACTATCACAAGTTTTCAAAATAATCGCATCGAAAACCGTAACCTACAATGAGACATATCCTAGCATTAAAATTAAGTGCTAACATTTTACCTGTTGCAAACATTTCAATTTCAAACAAAAACAGGGTGTCTTACAGTCATCGCTGCCGCAGAAGAAAGGTTATTTTAAGTCGAAAAACTGAAGAGGTAATTATCTCTCTTTCGCATCATTTTCAAGTTATAACGGTATTTATGATTTTCGGGAATTAATATTTTTCACTAAAATATTATTTGAAGTTACTAACAAAAAAAAAAATTGACGAAAATTTTCATTCAAGAATAAGAGAATATTATAATGAAAATTACGAGTATGTCTGATCTCTTGCATTGTACTATAAAGAAAAGTTGAACATATTTTATTCATTTAGGTACATTTTTCCATTTTTATTCGAAAATAATTTTATATATTGAATTGAAAAGTTGTTGTTTGGTTGTAACAACTTTAGATATTCTTTTTGTAAACAAAATGTAAAATAATTTTAAGAGAAAATTGAGCTTTAATAAAAGAAATGCTAACTACTATATCGTGTTTTTACTTGTGACGTAGGTAGGTTCTATGAGCAAGTTTTGGATTCGTAGAAAAATTCGCGTCGCAATTCCGTCTGTCTATCTGTACCTCGATCTACAGCCTAAACCACTGAAGTGATTTTCTTAAAATTTGGATGTAAGGTGAGATTATCGCTCCCAAAATATCGGTACCTTTATACTGACAGTACATATCGCTCATTTGCTGCAATATCGTCATAACTCAAAAAATCCTGTTTCGAGATAAATGAAATTGAAAATTTCTGCTTCGTGAGAGAGCTATGGAAAAATAGCAGTAGTGCTTAAAAAAATACGCTCTTGATTGAAATTGTGTAAAGATATCTATATTTTTTTTTTTTTTTGCAGAAATATGGAGAAATAGAATTTACGCAAGTTGCTGTAATAAACTTAAAAATATCATATTTTGAGTTGTGACGATATTGCAGCAAATGATACATATCGCTCATCATCGAAAACATCCTAACGATTTTGTTAGATCATCTGACGACCGCGACGCACGTCGCACAGTGGTTTGGTTTGTATGGGAGAGCGGAAAAAAGTCTGTAAAATCTGAACTATTTTACGGATTGTTATGAAATTTGGCACACATGTTAAAATTACTCTTTTTCATATTTGTTCAAAATTTGGTTAAGAAAAATGAGTGGAAAAAAAGTTTTTGTCATTTTTCCTAAATTTGAGGGTTTTGATGTTGTACAGAAATTTCAAAAAGTCTGTTAAATCTTAACTATTATACGAATTTTTATGAAATTTGGCACACAAGTTGAGATTAGTCTTATACATATTTGGAAAAAATTTCGTTGAGAAAAAGTATTAGCAAAAA
The DNA here is from genome assembly GCA_929447395.1 of Epistrophe grossulariae. NCBI lineage: Eukaryota > Metazoa > Arthropoda > Insecta > Diptera > Syrphidae > Epistrophe > Epistrophe grossulariae. Next base: position 63,371,977 of record OV839567.1, read on the forward strand.
ACAAAAAAATGAATGACATTTTTTTTAAATTTTAGTGTTTTGATGTTGTAAAAAAAAAAAAAAAACTTCTGTGAAATCTGAACTATTCTACAGATTTTAGTGAAATTCGGCATACATTTCAACATTAGTCTTATAGATATGTGGTCAAAATTTGATTAAAAATAAAATTATTGACATTTTTCTAAAATTTGAGAGTACTGAAATTCAAAAAAATCTGTTAAATCTGAACAACTTATCGGATTTTATTAAAAGCAGGTAAAAATAAAAAAGGGTGAAATACAAACTGTAATACAGTGGTGACTGAAGGCCAAAGTTTTTTTAGTTATTTTTTTGGCCATAACTTTTTTTAAGGCAAATAAAAAAAAACTAAAAACTATCGGCACTATATTTTGCCGAGACGAAGCGATTGTCCTTTAGTTTTTTAAAATCGAACAAGTATTACGACTTTGGCGGTTGTTCAAACTTCAGCGGACGTATTGTCTGCAAAGTTCAGGATCATAGTATATGATCAAAATACTGACTTGCAAAACTCTGTTTTCTAAAATTCAGTACGGCAAAGTACTGTTTTTTCAATAGTTTTTTTTTTATTTCCTTAATAAAAAACACATAATACTATACTCTGTTCAATTTATATTTGCAGTACAGGGAAGATAGGATATTTGCCTTTCAGCCTCACCATTACGGAATTCAATAAGCTATCTTCATTTTAAAGCTCTTACAGGGTTGCAGTAGTCAGCATTTAAAATTTCCGCAAATCTCACAAAAATGTCGATAGAGTTACCAACTTTTTATTAATATACGCACATTTTATAATCAAAAACAATAATATCCTAAATAAATTTAATCTATCTTTTTCCACACATCTCTGAAAGACAATAGCCAACAATTTGTATAACTCCATTTTAATTTTTAACTGTTTTTCCATACATAAAAGGAAAACCTAAAACATGAAAACAGAAAAACACCAAACGTCAACACTTTTTTCTCTAAACTAGAAATATTTGCTACCAAAAGCTCTAAAAAAGCTTAAATCCTGAAAGTTACATTGCAATAACCTAAGAATATGCCATATCAATTTCCATCAACTGGGCAATGGTAACTCTGATTCAAAGTATTTTTTTTTTTGTAAAAACAATGTCAACAAGGGTTGGTTGCAAATTTGCGATCAGTCTCCTTTCACCCGGGGAGCAGACAGGTCATGGAGGGATGCAAGTGAGCTCAAAGAAGATTACACAAACAATTTGAATGTAACTCAGTGATTTCTTATTTCAGTGGCAATTTCTTAAGTTAAGGTGCCGTGCAAGCAGCAGCAGGCACCAGTGTTTTTGAAAAAGCTCTCCCATAAGGCCTGTACTGCAAATATAAATTGAACAGAGTATAGTCATAGAGTAGCCATATTATCTAGAGAACCGACTTCAGGGCTTTTTCTCTTTCACCCTACAAGCTCCACTGAGAGATTTCCTCCAAATGGATGAGCATGTATTAGTTACCCAATACATTTTATATGGGACCGCACCAACACAATGAAACTGTTATGGATTTTGTGTTTTTAGTATGAAATTGAACGGTTAGCTGGTACAAGCCTGTCATTCTGGCTTTAATTTGAATTTTGAATTTTTAAAATCCGAACATTGGATCTAAAGATATAAGCATTTAAAAGAACGAGAATCGGGTATTTTTCATCTTTTTGAGCTACTACCGCCAATTTGTTATTGTATCAACAATTCACACCTATTCACGGAGAGGGAATTTAAGAGAGTTTCTTTTACTGTTCTTAAATAAAATTTGCGGTTGTTTTAGGCAAGGAGGGTACGAGTTGCTTCTCTAGAATCTAGATAATATAGGTACTCTATGATACTAGTTCTGAATATAATTGTGTTGTGTTTATTGAAAATCAAGTCATAACTTTATACAAATATAATTATGTATGTAAGTTAGAAAGTAAATAAATCCTAGGCAAAAACAAATCAAACTTTTCTTAAGGATAAAAAATACATTTTACAAATATGTCAAAATCAATATAAATTTATTTTTTTTTTTTTTCAATTCGTTTTAGGTATGCAACGTGGTTCAATTCAGAATATTTTTTAAATAACCCGTGCAATTATTTTGCTTTAATATCAGTTTTTTTCTTCTCTTTCTAATTGGGATTTTGAACATAGAAGTTCACTTTTAAAGTTACTTATTAATTTGTACAAACCGGCTCTCCTTTGTCCTAACAAAGTTTTTAGCCGGCGATGCCAGGTCTCTTAACTCCTATTTAGGTACCTATATATATTAAGCTACAATTGAAGCTTGCTTCTTATATAAAGTTCGATCTTTTATTATCTCAGCTGGTGATAAGAAAGTTATGACGTCAGTAAAAAACCTCTAATAAATAGTTTGTATTTCAAAGTTCTGTAAAAATGCTGTAAAAGAAATATCGTTTTGATATTTTTAACATTATCAAAACGATATTTCTTTTACAGCATTTTTACAGAACATTGCAATACAGTATTTTGACCAACCAGAATTTTGCTATACAGAATTTCGACATACAGTACTTTGCTCATACAGCATTTTGCACATACAGAATTTTGACATACAGTATTTTGGCATACAGTATTTTGAATACAGTATTTTGCAGCATACAGGATTTTGACCCCAACCCATCCCTAATTCTTTTATTTATTCTTTATTATGCCCTCTAGAAAATTGAGTTGAAAGTTGAAGAATTTTGCAGGCAAAAATAAATGGTTTCGCAAAAAATCGAATTTCCTAGACCTGGGTCAATTTTTTTTTAGATAATGGGTTTAACCAGTTCATTCTGACAGTTAATGCCGAAGAAATTATAATCAAAACCGAGTTTTTTGAAACCCGATTCAGTGAGACAAATTGCAACATAACTCTCAGATTTGCAGGTATCTGCAGCTGATTTTTTTCTGTGCTGTAACTTGAAGGTGTGAAGCACACGTTGATATACGTCACTAGTTGGAAGCAAGTGGGGCTAAACATAAAATTCAAAAAGTTTTCATTAAAACCATTTTTTTAGTACCATTTTTTGAGGCTACTTATAGAAGGCTTCTTTTATGAATTATCTTTTTTTAGTCAAAGTCAGCTTAAAAAATTTTTTTGAAACATGACTCAGTCAAACTTTATTTTTCTTACGAAACTTGCAATATTTATTTTTAAATTTGTGATTGCAATCAATAAAATGGTTATTTAAGATTACGTAAAAAATTAACTAAACACGTCAAAATTTGGAAATTTGTGACCACAGTACCTACAAATTCGGTCTAGGGTATCGATTTTCACTATTTTTCTAAATATTTCTATTATTACTTAACCAAGCGAGATGGATTTTTTTCTTATTTTTTCCAGAACAGGTACAACCTACCCTATCACCCGTTACCCGCTTGACTTTGAGTTTCGGGATACTCTGTATATATATAAAAAAAAAAACTTCGAAATTATACACTCGGGTTATCTAAAAGAAGTTAAACATAAAAATAAAAAGGCTACATATGACTTTCTCAAAAGACCTTTTTACCGCTCTCAGCGCACTGTGCGTCGTTTTGACGATAGTTTTGATTCGTTAATCGTTTAACTTATGAAAACATGAATCGACTAGACGACCTGAACATAATATGTAGAAAGATTTCGCGATTTTCGAAGTATGTGCGTAACCGACCAATAGAGACATATCTACACTAATTTGTTCATATCGTTCGATATCTAGTGAGCTTCACTTTTTATCCACCTCCAGTGATATTCGACCCACCCTTTTTACTATTTATTGAACGACTTCGATTGCAAGACTAGCATAACACTTTGAAATTTCGAACTAGAAATAGTTCTAGTTTTTAAAGCTACTTAAAGCTGTCAGTAATTTTAAGTACATAGCTTTGTTATAGTATTTAATAGTTTGTAAGTTTTAAATAAAAATACAAAATGATAAGGTAACCAAGTTTTTGTTAATTCTTTCTTGGTGAAAAATAAAAACCTATATTGAATGTTTAGTGTTAAATTTGTTTTTAGGGCGCTTGTTTAGGGCCAGTGAGTAATTTGTAAGTTATTGATAAAATGGCTAGTTTTTCATGAATTTTTTATAGTTTTAAGTTTGAATTGAATAAAAATGAATTAAAAAAAACAATCGTTCAAACTATGATCGTTTTTCAAATCACGTAATGAGAGCCCAGGTTTGAACTGTTTGAATTTTTTTTTTAATAAAAATATAAAATTTAAGTTAAAAAACACGACCGAAAATTATAAATAAATACCCTTATAATCCTAAAACGATGCGTAGGCGAGATGATTACCTCTTCAGTTTTTTACTAAAAATTACCTAAGGAGCCCATTGTTTCTCCTGTGGTGGTGACTGTGGGACACCCTATATATACATAAATATGTATACATTCATACATCATATAACTACGTATATACATATATATGTATAAGACTTATTAAAAAAAAAATTAAAATGTCTCTCAGTCGTGGCAAAAGTTTTTCTAAATAAAATTGAACAAATGACCAATCACCACAAAAAAGAGTCTGGTGATCGGCGTGGCGGCCGTGAAATAGCTATAACTCAAGCAAATAAAAACTTGGTGGTAGCTCACTCAAGTGTTGTTGTTCATTCAAACCTTCGAATTGTCTCCGATTTTCAATGTCACAAGCCTTTTATTTGAGTTTAATGAAATGATTAGCCTGGTAAAAATTTCAGCCCTTTAGATTAAAATTTAGGGGTTGCTCATGCTATTTTATTTTTTTCATACAAATCGTAATTTTTTAACTTAACCCACTATATAGATAAGTCAAACCCTCAACTCTTCGAAAAGTATGTTAATGTTTTTCGTAGGAAATTTTCTAAGCTAAAAGTTAATTCTTGACATTTTTCGTTACAACTTACCATTTGGGAATTATTCCCGAAAAAGCATTTTAGGGGCCTTCGGGGCCTTCAATCCAGTGTAAAATTCTTAGTGGCGCTCATATCGATAGAGACTTTTGAAAGTTTCCTAATTGGCCTGTTTTTATGGCTTTATTGACTGGAATATTCTTTGTTTTATAACTTTAGAACTGGTTGTTGTCAGGTAATGATCGAAACGAATTTTTAAAGCAAATTGAATGTTCTTTTCTTCTTAGCTAATTAATGTACTCATTATAAAGTTATCAAAAGTTTCCCGCAATATATATACAAAAACTGGTTTAAATATTAACTTATTTAAAAAAAAAATGTTAAAATACTAAATTCTGGTAAATATATTGGAATAAATACATTGTTTAAGAAAAAAAACATTTAACGCAAATAAAACACAAAAAATTAACAATTCAACAAAATTAGAATTAACACATTCTTATCAATTCGATGGAAAAGCTACTTTTGTCCCAAAATTGATTTAACAAAGGTGTATGAATATTTTTAACTATTGAAATTATATATCCCTCCGATTACCATTGGCGAGTCGAACGAAGGTGTGAGTTTGAGAAATTAGTATTATACGGTTGGCGAATTGAGAACATTTGATTCGACTTAAACGTGAAACAAAATTTGAAGTTTGATTGTGGTTATCGAGGTGCAGTGCAATAAGACCCGTGGGTCATATTTCCCAAAAACGCGAAATAGCACCCGCGGGCATTTTTTCCTTTTTGAGTGACAGTAAGACCCACCACAAAATCATTAAGACCCGTGCCGCGTGCGAGTTTTTGCCTTTCTGAATTGGCATTAAGACCCATACTTAAAGTTTTATTCAATATTTCCAATTTAGCTTTAAAATATTTTTCAATTAATGATTTCAAATCGAAACGATTTTGAACTTTTTTAATAGTTTTCCTGCATACCTATTAGTACCTTGCGTGGCCCACTCCAAGCATTTTAATTCCCTTTTTGGGGGGCTTTGTACCGCTCACGCAACTCCATTGCTCCGATTAGGGTGTGATCAGTCGTAAGGCAGGCGCCTTTGTCAATAGTTGGACCTAGAACTAACTCCCAAATCAACTAACTCCCAATGCACTAAAATTGGTTCATTATGAACTAATTTCCATTATTTTTGGAACTTACTCCCAACATAAAATGTACTAAGTCCCAAAATGCAAATGAAGGGTTATTTCCCACTAAATAAAAACTACTAATTGATAAAAAAAAACTTTGCACGCACCTACCCCAAACCCTATAGTGTGCCCAAGCATATACTTCACTGTTTATTAAAATCGTTGGGACTTATTTCATTATGAACTAGGTGCCAACGAAATTTTGGTGGGAGTTAGTTCGTTTTGGCTATTAGGAGTTAACACCTTTGGGAGTTAGTTCGTAGGGCCCAATAGTTTTCTTGGGCAATAATCACCTGACCTTTATTCTTTGAATTGAAACCCAAAAGAAGGAAGAATTAAAACCCACAGCTGTTGTTTCCATTTCAAAAAGGAAAAAAAGTCCGCGGGTGTTATTACCCTTTATTTTAGGATAAAAAGCCCGTGGGCTTTATTTCCGTGGGTCTTATTGCACTGCAACGGTTATCGAATGTTCTTTGATTCAAACGCCATTCGTGTTATTGTTTGTCGAACGTCACAGATTGTGTGAAGAAAGATCGAACCTTGTGTAAAAGACATGTCGGAAAATAGAACAAGGTATGTATTTCATTTCTTTTAAATAACATGCTTCAATGCATTTCTTATTCAGCTGCAAGTCAACTTACAGAAATCAGTGAAAAGTTAGTCAAACTAATGGAATCTAACCCGGATCTAGCGAGAGTTGTTGGAGAGTTTGGTTCTTCAAAAAAAACAGAAAGAAGAATTTGCTACAACCCTCAACTCACTTGGGCCGGAGATTCTTAAATTTAATTTAAAAAATTAGTTTAGTTTTATTTATGAATTAGTTTTGGTTTTTTGTTATTTTTATGAATGAATTCTTTTATATATATATATATATTTTTTATATTAATTATGAAGAGCCGAGACTAAACTTTTTAATCAAATATATATATATATATATATATATATATATATATATATATATATATATATATATTTTTTTTTATATTATTTATGAAGAGCCGAGACTAAACTTTTTAATCAAATATATTGTTTATTTTTGTTTTTGCTATTTTTATGAAAGCAAAAAGTTTTTTTTTATAATCAATTATATTTCTGGCTCTTGTCTGTCTTGAACCAGAACTCACATTTCTGAAAGGAGTGAGCAAACAAGACAATAGTGTATAACCGGCATCTCCTAAAATTAAGAATAAATTATTGAGACTAAACTAAAATATCTTTGATACCATGTTTCAGGGACTGACTTAAGATGGCTGCAGTTTCATACAAAAGAATCATGAGTCAATCCAGGAATCAGGATATCTTGAGTCAACATAGTGGATGGACATCTTATGGTCACACGCGGCACGCCTGAAAACTTTGCATTCAAAACCAAAAACCAAACTCATGGAAAAAAACTTACTATCACAGCGTGTAAACTGTAATTTCCTTTTCAATCCAATTGGAGCAACGATTCCTATATGAGTTCCTTCAACACATCCAATTACTCAAGGTAAGCTTTCCGTTGAAAAGAAGTAGTTTCGTGCGTTTTGTTTTTCATCAGGTGAAGTATTTAAACTGATCCAGGTTTTACATAATTTGTCTTCAATTGCACACACAACTAAGCAAATTGAGGATTGTGAAAGGTCAAATTCAAAATCATTTCCTACGCTACTCATCTACAAATCTTCGGGCACAAGCATATTTTACTATAGTAGGAATTGAAGGGGTACTTGAATATTGAAATTGACCTTCAAATTTCTTAAAGACGCTTCCTTTTTCAGTCAAAAATATGATCTAAAACTTAAAAAATTAAGTCTTTAAAGAATTTTCAGTACAAATTGTTTTTTCTACTTACAGATGGTCAGAGAGTTCCAAGACATTGGAGTTGTCTCGAATACCCTGGTGCAGTCGAAGCATTCTTACTTTTTTTGTTTTCTTCAAAAAACAAATGTTGCTTATCATTTTTGTTAATTTTATATTTTTACTAGGAGACCCGTGCTCAAATTTAAAAATTAATTTTAACATATATATATACCGATAGTACTAAATAAGGCTACAGCTACCCGAAATTTCTATTTCATATTATTATCATAATACACTTACGTTTTGATAAATGCGAGCTGTTAAAAAATGGTTTACCTACACCGACAAAAAAAATATTGTAAAAACCACCGTAAAATTAACATTTTTCGTTTATAAAAGTGAGCTACTAAGAAAAATTTCAATATTAATATTCTGGTCATATCATTGTGATAGAATCAAGTTATCATTATGATATGAAAATTGTCATTATGATATGACCAATGAAATAAAAAAAAAAAATATTCTGCATTTGTAGTATTTGACGATGGTTTCAATTTTGTTTTATTTTTTTATAGTTTTACATTTTAATTTATTATTTTGCTTTTCCCATAATGGTGGTAAACGCAGCTGATTATTTTTTATTCTGAAAATGTAACAATTTTATTTTATTTGAAAAAACTTACTCACTTGGTTTTTCTGGGATTGAACCTGGAACCTTCCGCTTACGAGCCCAAAACACTTCCACTGGGCCAATTCGCAATACGGAACGAATGTGTGTTTATGAATAATGGTTCAATCCCAACCAAATTTTTACATGATAAATTGATATTACAATATCAAAAATAATTGTTAATTTAAGATTTTTAATATTAATCTGATCTTAAAAATATTGGTGTAATATTTTTACTGTCATAAATCCATCATTTTGAATTATTGTAGATATTTGATATTAAAAAAATTTTGAAATGATATTCCGTTTTTTCAGTTAACATTTCTGCACATATCAATTTTATATTTAACTGAAGAAAACATAATGTTTCTTATCAATTCAACATTGAAGACATCAAATTTGCCTAAAAATATGAAATTAATATTTTTGTATGATATGCTAGTAGGAAAAATTATCAGCCTAGTTTTGATAATGGAAATTGATATTACAATGTTAAAAACAATCTTATCAAAGAAACATTTTCAATTTCAATAAAACAAGAAAACTATCAGAATAACATTTTTAACGTCAATTTATCATGTTTTCTGGATAATTTGATATGAATCACCAAAAATATGGAATTAATATTATAAAAATATTATTTTGATATTGCGTTTTTTTTTCAGTGTATTTGTATTTAATTTTTATGTTAATTAAGTAGGTTTATGTTTGACATATATAAACAGAATCTTTATCTCCCGTTGATTTTCTCAGAAATCATGAACTTCCCTCATAGTTCTTCAGTACGTAAGGTATGTAGGTAGGCGTTAGGCAATAACGCCCAAAGAAATAACGTCCAAATCGATTTGGAAATATCGCCCAATTTTTATTTTATCGCCCAAAAAAAAAAAGTATTGGAAATATCGCCCAAATTTATATTTTGCCAAATCTTAAGTTGGAAATATCGCCAAAATATTTTCAATGTAAATTGTTTTTGTAAAATTTCGGCGTTATTTCTTAATTTTCATTTTTCCAAAGTGAAATTTCAATAATAAGATAATCTTAAAAAAAATTACAGCGCATGAACAGTGAAGTTTTATGGGGGCTGCCCCCCTGCAACTCCCTGCTTGGGCAAATTAAAGGATTTGGGGTAGGTGCAAGGCTGGGTGTTTGCAAAAACTTATGCATACACCAAGCCTCGCACCTACACCAAATCCTATAAAGTGCCCAAGCAGGGGGGTAGCATGGCCCCCATTCATACCTCAGTGTTCATACGCCGCGCCGGTTTATTTTTCAAAAATCTGTATTGTAAATGTTAGTATTGAGTTTTATTATTATTTGGGCGTTACTTCCTAAGATTTGGGCCTTATTTTCTTTTTCTGGATTTCTTTTGGGCGATATTTCCAATTTTGGGCGTTATTTGACATTTTACTTTTAAAATTTTTATTTTGAGCGTTGTTTCCTTTAAAAAAAAATATTTAAAAAATTGAAAAAAAACGCCCAAATCGAGAAAGAGGAAGAAAGAAAACAAATAAATACCTACCTACCTAAATCAGGAAGTTCAGTATTTTAGTATTTATTAGCACCCACGTTTTCTTGTTCTCCGTTTCACGTTTGATGAATCCATTAATTTGCCCTTATTATATAATTCTTACATATTATTATGTACATATCCACATTGTTCATATACAAATAAACATACATACTTATACATATAACACATCGCACCCAAGTAAAAATGATTGTCGCATCAATTCTTCACCATTTCGATGAACAATTGATGGAACAATAAAGAAAGCTAGTAGAAACAGGAGGAAGAGAAAATGCAAAAAAGGCAGAATGATAATGAAATGGAACAAAGCAGCAACCCCATGATGGATTTTCTGGATAAAAAAAATACAAAAAATCATAATTTTTAAATTACATAGTATAAAAACATAATTTCTCAGTTTGTATATATAATTAAAATTTTCAGGAAAATATTGACTTTATTAAAAAATTCCTATTTTTCTAACGTAAGAAATTTGATGTCTTGACGTTTATGCGATAATAGGGGATATATAGCTGATATTTTCAACAGGGAATCCAAACGATTAACCATGAAGGTATTTCACTTTGACCTATAATAACTTTGGAAGAAGTACATTAATTAAATAAAAAGTAAGGACGTTTTTTAAAGATAATTCAATTTTCTTTAAAAATACGTTTCGATCATTTCCTAACAGGAACCAGTTCTAAAGATATAAAATAAAGAAGAAAAAAGCAACTAATTTCCATACGATTTGTATGGGAAAGAGAAAATAGTGATGAGTGACCCTTACCTAAATTTTAATCTAAACGGCTGAAATTATTACCAGGCTCGTCATTTCACTAAACTCAACTATAAAGCTTGTGGCATTGAAAATCGGGGACATTTTAATTTTTTTGAATTAGTCTAATATATATATATGTACATTTAAATATCTATTTACACTAATGTTATGTGCACACATGTATTCAATTTATTAATGTACATTGAAAGAATTTGTCTCTATAATTTCTCTCTCTATTTAATTTCCTTTCATCAAGATCGATATAATTTTATCATATTTTCTTTAAACTATTTTATTCCTTTTATTGAAAGAAGAATTTATATTATACATTATTAACATTGATATCAAATCTTGACTTATTTAACTTATTAGATTTGAATAAGCAGCTTTTATAAAAATAGAATCGTGTAATGTCCAGGGTTATTTACCAAATCCGAATTTCCCAAAAATAGAATCTTTTGCTTTGGAAAGCATTTCGCCACCGGGAGCAGCAGCAGCCATAACATTTAATTTTGACATAAAACCGGGACCTTGACCTGGTTGTTGCTGTTGTGAATTCTGTTGTTGTTGTGAATTCTGTTGTTGTTGTTGTTGTTGCAAATACTGCTGGTCATTTTGTTGTTGCTGCTGGCTTCCTCCACCAAATATCCCCCCAAGCCCTTGTGATTGTTGCTGCATTGGCTGTTCAGCGTTGGGTGGAACTTTTTGGTCCATTTTAGGTTTTGAACCAAAAAGACCACCCGTGGCAGCCTGTGTAGCACCAGAAAGTAAGCTAGTTGCTCCTGAGAAAAGACCAGTCCCAGAAGGCTGTGATACCGGTGGAGGTTGCTGCTGTTGCTGTTGAGGTTGCTGGTGATATTGTTGAGCATTATAGTCTTGTTGTTGCTGATGTGAAGATGAATATTGTTGGTACCCCGCGTTATTGCCACCGGCGCTCATCCCTCCGGACCCCGGTATCACCTGTGAAAATTGGTTAATTTACATTAAAATATCAAAGCAACTTTTTCGAATATTAGAAATTTTCCAAAATGGGACAGTATGAATGAAATGAATTTAAATATTTTAATTTTGACAATTTTTTTGAATAAAGAAAAGTGAAATTACAAAAATGCATGTTTTATCAACCATGATCTAATAACACTTGCATATATATTATATAAAAGCGAAGCTGCTTAGATTTTCAATTTGGTATGGGGCCTACTAAATGGATCAATTTTAGGGTTTGAATCAACAATGAGGAAATGTAAAAAAAACCATTTCTTCGAGCTAGAAATGAGGTCTGGATAATTCAAGCAAACATATTTTGTATCTATAAACTGAATGTATTTGCTAACGTGCATTTTCCAACGTTGCAATATATTCAAATTTCTAAACGAACTTATACAGAATGTACGTATGCTTTCTGTGTACGATGTTTAAACTAACACACCCCGTAACATATACTTTGTGCATTCAGTTTAAAAAAATATATGTTGGTGTCAGTATCGGTTATATGAGAGAAGTATTGTTAAAATAATATTTCAAAGCAAAACATTTAAACTGAAAAAAAATAGTAACACAGACATAAACAATTAAAAAATTAGTAAGATGTGTCGCAATTAAAACTCATTAGCTTCTTTAATATTAAAAATGTTTTTTGTTTACAATATAGTTAACATTAACTTAAATATGTAAGCGATAGGCAAAATACATTTGAAAAATGTTAATATTATAGGTATATAATTGTGTTAAAGATACGTAACTAAGAATGAAGCATTATTGATGTACTTATAAGTAACTAAAATATATATAGCAAAGTTATTGTATTATAAATGCTTCAGAACAATAATTTAACAAAAAAAATGGAACTTATGTTTGAAATATTATAATATTGTTAAACTAAAAAAAATAAAACGGCTTTTAAGAACTAAAAGAATACAAATTGTGATTTTAAATGAAAATTAACTATGTCTATTCAGAAACTGAAAGCATATTCCAATTCAAAATGATTAAAATGCTTTAAAAGAAATAATGGGTAAGTTAGAAAGAGTATTTACCTGCGTTGAGTGATCGGGGGCAGGATGGCCCGTGTTGTCTAACAGTGTAGGGGAAGCAGGGCGAGCATCTATAGCAACAAATAACATAAAGACTTCACATTTACCACAGCAGACCATTTAAAAAAAATGATTTTTACTCGAAAAAAAAACATTTATTTCTTTTTTTTAACAAAATCAATATGCTTTTCACACTGCGAATCAGTGCTGCATCTATTAAAGTGCAAACTAAAAGATTGAAAACAAAAATGCATTAAGCAAACACCTTGAGCTAAATTTGCAATCAATTTTGTACAACGTTGATTTACGAGCGTTTTATAATTTATTATAAACAGAAATATTGAGTTTGTGTATTTAATAGTAAAATATGGTAGATAAATATGTTTAAATAGTTGGTAAAAAAAGTTTTGAAATACCCGACACTAAAAGGGACTAAGCTGTGTTTGTTTACCTACCCTCAAGGATTATTTAATATTCATCTATCGTAGGCCTAATTTTTGAATCTAAATTATATCAAAGCCGACTGCTGAAGATAATTCCTATGAGAACCTTAGTTTATTCATCTTTGCTTCAAAATATTATTAATGATCAATTAGGTTAAGATTTACTTTCATAAGATAAATCACTGAGAATTTCAATGTCTTGAAAGTTCATCGCTATTTAATTTTTGATTTTTTTAACTTAGACAGTATTGCTTTCAAACAAAAATTTTGAGGTTTCTATCAAATATAGAATTGCGATGATTAATGCAATCTGTTTGTGTGTGCGTCGGGTTTGTGCGCTTGAGCGTCCAAGTAACCATGGAGCTGTATTCAAATCTAATTTGTATTCCCTAGAGGAGAAATTCGAATTTTTGTTTTAGCTTATCAAAACAAATTTGCTCGAAATCGGCTCTAACGATTTTGATCAATCTTGGTACATATTTGTAAATTTGCATTATTTTTGGGAATTAGGTATATTTTATTATTCGTATATTTTGTTAAATAAAGTTAATTGATAATATCGAATCGGTCATAATGTATTTGAAAAAATATACCACTTTCCCATTGTATGGCTGTATAAAATTTCTTTCTATATTCATCGTTGACAGAGATATAGTGCGGGGAAAAGTGACCTGAACCCAAATTTTTTTTACAATACATTTTGATGGTTTCTACATGCGAAAGAAGCGTGCTGAATCCGAAAATCCCGGGTATACTTCTCAGATCCTTGAGCGTTTTGAGATATGACGTTATCAATAAAGGACATATGGAAAAAGGCTGCAGCTGGTGTGCATTACGGAAAAATTGTGATTAACATTAATTTGGCATGCAGATTTTATGATTCGCCAAATACAAAAATATTTTTTTTTCAAAATGCCGGATATACTTCTGAGATCCTTGAGTGTTTCGAGATATGACGTCTTCAATAAAGGACATATGAGGGGCATAGAGGGTGTGCATTATGGAAAAATTGTGATTAACATTAATTTTTTTATGATTTCCCAAATGCAAAAATATTTTTTTCGATTTTCTGGGAGAGGGGTTCAAGAGTAGGAAAGGAGAGGGGGTACGAACTAATGAAAAACTCAGCCTTTGGAACTAGGTCGAGTGGGGTATCGTTTCCATGTATTTTTTGATGCTGAATCAAATAACACCACAAAATTTTTGATAGAACCACTTTTTACGAAATTTTTAATATGACATCATCATTTAAGGATTTCTGACAAAAGATACATTAATTTGATACTAGAAATGTAGATCTTATGAGGGCCAGTTGTACAAATATTTAAACCGTGGTTCAGCAATTTTTATCCACCGTTTTCGGCGGATTAATTGAGTTTCAACAGTGGTTTACTGTTCAAGTGCGTGATAATAACCAATTACGTACTTGAACCAGCGTTGAACTTTAGTTAATCCGCCGAAATCGGTGAGTTAAAATCTTGAACCGAGGCTGAACCACTATTGTACAACTAGCCCTGAGTCTCCAATTACAAAAATAGTTTTTCGATTTTTTGGGGGAGGGGTGAAAGGGTACGAAAGCAGAGCGGGCTGCGAATGAATGAAAAAATCAACCGGGTCAAGTGAGGTATTTTTGCCTTTTATTTTTAAATACTGAATCGATTAAATTCAATCACAAGTCAAGTATTTTTATCTTTCAGCGAAAGCAGCTTTGATAGAATAAAGTCACGTATAAGGTGCGAAAGTAGCTTTAATGTGAAAAAGATTAACCTACCATACAATTTTTAAAGATTTTATTGAAAAGTTATAAATTTCATAAAACGTCTTCATAAGGACTCTTGGACATATGAATTGAACACGCTGAGTAGTTGTAAATTACTGGTTTTTATTTTCACTTAACATTACTATGTATACAAAATACTTATCTTATTCAAAATTATATATACATCAAGAACGGTACAGAAGAGTAAATCTGAACCGTCATAAAAAGATAAAGAAACATAAAAAATAGATTAGATGTACTCGTATTCATCCCTAATAAATGTAGGGAGATTATGCTCATGAAGTATACTGTCAACAATGTCTTATCTCTTGTTGCATTTTTGTGTTATATTATAAATTTGAACCTGCTGATAAGAAAACATTTACTTTGTTTAAATAATATATGTTTGAACAACTCTTTTGATTAGATTTGTTCTAAAAATGTTTAAATTTGAGGTAAATACAAAACCTTTAGAAACACTAAAAATTATTTAACTACATCGACCATTAGCTAATAGACTCAAGAAACGTATCCAACAAAGGAAGTGCGTACATTTCGATAGGAAAATGTCAACGTCGACTTTAATCGCTTGGTTCATCGAGAAGAAGTATTTCGAAATAAAGTGCTTTATCACACCTGGATTAAGAACTTCCCTAATATGCACTTAAAGACGACAGCAATAAGTACTCCCAGTATCACGATATAAGCAAAGAAAAACCACCGCACGCTACCAGTCGGCAGTCACCATAGAGAAAAGACCTATATGGTATGATGATGAATGCCTATACCTGAAATAGGTGACCAAAGATGCACATGCAAAAATGCTGCAGGACAAAATAAGGACAGCGAGGCTAGAATATTGAGCTAGTAGAAGTAAGAAGATCTTGCGTGAGAAGAGTACGTGTGCTGCCTCCTAGCTCCTAGCGAAGTATATCGGTAGAAAAAAGAACACCCGACGACTGGACTCTTTATATCTTCTATTCAATACTAAAGCCAATCTGCTTCCAAACATGCAGGGTGATGTGATATCATAACATTTCTTCAATTTCGTTCTGTAGCAGATAGTGTTCAGGGCAGGCATTAACAAGGAAGACACTTTCAACAAAAAAAAAAGTCACTATTGATAGCATCAACTTGGAGATACTTAAGGAGCTCGTCTACCATGTCACCCGCATCAGTGAGTTTCAGGGATAGCTAGGAAAACTCTGCTTCTTAGTTCTGATGAGCGGGAGGGTTCAAATCTCACATGTAGAACCAAGTGCACCCCATACAAAACTCTAATACTAATACTGAAAACAAAATAAAATAAAATAAAATAAAATAGGGATATAATTCATGCGCACTTCATCCCTTTTCCCTTCCCCTCCCCCAAAAAATCGAAACAATTTTTTTGTTTGGAGACTTATAAAATCTGCACTTCTAGTGTCAAATTATAATGTAAATCACAATTTTTCGTAATGCATACCAGTCGCAGGGTTTTGTCAGAAGTCCTTAAATGATGACGTCATATTAAAAATTTCTTACAAAGTGGTTCTATCAAAAATTGATTGGAATTGGAGTGATGGAAACGATAACCCATTCGACCTAGTTCCAAAGGCTGAGTTTTTCAATAGTTCGTACCCCCTCTCCTTTCCTACTCGTGAGTGAAAAAAAATATTTTTGCATTTGGGGAATCATAAAATCTGCATATCTAGTGCCAAATTAATGTTAATCACAATTTGTCCGTAATGCACACCAGCTGCAGCCCTTTTGCCATATCGTCGACCTCATAAGCAGACCTTGTAACTCACAAATTTCACGACAGATGAAAATCTCTCACGGAGCTTATTTTAAGCATAATCTTAGTTTTTTTTCACTAACATATTTAAAAAAATATTTATATATATATTATTGTATTGGAGTTACGAGGTATTAACACTAGTTTCATCTCATGTTACGATTTTTTCTGAAAAATTCAATGGTCAGCCTTTGTAAATAAATTAAAACTTAGTTATAAGTTATATCTTTTTATAGGTATTTTACTGTTTTAAACAGAAATAAAAAGAAAACCGATGTTAAATCCATAAATACATAAAGTTTTATTCGTTATTTTGAGGAATATTAGGCGTGTTTTTTCTCTTGTCTATAAAGTTTATAAAACAGTTCAATGAATCAAAATTATAATAATCATAGCAACAAGACTATACAGCTTATAAAAATAGTCCCGATAGAATTCCTGGCTAACGATAGACTGTATAGTTGAGTTGCTGTGATACGTTATTTTTTACTTTGCTTCAAATTCAATAGAAAATACATTCTATATTCAAGCTCATTGTATTTCTTTAATAATATTAAACTATTTTGTAATACGATATAGATTATAGAAAAAAACACGCCTTTTATCATAAAAAGGTTTTCAAGTCTTGCAAGTAGTTGTACTTTCTCTTAGTAATTTTTATTCTTTCTTGATAAAGTTGAGGAAGAGTACTCACAGGTACGCATTTTATTGGAATTTCAGGTCTCGATGGTAAGAGATTCCAAGAGTCACTGAATTTTAGTTTGTAGAAAATAACGGAATCTGAATATTTAAGTGCAACTATGCCAGTAACACATGTATCTCCCTTCTTTTTACCTGACCTTATAGACTTGAAGAAAGCAACGGAAGTGTAACTGAGGAAATAGGTTTGATCCAAATATTGTACCTCGTAGGGGTTGCTCTTTCTTGCTTTCCTGTAGATATCGGTGGAACGTTAATATCGGTTTTCCTATAGATCCGTTCAATACAGGAATGCATCCAGTCAGCTACATTTGAGTATGACCTTTGCATAAGAATTTTTGTTCAATCGTTACGCTATGCGAAAGTGAAATGTTAAGCATCGCTTTGGCCAAAGTAGTTTCTATTTTGGGCAGTGCATCCATCGCTGTATAAAATGATTCTCTTTACAGAAGTATTTTCTATCTATGCCGATAAAAACTTACTCAAAATGGTAGCAAACTCCTGGGCTGTTACGTTTGCTTCCGTTTCATTCCACAAGAAGCAATAACCCTTTTTGGACTGAATGTCGAAGATATGGAAATTGTGGACGACTTACTTAGTTTTGTTATACTACATGGTTTAAGAGAATCATTGTTAAAACCAAAACACATTCATCAACGTTACCTTTATCTGCCTATTTTTCTTTTCGTGCTCATCCACCTTTTCTTGGTGAGGGTTGTACTCGTTTGCCGAAAGGTTTTTGGCTTCCAAGACTCCACAAGTGTCATACTTATCTTTTTTTGGTAAAAACAGGCTAAATTATGGTTTTCAAACTCTAACCGAAACGTGATGAGCGCTAGAGGTTCCATGTTGCTATTTTTGCACCGTTTTTCGGTATAGAAGTTGAACAAATCAGCCTTGGAAAACCAATTTGATTCTAGGTAACTTTTTGCAGAACTTGACCTACAATAATGGGATTCCATCTTCGGAAGGGAGTTAAAAAAGTCAAGTAAGGATTGACTTCTTCCGCAAAAAAAAAACTTCTCCTTCCTGCTGACTTTTGTTTGACATTTTCTTTTTGGGAATTGTCTTCTGTGGCATCTACCGTTGCACCATCGGTCTTATGTTTAGGATCGTCTTTTGTCCAGTTCAATGCTGACCATTCTTCTATTGAAAATGTGTTCAAAAACATTTGCTTGCACACTCTCACCATCTCATTGTTAAGCCATAAATGATAAACAGCTGTCCATTTTCTTCTGTTCACCTCTTGTTTTCTGTCACGGTGTCTTTTAGTGGGTTCTATATCAATAAGTGATTTAGGCTGGTATTCACCGAGCACTCATAACTTATGAGCCTCATAAACCTATTCACCAAGCAATAATAAATGGATACTTATGAGCGCTCATAAAAGTTATGAGTGGTCCCGACCACTCATAACTTATGAGCGCTCTCTTCGAAAAATATTCCGACATTTTCGATACTACTTCCTCAACCACCACCCCCACAAACACAAACATCTTCATTGGTACCACTCCATCTACCTAAAAAAGTTTAATTTTAAAGTTTGGGAGTGCCTGGTTGACAGAGAGTGGCTCTCTTTTTCGAAATTCGAAACATTTTTATGAGTGGTTGGTGAATACAACAAAGTTATGAGCCTCATAAACTTATGAGGCTCATATGAGCGCTCGGTGAATACAGGCCTTAATAAGCAACTGTTTTTCAAACCATGTTCTGTTGTGCTATATTTATTTATTCTCAGAAGCACGATTCTCAGCTGGGTTCTTACCTTCGATAGCGTTATGTTTTTAGTCCAGTTGAAATAAAAGAATTAGTTAGTTAATTTATTTTCTTTTCAATTTTCTTCATTCACTTATTCTAACACTTAGGCCTGTATTCACCGAGCGCTCATATGAGCGCTCTATGAGTGGTCGGGACCACTCATAACTTTTATGAGCGTTCATAAATATCCACTTATTATTGCTTGGTGAATAGGTTTATGAGGCTCATAAGTTATGAGTGCTCGGTGAATACCGGCCTTATTCTATGACACTTATTTTAGTTCTAGTTAAGAATTAATATATATATTCAAGATTTAGATTTATTAAGAGTCAACCCGTCCGACCGATTCGAATATAAGAAACAGAGTGTCTGGTCGATTGCTCGTCACCTGACACCGAAACTGGGAAAATGCAACATCATGCACAAGTGTGCCTGTGAGTAGTTGCGTTATGAGGTTTGGGATCAATGCACGTTTAATAGGTTGGAAAAGTGTGAATTGAAAAGGGAGTGCATTGACTGTTGGATATAAAAATGAAAATGATGATCTGGGAATTATGGGTTTTGTTTCAATGGAGCAGGCAATGAAATTGGAGAAGTTTAATGGATTGGGAAACTGAATGGGTATGAATGGATTTAGTTAGATGGAATTTGTAAGTAGTTAAAAGGAAATGATGATATGGGAATTTTAAGTGGGTCGGATATTGGTCAATCAAAAGAAAATGATGACTAGGGGAATTTGAAGTAGATTTAATAGCGCGACTGGGCTTGTCATTTCTATATAGCCACTTTGCTCTTTGTCTCTTCTTGCTGCTGTATCTTAAACCTAACTAGCTTTGCCGTTTTTGTTTATGTTGATGCCAATTAATTTCCCTTACATGCTGCCTTTTTGACCTTTTAGTTTTTGGTACTGGTAAATGATCTTCTGCATCTGCATCATCAGGAATGAAATCAGGGTCATCAGGATTATTATTAACCGTAGGTTAAGGATCATCACTGCTTTCGTTTTCAGCCTCAACAGGCAAATTTTCACAGATTTCAATGTTTTCTGCCGTTGTGTTATCTGCCCCGGTACTTAAACTTATCTCTGTAACATGTGTAAAGTCTTCTGTTGGAATTTGTTAAACATCCATGAATATTATTTCACAATCATCGATATTGACGGTTTGCCCAACGGTGGTTGTTGAAATTAATGAATTTTCTTCCATTCTTGTATTACAGTTAAATTGTCTATTAAAAAAAATAAGACCTATTCATAGAAGATTTTCGGAAAAATCTTATCTAAAAAAAATCATTATGTCATCATAATACTTACAATATATTATTATCTTTTAAAGATTTAAATGACTTATTTATAGCCAGTTGAACAAGCTACTTTCCCCTTGAATTCATTATTCTGTACGGTTTTAATTTTTAAAAAAATCACTTTTGTAAAACCTTCGCGGCTAAAATGAATGCGTTGTAATTAAGATAATAAGAAAAAACTGTAGGAATGAGTAGAAAAGAAAAAGGGATTCCCCAACGAGTTTGCACTTTGCACTAGTTTTTAGCTATTTTCCTAATAGTTTTTTGGCGGTTTTTCTATACGGTGCAAATTTACCTAAATTTAATGAAGTTACGAGTTTTGCTAACCACGAATAAAGATACTAGGTTTTCTGAACAATCTTTTTGTTGAAGTTACGAGGTCTGCCAGACAACAGAGTAGAAGTGGAGTTACGTGCTATGCAAAATTTGAGAGTTTTAAAAGGGATACGAAATTTTGTAGGTTGCTGCGCTGACAAATTTTCTATAAAATAGCATTCATAAGTCATTTTCTATAAAAGGTGGAGTTACGATGTCTGCTTATGAGGCCGACGATATGTCCTTTATTGATGACGTCATATCTCAAAACGCTCAAGGATCTCAGAAGTATACCCGGCATTTTCGGATTCAACATGCTTTTTTCATATAGAAACCGTTAAAATGTATTGTATATACCGAAATTTTATAGTCCATTTTTTCCCCGGACTATAGCTAGGCCAGGTACTAGTACTGGTACTCGGTGCTAACAGAAAGTTAGTGCCTGAGTATTTCTTCACGTCTTTAGTATCGGATCTAAGTTCACCAAGCGTTAATAGGAACTTAATGCGTATAGAAAAATTGTGTTTTATATTTATTTAATATATTCAACAGCGATTTTTGAAGTTTATGTGACGACTTGAAATATATATATCTCAAAACAAAAAAGGGTCTTGAAACCGTTTTCAGAGCAAAAATGCACGAACGAACATATTTTTATATAGGTTAGGTTAGGTTAGGTTAGGTTAGGTTAGGTTAGGTTAGGTTAGGTTAGGTTAGGTTAGGTTAGGTTAGGTTAGGTTAGGTTAGGTTAGGTTAGGTTAGGTTAGGTTAGGTTAGGTTAGGTTAGGTTAGGTTAGGTTAGGTTAGGTTAGGTTAGGTTAGGTTAGGTTAGGTTAGGTTAGGTTAGGTTAGGTTAGGTTAGGTTAGGTTAGGTTAGGTTAGGTTAGGTTAGGTTAGGTTAGGTTAGGTTAGGTTAGGTTAGGTTAGGTTAGGTTAGGTTAGGTTAGGTTAGGTTAGGTTAGGTTAGGTTAGGTTAGGTTAG
Organism: Epistrophe grossulariae; assembly: GCA_929447395.1. Taxonomy (NCBI): domain Eukaryota; kingdom Metazoa; phylum Arthropoda; class Insecta; order Diptera; family Syrphidae; genus Epistrophe; species Epistrophe grossulariae. Next base: position 63,393,815 of record OV839567.1, read on the forward strand.
GTTAGGTTAGGTTAGGTTAGGTTAGGTTAGGTTAGGTTAGGTTAGGTTAGGTTAGGTTAGGTTAGGTTAGGTTAGGTTAGGTTAGGTTAGGTTAGGTTAGGTTAGGTTAGGTTAGGTTAGGTTAGGTTAGGTTAGGTTAGGTTAGGTTAGGTTAGGTTAGGTTAGGTTAGGTTAGGTTAGGTTAGGTTAGGTTAGGTTAGGTTAGGTTAGGTTAGGTTAGGTTAGGTTAGGTTAGGTTAGGTTAGGTTAGGTTAGGTTAGGTTAGGTTAGGTTAGGTTAGGTTAGGTTAGGTTAGGTTAGGTTAGGTTAGGTTAGGTTAGGTTAGGTTAGGTTAGGTTAGGTTAGGTTAGGTTAGGTTAGGTTAGGTTAGGTTAGGTTAGGTTAGGTTAGGTTAGGTTAGGTTAGGTTAGGTTAGGTTAGGTTAGGTTAGGTTAGGTTAGGAGGGGCGTGCCCAGCTCCGAGCTGTTGCGTACACGGGGGCCTATTGGTCCATTGTGATCCTCTATAAACAGAGATAACATCTATACTAGTGGTTGACATAGACTGGTTCATTTACGAACCAGCCCATGCTTCCTATATATTTTCTCATGTTTGCCATTGAGACCTGCGTTAGATCGTCCAGTTCCCCAAAAAACCTGTTTCCAAAGTAACGGAGGCGATTTTTTATTAGGTTAGGGCAGTCGCAGAGCAGGTGCTTAATGGTTTCTATTTTCTCAACATCCTGATAGCTCCTACAGAAATCGGGTGCATATACACCCAATCTAGTGGCCATTGCGCCAGTATAACAGTGTCCCGTTAGTACACCTATCAGTGTTCTATTATTCTTTTTACTCAGCGATAAAATATACTGAGTTTCTCTTTCGTTAATTCTAGGCCATAAACTTCTAGAGATGACGCAATCATTCCTGGATATCCATGAGTTGTTGATTTTCTCTTTCGTTATTAGGTCTATCTATATTGCTATGTCCTGGAACCCAGCAGAGTTTGACTTGGTTGGAGTTGCAAATATTGTTTAAAATGTCTCGACATTTTACTACTGCCTAAGATCTTGTTGTCTCATTGGCTATTGCTTTGATAGCAGCTTGGCTATCCACGAAGAATGTGATCTCTGACGAGTTCAGTTTTTCCCTGTGAACAATTTCGGCTGCCTTTTCAATAGCATAAATCTCAGGCTGAAAGACACTACACTCATCGGGTAGTTTATATATGATTCCCTAATATTAAGAGCTTCACAAAACACTTCAGCTCCTGTTCCTTCTTCCATTTTTGACCCATCAGTGTAGAGGGGGATACCCTATTCACCCATGCCTTTCGGGTATAAAAATAGAGAAGCTTTTCCTAAAATTCATAACGGGTGGTACGTAGTAAGTAGTCACATCAAGACAGTCGCAAGATAGACCCATGACCATAGGTGCTGTGCGTCCAAGAGTCTCTTTCTTTAAGTCGAAATACACTTTTGGCTGCTGTCCCCCTTATGTATTCATCCAGGACTGGAAGGTTGAGAATTATCCCTAGTCCTGCTTGTGGCGTAGACTTCCGTACTCCCGTTATTCCTATACAGGCTAGTCGTATACAATCGAACCGTGCGTAGGTGAGGATGGGACGGACGATCGCCGTATACATACAATGGATGACTTGCGGTCGCATTCCCACCGTGTACCGAATGTTTTTTTGCATGTATAGAAGGCACAAATTGGTTTCTTCATTCTTTCCTCTGTATTCCGTTTCCAGGTTAGCTTGGAATCAAGGATTACGCCAAGATATTTTGCTTCTTTGGAAAGTTTCAGAGAAACTTCAAAGAAACTTCTTTTCTTCGTGAACAGAACTAGCTCTTTCTTTGCAGGGTTAACCCCGAGACCGTTTTGTGCTGCCCAAAAAGATAGTTCCTTAAGCGCAGATTCCATAATCTCTATGATGGTGGTAAGATATTTACCTGATATCAAGATTACTATGTCGTCTGCATAGCACAGTTTTAATGCCCTTATTCCTAAATTTTGTAAGAATTTTGAACAACGAGGACCCAGAGGAGAAGTGAGATTACTCCTCCCTGTGGTGTGCCTCTTGTAACTGTTTTCTCGACAATAGTGTACCCAAGTTTCGAGTTTAAAATTTTACAGTTGAGCATGGAATAAATCCAGTCCGCGATGGCAGATTCCACTCCGACTTCTTCCAGAGCAGATTTAATGGACTCCGTTTTTACGTTATTAAACGCTCCTTCGATATCCAAAAATGCTGCCAGTGTGTGCTCTTTGCTCTTTGTACTCGAGACTTATCGGTCAGTAATCTTTTGCAGTCGAGTATGTCGGTTTTCCAGTTTTCGGAATAAAGACTACTCTGACTTTTCTCCAGCTGATAGGGACATATCTAAGTTTAATGCAACTTTTTAAGATGACCCTGGCCTAAGCCATGGGGTGATTATCTGTAGAGAATTTTGAAGAAATGCCGGAATAATTTCGTCTGGTCCAGCTGATTTAAAGGGTTTGAACGATTTTATTGCCCACATAATCTTCTGATCTGTGATAGTCTGTTCCAAATCTGGTACTGGTTGGTTGATCAGTGTGCAGAGAGTTTGGTTGTGTACAGCTTGAGTTATCGGGACTTATACATCCAGGGAAATGCGTTTCCATGAAGAGTTCAAGTGTTTCTTGGCTCGAATTCGACCACGACCCATCGGGATGTTTAATATATCCCGGAATCGTGGGGTTATATGCAAGGATCTTCTGAAGTCTAGCCGCCTCACTTGTGTTCTCAGTGTCTAGCCCATGAATCTTTAGGTTAGGTTAGCTGCGATATTAGGCGTAGATATTATTGTTGTATCAGTAATTTAAGAATCCGTATAAAAGGTTGACTTTAATCGCATCATGAAAAATAGTCTTTCAGCAATGTATCAAATGTTTAAAAAAAAAGTGTACCGAATTGTGCTTTTGATTTTTTTTTCAACAAATCAATCCTGTTTATTTTATGTATAAAATTAAATAACCATATTATGTGAAAAATGTTTACGTCCACCATTAAATCAAGATATAAGTAGATTTACCCTTTATCTTCTTAAAGTATTAAAGATTTGTTATACAAAATTATTTCGTTTCAAAAGACCAATAGCTTATTTTGCAATTCGAACCAACCTATACAAATATGGCGCTGAAGCCATTCGTTTGAGAATCGAATTTTGCAACCATGTCACGCAGTGCAGTGGTTTGGTGGCCACTTATAGGTGCGAGGTAGGTACTACATTTCATAAAAGTTTTAAAATGCACAGCTGAGTTGCACTCATTGTATGAAAGCAAATCGAGTGATTCTCAATTTTAGCAAAAATTAGACAATTCTCCACTGAAACACGTTGGTTGAACAAAAAAACAATTTTTTTTTTTATTTGCGAGATTATTTTAACGTTTCATATTTTATTGTGAAAGGCGTGTGTGTTGTGCAGTTATGTATGATATACCAAATTAATTACCTAATTTCCTAGATGCGAATTAAAAAAAAACTAATTATATAGATGCAATAACTAAAGAGTTATGAGGTGATATATAAAACAACAGAAATATGTAAATAACTCGGTTATTTACATATTTCAAAATATGTATTTTAATAATATATATCAACTGTAGATTTTGAGATTTTCAAATCAATCCGTTAAAAAACCGCTCGAAATTGATCCAAATACCTGTTTTTGAATCATCAAAAATAGTGGTTAAAAAAATTTAAATCAAAATTTTCCGAAACATGGATAATTTTTTTTTATATCTTTCCAACAGTATAAAACTTATTTCGATTGGATTTAACCCTGATTTATAGGAAATTTTCAATTTTGAACTTTCAAAAATTTATATCTCGCTTTGTAGATTTTACAGATTTTGTATGATATTAGTAACATTCTGGAATTTAAAATATCTATTGAATAAAAACTAAATTCTTCGACCTTCCGTTTTGAATATAGTTTTTCGACCCTTAATCATTTTGGATCACTTACATAAAATTAGAATCTAAACAAATTTACTATAAATTTTTAATGAATGTTAGTTAGATATCGATTTAACTATACCTATTTATACTTTTAAGTACTATACTATATATATACTACCTACTTTTTTTTCCTTAACATGGAAGAGATAAGGGATTAGATTTATCTCTCAACTGTCGTCGCAAGCGTATAATTTGTATTTTTTCATTTTCATTTTCTACAATAAGAAAATTGCTTCGCCTAAACATTTTAAACCCAAAAGATAACAAAAATGTCAATTTTCAATGGAAACTCAATCGTTCAACTATACAGTACCTAAAAACTTCAAAATTAATTCAAGACGATACCTATTTAGCTATCGTTCAAAAGCTATCGTTTTGACGATAGCGTTTCGACGATTATCGACTTACGCGAAGCAAATAAATATATCACTATCGCTCAAACGATAGCATTTCGACGATTATCGACTTACGTGAAGCAAATAAATATATCACTATCGCTCAAACGATATCGTCTGACGATAATCGAATTACGGAATGACCCCCCAGGTATTATGAAAATAACTTTTCGAAAAAAATACTTTTAGCCTGGGGTTTGTTTTGTATTGTTGTAAGTCGTAAAACAAATTATATCAATATTCAGTAACCCAAGATTTACTCCAGATTCGGACTTCGGGCTTTTTTTTTTTTTTTTTTACATTTAAGAGGTTTTTAAATCCACCTTAATCATCCTTCAATTAAATTTGACAGTTGATGGCTTGACAGATAGGTAACACAATATATTATAAGGTGAAGAGAATATTTCGTTGCAAATGTCAACCAATCGCCCTGAAATCTCATTTTTACGGAGCAAGAAAAAAGAAGGGGACATTTTTTCGTCTTTTTAGAGGTTTTTTAATCCATCTTAATCGTAGCCTTCCTTCAATGAAATTTGACAGTTAATGGCATGACAAATAGGAAACAAAAAATATTTTAAGGTGAAGAGAATATTTCGTTGCAAATGTCCACCAATCGGACTGAAATCGCATTTTTCCGGAGCGAAAAATAAAATTTTTTTTTTTTTTTTTTTAGAGGTTTTTTAATCAATCTTAATCGTAGCCATCCTCTATAGGAATTCGATGGCTTAATAGCTTCACTTGACAGATATGGGACGAACTATTTTATAAGGTTGTTACTTAAGCTAAGTACAGACGATTGTCAGATCTTACTATAGCCGGGTTTTGGTGAAAATTATAGCCAGCACAGTAATGAAATCTGAACAAAACGATTCTAGTCATTTTTATATTTACTTTTCTTTTTTATTTCCAAGTTGTTAATAGTGATAAATTCTATGAAAAAAAAAATTAACTCAAATTTGCATCTGTCATTTTTCCGGGCGATAGGAAAGTGTTTCGATATTTTAAAACTTTAAAATAGTGAAAAAACTAATTTAAAATTTGAAATAAAAGTTAACATAGTGGACTTGCAATAGTTTACTTAAAAAAATATAAAGTAATGTTAAGTTAAGTGATGTTTTTTGAGTAAATACATTATCCTAGAATACTTTTCAATTGATATTTAATAGCCAAATGATATAAAAAAAGCAAATTGGTTGAAAATAAAAATATTCCTCAATCATGTGAATAAGCAGAGAGTCATTTTGTAAAAAGTAGAAATTCTCGTCCGGGGTAGCATTAGTTTTTGTTGTTGATGGTAAGGCCCTCAAATCCGTTGAGCGCCCGTAGTGCAGAGTTATTTTCCATCGTTTTAAATTTTCTTCACATTATTTGTGAATGCACCGTATGTAGTTTTATATTTGTTTTTATAAAATATTGCATGTATTCACTATATTTTATTTTATTTCATCTTTATATTTATTTTAATAAACTTTATTTCACTATTTTAATGATTTGAAATCTCAAAACACATTACTCAAATATCCAGCTAAATATTGTTTTTTGCGCCCCAGCATTTAGCTATCTAATTGCACTGCGACCATGTGTAAATGCATTTGTGTTTGTGTAACTCCAACCAAAATTCGTTTTATGTTTTGACAATTATTTGGACGGGTTCGAAGGTGCCTTATTTCATATGGTTTACAGGGGGAATATTTAATGTCCAGTGAATATAAATTCGATACGTGTGAACGCTTTTGGTTCAAATTGAATTGTTTCGTTTTTAGAACAATAATTTCGACACCAAGGAAAAATAACGTCAAGCAATAAACGTTAAAATTTCATAAAATTAAAAAACCTTCAAAAATTCGTGATTTTTGAGATTTTATTTTTTGCTCCGGAAAGCTGCAATTTTAGAGCTTTCCGATGACTTTTGTAACGAAATATTCTACAGACGTCAAAATACAGTTTGTTGTCTACATTTCAAGCAGTAAACTGTCAAATTTTGTAGGCGGATGGCTAGGATGTCGATGGATTAAAAAACCCTGACAAAATTCGAAATTTTTTAAAATTTTATTTTTTGCTCCGGAAAAATGCAATTTTATAGCTGTCCGATGACTTTTGTATCGAAATATTCTACAGACGTCAAAACACAGTTCATTGTCTATATGTCAAGCAATAAACTGTCAAATTTCACAGAAAGATGGCTGCGATGTCGATGGATTAAAAATCAAAATTTTTGAATTTCTTTTTGCTCCGGAAAAAGACAATTTAAGAGATTCGGGTGACATTCGTAGCGAATTAATCTCAATTGCCTATATTTCAAGCAAAAATTTGTTAAGTTTTGTATAAATTTTATTATGCTTAAAGCTGTTAGCTAGCTGCATATAAATTATAAAATACATATACCTCAGAAATCGAACAACTTTTACAAATGTATTTTTATTTCAGAATGAAATGCCTTAACATAATACGTATGTCTGGCCATTTTTTTAATCGGGATGCATTTGAGAACACATCCCATTCTCAAGTCAAAAAGTGTATACCAACTTTAGAGAAACGAATACTTTCCTCCAACCGAATTTAACGCCATCTATCCTCTCAAGATTTAAAAAAATTATATTCACTCTATAGTCACTCTCATTACTGACCTAAACTATATTCTTTATTTGATTTGATATTGTTTGCGTGTAAAAATTTGCAAACCTGGCCATTCACTTTTCAAAAAACACACCTAATATTGTCAGATCTGTCAGTGAAAAAAGGATATTGTCAGACTCATTGGTCATTGTCAAATCTTTTTATTGAAAACATGTTACAATTGCTGACAATTTTTTCATTATTCGAAATGTCAATGAGTTGGTTAAAGAGAGATAAAAAAAGAGCTGATAATAATATTGTCAGACTTTGGGAAGAAGTCCACCAACCGTGTGAACGGACAATTTTTCATTGAAAGAAATATGTCAATTGTCAGCTATTGTCAGACCATTGACAGTTCTGACAATATTGTAAGATCTGACAATCGTCTGTACTTAGCTCTAATTTATTTTCAAAATACGTAGAGCACTAAAATAATTATAATTTTTTCGAAATCGACATCTTATTTTTATATTCTTGTTTTATGAACTAGAACTCGTTTCGAAGCATTTTATCTTATATGGTAACTGGTACATATTCGATAATTTGTAACTGGTAGGTAGCTTTCACTTTCATAGACTAACCTTATGAGATACAGGTTATGATAATAACTGGTAACTGTAACTTAAATATCGGGTACCTGGAGAGCTCAGAAGTGTTTTGCTATCAGTTATTTCAATAACTGATAACTTTGGTATCGAGTAACCGGTTATAACAGTTACGTACGAATAACCGGTTACGGGTGACAGTTATCGATATATCGTCCATCTCTAATTTATGTGTGTGCTTCATTATATAAAAATCGTCGCCTTTTAAGAAAACCGGCATAACTCAAAAAACACGATTCGACTAAAAAAAATTCGCTATCTTTCCGTCAAAATGGCGTAACTGTAGCACTTCGGAATCCCGCTAGATGGACTTTGTTCAAATTGGCACATTACTCCTATTCATGCTTTGTTTATGATGAACACAGACATAATTAAGTATGCAACTTGTTCGAAGTTAGCGGATGTGCTTCTTATATGCAAAAGTGGTATATATTCGTGTTGTTGCAAGGATATATCGTTAAATTTCGGTGAAAAAAGAACTAACTTGTGTTGGGCCAGTTTTCGCCACAAAGTAAGTAGAGTTTTATAATTTATTTTATGTTTTAAAACAAAATGTTCCATTTTTCCTGATAAATTTGAAAAAACTTGGTTTTGCAATGACACTTTTGCCGTTTTTCTTTATAATATTTTTGACTTATCATAATCAAATAAATTTTGAAAAAGTGGAACATTTTGTTCTAAAACATAAAATCGGGCCGGACCAACCATATGTGCAAGATGTGCAAATGCACCGGGCGCAAAATTTTGGGAGCGCATTACCAGGAGCAAGAAAATGTAATCTGATCTAGCGCAAACAAATATGTACTGCCATTTGCATTTTAAGCACTAAATCTGTTCAAATAATCCCAAAATATCATCCATCACAACTGTGCTAAGTAATTTCTTGTTTACTAACTAACATCACTTAAATTTATGCATTAAAGGAGAATCTTTAATGTTAACGGATGAACTTTTTGATGACCCCAATAATTGGGGAAATTTTTCTGATGAGCTCATTAAATGTAGTTTTAAAAAAGGCGCCTTCTTCAAATCTTGCACAGGGCGCAAGTTTGGCTGAGGTCGGCCTTGCATAAAATAAATTATAAAACTGTACTTACTTTATTGAGAAAACTGGCTTAACACAAGTTTGTTCGTTTTTCACCAAAATTTTACCATAAATCCTTGACACAACATGAATATATGCCACTTTTGCACATTTTACTATAATTTGTTTGCAAGAATAATATAAATGAATGAAAATGTGTGCCTAACGGCCAGTTTCACAGTGAAGTAAGTGTCACCTAAGTGCCAAATATGGAAAACTTATTCCCAATTTCGCAGTGTACACTTATCGGTACAAGTGGCACTTATGACTTAAGTCTCCCATGTTGGACACTTAAGTTCCACTTACTCAGCAGTAAAACTTCGGCTTAAGTGCCAAAATGGGAAAATTAAGTGCCACTTATTTTGTTAAGTGTGCACTGTGAAATAGTTTTTGCTAAAATTCTTATAAAATTTATCGGCTTGATAAATTTTTTGAGTTACACGAATGTATTTCTCTGATTTTTTAGCTAAAATGCTGTTTGCGAACCATCCCTGGATTTTTTCAGCTAATTTTTGAACTGAACGAAATATTTTCATTAGTGTAAGTAAAGCTCAGTACAGACGATTATCAGATCTTACAATATTGTCAGATCTGTCAGTGAAAAAACTGTTCCAAATGTCTTACAATCGTCTGAACTCACAATTTTGTCTGACAGTATTGTCAGACACGTCATTGTCAGAAGGCAATCTGACAAAAAATTGTCATGCACCTTACAATCGTCTGAACACACAATTTTTATCATTGTCAGTCGATTAGGACATTGCCAGACTCATTGGTCATTGTCAGATATTTTAATTGACAACATCTTACAATTGCTGACAATTTTTCATAGTTTAAAATGTCAATGAGTTGGTTAAAGAGAGATAAAAAATAGCTGACAATCAAATTGGGAAGAAATCTACCAACCGTGTGAACGGACAATTTTTCATTGTAAGAAATATGGCAATTTTCAGCTAATTGCTAGCTATTGTCAGACCATTGACAGTTCTGACAATATTGTAAGATCTGACAATCGTCTGTACTTAGCTTAAGTTAGCGATATGAGAGATGACACCTGGTTTAAAATGGAAGTGACTACCCTTTTGTAACTTGTAGTCCTATCCTTTTTTGATTCTTCACCACACACATTTTTCTTGTGAAAAAAAAATTTTTCACCATTTTTTTTAGCCTTGTAGGTAATAAGACTTGTAGGGTTTCTCAAACAAAAATTCTTATTTTTTTATAACTGCTTTATAAATTTTATTTTCTACATTTTTTTTATAAAAATGCATTAAAATAAAGTTCCTGCCAATAAAGCCTATTTTATTCACTCAAAGTTGAATACAACTTGAGGATTTTTATTTTTAATTTGCATTTATTCTCTCACAGCCAAATTAATTAAAACCGCTTATTCCACCTTTAATCCACGAGTTAAGCTGATGCGAAACGAAAAATTTCATACAAAAATGACACAACGAAATCATAAACGGAAAATTTCGTTCTGATTTGCGTTTTGCAGTACGCTGTTCGAAGAGCGAAATTCATAATTGTAGCAGATTATTTGGAGAAGTCTCCGCTCCTTTTTCGCACTGAATTAATTATACAGACTATTTATTGTGTGCGGAAAAATGACATTTGAGTTTTATTTGTGTTTTTTTTTTGTTTATCATTTTCTTACTTCATGGGTTTCTCTGATTTTTTGCGTTTATGTTTGATTTTGTTTTTGAATTAATGAAACTGAAATAAACTAGCGTTTATGTTTCATTTTGTTTTTGGAATTAGTGAAACTCTCCAAGGATATTTTCCGTTGTGTCTTCGCAAGCATTTCGTTGTCTGTTTAAGCCTAGTACGCTGCTGATGCAAAACGAAAATTTTCTGTGATCTCCAAACAGACAACGAAACGCTTACGAAAACACAACGGAAAATATCCTTGGAGAGTTTCGCTAATTCCAAAAACAAAATCAAACATAAACGCTAAAAAACGGAGAAACCCATGATGTAAGAAAATGATAAACAAAAAAAAACACAAATAAAACACAAATGTCATTTTTCCGCACACAATAAATAGTCTGTATAATTAATTCAGTGCGAAAAAGGAGCGGAGACTTCTCCAAATAATCTGCTACAATTATAAATTTCGCTCTTCAAACAGCGTACTGCAAAACGAAAAGCAGAGCGAAATTTTCCGTTTCTGATTTCCTTGTGTCATTTTTGTATGGGATTTTTCGTTTCGCATCAGCTGCGTACTAGGCTTTAGAGATCACAGATTCGTATCAGCAGCGTACTGGGCTTTAACTAAAGGCAGGGACTGAACACAATGGATACGGAGCTGCAACTGGAAGCTGCAACTGAATAGCTGTCAAAATATTGAATACACACAAATTCAATGTTGCGAACACAACGCAACGCAACTGCAGTCGGTGCTGCATAGATTCACCAACTTTTAACTTTTTCACGTGCAGCACTTTTGACGTTTCAATTTATATGAAGAAAAAAAGAGCCGGAAAAAAATATTGAAGTTTTTAGTGCTCATTGATAAACTCCTGGTTGTTTTTTTCCTTTAAAATATATAAAAAGCTGTACAGCTCATTGTGGGCAGATACAAAAAACGACGTACGACATTTTTTGAAAGCAGTTGCACCTGTAGCTCCGATTCCAGTTGCAGCTATGGGTTTAAAATGTCCATGAATAAAACCAAAACGCTTGTGGAATAGTGAATTGACGCTAACCAGAAATCCCTTAAGAAAATCTACTACAATAAATAAGATGCCTGTTTGGTAAAGCCTAGTACGCTGCTGATGCGAAACGAAATTTTTCTGTGATCTCCAAACAGACAACGAAACGCTTGCGAAAACACAACGGAAAATATCCTTGGAGAGTTTCACTAATTCCAAAAACAAAATGAAACATAAACGTTAAAAATCAGAGAAACCAATGATGTAAGAAAATGATAAACACAAAAAAACACAAATAAACTCAAATGTCATTTTTCCGCACACAATAAATAGCTGTATAATTAAATCAGTGCGAAAAAGGAGCGGAGACTACTAAAAAATAATCTGCTACAGTTATAAATTGCGCTCTTCGAACAGCGTACTGCAAAACGAAAAGCAGAACTAAATTTTCCGTTTATGATTTTGTTGTCATTTTTGTATCGGATTTTTCGTTTCGCATCAGCAGCGTACTAGGTTAGGTTAGGTTAGTGGGCTGACGGTTGGTCTTGTTACCGTCACACTTAGATCAATGTAGATCCATTGTGATACCCTTTAGAAAAAACCTATGATGAAAGTCCTATAACAGAGCCCGTTAAGGGCATCGGTGTTAACGCGCCAATTTCTATTATTGGGCGTGTTCCCCTTCTTTACCCCCACAGGGTCGGATCATCCCCCCCCAGACCCGTAGGAGCAGTGGCTCCATGCAACGTTTGGTGGATGGGCTTGATAGGCCAGTGGTTGGTGTATGCCCCAGTTAAGTTTCGGTGTTCAGCGAGCTTTAGCCCGAAGTTGCTAGGGAAGTGTCAAACGGCATAGTCACCCCTTCTTTATCTCACAAGGTCGGATCAACACCCTCCCACCCCCCCCCCCCCCCAGACCCGTAGGAGCAGTGGCTCCATGCAAACTGGTGGATGGGCCTGATAGGCCAGTGGTTGGTGTATGCACCAGTTAAGTTTGGTCGAGTTGGCTTATTGCTGGTGAACAACGCAGAGGTAACAACAGCTAGTGTTTGGGCGAGGTGCCCATTCTCCGCTGGTTGTCGCCACCACATTGCGCACCCGCATTTCCAGTCATTCTTATTCGTACTATCATTGTCGTCCTATATCATTTAGCATATTTTGACGTTTGGTTAAGGGAGCGATTTCCTGCCTGTTGGTCGGCTGAATTGATAGGGATTAAGCATTTTCAAGCCACTTTGTAGCTTTGGTGAAGTATAACAAGCTTTTGCTTGGCAGCGTACTAGGCTTAACTTGAAATTTACCCCAAGTTTCGCAAACTTGGGTATATTTCGTATGAGTTCTGACAGAAAATTGTGATAATTTAAAAAAAAAAAAGCTCAAGTTACCAAACACACCGAAGAATTCTCTTGTTAATATATTTCTGTCAAAAATATTATCATTTTTCAATTGCTTGTGTTGTGTTTTTTATTTATTTAAATGGAATGTATCTGATAGCAGCCATAACTTGCAAATCGACAGAAATATGTCCACCTCTTGGGTCCCCATTTAGGTCATCGTCAACAACCGCACTGAGTTTTCTCAAATTTTCTTTGGAAAATCTACATGTATTTCTTCCTGAAATCCTCCTCACTTAGCACTTCCATTAGATCATATACATGTATTTTTGTATAGTTTTCTTTTTTGGTCGATGGCTGATAGCCTGCCTAATAATTAGAATCAATAATTTAAAAACTCGATAAATCTAGCAGACATTATTATTATTTATTATTTTATTCAAAGTTAAATTAGAAATCTTCACTTAGGTATTTTTTTTTTTTGAGAATAAATTTGACACATTTGATTCTTATTCCTTCGCTAAACCGCCTTCTCCGTTGTTTTAACTTAGTACACGTCACTTTTTAGAAATTTTCTTTTATTCATAACATTTTGCACTTAGTCCAAGGAATAAGACCTAACCCTTCGCTTTTCCACCCTTATTAATTTAGATGTCAAAGTTTACGTTTTGAATTTTTGATTTTCAACTCAAGAGTTAATCAAATTTTGATTTCTTAACTCCTGGAAAAAGTAGAAGTTGGTCGAGCAAAATTGATATTTTTGTTTGTTTTTTTTTGTATAATATGCAAGTATTAAAAATATAATCTTTATTTAAATTCAAAAACTTACGATAAACTTAATTTTACGATTTACACTTACACTTCTGCTTATAAAATTATACTTTTTACTTTTCTAATTATAAAGATAAAGCAGGACGATTCCTTTGGACCTTGTTGCCTGTGATATCAACAGATATTCACTCAGTGTGATACAATTGCCGAATTTTGATGTCGACGACGCACGTGACGGTAGCGATACTGATCCTTGAATTACCTGCTATGTTGATTGTTGAGTTTGCATTCAGTATTTCTATGATCTGGCTTCATGTATTTAATAAGTTTTTTTATTATGATTATGTTTGCCAGATGAACTTATTTGTTCTCACTATCTGTATTTAATAACCTTTCTTGGAATATCTTGGAGTTACTTTCTTATATACCTGTTTATTATATTATGTTCAATTTTTGTTGTTTGGTGCTTGATGATGATGTCTATATTTGGATATGACTTCCTGGAATGAATGACTGTACTTTGTCCGACTGTTTTGAATTTATTTCTCTTTACTTTTCTGAAGCGATTTATGTTTATTTTTTGGTCGATTCAGATTTACTTTCTTTTATTTAATAGTTTATAATGCTTGCTGGCATGAACTTGCGCACACTCATGGGGTTGTGAATACCCTTAACATGGAAAGTTGGTGAATGTTAGCAAAACTGTATATTGTTTGTTCGTATTTACCCTTTCATTTCAAGAATTCACTTCCAAATGTTCGTCACTGAAAGATACATAGGTCGGTTGCAACCCTTTACGTTTTACGTCGGAACTTTCATATTTATGAATTTTTGTCTGTTTTAGTCAATATATGTATTGTATTGGTCTGTGAATTATCAATACAGCATCTGAAAACCACAACCACTCGCAAAGCTTGAAATATCGCCATGCAAACATTTTGTATGGTTTAAATCGAAATCAAGTAATATCACTTTGGATAGAAATATTTCGAGAACCAAATCTCATAACATATTTTGGTTTTTAGTTTCAGAAAGAGTTTGAAAAAATGATTAGGAATTTTGGAATTTTAAACCACTTACGAGTTTCGATTGTAGAAATATCGCGATCCAAACTAATTGACTGGTCATTCGGTTGGTATCTAAGCCTTTTTTAGCATAAAAATTCTTCGTGGTGAATACCTATGATTTAAGTGCTAGATAAGCATTTACGACCAAGAATAATGATAAACTATTTTTTAATATTTTTTTTTTACAATTTAACACAATTTAAGAAAAATTAAACACAAAATAACAAATATATGATATATATGATATGATTGACACATTCAAATTTAAAAATAACAGTTTTTGTTCTATATTTCACAAATATCCCAGGAATATTTTTCAGACTGGAAGTTGGCCAACTTTATATCTTCAACTGAGGAGTTCAAAAACTTAAGTGTTAAAAAAAAAAATTTCAACTTACGTTTCAATTTTTAAGTTCAGCAATAGTGAATAAAATGGCACTAAATCAATTTTTATTTCTTGATACTAATCTTTAGAGAATATTTCCTTTTGCCAACGCAGTGATGAACAAACTCCAAAATGAAAAAAAAGCTAATGTGAATATCATAATTTTTTTCCGGAAAAATGACATACTTTGGAGAGGGTCTGCGAAATCTTTCATTTTTGCACTTCCATTATGCAGTGTTTAATTTATTTTGTTGAATTTTAATCAATAAAATAAAGAAACAGCTAATCTAATGTTTTAAAAAAAAAATCTGAATATTAGAAAAAAAATAATATGAAAAATCGTATGACTCAAAACTTTAAACTCATTTTCTGAAGAATCACGTTTTTTGAGTTATGCCGGTTTCCCTAAAGAGCGACGATATGTGTTTTGCCTGTGCGCTTCATGATATTTGTTTAGAAAAATATTGAAATTGATTTTTTGAGAATGTTTGGAAAAAATAATTGAAATAAAAATTAATTTAAATAGGTACTATAAACAAGAACGTTTCATTTAAGGAAATTTGTGTCAGTTTGCAAAGATAAGATCTTTTGCCTAGATTCAATTCATTATTAGCCATATATCGGGGCGATGTTTGATAGAGGTAAATTTGTTAATTGTATGGTTATTTAAGGCTTGCTAAAAGGACTTTTTTCAATTTTTTTTTTTAATTGGTGTGTTTATGAAAAATGTTTATTTATTGAGGTTATTTTTTGTTGATATTTAAATTTTGGGGATTTAATAGGGTGAGTTTTAATAAAGGAAGGTTCAAAGATTAGGGCGAATCGTAAGCTGCACAATTTTGCTCAAAACTTTATATAATGTATAGGTAACTATATAACATATTTCGATTTTTAAAATGATAATTATGGAAGGCAGCTAAACGCCTAAAAAGACCACAAATTCAACATCCGCCTGTCAAAGCACAAGACAGAAAATGGATTGCAAACCCGAAACAGAAAGCTGAAATCCTCGCGGAACATCTCTTGAATGTTTTTAAGCCACTTTCAGAAAGTGCAGTTACAAATAATGTACATTTTGTTGATAGAAACGGCGAATTGGAAATTCTCTTCTTCACGCTCAAAGAAGTAAAAAGCATGTATCAATACAAGCTATCAAATAAAAAAGCACCCGGGGGCCGGGAATGATCTAGTTACTGCTCAGGGTTCGAAAGAAATGTCAACAGTAGCCTTCAAAAAACTCCAATAAATAGTAAACGCATATCTTAAGCTACGATATGTAACACATCATTGGAAAATTTCAGAAGTCGTTGTTATTCCCAAGCAAGGAAAGCCACCAACGGAAGTAAATTCCTACAGGCCAAAATCTCTTATACCAATTATGGCAAAAGTTTGGGAAAATCTTCTCACGAAAAGGCCTAGCAAAGTAATAGAAGAAAGAAAACTAATCTCAAACTATCAGTTTGGATTCAGAAATAAACATTCCACGATAGACCAAGTGCATCGAATTACGGATGTTGTTGAAAAGGTATTGAAGAAAAACAAGTATGTTCCGCTCTATTTCTAGATTTTGCTCAAGTTTTTGACAAGGTTTGGGATTTGAGTACAAACTGCATAAAGACCTCCCAAGGCAGCTCTACGAAATACTGAAATCCTATATAACAGACCGATTCTAGCAAGAGTATTCAGAAATTAATAAAACTGAAGCCGGTGTACCACAAGCAAGTGGGCAAGGACCAACAATGTATTTGTTATATACTAGGGATATTCCAGTGGACAATTATGCTATATTGGCAACATTTACTGATGATACTGCCATTTAAGTGCCTGATAAATGAGTTGTGAAGCCTGATAAATGCGTTCTATCAAGAACAAAATAATGCTATACAAACAAATACTGAAACCAGTGCCTACGTTCTGTAAATCAGTCGAGAAACGATCAAAATTGAAACAAATCGTTATGAGTGTTGTTCCATTTTTCAACGTTTTTCGACCAATTTTAACGATGCGAGAGTTACAGAACGTAAGCACAGTTTGCACTTACGACATGAAATTGTGGGGTTGTACAAAGAAAATTAATGCTAAAACCATCCAAAAATAAAGTGCTTCGTGGAATAACAAATGCCCCTTAGTATATTAGAAATAGCGATTTACATCGTGACCTACAAATAGAAATGGTTTCTGAAGTGATTAGAAAACACGCTGTTTCACATAATCAGCGACTACATAGTCATTTTAACTCCGAGATGGATACTGTATTAAATGTAAGAGATAATGTTCGAAGAATAAGAAGAAAAAAGTCTCATGAGCTGATGGTCTAAAAGCGATGGGAAAGTATTAAAACTTTAAACTTCTCCCAATGCGTTTTTGAATTGAAGAAATAATTGTCGATCTTTCATAGATTGGTCCCGATTTTCCGGTGGTTTTAGTGCAGCACAAGTCCCACACTACTCGGTACCGAATATAACCAAGTGTCCTTTGAAAATTTCCACCTGTAGAGAAATTTTGTTTTGATTTGTAGGTATACCTAATCTACCTATCACATCAAATTTAAATATTTTATTATAATTATGTACATATTTTTAAATTATTTTGTATTTGTTTCCTTTTACTAAACAACAGGTCCAAAATGTTGAAATGTATTAATAATCCCTAGAAATAAATTTCTTAATATAAGAAACTAGAAAATGATTATCTAAATAACATTAAAAATAATGTTTACCTATAGCTAATCAAAAAATGCTCCGATCTAACGAATCTAGAATAGAATACGAAAACTATACAAAAAATAAGTTATTTTTCGTCTTTAACCCGCCAATGGTGACGTACTTGTCTGTGAGACCGGGTGTACTAGAAAATGCGAATAACTTTATTGTCCGTTACTGTTTTTTGTTGCCGTTTCGAGTAGCTGCCGCATTGCACGTCCCCCACCATCACTTGACGTCGAAACTTCGAATTGAGCACACGTTGTGTATTATATTTACTACCCCGGTCTGTCAGACCGTGCGTCACCATTGATATAAGTCACCAATGGCGGGTTAAATTCAGTACAGATTTGTACATTTGTTTATTTTATTAAAGTTCCTAATGTCAAGAGACCAAAAAACGTGATTTTCATTAATAAATATGTGATTTTTTATTTATTACTTAAATTTAAAAAATGTACTATTAAAAAACTTTGGTATTTAATGCTCTAAGAAAACAATTTTGTGAGTTTTTAAATTGAAATAAAAGAGCTTATGTCAATTAAATATCTTTGTTTTATTGCCAGGGAACACATATTTAAGAAAAAACACGAACTATTAGTAACACATTTTGAAAAATCTTCAATTGAAAAACCCAGTCCGTGCGACCGGCGTCACCATTGATGTAAATCAAATTCGCGTAACCAAAGGCGGGTTAAAAAAATAGCCCCCACTACTCAAAAAAAATGTTCTACCTACCCACATAAAGAATATATCCAATATCCATGAAGCAAAGAAGAAAAAGAGTGCATATACTTTTTATTTTTTGTCGCCAGCCTCAGACGACCTTAACAAAAAATCGTACATACAACACAGTAAAAAAAACAAACATAATCGCAATGTCTTCCTCTCGATCGTTGCTGACTGCATAGTATTGTAGAAACAAAAAACACGTTTTTATTCAATTTTCCCCATTCATTTCATTCGTATATCCTGAGTAACAGAGCAAGAGGGAAAAACATGAGCGAGCACGCAAGAGAGAACTTTTTCCAGAAGTCAAATAGCTTTCTTTCTGTGTTTTACCACAAATAATATACAGATGTCTCACCTCCTTACAAAATTATGTCTTCAAAAATTTTTTGGCCGACAAATTCCAGCCGACAAAGAGCTTTTAAAAGTAGATTTCATAAGAAGAGATTTTTTCACCCGACCGAATGCTTTTTAAGGTGTTCGATAATAGTTATTTACAGAGAAACGGCTCTCTCATTCTCATCAAAATTGTCGCTAACAAAAAAAAAAAAAACACTTTTCACACATCCTTATATTGTTATTTTTATTTTTTGCGTTTCGTGGCCTTCGTTTTTTCTATTGATGTTGTTTTTTTTATTGTGTACGCTGACGTTTGGTCTGGCTTCTTTGTGCGGTTGGTTTTTTATATGTTGTTTTTTTTTATTGTGGGTAGGTACAGGTAGTAGTTCGCGGATTTGGAAAGATCTTTTTGTTTTGAAGTTAAATTTTCTTACTTTCCGCTCGGTAAAGTAAATTGAACTCAAATTCATTTTCATCTAAGCATTGCTTATAATTTGGATAACTGATTGGATCCTTTATGTTGAGTATTTAAAAACTGGCAAAATAACTGGCAACATTTTAGAAGATTTTTAACAATATGAAGTTGTATAGGGATTGATAAGATCGATTTTTTGACATTCTAAATTTAAAAAAAGATTAAAAATTTCAGAAATTTGGATAACAACTAAAAAGTTTTTATCACAATCCCTTTGTAAAAAAAATATCAGTGGAAAATATCGACAAATGGAATAGTTCAGGTTCTAAAGCCGCTTTTACTATACAGGGTGATTTGCATAAGATGTGAAAAAAAGATAGGGCGTGTAGGTAGGTTAGGCAAGAAAAAAATCGGGGGGTCTATTTTCCCCCGTTTAGGCGGAAAGTGCAATTTTCCAAAAAATTACTTAAAACGGAAAAAAAAATATTAAAAAACAAAAGGCAAGAAAAAAATCGGGGGGTCTATTTTAAAATAAGGATTAAAGAAGAGATTTCTGGTTTTCCAAAAAGGTATAGCATGGCATTGTAAGTTTAACCGTTGTTTTTAAATATATAATATTTTTTCTGTTTTAAGTCATTTTTTTTAGAAAATTGCCCCTCCCGGCGGAAAATAGACCCCCTCATGTACGATTTTTTTTCTTGTTTTAACCCAACCTACTTGCTCTAGTTTCTTAGTGCACCTTATACCCATCACCCAGTATAAAAAAAAACAATACAAAAATGGTTACTTCTAGGTGTGAACCCATTGTAGAATGATGGAATTTGAAAACTGGGTATACCAATTTGTTCGCAATAAAATGATCTACAAAAAACATCTAAAGTGTTTTTTTCAAACAAACTGCTGCAAAAAAGTTATTACCCTTTAAAGTCAGTTTTTTTTTAATGTTCGTCTATTATTGGCTATATTTTTTTTATTTTCAATTGGACTAATATGAAAACAATCCAAAAATTTGGTATAGCTACCTATAGCTACGTAGAAAGCAAAAATCTCGAAAGTAAAATTCTCGATAGCAAAAATCTAGAATTGAAAAAAATCGAAAAAAAAAAATCTAGAAATACAAAAATCTAAAAAAAATCAAATGCAAAAATCTAGATATACCTACCTATATATTAATTTTTGAAACTATGGTACACGTTTGTAACCAATGTCTCAAAAATAAATACATACCTAGATTACTTACTTTTTTTGTTTTGTAAAACGCACAGAATTTCAATTAAGATTTATTTTCTTAAATTTTTAGCTTTTAAGTCAAAAATTCGATTTCACAAAATTTATAATTTTAAAAATGAAAATCTTGAAAAGTCGGATTATAGGTACATTGTGTAATATTCACAGAGCTCAAAGTGCGACAACTAATTTACAAGTGACGCCACAGATAGTGAGCCTAGAAAAATAAATTGCATAATAAACTGAATATATCTAAGTATCTACTACCTACCTAAAATGAGTTTTATTTGAGCTTAAACTCCTTACGTAACAAAAAAAATCTCGAATATTTTTTTTTGTTATTTTTTTCTTCTAGATACCTATACCTACCTACATATGTATGTAGGTACCTTACCTACCTAGTCTTTCGAGATTTCTTCATTCTGGATTAAAAAATATTTTTTTTTCGAGATTACGTCATGAACCCTATGTAGGTTTAGGTAAGTAGGTATTAAAACACTTTAAATCCCAGCACGGACATTTGTTTATATTATCCAATTGCAGTAAAAGTATCAACAAACCTTTACCTGTGTACACACAAGACACCTACGACATACCTGATCATTAATCAAAAAGAATAAAATTGTAAAAGGTTTGCATTTGTTTGACCACTTTATTTTAAATAAATCATCTACGGAATTTAATAAGTTTTCTCATATCCTATAAGAGGCATTTGATAAATAAAAATCTCAAGCGCATGAATAACAAAAGTAGACACCTGTAACAGTCACAAAAATCTTAAAATTAAAAACTCATCATAATCACTGATTTCTTTTTTCCTTGACTTCATGCAACGCCACGTCAAGAAAATCTTCATGGAACACAATTGCAAAAATATTCCTTAATGGATACACAAAAACAAAATACCAATCCATACAATCAGAATACACAACACAAATGACTTTTTGTCTTGCCCATTATAAGAAATCTATCTCCATTCTCCATAACAAATTTACTTTATATTGTGGTGGAACGTTGGATTGAAATAAAGTGTACCAAAAAAAAACAGACAGAAGCATGAGAACAAGGAAAAAATGGTTTTTGGTTGAGTTGAGAGAACACAAATTTTGAAGAGAAAAAGCACTGCATACAGATCTTAAAATAATTCCTTCAAAAGAGCTTTGTTAAAAGCTTCTTGAAATGTGGATTTTCAGTTTCATATGACACTTTTTTCTATGGGCGTGAGACATCTATTATATAATTATTTGTGGTTTTACTATGAACAGGCAAAGAGCTTTCTTGCCTGTTGATCGTCTGCGTGGTGTAAAAATAAATTGGGACATTTTTTCTATGGGGATGCTACATCTGTATAGTTTATTATGTGTGCTATTATATTCACTATTTTTACTGACTAAGTTATCGACACTATTCCATTGTTGTTGTTTACAGTGTAAAATTTTACTGTGCTGCCTTTAGAATTCCTAATAAAAAACGGCTATACTTCATCCAACAAAAATAGGCAGTGTGGGCTAGATAGGACGTTTGCCTCGCATTCTGGCTAAAGTGGGTTGTAAAAATCTGTCCTTCATTAAAGCTCTCACAGGGTTGCCGTAGTGTTTATTTTAAATTGACTCAAATATGAAAGAATAGTATGTAGGGTTACCGTCCTTTTTTTAGATAGAAATATTCATTTATTTGTTTTATTTATACAAATTAAAACACATTTTACCTTTTAAAAATACAATTTTTTCACATTAATTGACCAAGCGGTACGAAAATCTACGCGGATAATGTTCTCCTTCAAAGAAAACAGCTTAGCTTTTGTAACTTTAACACATTAAAAGAAATGCAAAAGATAAAAAAACTCCACGATAACACTCATTATTAAAAACTTTTTTTTAAAGCTCGAAAATCAAAAGCTACTCAAAAGAAACCCAAGGAAAAAAAAGCTGAACGAGTTACCAACTGGTCACGGGTAACTCTGAATGCACATCAATATTTAATGGGGGTTGAATAGCAGCAGCAGCCATAGGCCACAGCAATTCAGTAAATCAGTGCGCACTCAGATGTGCGCTCAGTAGGACGTTGAGTCTGCGTTAGATACAATCGAAAATTCGGGGGCGGGCACACACTTTTTTATGGAGGAGTTCTTTCAATTTAGTATGGTGCTACTGATTTTGAAAAAGCTCTTCCATTAGACGTGTACTGCCTATTTTTGTTGGATGAAGTATAGTATTGCAGAAACAAAAAAACACGTTTATATTAAATTTTCCCCATTCATTTTATTTCTATATCCTATGTAACAGAACAAGAGGAGAAACATATGAGCGAGCACGCAAGAGAGAACTTTTTGCAAAAGACAAATAGCTTTCTTTCTGTGCTTTACTATGAACAGGCAAAGAGCTTTCTTGCCTGTTGATCGTCTGCCTGGTGTAAAAATAAATTGGGAAATTTTTTTCTATGGGGATGCTAACATCTGTATAGTTTATTATTTGTGCTTACAATGATTTTGTAAAAAAAAATGTAGCCTGACATTCTACTTAAATTTTAAGGCCTCAACCTAACGATCCGACTACCCAATTTCCCAAGGTTATGGTTTTTTATTGCACACACTCCACCCTCTTTAGAATTGCTATCTCCCTCCCACCAGTTTATTCTTAGTAGCTAAATTTGTTTAATTTTTTTTATTTCTCTTATTCTCAAAAAATTGTTTCAATGTTTTTAGTATGAAATTTTGAACGGGTTTTGAAGCTGTTAAAGCCACTCTGGCTTTAATTTGAATTCTGAATTTTGAAAATCCGACCATTGGATCCAAAGATTATAAGCATTTAAGTGAACGCAAATCGGGTCCAATTTTAGCAAAAATTGGGCAATTCTCAACTGAAACACATTGGTTGGCAATGAACAACAACCCAATTTTTTTTTATTTTTCCGAGATTTTTTTTAAATTTTCTTAATTGACTATTGTTAAAAAAAAAACACGTAGATCAACAATATCTATTGATCGAGATAAAAATTAAAAAGTGGTAAAAATTCAATCAAACAAATGCCGGTTTTTGAAAAATAAAAAAATTAAAATGAAAATTTTCGAAAACACGGATAATTTTTTTTAATACCTGGGACATATTTCACCCAACACTTTTCACTTTTCAATTTTGCACTTTTACTTTGCAAATTTTGTTTCACCAAACGCAAATATGCAAAGAGGAAATTGTTGAGTTTAAAAGTTTTCCTCTTTGCAGATTACTTTTCACCAAGCGCAAAGCACAAAGTTCTTTCTGCAAAGTGAAAAGTTTTGTTTATTTGCAAAGTACTATTTGTTCTTTTTGTTTCACCAGATAAATAAACTGCAAATTATATTCAGAATTTTGAAAAGTTTTTCAGTAATATGCAAATAGAAATTTTCATTTGCAAATGAGTGTTTCATTAGAAAATTTGTCTTAAAATAATTAAAAACACAGTTTTGAAGAATATTTTGAAAACGTAGAAGTAAATAATTGTGACCAAAATACTACACTGTTTATTAAAATTGTTGGGTCTTATTTCATAATGAACTAACTCCCAAATTTATGAACCTAGTCCCAACGAAATTTTGGTGGGAGTTAGTCAATTCACTTCCTAGATTAGGAATATGCATTTTTTGAGTCTATTTTTTTGAAAGTTTTGGAAAACAACTTTTTTTATTTTTGTGAAATGGCACTTCCTATCCTATCCTAGATCAAGAATATGCATTTTTGAAGTCGCTAAACGCTTAGTTTAGCCGTAAGTCAAATTTAAAGGTGTCAAATTTGATGCCTTTAGCACGTCTAGTTTAGCCGCAAATCGCGTTTAAAAATAAAAGTCAATTTTTCATATAATGCGATGCATCAATTGAAAGGTGGCACTCTCTAGATTACGAATATGCATTTTTTGAGTCGCTAGGATACTTAGTTTAGCCGCAAATCTAAAACTTTTTGAAAGTTTTAAAAAAAAATGTTTTTTGATTTCAGAGTAATTCCTGAATTTAACTCAATTCTTCTACCAAAACGCACTTAAAAAAAATAGAAAAGGGGTTAAAATCCTTGCAAGAAAATAAATAAAAAGAATAATTTTGAGTCATTTACACTAATTTGGTACCTACTGTCAATAATATTTTTTTCAATGCATATTTCATCTTAATAGATACAATCTCAGATTTACTTCGCAATTTTGAAAAATACGAATTCAAAGGCAAAGTTTTATTGAAAGTTGATGAAACACTTTAACTTTACACTTTTTAAAAATAGTCTGAAAAATTGAAAAGTGAAAAGCCTTTGCACTTTGTAAATTTTGTGAAACAATTTGTACTTTTACTTTGCAGGAAATTATTTTTTTGCAAAGCCCATGCTGTAAAATTTATTTCAATCGGACTAAATGCTGATTAATTGGAATTTTCAAGTTTTTCAATCTCGCTTTGAAAATTTTATAGAATTTTTTATTAGTAAAGTTCTGGAATTTTAAATATGTAAAAAAAAATTTATGTTTTACGACCTTCCGTTTAGAAGTTAGTTTTTGAACCCTTGACCATTTTTGCCTTATTTTACTTAAAATACGAAAAAAATCCATTCTTAGTGAGTCTCCAAATAAAATATATTAATATATCGTCGCTCTTTAAGAAAACCGGCATAACTCAAAACACGTGCCTCTTCAGAAAATAAGTTTAAAGTTTTTGAGTCAAACGATTTTTCGTAATATTATTTTGTTTTAATATTTAGATTCATTTTTTTAACATTAGATTAGCTTATCCTATATTTTAGTTGCAATTTTTTTTATTTTTTTTCCGGAAAAGTGTATGATATTCACATTAGCTTTTTTTACTTGCGATATATTATAGGTATACTATATGGCAAGTTTTGGATTCGTAAAAAAATCGAACTCGGGATTTTGATCAAAATTGACATTACGATAATAGCTAAGTCGAAAAAAGTGGGTTTCACAATTCTGTCCGTCTATCTGTCTGTCCTTTCGGCGGCAGCCTAAACGGGTAGGTCGATTTTCATCAAAGTTGGTGTACCTAGCGTTTTTTGGGCATTCCCCCACCCGTTTTTTCATTTTTTTAAGACCAAAATATCGGTACCTGCAGTACAAATTTTTGTAGCAAAAAATTAAAATCAAATTCAGTAATTTTTTTACAAAAAGGCAATTAAAAAAATTTCCGAAAAATAGTTTTAAATGGTCTCAAAATTTTTTTTCAAAATTTTATATATGTACAAAAAATTATTTTTTTAAACCATCCAACGATTTTTAATTTTTTTCTCATAAATTGAGATTTCCTTAAGAAATCGGATGATATACATCGCATTGGTGTCAAACAATTTCGGAGGTTGTTTAATCAATTTATGTTTAATTATATATTTTTTTTACAACTTTTCAGTTTAAACTGTAAGTTCCATGCATATTTGCAACACGATTATATATTGTTCATAAATAATTGTACCTACTCGCATAATACTACCTGTTTTGTATTCAATATAAATTCAAAATAACTTAAATTCAATTTATCGCTTCTTAAATTAATTAATTTAATATTTTGTAAAATGTGCGGTACTTGGCCAAACATTATTGAATTACCCTATTATTTTATTTAACAACTTGTTTACATAAATTGCATTTTTATATTCTAACGGCCTGTGCTTAACTTAACTTATGTATTGCTGTAAATTCAAATTTTTTTTGTTTGCTACATACTAACCTTTGCCGTTGTCAGCAACTTACAATAAAAAATCTTTCCTTTTCTGTAATCAGCCACCAAGGAGTTAACATCTGGGTAACAATAATTGTTAATATATTATTTATATTAATAAAATACAGAGTGTATTATTTTTTTCTCGTTTCGCTATCGCTACCTACATATTCGAATCTTTGGTTGTGCTTGTTCGATATAATTATTTGTAGTTTGATTAATCGAAGTAATTAACTAACTACAATATATTTGAATTTTGTTCATGGTCCTTCGTAGCCACATTAATTGAACTTTTTCGTGATTATTAATCGATTTTTTTTATTTGCGAATTTAAATTTGACATAATATTTTTTTTATATATGCTTTTTTTTGATGTTTTTTTTTTTGCTATCGATAAGTGCATGATATATTTTTAATACCTATACATAGATCACGTGTGGTACAATTAATTTAATCGAACTCTTAAATTGCATTGGTACAGTGGGTAAATTAATTTTGTGTTAAGCTTAAATACAAAAAAAATTTAAAATAGCTCTTTTGATAAACTTAAAAAAAAATGAATGCTATTAAAGCGAAACGTGGTCCCGTGAAAGGTCTTTTGACTCGGGCAGCAACTTTCGCAGAAAATTTAGATGACCGCGTCTCACTTGAGCTTCTCGAAACTCGATTAGAAAATCTAAATGAGGCGTGGAATAAATTCGTAGTTTTGACTGACGAACTTTTCGGTCACTCGGATGACAACGACTTCGTAGATCGCAGTGATGATTTCTCCGAATACGAAAATAAATATTTCACTGCCCAATCTACATTTGTAAAAGTTATTCGCGATTCGCGAACGAAAGTTAGCTTCTACAACTGCTACACCTGCCGCTTCGGAGTCGGTCATCGAGAAATTAGCTAGCCAACAGGCTTTGTTTCTGGAAAAGCTAAATGTACCAAAAAAATCCGTGAGCTCCATAACATTTCCTAAGCTTAAAATTTCGGCAAAAACTTTCGACACAAAAATTTCGCTATCTGAAATCGTTTCTCCGAGGGGAGCCAGCAAATCTTATTCGCGATATAAAGGTTTCGGATGTAAATTACGTTGATGCTTGGGAAAAATTAGAAAAGCGATATGATCGTCCCAACTTCATCATACAGTCGCATATACAATCGCTTCTTTCGATTCCAAATATCAACGCGTCAAATATTCAGTCTCTTCGTAAGCTTTCCGATTTCCGTAGCTCAGGCAAACAGTTTGTTTACTTCGGTTCATTCTCATCAAAAACTGTTGGCCACTGCTATTGTTCACGGTCATGATAAGCAAGGAACACTACAAAACATTCGGTTGTTGCTAGACTCGGGACCTGAGGTCTCTTTCGTTACTGAACAAACAGAACAAACGGCTGGGTTGTCTGTGGAAACATGGAAACCGTCAGCTCTTCGACAACAAAAACTGTCAATTCATTCTGTATTTCATTGGACACTTCAACTTCGTTTGACCTCGAGCGTTTTTGGCGTCTAGAAGAAGTCGACCACGAACCTACTCTGTCCATTGAAGATCAACTTGTAGAAGACATATTCGTCAAAAATCATTTTCGTTTACCTGATGGCAGGTATATGGTTCAATTACCGTTAAAATCTGATAAATCAACAGATTTCGGCAATAGCCTCAACGTCGCGTTAAATCGTTTTTATTCTACTGAACATCGCATCGAATCCAGTCAGTACTAAACGGATAAATACATAAACTTTATGGACGAGTATTTGAACCTAGGCCATATGGAAGAGATTCCTGCTAGTGAGATAAATACGTCTTCTAGCCAATGTTTTTACCTACCCCACCATGCAGTTCTCAAGGATGATAGCAGCACAACAAAAGTCAGGGTAGTGTTCGATAGTTCGGCTATATCTTCGCATAATCATCCATCTCTCAACGAATCGTTACTTATAGGTAAATCCTATCAACGTGATCTCTTCTCAATCTGCATTCGTTTTCGTCGCCATCGGTATACGATATCTGGTGACATCGAAAAAATGTTTCGCAAATCGGAGTCTCTAAAGAACATGCAGATTTCCAACGAATATTTGGGAGAAAATCTAGCAATCTTCCCTTAAATCATTACCGTCTTTTGACAGTAACTTATGGCACTGCTTGTGCTCCGTTTTTGGCCGTACGTACCTTGTATCAACTCGCGATTGATTCAGCAGATACTCACCCACGAGCTTCCGAAGTATTTAAAAACGATTTTTACGTTGATGACGTAATGACTGGGGCTGACTCTATCGAAGAAGTCACGTCACTCCGTCAAGAACTTGTAAGTCTTCTCAAGTCTGCTGGCCTTAATCTTCGGAAGTGGACAACAAACTGTTGACCTCTTCTTCTCAGTTTGCCAGAAGAACAACGCGAGATATTACCAAAACAGTTTGAAGAATACAGCTCAGTCAAACTTCTCGGCTTGCAGTGGTCTCCTGCAAATGATTCGTTCTCCTATAAGGTCAACTTAAATGATAAAGCGTTGTCTACAAATTGTCAAATACTATCAGAATTTCAAGGATTTTTGATCCTATCGGTTTTCTCACTCCTGTCGTGATCGGTTCAACTGGTAGACATGTGCACCCAAGAGGATACAAGCGTCCACAGGTTTTTTTCTCAAAACCCACCTCTGTCTACCAACTCCTACTCTCACCTCCACGCGGTGAACATCGGGTACCTAGCACCTCAACTGGAGATTGGGTTTCAACCCAGGTGGAAAGTTGTTGGGGGTAGCAAACGAGAGAGGGGGGGAGAGATGTTTCCACTAAGGCACCTCTCCTTTTATCAAGACGGCAGCGGAGGAATTCCCGAGATGGAATCAACGGTGGCGTCTACAGTTCCAGTTAGGTCGAACTACTTAGTGAACACCTTATAGGGCTTCTACGACGTATTCGGAGCTCAGGCCTGTAAGGAGCGGCTATGCCGGCTCTCGCCCTTGGAGTTCAAATCAAGGACCTGGTCCTCCAGGTTGGGGGTCGTGCGTCAGGGTGACTTCCTGACCACGTAAAGAAAAGCTTGTTGCGAAGCACCAACAAGCCTCGGATGCGGACGGATTTACTGTTGACAACCCACGCAAACGATTTAAGGACAACGAACTTCGGATATGCACGTGGAATGTTAGGTCCCTTAATAGACCACGTGCGATGGGATGGGCTGGGCAAAAAGAGGATGAAAAACTGCGATGTGTGCTATGGTGACTGCTACCGGGAAAGCCAACAGCGCCTATTTGGATGTGGATTTGTCATCGGAACCAGACTTAGGCAACAACGTGTGTCAGGTGTGTCAACGAGCACCTCATGACCATCCGCATCAAGGCTAAATTCGGCATCATTAGCCTAATATGCGCACACGCCCCCACAGAAGAGAAGGATGACAGCACCAAAGATACGTTCTTCGAGCTCTTGGACAAAACATATGAGCACTGCCCTAGCTACGATATTAAAATTGTTTTGGGGGATTTTAATGCCAAGCTAGGAAGAGAAGACATCTTTGGTGGAATAATCGAGAAAAACAGCCTACACGACACCACTTCCGATAACGGATTCAGGCTCATCGATTTTGCTGCGGGGTGAAACGTCATGGTAGCCAGTACGCGTTTTCCACACCTCAACATCCACAAAGGAACTTGGAGTTCTCCAGATCAATCTACCGTCAACCAGATTGACCATATTGCGATTGACGCTAGACACGCTTCCAGCATCATGGATATCCGAACTTTCCGAGGAGCTAACATCGACTCGGACCACTACCTCGTTGTAGCTAAGGTAGCACTTCGGATTTTCAGACCCAAGGCAAAACAGGGAGATGCTGGGAGATGCTGGGAGAAGATACAATGTCGAACGGCTACAATCGCAAGAGATTGCCAAATCCTTCTCCGACCGAGTCACGAGTAACCTCTCTCGAAGTTCTCTGCCGCCAACACAATTTATCGAGAACCAGTGGCAACATTGCCAAGATGCCATCAGAGAAGCCGCCTCTGACGTGCTGGGTTTCAAGCAGCCACCAAAACGAAACCCCTGGTTTGATGAGGAATGTCGGCAGGCAAATGCAGCCAAACAACAGCCACGCAAAGCGGCGCTGCATAGAAGAACGAGAGCAGCTCACGAGCTCTACGAGCAGAAGAGGAGAGAGGAACACCGACTTCTCAGAAGGAAAAAGAGAGAGCATGAGAAGCGTGCGGTCGAGGATGTTGAAAGGTTCCGAAGCAGAAATGAGGTTCGAAAGTTCTATGAGCAGGTGAAACGAAATTCACAAATGCTTAAACCTCGAACCGAAGGCTGCAAGGACGAAAGTGGAAACATCATAGTGGAACCGCAGTCAATGCTGAGGATATGGAAGGACCATTTCTGCAGACTGTATAACGGCGACGACGAACCAAATTCCGCTATCAGGCAGGATGACACATTCAATAGAGACGACGAAAGCCAACAATCCCGTCTTCCCGACTTAGACGAAATAAAGATTGCCATATCTAAGCTGAAGTCAAACAAAGCCGCTGGAGCAGATGGCTTAAATTCCGAGCTTTTCAAAGCAGCTGGAGATGATTTGGTTAGGAGCATGCACCAACTTATCTGTAAAATATGGTCGGAAGAAAACATGCCCGATGAATGGAACTTCAGCATTGTTTGCCCGATACTGAAAAAAGGAGACCCTCTAAACTATAGAGGAATCAGTCTCCTAAACATCGCATACAAAATCTTCTCTTCCGTAATATGTGAACGTCTAAAGCCAATCGTCAACAACCTGATAGGTCCTTATCAGTGTGGCTTTAGACCAGGAAAGTCCACAGTCGATCAAATATTCACATTACGGCAGATCCTGGAAAAAACCCAAGAACATCAAATCGACACCCACCACCTTTTCATCGATTTTAAGGCCGCATATGACAGCATCTACAGGGACGAACTATATAGAGCCATGTCTAGTTTTGGCATCCCTGCCAAACTCGTCCGTTTGTGCAGGATGACCATGGAGAATTCGCGCTGTTCGATAAAGGTTGGAAACAACTTAACCGAACCTTTTGATGTCAAAAATGGCTTTAGACAAGGCGATGCGCTGTCATGTGATTTCTTTAACATCGTCCTTGAAAGAATAGTGCAGAGCTCCCACGTCAACACTACAGGCACTATCTTTCAAAAGTCTGTCTAATTACTCGCATATGCTGATGACATTGACATAATCGGAAGAACTTAGCTCGATGTCAATGGGGCTTTGAGACAGAGGCGGCAAAAATGGGTTTAGCGGTTAATGAGGGCAAAACAAAGTACATGCTGTCATCAAGAAAGGACCTACAAAACCGACGTCTCGGTCAAAACGTCACCATCGACAGATGTAACTTTGAGGTAGTTAAGGACTTTGTCTACCTGGGCTCCGCTATGAATGCAGAAAACAACACCAGCGCTGAGATCAAACGAAGAATTACTTTTGTTTCTTCGGGCTAAGAAAGCAATTGAGTAGCAAAGCCCTCTCTCAAGCAACAAAAGTGTCTGCATATAAGACCCTCATCATCCCAGTCCTGCTATGCGGTGCAGAAGCATGGACTATGACAAAAGAGGATGAAAGCACCGTGGGTCGTTTCGAGAGAAAAGTTCTTCGCGTGATCTATGGTCCCGTATGCATAGAAGGTGAGTGGAGGAGAAGATGGAACGACGAGCTGTACGGGCTGTACAGCGACGTAGACTTAGTCAGGAGGATAAAAGTCCAACGCCTGAGATGGCTGGGTCACGTAGAACGCATGGAAACCAATGCTCCGGCCCGGAAAGTCTTCGAATTCACGCCCACAGGACAGCGCAGTAGAGGAAGGCCGCGGATCAGGTGGCGCACACAAGTGGAAAGTGACCTCACCCAACTTGGAGTGCGCAACTGGAGACATCTAGCTAGGGACCGAGCTAGATGGAGAAGTTTGTTGGGTGAGGCCCAAGTTCACACAGGACTGTAGCGCCACCTTAAGTAAGTAAGTAAGTAAGTCGTGATCGGTATCAAAATATTTTTTCAAGAACTCTGGCGAAAAAAGTATAAATGGGATGACGTCATAGCTTCAGAACATTCCAAAAATTGGCACTGCATTCGCGATGAGCTTCCAACTCTTGAAAAAATAAATATTCCACGAATCATGTGGACTTCGAAAGAAAACGTCGAATATCACGGATTCTGCGATGCATCCCTAGATGCTTATGCAGCAGTGATATATTGCAGAAGCGTCGATTCGGCTGCAAATGTAACCAGCAACATAGTCGCAGCAAAAAGCAAAGTAGCTCCCATTAAGGTTGTTTCTATTCCGCGTCTCGAGTTCTGTGGAGCTGTTCTACTAACACGGTTAGTAACAAAACTTAAAACTTCTTTACAAGATAAAGAAATACAAGTTGTAGCTTGGACTGACTCTGCAATCGTCCTCCATTGGTTATCGGCTTTGCCAAAGAGGTGGTCAGTTTTCATCGGGAATCGTACTTCAGAGATCCACTCTACGATACCTAGAGAATCTTGGCATCACGTACGATCTGAACAAAATCCAGCTGACTGTGCCTCTCGCGGTATTTCACCTTCCCATTTACTCCAAAATGAGTTATGGTGGACCGGACCATCGTGGATTACGAAAGAACGAGATTAGTGGCCACAATAGGAATATTCGGTCAATAATATTCAATCTGACGACTTCGAAAGACGAAAAAAGCAGCCGACTTATGCTTTAGTGTCAAAACTAGACCCTACAAACATTTTTTGCAAAGTTAAAGATGATTATTCTCGTTTTCTTAAATCCATTCGAGTGCTCGGTTTCATATTTCGGTACATATCAAATATTCGTGAACTTGTTTCTGTAAGAAAAATGCTATCAAGCGGTGACATTTGTGATCCCGTAAGAATCGAACTAAAGAAATTTCAACTCAATGCGCGTGATAAATATGCTCCTAAAACGCAATCGTAGGCTTTATCTTCTCTCGAAATTTCCACGGCAAAGACCAAACTAATAAAATTTCACAAAAATTTAAGTTTTTCGTTAGAAATAAACACTATAAAAAGTGATAAAAATCTTAAAAAAGGTAATAAGCTAACCTCTTTAGCGCCGTTTGTGGATGACCAAGGACTTTTACGCGTCGGGGGTCGTATCCAAGAATCAGATACGCAGGTCCTATAACGTTACGACTAGCTCGAGGAAGAAACCCAAAATTTACCAAGGCTTATATCGCGTTGTTCATTTGTTTTTCAACAAAGGCTATACACGTAGAGTTGGTTAGCGACCTCTCTTCAAACGCCTTTTTCTCAGCTCTTGATCGCTTTGCATCGCGTCGTGGTAAACCATCGGAAATTTGGAGCGATAGTGGAACAAATTTCCATGTAGCTAGTCGGTGTCTTGACGAGATGTTCCAGCTACTCCTGAGTCAGCAACATAACGTCATCGTAACCGATCATTTATCCAAGGACAAAATTTCGTGGAATTTTATACCCCCTTCCTCTCCTCACTTTGGTGGATTGTAGGAGGGAGGCGGGGGTCAAATCCGTCAAATTCCACTTAAATCGAGTCATCAAAGATCATCGGCTGACTTATGAGGAGATGTATACACTCCTGACACAGATTGAGGCACTGCTGAACTCTCGACCTATGTGGCCGACATCGGATATGGATCCGATAGCTCTCAGTCCAGCTCACTTTCTGATTGGTGACACTGTGAATTCTATTCCTCATCCTTTTGTCTCTAATCAAAACATTTTTACTAATTGGTCTCTTTTGCAGTCACTCAAACAAAGTTTTTGGAAGCGGTGGCATTCGGAGTATTTGACTTCGTTGCAACAACGTCCAAAATGGCAAGGTGTTAAACCCGATCTCAAATCTGGCGATGTAGTCATGCTAAAGAACTCAAATCTTCCGCCAGCCAAATGGAAACTTGGGCGAGTGAAGGAAGTCCATTCAGGAAAAGATAACCGAGTACGAGTTGCTACCATTACTACCCAATTTGGAGACTACGTTCGACCAATCTTCAAAATCTGTATTCAATATAAATTCAAAATAACTTAAATTCAATTTATCGCTTCTTAAATTAATTAATTTAATATTTTGTAAAATGTGCGGCACTTTGCCAAACATTATTAAATAACCCTATTATTTTATTTATCAACTTGTTAACATAAATTAAATAATGTTAAAAAACTGCTGGGTGCCAAATTTAATAAAAATTGACCGAGCCGTTTTCGAATTATTAAGTTCTCAAAAAAAAATTTTGAAGCTTTTTTTAAAAATCAAAAAAAAACTTTGTAGAAAATTTTGGTATACAAAACTTTTTCAAACATTTTGTATACAAAAAATTGATCAAAATTAGTTGAACGGTTTTTGAGAAAATCGAAAACCAAAAAAAGGTTCTATAGGAGGTACCATTTCTAACCATTTTTCGGAAATTTTTTTTTACAAAATGTTTGCCTTTTTGTAAAAAAATTACTGAATTTTTGTTTTTAAAAGTTGTGGGCACGTTTTTGAGAAAAATGAGATTTTCATTTTTTGGTAAACAAAATTTGTACGGCAGGTACCGTTGTTTTTGGTCTTAAAAAAAAATGAAAAAAAAAACAGGTGCGGATAATGCCCAAAAAAACGCTAAGTACCTACTTTGAAGAATATCGACCGACCCGTTAAGGCTGCAGCCGACAGTTAGACAGACAGACGGACAGAATTTTTCGACTTCGCTATCATCGTAATGTCAACATTGATCTAAATCCCGAGTTCGATTTTTTTTACGAATGCATAACTTGCAATATAGTTCCTATATATCGCAAGTAAAAAAGGAACAGAAAATTTAGCTTTAAGAGTGGCGCTGCAGTCGCCAAAAATTGAAAAAGTGACATAAGAAGCAAGATAGCATGATGAATGAAGGTAAGTAGCATGAAAGAGAGGATTGTATTAAAATTATTCTGACAAAAATAAGGGGACTAATGAATCAGATGTCTTCGTCGTGGCCAAAAACAAAATAAAGGTTCCTTATAATTCATAGCAAATTATGTTTTAAAAAAACATTTTCAAGTGGCATTTTGCTCACATGCGAGGGTAATATGCCACTTCTGAATTTTGTATTATCATGGTTTAATTTTACCCTCCATAACTACACATACAGCTCAGCCAAACATTCTTCTGTCAAAGATTAAAGTGGGTAAAATGCTAGTTGGTGTGAAACAAATGTGGCATTTTATCCCAAAACGTCAAAAAATATCTCTGAACGAAAATAAACGAAACATCACGTCTAGACATGAATAAACACTACGAATAGAAAACGTATCCTATCTTTTTTAAAGAAACCTTATCGAAAAACTCAAAAAGAACGATTTAAATCACACTGAATTTAATAAAAAGACACTTGAATTTATGCTTCACCGAATATTTTCAAAAACAAATTTCATAATACCTTGTGCATCCGTGTGCGTAGCTGAGTGAATTGGAACATTGCCAATATCAACTAAGAAGTATAAAATATTGACTGACACTAGCATATTTGCCTGACTTGTTCTACAAATTTTCAATTTCCTCAAAAGCATCAATGTTTACATACAATTAATCCTTTGGTTTTAAACATTCAAATAGAAATTGATAAAAACGTTGAATATTAAAAACAACAAAAGAAAGTACTAATTGATAAGGTAGAATTTTGAAAGAAAAAGTTTTAACATTGTTTTTTTAATTTTAGTTTGAAAATTAATTTAAAAACTATTTTATAAAAAAAAACAATTTGAAAGAAAATTAAATAATGAATTTATTTAACAGAAAAAATTAATTTAAAATCAGCCTTTTTATTTGGCACTTACGATTTCATGCCACAGCTTTTTTAAAGTCTGTTATACATTGTTATACATCGTTTTCAAACGAAGTTGTTTTAGTGCTTAATTTTTGAATAAATGATTTTTAAACTCTTTTTATTTTTCGAATTTGTTCTCAAAATTTATTCTCGTTCTTCTTTTGTTTCTTTATTCTTTATTTTTATTCCTCTATCTTTTTATTATCTACCTCTTCTCTCCAATCTGTCCATTTTTAATATTTCACAAATTTCAACCTGTGCTAACCTAGCCGGCGCACTGTGGTCCAAAAAGCCAAAAGTCGCGGCAAAAATACAAAATCCGATATTTTTTTCAATTTTTTTGTCTTTTGTTTCTGATAGAAATATAGACAGAGCTTCAAAAACAGTTAACAAAATATCTTTTTTTTTAATTATTTAGTTTATAAAGCTTTTCAAAGTTGGGCAATTTTGTTCTAGAGTAAAAAAAAATAAACAAAAAACGAATTTATTTCTTTACTTTATTGCACTTATGGCACATTCAATGAAAATCTTACTTTTCTTCAATGTTACGAAGTTGTTTTGTTTGTAAGTTAGTTAAAATTAAAAAAAAAATAATATTTTTAATAAATAAAACAAAAAAAAAATCCTTTTTTTATGAGTTTTTAAGGTCTAATAGGTCCTGCTGAAAAATTACCGGGATATTTTAGCCTGACTATTTGTTAAACCATATGCAAAATTGCAGCTGCGACTTTTTGCAATGTTTTGAGAAAATGTAATTTGTTTAAAAAAGCATGTTCGCGGTGCTGCATTTTGGTCTTAAAAACAAATTTACTTTTGGCATGTTTGAGTTATTTCCTTTCTCAAAAGAGCTGAGAAAGTGAAATGTTCTTCTTATTTCATTAAGAATACGTTTTCTTGCTATCTTGATCGTAAAAATATTCCATCCATTACAACGCCCCTTTTTATTTAAATGGCAATAGTTTGAAAAATTAACAAATATTTGAACAAACTACTGATTGTTTTGTTACATATATTGAACATTGAATTTTTGTAATCCACCTACTTGTACGCCCCTTTCTGAATAAATTCTTAGTAAACTAAGAGTTTTTGAAACTAAAGTAGGTAATAATAATTCTTTTTTCGAGACCTTTTAAATTTATAATAGGCGTGTTATTTTTCTCTTTTATATAAAGTTTATAAAACAGTTCAATGAATCAAAATTATAATAACATATCATAGCAACAAGACTATATAGCTTATAAAAATAGTCTCGATAGAATTCCAGGCTAACGATAGACTGTATAGTTGATTTGCTATGATACGTTTTATTTATTTTGCTTCAAATTCAATAGAAAATACATTTTTATCTATCTGTATATGTATATATTTGTAGTTGTTTTTTATCTCTCAATATATATTCTAAATTAGGTAAAAAATTTTAAGGTTGACAATAAATAAAATTATAATCCTTAATCCTTTTTAATTTTTGAAACCTGCCAAAAGTAGATTATTTTCTTCATTGCCTTATAAATGCCAAAATGGTGAAAGTAAGAGATTAAATTAAATTTTGCCTGCACCATAAAAAATTTTAGAGAAATATTAGCTATGGATAATTATTTTGTGATCCAATAAAGCAGGTAGCAGCAAATATTAAGTTTCTATCGCTACCGCAAAAAAAGAAGTTATGAAGATTTTTATAATATGCATGGCTATATCATGGGATCCACTAATTTCATCTTTAAGGCGCGTGAGATCTCAAAAAAAGCTGAAAAAGAGTTACTGCCCAGAACTAGTAAGTCTGTTAAATGTTGAAAATGATGATGATGCAAATGATTTTTTTTTACTGAAAATTAAATTATTTAATTATTAAAAAAAAATTATTTTTTTTAAATTTTGGTGCTTTTACTTTTTTCCTCCACTGTTTCACATACAATTGATCACTTAAACAGTTTATAAGATATATCTATGAAAAAAATACTGTTTAAATACTTGCTTAAAATATCAAAAAATAGTTCGTTATTTTTATGCATCCACTATTGTAAAAAAAATTATTTTGGAACACCCTGTGAATAATTAAATATTTACAGGATATTTTTCATAAATTTCCAAAAATTTGAACTGTTTTTAAAGATTTTCTTATATTCATTTCTCTGTTAATTCCTATTTAAAAGAAAATCTTTGTTCAGCCTTTGATTTAGAAACACCCTGTGAAGCAATTTTCTTAAAAATAACTATTTTCATAGCTTTGGAAATTTCCTTTAAGAAGAAAAAAAGTTATAGCGATATCTTCATGCGTGCAAAACTTAGGATTTTTGCAACCAAAAAAGTAATTTTGGACCACAGTGCAGGCGGCGCGTCGTTCATCACTCTTCATGAGAATACATACAATAAATATGTGGCAATAATACGGTTTTCACACCGAACAAAAATTTCGGATTTCGGCAACAAGATTTCCAAATCTCGTTGAATCGTTCACACCACACATAAACTAGTTTTTGTTTGACATTTCAAACAAATTTCAGTGTTGATAGAAACTCCAGTTTTTTTTTTTTTTTAATATAAGCGACTCTGTCTTTCTGCCACAGATATATTTATATACAATTACACGGCTATTATCAAAAAGATAGAGTTTAATGGTGGTTTACATTCATCTTCCTCTGCAATAACAAGAAAACTAGGGCGGGAAAGCTTCATACCAAAAATACGATTGTGTGAAAGAGTACCTATATAAAGATGAACATGTTCATTGTTCATCTCTATATCTGCATAATGGCAACTTCCTATAATCTGCATTCATGAAGACCTCTGCATGTTGATCTTCTTTCTCTATTCCACAAATGTAAGTTTTATATTTTAGGTACATCCCATTTTTTTCAGAACTCGCATAAAGATGAATGTAAATCCACCAATAAATAATCTGCATTCTTGAAGATCTCTGCAGTTTCGTCTTCTCTCTCTCTCTCTCTTCAACAAATGTAAATTTTATATCTTACATCCCTTTCTTTGCAGAGCTGGCATAAAGATGAACCTAAATTCACCATAAAGGTTGGTCGCATTTCTATAACTAAATTTGCCTGGCAACTAAAATCAGTGGCAGCACTGGCAGAGAGAAAGAACTAATAGAGAGAGTTAAATTCCCTCGTCTCGGTCCCCTCGAAACATTTTGTTTACCTTTGTTACAACGTGTTGAATTCCTATCGGTGTATACATGTTTTCACTTCGGGCAGTTCAAAAAAAAAAAAGGTGGTGACTATGCACATCTTCTTGCATATGTATTTGTCCCCACATTTTTTGTATATATATGCACATCTTTTTGCATATGTATTTGTCCCCACATTTTTTGTATATATAGTTAATATAATAATAATTAATACATATGCAAGATGGTGCGCAACATCGTAGCTTGTAGGCTAAAAGAGAGCCGCCGTCGAATTTGACTCTCTCTATTAGTTCTTTTTCTCTAGCACTGGTTCTGTTCTAACTAGTTGTGTCGGCATGTTGCCTATGTCTATTTTTTTGTTTTTTACATGTAAATTCGTGAATTTTAATATTTATTCTTATTTAGTTCACTTCATAGCTGCATCTTTTTGTTTTATTTCAATACATTTTCCCTAATTTTGTAGAATTGTGCTATTTAATTTAATTTTTAGCGCTTACCTAGCGGTAAGAATATTTTATTCTATCATTTTCTGTTCATCTTTTTGAGTGAATTTAAATGTTTTTTTTGTTTGCTTTCTCTCTAAGTAGGTATGCATAGTTTTGAATGTTTAGTGTGTACCTATTTGTGTTGTAAATAATCACATTACAATTTCTGTGTGTGTAAATGAAGCTTTCTGCATCATCCCAGTGGGAAATTTCTAAAAATTCAATGGTGAATGTCTTGCTTCTTCCTTGAGGAAAGCGAGCAGCACCCGCTTCCTTCGTGCGGAATACATCGAGGATTTTAACATGGGCATGTCATTGGCGGGGTGCACATGCAACCATCTCGACGAAAATTCCACAGCTAAATCATTACTTCCTTGGAAGTTGCTTATTCACCAGTTGGACTGAGGACTCCGGTGAAAAATATGATAAATATTCAGCGAAGAAATACTTAAACAAAAGTAACTTGCTTATTCATCAGATCATTAATTTTTGATGAAAAATATGATGAAAATTCTTTTATGAAATTGCTAAATAATTTGGACTTGTTTTTTCACTACCTCAATATTTGCCAATGAAAAATATGATGAATATTCAACAAAAAAGTCACTAATTGAGTGTTACTTAGTTATTGATCAGCTTAATATTTATTATTTTCGATGAAAATTATGATGAAAATGTAGTAGTGAAATCAATAGGGAATTGAGAGTTGCTTAATCGCTAAATGTTTCATTCATAAATTAGAAAAAATACTTTCCTTAGTTGGAACGATCGAATATAGGTAATTCAATTAAAAGGTCACTAAACTCAAAAATGCGTCTCAAATTATGATAAATTTTTACCGACCCTTATAAAAACTAACGCATGAACATACTGTGAATTTTATTTTTCTAAGTGAATTTTTTAAATTCATACACTTTTAATGCTCAGTTCATGATAAATGTCTGATGAAAGGAAACATTACTTTTCTTCACAGAAATCCTCATATTGATCGCGTCAGGTAAGGGAAAGGGTAGTTTTTATTCTTTTCTTGCTCAGGGAAAAGACAAGAAAAAAAAAGAATTATTTTTTCAAAAATGTCAAAATATGCCATCAAAAATCGAAAATATATCATAAAAAATTAAAAAAATTGCTGCGAAAATATTCAAAAAGTAGATGAAAAAACATTGAAATACAACCAAAATAATTCAGTCTTTTCTTAATAAAGTTTTCAGAGCACAAAGTACATATATAAAAATAACAAAAAAATATACTTAAAGTAAATAATATGTATATATAAAAAAAAAAATATTTACAATGCATTAGTTGCGAAGGTAAGTTTTGTTAGCATGGATCATGAAGTTTTGAAGTACCCACTTAGGACTTAGGAAATTTCTTAATTGGAAAAACTACATTATTCATTTGCTCCCACGGCTGCCCAAAAAAAAATGTATTTACATAGAAATCAGGGCCCTGCTTATTTGTATCCTAATTGTATTAGATCATATTTTAACTTATCGCAATAAAAGTGTTCGCTGGCCGCGATTGTCTGTGCGGCATTCATACCATACAATGGCTTATGACTTCTGGGTTCGATTCATAGAAAAGTCGAGTTCCTTTTTTTTTATTGTTTTTTTAATCAGTAAAATTTTTGTAATTTTAAATCTTTTTACCATAAAAAAAATAATAATAATAAAATAAATAATAAAAAAAAGAGAAAGACTTTTATGGCTTGTTCTGAAGTTAAATGTTTCGATCATTCAAGTGCATCTTCTCTCTTTAAATGCTATGGTCTGTGTGGAAACTTTTATCACGCTGAATGTGTTGGAGCAACTAATGCTCTAATTGAGAAAATAAACTCATGACAAATTGGTTCTTGGTACTGCTCAAATTGCAGAAAGCTTTCACTGTCGAGTTTAACTTTTAAAATGACCGCTTTGCAGTCCGAAATTCTTAAGATTTCCATTTGAAGAATCAACCCATAATCTGTCTATACTCTGTTCAATTTATATTTGCAGTACAGGCCTTATGGGAGAGCTTTTTCAAAAACACTGGTGCCTGCTGCTGCTTGCACGGCACCTTAACTTAAAACAAATAAAAGCAAAAAATACTTTGAATCAGAGTTACCATTGCCTAGTTGATGGAAATTCATATGGCATATTCTTAGGTTATTGCAATGTAACTTTCATGATTTAAGCTTTTTTAGAGCTTTTGGTAGCAAATATTTCTACTTTAGAGAAAAAAGTGTTGACGCTTGGTGTTTTTCTGTTTTCATGTTATAGGTTTTCCTTTTATGTATGGAAAAACAGTTAAAAATTAAAATGCAGTTATACAAATTCTTGGCTATTGTCATTCAGAGAGGTGTGGAAAAAGATAGGTTAAATTTATTTAGGATATCATTGTTTTTGATTATAAAATGTACGTATATTAATAAATAGTTGGTAACTCTATCGATATTTTTGTGAGATTTGCGGCAATTTTAAATGCTCACTACTGCAACCCTGTTAGGACTTTAAAATGAAGATAGCTTATTGAATTCTGTAATGGTGAGACTGAAAGGCAAATATCCTATCTTCCCTGTACTGCAAATATAAATTGAACAGAGTATAGTATTGTTTCAATTGTTGATAATTTTTCCTCTCCAAATATTTTAGTTGATTAATCATCCTCTGGTTGTGATTTTCAAACACAAACAGAGTCTCTTTTACAAACATATTCTACGTCTTACACTTTAACTAATGCGCTTCAAGTTGATCCAAAGAAAGGCAAAAAATGAGGACGCGATGGTCCTACCACTTCTATAAACGTAGGTCCCGCTCCCAAACGATCAAACCTAAGAACAGGTTTAAATCTGACTCAACTCCTGACCTTAATAAACGTGAAAGCTTAGCCGTTATCACTAATGTTAATGATGAAATAGATTTGGCAAACAATTTATCAGCAAAATAGTCCCTTGAATCAATTTGTGAACTTGAAATTATTAATTCGAACCATCCGACTGATCTAGTTCCTCTTAGAACATTAGAATCAGGGGTGCTAGCATGTAACTTGATACAATCGAGTTGAGTCGATACAATCGAGCATAGACTGTTCCTAATTTTGTTCAATCGAATCGAAAACAGTCGACCGAGTTAAATTAGGAACTGCCTATCCTCGATTATATCAATGAACTCGATTGTATAAAAGTTACGTGCTAGACCCCCAGTACCTAAGCCCAAATCAATTTCCGTCTCTCGTCTCTTACCCGAATTTGTATCCGAAGACATATTGCAACACCTCGTTGCTTTAAAATCTATTCCTAGTACTTCATTTATTAAATGTAGGTACTAAAATAAGTAAACCCAACAGTTTCGCCTCATCTTTTAAAATAACTGCTCCACATTCATTGTTCGATACAACATGTAACACCACTTGGCCTCCTAACACATTGGTAAAAGAATTTACAGTCCCTTCAAGAAAGAGAGCGGTTGTAAAAATCAATAGTAATCCAACTTCAAAAAACTTTGCAGGTTCTCCCTCTATTACCAAAATGTAAGAGGGCTTCGTAGTAAAACTACTACCATTTTTAAAAATTTACAAGCTTTTCAATATGACTTAAACGCTTTCACTGAATCTTGGCTCAATGCCACGATCTTAGACACAGAACTTTTTGATCAAGAGTTCCTAGCTTTCAGGAAAGCCGTCATGTGGATAACTCAAATTTAGTAGTGGTGGTGTCCTAATTGCAGTTAGAAATCATTTTAGTACAACTCTTATATAACATTCCCTCTAAATCTTGCAATTGAGCTTATTTGCATCAAAATATCACTCCAATCGAAAGATTTGTGTGTTTTAAATGTTTGCATTCCACCCAAAAGTCCTGTTTCTGTCTTTGTTGAGCTTTCGCTTGCTCTGGACCATGTTATCGACATTGCTGGTTTCGATAGTATTATTCTTCTCTTGGTTGACTTTAATCTCCCACACATTGACTGGATTACATCAGAGGACGAGTCTTACCTTGAAGCATCGTTGATGTATTAAAAATTTTAAAAATCGAAAACTCGATTTGGTTTTCTCTTCTGACGCTGTCAATACGGTTGTGGTAGATTCTACCTCTGATATATTTCGACATAGATAATTACCATCCTCCACTTGACATATTCCTTGACTTCGGCGGTCATTTAATTAACAATAGTAATTCACAAGATTATAAGTCCCATACCTTTGATTTCCGAAAAGCCAATTTTCAGCTACTTTTTGAGTACTAAAGTGCTTCGGGTATTGAAAATATACCAGTTTCAGGTGACATTGACGTTGCAGTTACAGACTTTTATCAAGTATTGAAAATTTGTATAAATGACACAGTTTTTCTAAAAACATCTAAATACTCAAGCTTTTGCCATCCATGGTATTCGAAAGAGCTGAAAAGTCTTCGTAACAAAAGAAACAGAGCGTGGAAGAATTACTTAAAAAGCATGTCCCTTGAAGATAAAAATGTGTATTTGAAGAGTTTAACACTATGAATATCTTAAAAATATGGAAAACTGCATTAAGATTGACTCTAAATGTTTCTGGAAATTTGTAAATATGAAAAAAAATCTGATGGTGATCCAGAGAATTTTACTTATAACAGTAGTATTTTAAATATTACCCTTGAAATTTTTGATGCTTTTACAAATAACTTTCGCCAGTCCTTCATTGATACTTCACTTGATGTTACTTAAAAGATTTCTCACAAGCAACCTTCAATAATATTCCAATTACAACAGAAAAAGTTTTACATTATTTTTCCTTACTTCATGATGATTACTCATCTAGACCAGATGGTATCCTTCCTATAATTTAAAAAAAATTCAAATCAATCTCAGTTCAGGTAAATTTCCAGATATTTGGAGAAAGGCATTTATAACGTCAGTTTTTAAAAAGGGAAACAAATCTGACATACGTAATTACAAGCCGATTTCCAAGCTATCCTGTATTCCTAAGCTCTTTGAGCAGGTAGTGTGCGATAGTTTGACATTCCACTGTAAAAACATTATCTGCAAACAACAACATGGTTTTTGTAATGGTAATTCCGAATATTGTATTTTCCCCTACGGTAATTAAAACTAATAAAATTTAATAAATCAATAACGCCAGTTATAAGTTGGTGAATAAATATTATATCCATATTAATCCTTCTTTATGATACAGACTGAACCTGAAGAAGTTTAATTCTGTGTTCATAAGGAGGAAGGTTATAAAAGCAGATTTGTGGCTATTGATCGCATATATTTATTCACCAACTTATAACTGGCGTTATTGATTTATTAAATTTTATTAGTTTTAATTACCGTAGGGGAAAATACAATATTCGGAATTATTAAATCTATCCCAATACTGTACTAATTATGGTATGCATACCCGCATGTGCAAGCTTTTGAATTTGAATTCAAACCTCTTTCATTTTAATATTAGTAAGAATAGTTTAAAACATACGTTAAGGACCAGTGCACCACGCTCTTAAATGTCTGTAATTATAGTTTGGTTTTTTAATGTCATGTATTTATTTATGTATGTATTTATATTATAATCTTATGTT
The DNA here is from genome assembly GCA_929447395.1 of Epistrophe grossulariae. Lineage (NCBI taxonomy): Eukaryota > Metazoa > Arthropoda > Insecta > Diptera > Syrphidae > Epistrophe > Epistrophe grossulariae. The sequence goes on from OV839567.1 coordinate 63,438,729, forward strand.
CTAGTTTTGTATTAATTGTTTCTCAAGTGTATGTTTTGTTAGTAGTTGTTTTCGCTTATTAACTACTAACACTAAGGGTGGTATTCATCGAACACTATTAGGTTAATAGCTTCGTAAACCTATTCATCAATGCATATTAGTGCTGATTTGCGAGCGCTCTCAAAAGTTAATAGTGGTTCTGACCACTATTAAGTTGAGAGCAAAACCTATCGGAGGATATCAGAAGTAACTTCGAAACTTTTCGAAATCACAATGTAGAACGCAATAATTTCACCTCCAGACAGAAATGAGGGGTGTAATTTCAAAACTCTTCTTTTCCACTTTTGAGCATTTTGAGTGAAATGAAAAATCCTGTTTTAAGTTGAGTTTAAAAATTTGAATTTTGAAGGGGAATAGTGTAGTTTTTAAAAAAACTTCACTTTTTATGTACTCAAAACTATAGGAAATCATAAGTTTTGATAAATTTTAGCTAAATACATTGATGAGGGCCCTTCTAAAGAACACTTTCCCATACTTAACTCATTTTTGAAAAAATGTGGAATAGAAGAGTTTTGAAATTATACCCCTCAAATGCTCCAAACTCTTCCTACCTGAATGCTCAGCTGATAAATCTAAATTGTTGTTAAATCTTGACAGAAAAAACTTACTTATTATTTTCAAAATAAGTTTTAAATTTGTTGATACATTGTATGCACAGTAAAAATCTGTTTTGTTTTATTTCAATTAATAGCAAAAGGAAAACAACTGAAATGAAAACCGACGTTAACAATGACATGTTGGAAAGAGGTACGCTCACGATTCACAATCGTCTTTGGCTTGTTCGAAAGGGGTACGTTCATCAGGTCCAAACACTAATATTTCGAAATATCTACTTAGCGAAACCCAGAACCTATTAGAGCTTGGTGAATAGGACCCAAAAAATTAAAACTAATAGAGGCATATTCATAGTCACTGTTTAAGTTGTTTCTAAAAAAATACTGGGTTTATCCTATCTTATTTACATTGGATAAACTCCAGGCTAAGATAAATTGGGGTCTAAAAACGACTATGAATATGCGCCATAGACTCTTAACTTTAATACGGCTATTAGTACGCTCGATGAATACCACCCTAAGTGATGAGCCGGATAACACATCGGTATTTTGTGTTGGCAAATCTTTGGTCGCAAGATGTCGCTTGTACTAAGCTCTCTTCGTCAAAGATCTGATAATGTAAAAAAAAAAATTGTCGGCAATGAAATAAAAACCTTATGACATCAAAAAATTAAAATATTTTTTTTTAAATATCGGAGTCACTAAATTATCAGATTGTTGAGAATCAACCAGATCATTTTAAAATGTAATTACTATATTCCAAAGAAAACTTTTTCTAGAATAGAAGTGGCGAGTTCTTAAAATAAGAAAACATTTATGAAATAAAATTGTTTTGCAACACAAAAATTTAAGAAATTCCTTTATGAAAGGCATAATACAATAAATAAGAATAAACAATAAATAAAAATTCATCAAACCTTTTCTTAGGGAACCTCGTTGATTGGGATCAGGCATCACCATTTCTCGAGGCGGAGGTGGTGGTCCTCTTGCTCCTGGTCCTTGCCCCTTCCCTCTATTGTTTAAATTTCTTTGTGCCATATTTGTTCCACTGGTGACTATCTGATTATTGTATTGTTCAGGTGCATCTGCTAAGAAGTTCGATGGGACTAGACCCCGCACGCCATCTAGTTCGCCCATGAAAAATCCGTCTTCGTCCATTTCTCCATACACAAGTATAAGTTCACCTGTCTTGAAACTGAGTTCCACCTGCTGTATAATTTGAGAAAAGAAAACATGAGTATTATTTAAAAGAATTTTGATAATTGGTTTAGGATCATTATGAAATACAAGGTCCAATCCTTCATTTTGTTCCAGAAATTCTTAAACTGTCAAATTTTGAAGAGCGATGTGAATGAAGGGAATGGAACCCCACTACCTAAATACCTACACTACACTAATCGATAAAATAATAGAGAAATGCCAACTTAAAACAGTTTTGTTTACAAAGGTACTTTTTAGTTAATGCGGCTGAAACGACGGACGGTGGGTACATTTGGTTGTACAAAGGAATTTTTGTTTTTGAATTCGCGCGAAGCGCTTTAATGCAAAACACTTTAATTGCGTTTTTTTTTTATTTTTCAACTATTATAAATTGGCATTTCACTAGACTCTCCTTTCATCTTGTTTTTCTGAGAGTAAACTGTTATATTGAAGAGAAAAATAAGTGATGAGTGTTTGTAACATAAGGTGCGTTTTATTGGTAATAGCTAGCACAGAAAAATTTCCCTCGGTGAACAATAACAACAATCAATTACTGCCGATAAATTTGCCAGTAAAATAGTGGATATGGAAGTGGATGAAGAAAGTTGAAACTTTGAAGATGAAGGTGGCGCGTTGAAAATTATTCATGACTTGAACCTTAATGTTCTTTTTCACTCATAAAATGGATGTGTTCTATGATATTTGTAGTTTAGTGAAGACACGGAAGCAGAAATACTTTGTGAACACAACCAAAAGTGGCTAAAGCGTTTTTGAACACAGCCGGAGCGTTTTATTGGTACCTGATTGCTGCACTAGCTATAAATTACCAATAAAACGCACCTATAGTAAGCATAGTCTTATAGCCTTTACACACCGAATCAAAATCTAGATTTTGAGCGAAAATCACCAAATCTCATCAAAATCAACAAGATTTCCCATACATTTTCAGATTTCGTAATCTAGTAAATTACTGCGAAATCTCCTTAAAATCTTCTTGGAACTGTCTGAATGTGAAACAAACACACTTAATTACTCAATTTTCTCTTCGGTATAACAGTTCAGTCATAAAAAAGAGATGATGAAAAGAGAGTTTATTACATTTATTGAGTGTAGTGTTCTCAGATAGTTGGATTTTATTCCGTTTTGTGCATATTTTCAACAGAAAGCTAGAGAAAAAAAGGAAATGTGTATACTTGTTTTGGGAAATTTTTTTTAAGTTTCTATCAACACTGAAATTTGTTTGAAATCTCAAACAAAATCTAGTTAATGTGTGGTGTGAACGATTCAACCAGATTTGGAAATCTTGTTGCCGAAATCCGAGATTTTGGTTTTGTGTGAAAACCGTATTAATTACTCATTTTCTCTTCAGTATAACAGTTCAGTCATAAAAAAAGAGATGACGAAAAGAGAGTTTATTACATTTATTTAGCGTAGTGTATTGAGATAGTGGGATTTAATTCCGTTTTGTGCATATTTTCAACAAAAAGTGAGAGAAAAAAAGGAAATGTGTGTACTTGTTCTGGGAATTTTTGTAGGAGTTTCTATCAACACTGAAATTTGTTTGAAATCTCAAACAAGATCTAGTTTATGTGTGGTGTGAACGTTTAAACGAGGTTTGGAAATCTTTAAAAGTTATAAGTTTATTAAAGAGATTAGCAAGTATGCAGGTACCTTTGCATATTTTAGGTTCAAAAAACGCATTGGTTTGGACGTAGTTCAAGTTCAAAATCTCATTGGCTTAGATGTAAGTCAAGTTCAAAAATCGCATTGGTTTAGACGTTGGTCAAGTTCAAAAATCGCATTGGTTTAGACGTATGTCTAAGTTCAAAATACGCATTGGCTTAGGCGTTGGTCAAGTTAAAAAATGGCATTGTTTTAGACGTTGATTAAGCTTAAAAATACCATTGGTTTAGACGTAGATCAAGTTCAAAAATCCCATTGGCTTAGACGTTGGTCAAGTTCAAAAATTGCATTGGTTTAGACATTGGTCAAGTTCAAAAATCGCATTGGTTTAGACGTATGTCTAAGTTCAAAATACGCATTGGCTTAGGCGTTGGTCAAGTTAAAAAATGGCATTGTTTTAGACGTTGATTAAGCTTAAAAATACCATTGGTTTAGACGTAGATCAAGTTCAAAAATCCCATTGGCTTATACGTTGGTCAAGTTCAAAAATTGCATTGGTTTAGACGTTGGTAAAGTTCAAAAATCGCATTGGACAAGACGTAGGTCAAGTTCAAATTTTTTTTGAGAATTTACCTTAATTCTACATTAACCTCAAAGATCCGATAATGAGAAAAGAAGATACCAAATCAACCCTTTTCGATTAGGTATTATATTTAAGTTGCTTCGCTAGGTTAATCCCACCTCTAGCCTGGTTGACCTTAATTTAAATACCTTAACCTTCAATATCTTGCCCTTATAGAACAAAAGTTGTAAGTTACTCAAGGAGGTTCAAGTATAGGTACCTATGCATATTCTAGGTTCAACAATCGAATTGATCAAGAATGAAGTCAAGTTTTGTCACATAAATTTTGTAGCCTGACATTTAATTTATTTCAAAACCTTCATCTTTAATATCCGATTATTAGTACAGAAGTAAAAAGGCAATCAGACCAACCAAATCAATCCTTTTATAATAAAGGGTGATTTTTTAAGAGGTTTAGAACTTTTTTTTAAAAAAAAACACAAAAAATTCGAAAAAATGAATGAAATATTTATTTGAATCGATAGTTTGAACCTTGCAATTTAATGTTTAAAGATAATTTCATGCAAATGTTGACCGCGGCTGCGTCTCAGGTAGCCCATCCGCTGAGTCCAATTTTGGCATACTCTTTCACACATATCGGCCGGTATCTCACGAATGAATGCATGGATGTTGGCTTCCAGTGCGTCAATCGAAGCGGGCTTGTCCCTATAGACATTAGCCTTGACATACCCCCACAAAAAATAGTCTAATGGTGTCAAATCGCACGATCTAGGCGGCCAATTGACCGGCCCGAAACGTGAAATTAACTGTTCACCAAACTCGCCTCGCAATTGCGCCATTGTTTCGCGTGCTGTGTGGCATGTGGCACCGTCTTGTTGAAACCACATATCATGCAAGTCAAGAACTTCCATTTCGGGCAAAAAAAAGTTTGTTATCATCGCTCGGTAGCGTTCACCATTGACAGTAACGCTGCGATTCGCATCATCTTTGAAGAAATATGGCCCAATAATGCCGCCGGCCCATAAACCGCACCAAACAGTGGCTTTTTCGGGATGCATTGGTAGCTGTTGCAATGCTTCTGGCTGATCTTCACTCCAAATGCGGCAATTGTGCTTATTTACGTACCCATTCAACCAAAATAAGCCTCATCGCTGAACACAATTTTTCGATAAAAAAGCGGATCCTCGGCCAGCTTTCCAAGAGCCCATTCACCAAAAATTCGGCGTTGTGGTAGGTCGGCTGGCTTTAGTTCTTGCACCAGCTGTATCTTAAAAGGCTTTACGCCCAAATCCTTCCGCAAAATTTTCCACGTAGTGCTGTAACAAAGGCCTAACTGCTGGGAACGGCGCCGAATCGACATTTCGCGGTCTTCTGTCACACTAGCTGATACGGCCGCAATATTTTCTTCACTACGCACAGTACGTAAACGTGTTGGTGGTTTAATGTCCAACGAAATTTGGTCACAATCTTCCGAATAGGCTGCTCAGAAGGTCGAGAATGCCGACCATAAAATGGAAGCAGCGCGCGATGAACATTTCGAACCGAGCACGAATTTTGATAGTAAAATTCAATAATTTGCAAGCGTTGTTCATTTGTAAGACGATCCATGGTTAAATTGCAAACCAAACTGAAGCTGTTTGACAGTGACACAAGGTACTAAACACACGTCAGCTGTCAAAACCAGTGTTGCCAAAACCAAACCAGCTAAAAAATCACCCGTTATAAATGTACATACATATGTATGAACCTACATAGATACGCAGGTAAATATATGAATTTTGTTGGCGATGCTATAACAAAGCCAATTTTTTAATTTATGTATGTAGTTATTTATTTTGATGAATTAATCCTAAACGTTTTTCACCTACACTTTTATGTTATTTCAATGATTTTTTAACTGAATAATTTAGTTTGATATTCTACCTTCATTTTAAGACCTTTATTTTAAATATCCGATTGTTAGAGCAGAATTTATAAGCCAACCAAACCAACCTAATCGTTATTACGAATAATATTTGCAAAATACCTACAACAATTTAATCAATTTAATATACATTTTACAGACATACCTAACCTACTTAATAATAGGTGTGTTCCTTTGGGCCTTGCAAAGTACCTTTTAGTACTTCCCAGTAGATGATGAATGGAACGCTTTAATTTTTGCCAAAAGAAAAATCTAATCTCAATGTAGACGAAAGCTTTGTTGTTTGTATTTGTATTTTATTTTAAATCATAGAAATCATCTACTAAAGGTGTCGCTTTCTTGCATGGAATCATTTCGTTACTACATTATTGAAGTGCTTTGAACTACTTTGACGCATAGAGTAGAAGTAGTTGAAAGCAGCCAGAAGTACTTTACTTGGTAGTAGATGCTGCAGCCCAAAGGAATACGCCTAATGCAGCTATGTACATATTACATATATCACTTTTGTTCCGGATGCGAAGTCAATTTTGTTTGCCAATTGCCACCAGCCACAGTGCAGTGGTGGTTTTTTATTGCACACATTCCACTCCGTCTTGCCGCCACCTTTACAGGAATATAAATATTCCTTGTAGGTAAATTTTTTTTCTTTTTTGTTTTCTTGTTCCCCCCGTCATATGCCGTGATGAAATTAGTTCTCAAAAGCCAATATTTCACGGTTTTAGTATGAAATTTTGTACGCTTTTGCAAAAATTTTGATGTAGATTTGTAGCCTGTCTTATTCAATTATCTATGTTAATATTAAGCATCCGATAATTTTAACCTGAGTAATAGGGTTCGGGCCAGTTTTTCAGTTCTGAGTTAACTCAGAGTTAAATCTGAGTTAATTAATCCTGCAAATAAATTAACCCAGAGTTAATTTTGGAAGCAGTTTTTCAGTGGATGGTTAACTTTGACTCTGCAAGTGGTGATTTCACTTGGCATCACTACGAAATTATCGATTGAACTGTCAAAAAATAATCGAAATTTCCCAGTGAACAAGTGACAGCTGGGCCAGCTACAAACAGTTGGGTTTCTTGTGTTGTTTACGTCGTTGTTTCTTGTTTATGAAATTCAATTAGTTTATAAATAAAATGTTGAAAAGAAGCACAAATTTCTCTACGCAAGAAGTGGAGTTTTTACTTGAGTGCGTAGATAAACAGAAAGAAATTATCGAATGCAAGCAAACCGATCGCACTAATTTAGAGCAAAAGTCTAAGGTTTGGAAAGAAATAGCATTAATTCCAAGTGTGGCACCAACCGTACAGGCGAGAGTCTTCGTACGAAGTATACAAATTTCAAAAAGGTGGCCAAAATAAACCTTTCAGAAGAAAAAAAAAAACATTTTTTGTACGGGAGGTGGGCCAAAGACAAAATCAACTGTCACCGAAACGGACAACGCTATCTTAAAAATTTGCCTGGAGGAGGAATTTTTGGGGACCGAGGCGGTCTATGTTGATGATATCTCCGATGATAATGATAGCCAGCTACAGATTTCTGGAAAAGAAAATGGTTTGTATTGTTTTTTTGCTACATATGGTATTATGGTCTTATTTCTATGGTTGTATTTCCAGATGAAACGGAGGCGTCGCAAAACTGGGGCAACTACACCCCGAAAATGTTGAAAACGCCCTCACATCCGGTCCTAAAATCCTGTAAGCGTAAAACAACCAAAGATTGCTGGGCTGATGTTGCGGCAGAATCAGAATTACGGAAACAAAAGCTCAAACTGAATATGGAGCAGATGAGAGAGAAACACAGCTTTGAGTTGGAGTTTGTATGAGTCAAACTTAAAATATTACAAGGACCCAACAGCAAAATTTGGGAGTTCGTGTATGTATGTACTTTTCCAGCAAAATATGAGTACGAGTGCTTTTAGGTGCAAGTGTCCTCATATCGAATACATGATCTTGTATAGATTTTTTTACCAGCGCTCGATGAATGCTCATTATCTCCAACCCCTCAACCCCACCGTGAGCTGAGGAAAAAACTTGCCAGGCTTTTGTATTCGTTATCAAAACGCTTGTACCCAAAAACCCTCTTTTTGACGTTCTGTTAATACATACACTTTAAAAATTTGCTGTCAGCTCTTGTTTAATGTTAGTTTTGAGTTTACCTCAATTTTTTGTTTTCTATTCGTTATTTACATGTATAAAAACATAAAAAAATTAAAATGTTCGTTTTGAAGTTGTCTAATTTTATTTATTTTATTTTATTTTATTTTGGTTATTTAATTTTATTTTGTTTTGTGATACAAGTTCTTTATTAGCTATAATACAAAAAAAAACTGATTTTGTAAAATATTAACAGCCGCATTTTATTTTTGGATGATTGAAAAATATTCACCCCTACATTACTATTGCGAATTGATAAATGATAATGCAATTCTATATTTTGTAAGTCAAGTGAAAAAAATTTAAATAAAAGAGAATGATTATGTAAACTGAAAATAATTTAATTAGGGTATTCATGTAACGTAGTAAAACCATCAAAAACATCGTAAACATGGGAAAGTAGAAGGAAAGCTTTCACATTTTGAATTTTTCCGGCGTTTACGACATTATATGATAATATTAATACATTACATGAATAGGTACCCATAACAAATATTGATGAATATTTGAACAGATTTTCGAAATAGCAGATTTTAAACGAGGGCCAGTTGTGGCTTTTCAATTTTAAATCACCGATTTGGGTGCGTTAGCTTGGGTGCCAGCACGTAAATTAATACAATCGAGTTGAGTCGCTAGAATCGAGTATAGCCTGTTCCTAATTTGGTTCAAAAGAATAGAAAACAATCGACTGAGCCGAATAAGGAACTACCACCTGTCCTCGATTGTATCAACTAAACTCGATGGAATCAAATGTTACGTGCAAGACCCTTTGACTTTGACCAGATCATTTGCATTTTGCAAACTTAAACGCAACTTATTTTTAAAATGTTATATTTTATTGAAGATAGAAGTTTGAAGATCAGAAAGGTTGTGATTTCAGTAGGTTTGGGTATAAAAAAAGTAATTCATTATTCAAACTAACTATTGGTTCGCGTAGTTTTAAACTGTTTAAAATAACCATTTATCAAAGTGCGTCTTAATACAATATTATTAGTCAAGCTTCCTCTCTCTCTGTTGTTTGGAGTTGATAATACGTAGTCTATTACTTCCTGAAATTCAGTGGATAGACTTGGGGCTTCATTTTCACCATTGATGCAACATATGTTGTGCAAAACCCCAGTGGCAACGATTATGCATTGTACTTTTTCAAGTCTTAATCGCATTCCCAAAGATAGAATCGGAAACCGACTCTTCCAAACTCCATAGCTTCTTTCCACACAACAGCGAGTTCTTATTAAAGACTCATTAAATAAATTTTCTTCTTGAGTTGTGGTGCTTGCAAGTGGAGTAATAATGTAATCTTTATTCTGGTCACTGTCAGCAACAATAAAACTTTGGCCAAAGTCACCTCTCTCGAAACGGCGATAAATCTTGGAATTTCTGAAAATATTTGCGTCGTGTGATCCAGGCCAACGAGCAACAACTTTTCCACATTATAAAATTCCTTTTTTTTATTTGATAGATCCTCAGGTGTACTTGGAAAAACAATGAATTGACTTCGTAGCAATGCTATTTGCAGCACCACTTTCGATACCGTTGATACCGATACTCCATAAATATCTCCTATGGATCTCAACATGCCACCGGTTGCGTACACTTAAAGTGATCAGAAACATCTGCTCTTCTGTTAAAGCCATATTCCTTGAATTAGTAGGTATATAATATGGGTTATATAGATTACTATTTCGATTACTTAAGATTTTGGACGGATTTGAAAAGAACGGGATATGCTTTCGGTTCATGTCAGTAATGGCCACAGCACCAGTGCTACGGGAACCGAAAATGAAAAGGTGAAAATGGCGATGCCGGCTGTGATATGAGCTGATGCTATTCCCAGTTTACATTTTGGATGAACATTTTGCCGCTGTAATATAGTAACCAATTTGTTTTGTTTTTTATGTAAGGCCGGATAAAGAAAAAGAAAGATGGTCTGGAAACAAGAAGAAGAGAGAATGTGCAGAGTGTGTGAAGGTGAGCCAGAGACGTGGGAACATGTGATAGAAAGATGCAGGTCAGGTGGAGATGAAGGGAGATCAATAGGGGAAAAAATGAAGGATATAATGGACGAAGGAGGGAGGGGGGAAGAATGGATAAAGGCACTAGAGGTTGCGAGAAGGAGTAAGGAGGGACGGATTTGAGACTTGTAACCCTTAGGGGATGCAATACAAAACAATACAGAATGTAAGGCCGGATAAGTTCCAAAACACTGAAGGCTGATGCTTTTGAAAGGCAAAATCGATCATAAAAATCTTTTTCTGCAAACAAATGGAAATGGTTTGGTCGCGGTCTAATAAGTCTTTTTCTTCTTAAAACGGTTAAATTAAGTATTTCGAATAGTTCAGCTTCACTTAAACAGGGATGTGACCCGGAATGGTATTAAATATTTAATACCGGGTCGACCCGAAATTAAATTATATACGAATTTAGTTTCGGGTCGACCCGAAATTAAATTAATTTAATTTCGGGTCGACCCGAAATTAAATCAACTTTTTGAATTTAGTTTCGGGTCGACCCGAAATTAAATTATTTATTAGAATTTAGTTTCGGCTCGACCCGAAATTATATTACTTATTAGAATTTAGTTTCGGGTCGACCCGAAATTAAATTATTTAATAGAATTTAGTTTCGGGTCGACCCGAAATTATATTAAATATGAATTTAATTTCGGGTCGACCCGAAATTAAATCAACCATATGAATTTAGTTTCGGATCGGACTGAAATTACATTATGACAATAGGGTGTCGATAAAAAATCTTATGTTCCACATTTTTAAGCAGAATTAGATAAGATTCAGTTTGGTCAATATTTAAACAAAGTTATTGTAGAAAAAAATATATGACAACAAACAATTTTTTTCTGCGGTTAAAAAAAAAATAAAATAAAATAACATAAAATCAAAATAAAATAAAATAAAATAAAATAAAATAAAATAAAATAAAATAAAATAAAATAAAATAAAATAAAATAAAATAAAATAAAATAACATAAAATCAAAATAAAATAAAATAACATAAAATAAAATAAAATGATATGAAATGAAATGAAATGAAATAAAATGAAGTGAACCTTACAATAATAAAACAAATACACACACAAAAACACCGTTGGTTTGTAATAATAATAATATAGTTCTAAAAATGTTTATGAAAACAAGTGTTAGTGTACGAGGGAAGACCTTTATGTGTACTAAAAAAATTGTTTAGGTACTGATATCTATTATCCGTAGTAATGATGGCAATTCCATACAAAAAAACCACTTATGCCCACCTTGCACCAAGGTAGAGCTTTAACGGGTGGACACATTTGCTTAAAATTTGCTACACATACGCATTGAATATATTGTACCTAAACTTTCTTCATATTTTTCCTCGAAGATCAAAAATACGCAAGCTATGTGCAAAACCCTAAATTTTCTTTAAAAACAAACAGGTCCAAACGACACTATAAGATACAGTTTCGAAAATGTTGTTTTCAGCTCCTGTATTGGTACTCTTTCAAATCAATTGGACTTAAAACTGCAAAGAAACATTTTTTTGAACCACCCCAATATCAAACTTTTTTTTCAACATTTTTGCTTAAATGCTTACTTACCAAATAAATTGTATTCCATTCTGCCCAAAAACATAGAAGATAGCTTTTTTAAGGAACACCCTACTGTAAAAATAATGAGTTTTTCATTTTTTTTTTCAAAATACAAGTTTAAAATTTTGTTTGCATTATTAAAATCTATTTTGTCCATAAACTGCAAAAATAATTTTTTTGGACCCCACAAATATTTTTTTCTCGAAAAACTTAGTTAAAATATTGACCAAACTGAATCTTACCTAATTCTGTTTATAAAGGTGGCGCATAAAATTTTTTATCTACACCCTACTGTGTAGAATTGCATCATCATAAATTAAGGCATGTGACCCTGTATTATATTATTTGGTACAATATTAATAATTTCGGGTCGACCCGAAATAGGTGCGAAACTATTTCCGTCACTAAACTCGGTCCGAAATTAAACTCTAATTTCGGATCGACCCGAAACTAAATTAATAAGAATTTAATTTCGGGTCGACCCGAAACTAAATTCATATAGTTAATTTAATTTCGGGTCGACCCGAAACTAAATTCAAATAAATAATTTAATTTCGGGTCGACCCGAAACTAAATTCTAATAAATAATTTAATGACCCGAAACTAAATTCGTATTAATTAAGTTTCGGGTCGACCCGAAATTAGAATTTAATTTCGGACCGAGTTTAGTGACGGAAATAGTTTCGCACCGATTTCGCACCAATTTCGGGTCGACCCGAAATTATTAATATAGTACCAAATAATATAATATAATATCGGGTCACATCCCTGCTTAAATCCGAATCCGAATGTAATAAAAATGAATTCATTTTCTTCAAATACTTAAACAAATTGCACAAAATAAAATGAAAGTGACTTTTCTCAGCATCTGTCAAATTTTTTTTTTGTTAACCCAGAGTTAACTCACCAATTTTGCGGTGTTAACTCCGAGTTAACTTGGGATATAAATTGACTGATAAACTTGTTGCTATGATGTAGCATTGGAAAACTGGGCCTAAGTGGGCTCAAATCGAGTGATTTCAAGATTTTATACAAATTCAACTATCCTCCACTGAAACTCGTTGGTTGGTGACGATCAACGTGTAGGTACGATTCATGGATTGCGTTTATTTAAAATACCGTAGGTTCATTTTATTCATTTTAGTAATTTCTATGGTAACACCAAACAAAATTTCGATCCTGAGATCCCTATACGCTACAGTTCATTCGTTATATTTGAATTCATTTCATTTAATCATTTTGGTTACACCATATTTTTCTCAAAACGACCCTATAAACATTTTCAATGTTAAAAAAGCAAAAAATTCAGCAGTGAAGGGTATGTATGAATATACCAATGTTTTTTTTCTTTCGAATGTCGTGTAAATATTGTGAAGAAAAAAATAATGATGGAATTTTCATGGCGGTGGTGTAATTTTTTTGTGGGATTGAAAAAAATATAAAAAGAAGAATCTTAGGAGGAATACTTATATTTGATGTTTTCAAAACAGTACAGGCAATGGGGAATTATCTAAGAAAAAGTTGTCTAAGTTTGAATGCAGTTTTATAGGGAGGTTGATTTTGAGTATAAATCAGAGTTTGTGGGAAATTCGGTTTTGGGGGGGTCCCGTTAACTTGAAAATAAGATTTATTATTTTTTTTTCGTTTTTATCCGTTTGTGCTACTTTTCATGACAAAAAGGTTAAATATTATTTTGTTGCAATTTATATTATCTACAAATCCTTATACAACATATATATTATATAGAAAACATAACTTAGAAGTTATAAACGAAAACCGAGTAAAAATTTAACATTGATCACCCTTATTTTCGAATTGCTCGCAAACCGTTACTTAAAAAAAAATGTTAAATTCTTTTTTTTAGATTTGTTGGTTTTATTTATTTCCGTTTCGTTCTGGATTTTGATCAAAGTTGACATTAAGATGATAGCGAAGTCGAAAAAAGTGGGTCTCGCAATTCTGTCCGTCTGTCTGTCTATCTAACTGTCCCTTCGGCTGCAGCCTAAACTGGTCGGTCGATTTTCTTCAAAGTTGGTATCTAGGCTTTTTTGGCCATTATATCCACCCGTTTTTTTTATTTTTCTTAAACCAAAAACAACGGTACCTGCCATACAAATTTTTTTACCAAAAATTGAAAAAGTTTTAAAAGTTTTGTATACCAAATATTTCCAAAAATTTTGTTTGGATTTTTAAAAAAAGTTTCAAAATTTTTTGTTGAGAACTTAATAATTTTAAAACGACTATGTCAATTTTTGTTAAACTTGGTACCCAGCTGTTTTTTAACATTATCTAGCAGATTTTAAATGAAAATTATTCTTATAACCAAAAATAACGGTACCTCCCATACAAATGTTTAAAAACCGGTATTGAAAATCTCATATTTCTCTAAAACGGCTCCTACGATTTTCATTAAAATTTTTGTGTGATCTATTCTTTATACGATCTACCATATTAATGAAAAAAAATTTTTCTACGGTTTAAAAATGGCATCTCTCATGGAACCATTTTTTTGATTTTTGACTATCTCATTATCAGTTAAACTGATTTAAATGATTTTTTTTGCACAAAAGCTTCAAATAAGTTCTAATAATATTGCATACCAAAATTTTCAAAAAAATTAATTATTGATTTTTAAGAAAATTTTCAAAATTATTTTTTGGAAATTCCATATTTCGAAAATGGATAGATGATATTTTTTTTAATTTATTTTTTAACTCCGCATAATAAAGGCATAAAAATTGCGTACACAATTTTTAAAAATTTTAAATATAAAAATTATTTTTTTAAAATAAGTTTAAATTTCCTTAAGAAATCGGATAATGTACATCGCATTGGTGTCAAAACAATTTCAGATGCTGTTTTATCATCCGCAGTGATTGTCAGTACAATTCTCTCTTTTCTTTTCACGGCAAATGGGTAGAGAGGAAAGAGAGCACTGCACTGCGAATCACTGCGGATCCAGTATTGCGGATTCCATAGTCGACATGATAGTTTTTGAAGCATTAAAACTTTTAAAACACAGTGTGATCGCACATAAGAGCAAGTTCGTGCGACCCAGTCGTGCACATATTTTTTTCTTATCTTGACCAAACCTATACAACAACAATATGTAATCCGGCTTTTTATCTGGATCTATTTCAGGATCCAAAAACTAGTACTTTTTTATTATTATGGTAAGACAGTGTTAACTGTTGTGCAAAGAAAAAAGCAAACAAACACATGAAAAATATTTAACCATAATGGAAAAAGAGATATGTAGTTGTATACCACTGGCTGTCTTTGTTATCCTGTTTGTTTTATTATAAAGATCTGATCCCGATCAGATCATGTGGATAATAAAATGCAGCTTCAATCAAATTCAATAAAGATATTCCATCTGAAATTTCTACCCTTTTTAATAAAACAGCCTTTTTGTGGACTTCCTATATTCCTATATTCCTATATTCTTAGTGACGTTAAAATTTCTCTTCAATTAAAAGACAATATACCTATTGTGATTGTTAAAATATTTTCAAAAAAAAAAGGTTTTTACATTTTTTTTTTTGAAAATGTAACGGTTTGCGAGCAATTCAAAAATAAGGGTGATCAAGCTAAAATGTTTACTCCTTTCTCGTTTATACCTTCTAATTTATTTGCTCTATAGATATATTTATGTTGTATAAGGACTTGAAGATAATAATAATAGTACACCAAAAAAGTGTTTAATCTTTCTTTTCATAAAAAGTAGCACAAACAGAGAAAAACGGAAAAAAAACAAAAAATCTTATTTTTAAGTTAACGGGACCCTCACGCAAGCGAATTTCCTGCAGACTCAGATTTATACTCAAAATCAAACCCCCTTCAATACCTACTGCATTCAAACTTAGACCATTTAAAAACTTTTCTCAGATGGTATGAAAATTACTCCCATTGCCTGTACAAAAGTGTATAGATATTCTTTACTATGTATCTTTTTTCTTAGCGATGATGATGTATATTCATGAGGTAGAAAAAAACTTTTTTGGATGCAAATGCGATTTCTGGAGTGATCGCATTTTAAAGAAGGTACCAAACTACATATCGTCGCTACAATGCAGAACTAGCCTAAGTCACATTTTCAAAATTTTTCAAGAAGAACCTTAGTGAGTAAAATTCTGACTTTCGACATTATGATTATATTCTATTATTTAAATTCTGAAGGAATTACTTAGGAATATTCAGAATATGTAAAAAATGCGCGGAACGCACAACAAGTTTCCTTATGAAATAAAAAAAACTCATTTTGAAATTTTAGACTTAGACTAGTTCTGCATTGTAGCGACGATATGTAGGTACCTACATACCTATATTTACGCCATCCACTTGACACATTCCTTGCTTGGTGCAGTATCTACTCGCATAACTTGTAATATATTTTTTTAATACATTCATTACCTAGGTGCGCAAAATTGAATCAAAACTATCCTTAAGCACGATAGTAAATATTTCAATGACGACCTTGTCCATTTATTATCGGAAAAAAAAATGTAACACTCAATGACCAAAATCTCGTATATATTTACACACACAATATGATGGATTTATTTTGGCAAAAGAAACTGAAAAACTTACAATAGATAAACCAACAAAATAAATACATACACACCATACATATAAGATACACAAAATTCAACAAAATCCCACGCGAACTTCCAACAAGTCTACCTACCCCTTGAAAAAAAACAGAGCATACATAGTACCAAATGACCTATATATTTCAATGACTTCTGTCTTTTTCTTTTACATAAAGAAAGATCGCTATCAATCACGATCCACAGAAGAATGTGTGTATTTTTTTTTTCATAGAAAAAAAAGTGAGGAGTCAAGAAACAACAAAACAAATATTAGAGCTCATGACCAGTGTTACCACAGCCAAAATTATTTATGAACCCTTCTCAATGAAAAAAAGAGTCCTTTTGAAAATAAATGAGTCCTTTTAAAAAATAAGTGCAAAACTTTTAAAAATGTCCGATTTTAAGTATTATCAAAGATATATTGTGTCTCACACATATTGTATATGTATTGTAACATACTTTTATGTTACTCTGCAATGATTTTTAAAAAAAAAATGTAGCCTGATATTCAACCTGAATTTTAAGACCTCAACCTTAACGATTCGACTATTAGAATAAAAGTTATCAGCCAACCAAACTAACCATATGAAGGCAGCTCAACAAATTATATGAATGAAAAATACCTACCACAAACGTGCATACCCACATATAAATAGAAAATTTTTTTCCCGATGCGAACCCATTTTGCCAAGGTTATGCTGTTTTGTTGCACGCACTCCACCGTCTTTACTCTTTAGAATTACTATCTCCCTCCCACCCTCCTCGCTGGGTTCACCTTGTAGCGGTGAGGAGGCTTACGTTTGAATCTTTAGCTGACCAGCTGTAGATTTACATCCCTAAATCCTCAGCTGATCAGCTGTAGATTTAGACTAACTAAGAAACCCAAACCTATGAAAACCATGACAGAGACAACGAAAACGAACAAAATTCTAGCGGGGATATACGCTAAAGTGTCGGCAGAAGTCACGACTGCCGGCGAGGGCTTGGCTTTGCAAGAAGCTAAGTCGCCAGTGACAAACAACGAACAAAACAACAACAAAGACAAGGACAAAGATATAACAGTGAAAATGACAGACGAAGAAGAGGACCTACTCCTAAACCCCTTTGCCAACCTTGGAGTTGAGGATGGGGCCAGCATCGGGACGGTTGACAGTGATGATATCATTGACTGCTGTTCCGTTGCCAACTCTAATCTTTCCGGGTTGTCTACCTCTTCCAGGCGGAGTAAGATCTCCAACTGCAAGAAGACAATAAAAAGGCTTGGCAAGAGGGTTTGGGATGAACTAACGGACGGGGAACGTAATCGACTGCTCAACGCTTATGCGTTTCTGCAGAGGGAGCTTCCAATGAAGAATGGGTCACCTACCCGTACATCGGAAGAGGCTCCTCCTGCGGAGAGCATCAGCGTTGGGGGATTGATGGGACCGCCGGCTTCGCGTGTTGGTAAAACCCATACAAAGAAGGTGGCGGTCTCCTCAAACACCCCAGCAATACAGACAGCAACGGACAGCAACAAACCAATAAGTGCGGAGGTAGAGCGCATGGGGAACATACGGGGCCATAGCCCCGAATGCAACCTAGGTGCTTCTACCTCTTCACAACCTAAGCGACATGGACTAAAGGACACAGTAAAAGCGCACACCACTAAACTGCCCGAAGCACCAAACAAACGTTGCATGGAGCCACCTGCTCCTACGGGTCTGAATGGTGTGAAGGCAGCCCCTGGTGAGGTTGGGGGAAGCGAAATGCTTACGGGAAACATATTGGGCCACAGCCCTACATGCAACCCGAATGCGTCCTGCTCCTCTCAGCCTAGCGGCTGTACTGGAAACTCGACACTCAACAGTGACAGGACGGACACGACAGTCGTGGAGAATCCACCCGAACAATGCAAAGCAAAACCTGCAATGCAACGCAAGGCGAAGAGACTCCTCGGCGACAGACAAATTCAACGCCGACAAAGACGAAAAGATGAAAGGACTGTCCGATTGCTAGCCAACAAAAACCCTGAAACCTTAACGGCTAAGGAAAGGCTAGCTCTCGACAGATCTAATCAGAGACTTAGGACACTCACAACTGACAAAGACACTTACACCACGACAAAGACAACACCGGCTCCTAGGAGTGCCACATCAGTGGTGTCTAAGGAGGGGCCAAAGCCCCCCTCTGACCCGCCAACTGGTGCAGGCACATCCAAGCGAGCGAGGAACGACGTGGACTCACCTACGAAAAGTCCACAAACTAACAAAAAGAAAGCCAGACTCTCCAAGGCCCCTGTAGGTAAACAAGTTGCCATAGTTGACTATGGGAATCCTACACGGAAACTGACAGAGGATCAATGGCAACTAATTGAACTTCGGATCCTTGAGGAGGTCAATGAGGCTATCGTCAAGAGCCGGCCACCGCCACTCTTCGGTACTCTCTGCACCCTTCAAGGGTTCAAAATGTTGACATGTGAAGATGATCATACCCTCACATGGCTCCAAGAATTTGTAAGCTGTAGCTCCTTGGCCAAACGCTGACCTTCGTCTCATGGGGAAGAAGGAAATCGGTGACTTTTCTAGGCCAAGAGCCAAGCTTTTAATAAAAGGACCGCTCATTCCGAGGGATCGCATTGAGAGATACCTCAGGTCACTCAACACTGACCAGCTTAGCCAAAACTGGGAAGTCGCTGAGATGGGCGAACAAACCAAAGACGGTACAGAAGTGGTTGTGATCCTAAGTCACAAATCAATACCACTTCTGAGGAAAATTGACTTCAAGTAGTACAAAGTAGTACAAATGTAGGCATTAACAGTAGTTATAGAACCTGTATTGTTGCTAGAAAACAGATTAACCTCTTTCTTCTATCCAGATACAGTTGTTTAGACCAAACGACGGTCAAACATGAACGCCCCGGACTCCCACCACTCGTCATAGCATCTTGCTATATGCCGGGCGACGGACGGGAAGGACCACCGGCTGAGATGACAAGACAACTCATCCAACGTGCCACCCGGGAGAAATGGGACGCTGTTGTAGGATGTGACGCCAACGCACACCATTTACAGTGGGGTAGCACTGATACCAATGAAAGGGGTGAGTTGCTCTTTGAATTTATTATAGAAAACAACATTTTATTAGCTAATAGGGGAAACGAACCCACTTTTGTAACTAAAAATCGTAAAGAAGTAATCGATGTAACTCTTTTGAGTAACTCGGATACTGTTCTCATAGACCAGTGGAGGGTATTAAAGGATGAATCATTCTCTGACCATAAGCTCATAGAATTCTTAATACCCGACACCCTAGATCCTCGTAAACCTTTTAGGAATATCAGAAGAACAAACTGGGATATTTTTAATAGGGAAGTAGAGACTGAAATACAAAAGCTGAACACTAATGTGATGCTTGAACCCGAGATTATAGATATAACAAACGAAAGTTTCACTGAAATTCTCGGTAAAGCATTAGAGAAAGGATGTCCAAAAAAACTTTGTGGACTAGGTAAAAAGAAACCACCCTGGTGGACAAGTGAACTTGGTAGTATTAGAAAAGAAACCAGGAGACTTTTCAATGTTGCCAAGCGCACAAGAACAGACACTGACTGGGAAATTTATAAATCTAGTCAGAATAAGTTTAAGATTGAAACACAAAGAGCTAAACGCAGTTCGTGGAAAAAATTCTGTAGTCAAGTTGAAAGTACAAACGAATCAGCAAGACTCAGAAAAATACTAGCTAAGGGACCGATTGTCATGGGATCTCTTAAAGAACCCAATCAGTCTTCAGACCCATCAGTCTCACATCGTTTCTCTTAAAAACTTTTGAAAGACTTATAGACATATATATACGCAACACACTGAGCCCTGAAATCATATCCCCAGCCCAGCATGCGTATACAAAGGGGAAAAGTGTAGAGACAGCACTACACAGTGTCGTCAGGACTATTGAAAAAACACTCAAAGACAAAGAATACACCCTAGCCGCCTTTTTTTGACATTGAGGGAGCTTTCAACAATGTTGGAAACGAGGCGGTGGAGGGAGCACTCGTCAGTCTTAACGTAAATCATGCCATCATCAGATGGATAATGTATATGTTAAAAAACAGACAGATCAACTCTGAGTTAGGTGGAGTACAGATCAAAGTATCTGCTTCCAGAGGGACTCCACAAGGCGGGGTCTCCACTTCTTTGGGTACTCGTGATGAACACAATCCTCATGAGACTCAGATACAGTGGAGTTAAAGTAATTGCATACGCAGACGATTTAGCATTGCTAGCGACAGGTAAATTCCCCTCCACCATCAGCGAGCAAATAGAAAATGCTTTATCAATAGTGTATACATGGACTAGGAACTGTGGCTTGGCGGTTAACCTGCAAAAAACCGAACTAGTCCTTTTTACGAACAGACGGAAAGTACCATCTTTCAAAATTCCTTCTATTGTAGGGACCCAACTCAAACTCTCCGACCACGCGAAGTATCTTGGTGTGATCTTGGATAAGAAATTGAATTGGAGTCTCAACATTAAAGATAGAACTAACAAGGCCATGTTTGCATTTTACTCCTGCAACAGAATTTTTGGAAAAACCTGGGGACCAAACCCCAAAATTATCAAGTGGATGTTCACAGCCATAGTTAGACCTGTACTAACATATGGTAACGTGGTCTGGTGGAACGCATTAGACAAAGTTACCAACCTTAGAATCATGACCAAAGTACAAAGATTGGCATGTATTGGGATCACAGGGGCTATGAGAACCACACCCACTGCGGGTCTGGAAGCTATTCTCAATTTAAAACCTCTGGATCTATTTGTACAAGAATCGGCAGCCAAAAGCGCTCTACGGCTTAGCCAAACTGAGTGCTGGAAATCCAGTGCCATCGGTCACGCACTTATTCTACAGAAATACACGGGTAATAAAGTATGCACTGACTACATAACACCCCGTTTAGACTTCCACAAGCCATTCAAAACCACCTTTCCTAGTAGAGAGGATTGGCTTATTAACAAACCTTTAACCTGTGAACCGACGACGGTAGCAGTAAACACCGACGGCTCCAAGATGGATACTGGTGTTGGTGCGGGTTTCTATTCAGAAACACTTGGATTATCCAGCTCATTCAGACTTCCCAATTATAGCAGTACTTCCAAGCTGAGGTCTTGGCAGTGACGAAAGCTGATATTACCTTTTTCATTGACAGTCAAGCGGCAATAAAAGCATTTTCTGCCATCGAAATCAAATCGAAGCTTGTGACTTGCTGTCGCGAAGAGCTAAGGGTTCTTGGTACACAGCACAACTTAAGGCTCTGTTGGGTTCCTGGTCATAATGGAGTCCCAGGAAACGAAAGTGCTGATGAATTGGCAAGAATAGGATCAACGCTTGACCTAAATCAGGCAGACCCAACCATTCAGATCCCACCTTGTAACCTAAAACAGGTAATCGAGAGTAAAATTCTTGATTAAGCAAACAAGAGATGGAACTCACTTGATACCTGTGTTACAACCAGAAAATTATGGCCAAAATTCAATAAACATAAAACCGAAAAAATCATCCAACTGAGCAAAAAATCTCTCTCTCTTCTCGTGAGTGTTACCACTGGACACAACCTATTGGGATACCACAAGAAGAAGTTGAAACTCAGTATGAACGACCTATGCAGAGGTTGTGGTGATGAGGACATACATGAGGACACTAATCATTACCTTTGCCACTGCCCTGCGCTATGTCATCTGAGAAACAGGTTCCTTGGAAGATACCTCTTCAATGACCTGGATGAACTCTCTGCTATTCCAAGCAAAAGCTTGTTACACTTCACCAAAGCTACAAAGTGGCTTGAAAATGCTTAAGAATGACTGAAAATTCGGGTGCGCACTGTGGTGGCGACAACCAGCGGAGAATGGGCACCTCGCCCATACACTAGCTGTTATTGCCTCTGCGTTGTACACCAGCATTAATAAGCCAACTCGACCAAACTTAACTGGTGCATACACCAACCACTGGCCTATCTAGCCCATCCACCAGACGTTGCATGGAGCCACTGCTCCTACGGGTCTGAGGAGGGGATGATCCGACCCTGTAGGGGTGAAGAGGGGGAACACACCCAATTATAGAAATTGGCGCGTTAACCTCTCCTCACCCAGGTGACTATGCCGTTTGACACTTCCCTAGCAACTTCGGGCTAAAGCTCGCTGAACACCGACGCCCTCAACGGGTTCTGTTATAGGACTTTCATCATAGGTTTTTTCTAAAGGGTATCACAATGGATCTACATTGATCTAAGTGTGACGGTAACAAGACCAACCGTCAGCCCACTAACCTAACCTAACCTATCTCCCTCCCACCAGTATATTCTTAGTACCAAACTTTTTTTATTTTTTTTTCTTGTGTATTCCTCTTCCTCGTTACGTTTGCCTCGATGAAAATTATTCTCCAAAAATTATTTCAATTTTTTAGTATGAAATTTTTAACGGTTTTGAAAATTTTTTTTGTAGCTGTAGTACAGCCTGTCTTTCTGGCTTTAATTTGAATTGACCGAAAATCGGGTGTTTTTCAATTTTTCAACTTTTTGAGCTACTGAACCAATTTGTTGTTGTATCAACAATTCACACGTATTCACGAACAGGGAATTTAAGAGAGTTTTCTCTCACTGAACTGAAATAAAATTTGAAAGTGTTTTAGGCAAGGAGGGTACGAGTCAGTTCTCCAGATAATATAGGTACTCTAAGAAGCTCGCTCTGGACATGCTCAGAACTAAAAATGAAATACAAAATTGTAGCTCTGAATGATTAGAGCTAAAAAAGAAACACAATTATTTTGTTGACAGTTGAGGCTCTGCTCTGAACTTAAATTTTAAAACACGTATGGTTTTAGTTTTTAAAACTTACTTCTGCGTCAACATTTGGGCTTAGTTCTTGTGGATCATAGTCATATAGAGCGACCATTCGCTTAACAGGCGTATTTGCGTATATATCGCCCCATCGATCTCTGCTTACATTTCGCATACTTTGGGTTGTAGTTGCAATTGGTGCAACGGCAGGCCCGGAACCAGACGCTCCTAGGTTAGTTTGGGCTTCATCTACTTCTGTAACCATATTGTGGGGCACATATCCTCGTCTACCTCTTAGCTCACCCCAGTAAAACCCATCTCCATCCTTATCTCCATAAACCTAGAAAAATAATTTTTAAATAAAATAGTAGTAACTGAATGAATTGAGATCTCAGAGATTTTTATCACTCAAAAAGTGAGCAAGCGAATCCAAGATTTTTTTCCTCAGCATTTTGACAATAAAGCTAAGAAATTTTGCTGAGGAATCCTGTTCATGTAACTGGGATTGCTGAGATCTCCGAGACCTCATTTTCTTGAACATGCCTTATATCGATGGTCCCATGCAAGACTATACTAAGTCAACTTAGTACAGTTTTGAGTTATTTATGTTATCAAAACCGCCGCATCGACTCAAAAAACTTGAACCTCTCTCCAGAAAAATAGCATATTTGCACTTATTATAGTTTTTCATAGAGCCATCGATATTATATATTACATATTTTCAAATATATATGTACATATAAATTCAAAACTAGGAAAAGTCGCCTACCGGCCACCATTATAACAACAACAAAAATGTTCTTTCCTCACAATATGGGATCTAAATAGTAAATTACCCTTATCGTATCTCCTTCCCGAAATGGCAGTTCTTCATCACATCCATCTGGATTGGGACTCATTGTGCTGGGATCATAATCAAACATTGCAATAAAATAGCGTGCCTTTTTCTGTTGCATATGTTGTTGCTGTTGATGGTGCTGCTGCTGTTGTTGGTGGTGTTGTTGTTGTTGTTGTTGTTGTTGTTGTTGTTGCAGCTGATGGTTTTGTAGCTGTTGAAGATTTTGTTGCTGTTGGTCGTTCACTGGCCCACGTGGACCACTTAGTGGTACCATAAACCGATTGTTAGTATTAATTCCTTGTTGCATGTTATATTGTGGCTGCTGATGTTGAATTGGTTGCTGCATGGGTGCATTTGGACGAATTTGAGAAATGCTTCGATTTGCTGTGTTTTGTTGAAATCCCTTTTAAGAAATGACGTTAAATTTGATTTATTAAAGTATTGTTATTTAAGATTGTATTTTCTAAAAATCATATTTATTTATTAACAGGTAGGTATATGAAAACATATTTACATACCTTTTTCTAATACCTATTTTAGATGAATGTTAAGTTAGCGAACCAAAATTCGTCGATTGAAAAGTGGTTAGGTGGATAATTTGCCGTTAATTATTTGTGATAATTTGTCGTCCAATTTTTTCTATTTTTTTTTGCTGATTTGCTAAGTCAATATACCAAGTCAGCGGACATCCTCTCGAGTTTGAATTTGTCGTTAGCTAGTCATTACCTACGTCTTCGAATATGAGTTGAAACTAATTATATTGAATGATTTATTGCTTAATAATTTGGCAAGTCGTGAATTAGTTCTGCCAATTTCAATTTTCTCGTGCAATATATTCTATGTTTTTTTAGTTTTTTGCTACATTCATATGAAGTTATTCAAAGCATTCCTTGAAAAACTTGTTATTTTGAAATCGTTATTGCATAATAATTTGCCGTTTACTAGTCGTTCGTTAGTTGTGATAATAGGTGCGTTCAGCAGACTTAAGGGACTACATTCTAATGTAGTTAACTCATTCAGTAAAAGGAAAATTGAGTAAGGAAACTATTTTATTTCTTAAGATGTCAAACTTGGGACTTTACTCAAAATGTTTACATTTTTATAATAGCTGTGTTATATTTTCTCTCTGATCCAATCCAGATCATGATCATGAGTGGGTGCTTCGCTTAATTGATATCAAGCTAGAAAAGAAGCAAACAAACATGCTAATTCATATTATTCTAGAAAAAAAAGCCCATTGCACTACTAAATTGAAATTTTCGCAACTAATTAACGGCAAATAATATTAAGAAACAAACCATTCAATATAAGAATTGTTGTTGTTAACTTTATATCAAGTTAGCAAAGCAGCAAAAAAAAAAAAATATTGCATTCAAAATTGAAATTATCACAACTAATTAACGACAAATTATCCACCTAACCACTTTTTTGTCGGTGAACGTTCCTTTGCTTACTTGACATTCGTCTTTTTTTTAGCTAGATGCTTTGTTATAAAAACTTAGGTATCTAAGTACATGCCATTTTAATCCAATCTTTATCTTTAAACTTTATAAATATAACAAATGTATTTTTTAAACTAAGGAGATGTTTCATTCTAGTTTTTCTTTATAGTTTTAAAAACTTTGGAACTATTAAAATTAGCCATAGAAATTTTACACTGACCTGGCATTTAGTATAGGACGACTATTTTTTTTAATGTATGGGGTGCGTCAGTGTGAGTGTAGAGTTTTCGGGGTTGTAACCCCAGCTGCTGGGTGGCTGACTTTGAGAGTCCTAAAAATCGCTTACTATTCTGTGAGTTAAATTTAATAGCAATATCTATTATTTATTTTATCCAACAGACACAAAAAAAAAAAGTTTTGAAAAAAAATGCACTAACGTCGATATTGCACCGGAGGTGCGATATAATACTTTTTTATGGCTTCGCAATGCAATATTTTAAAATACTGGATACTTCCACTTTGCACTATACATTACATATATCGATTTTTTTATCACTCGTCGCCACTGTAATGATTGAAACACATATGCTTTATATTTCAATATATGCTTATTTATTACGTTCAGTTCAATTACATGGGATGAGACACTCTTGAAGAGAGATCATTTAAACATATACTCAAAGTATATATTAATACATTCTACAAATTTAACGAAAAATTGGGCACGAGGACGATAGATGCCAAATATTGATAACGGTTTTTTGTAGAGGGGACCATCCCCCTCCGAAAAATTGTTGCCTATACTAAATGTGAGGTTGGGTTAAAATTTTGTAACATTTCAATTGACTAAGAACCAAGAGTCATATTACCTACTTTTACACTTATTAATATGTTGTGCTACAGCTACGTGTCTATAATTACATGCCTACTGTTAATTTTTCAAGCCAACGGTGATCATGATTTAAAGCTCAGGAATTATTTATTGCAAGGTATTTGGTAAAAATGTATGTTTGGAAGTATAGTGGATCGTCTCTGAGTATCACGTTTCAAAATTTGTGAACTACTCGGTCACTAAAAAGTAACGGGGAGGACAAATGAGTGCTTGTTGTAAGATATATATATGTTAAGCAAGTAGAAAACATTTCTTCATGAACCTCGGTGTACCAACTTAACCACCTACCGTACAACCAGAAAGTTCACGTCACAGAAGATTCATCAAAATTTGGAGTGTGAAAATTAATTTTTCAAAAAATATTCCGTAATATTATATTTCAGGGTGTCCCGGACCTGGTTGGCATTATTTAAGGGTTCTTGGGTATATTGTAAGACAAAAATCATTCTACAGTAAAGGTATATCTCCAATTTTGACATCATTTATCGTGGATTTAAGAAAACACTTACTTTGTTGTACCTTGACCCATGTTAACAAAATTTGAACTGCTAATTCTAGTGGAAGAAACTTCGTTTAGAACTTTATTTTAAGAAGAAGTACATTTAAAACCTTTAAAACAGCGTTTAAATAAAGTTGATATCTTGTCTCAGTCTTAAGATATCCAGTTTCTAGCCTGTTCCATTTTTCCTGCCCATGCTATAATTTTTTGACTTTGTGGTCAATTTTCTGGAGGAAGTGCGTAGTAAACACAACCTTTTACTTTTGTTTTCTTGTGAACGGAAATAATGAAAATAAAAAAAATTGTGCTTAGTCTTCTACTTGGCTGATGTATTTCAATAGTATCTACATTAAAACCTGCTTAAGAGAAACTAAAAATGTCACAGTTGTATTATCTTAAAGTAATTTACCTTAACTTAACTTAAGTAACTGTATTTTAAATATACTGTTATGAATTATTTTAAAACTATAGCTTTTGAAATAATGATTTTGATATTTTTTGAAAAATAATCATTAGCAAATAAAACATCAATATAAATTGATATTTTTGTTATTTTAAATAAAATTAATCTTAATATTAAACTGTCTGATATTTTAATTTATCTGGACTTTATAATCTCAGAAGTGGGATATACGGATTAAACAAAAGCCAATTTGAAGAAAAATCATAATTTAAATGGCTTACATTCAGCGTCAAGTTTTAATTGAAGCCCTGACTGCAGCCAATGTGCTGTTTGAGAAAACAGCAACTGTGGCTGAATTAAGGCCACTATATGATCAATTATTGGTCGGAAGAGGAGCCAATATCAACTTTAGTGCTGATGCCCGATGTTCGAACCGAAATCCAGAAGAAAACTTATGTCAAGATGAAAACCGCTGTCCTGATGATACCCTATGTCCAGATGATAATCTACATCCACAAGAAAACCGAGGCCATGAAAATAACTTATTTTCAGAAAAATATATGTGCAAAGAAGACCTGAAGATGAAATGCTTGATGAAGAATTAGTCCGTGTGAATAAAGAAATAGAATTGCTGGGTAAGCGAAAGGAGTTACAAGAGCTTAAGGACCAGTTGGGTGTGACTACTTCCAAGCAATTCGATTTTTTGGCATTCGAAGCTATGGTACATCCTTTCAACGGTGACGATACATACGACGTTCGTAAGTGGTTTGAAGACATTGAAGAAGCTTTCGGACTGTTTGGATGTAATGACCGTGACAAATTTGTGAGTGTACGACGAATACTCAGTGGCACAGCAAAGCTATTCTTACGAATAACCGCTGTTCATACATATGAAGATCTGAAGAATGCCTTAATAGAAGAATTTGGTCGAGTTTATACAATGAATGAGGTATTTCAACATTTGAAATCACGTACTCTGAAGTCAAACGAATCCGTCAGAAGGTATGTAAAAGAAATGCTAGAAATTGCATCACATGCGAATATTCCCGAGGCAGAGGTAATAGAGTGCATGATTGAGGGCTTGAACGACCGCAGCAGTAATGTTGCTATATTGATGAGTGCGACATCTCTTAGACAATTTAAGTTACTATTGGATCGATATGAGAAGAGACGAATGCGTACAAATAACCTGATGAAAACTTCTGTTCCTGCCGTTCAAGCCGCTGGCGGTATAGCCGCTGCCACGCCAAAGAAACCTTATGTTCCTGTTAACACTAACAAACTTCCAAGTACTAGTGTTGAGCAAATTCGATGCTTCAATTGCTCACAGTATGGGCATTATAAGACTCAGTGTCCTAAGCCGAAACGTCCTCCAAATTCCTGCTTTTTATGTCACGAAATCGGACATTTTCATCAAAACTGTCCAAAAAAGAAGTGCTTAACTGCTGGTATTAACAAAAGAAATGAAGAACAGGATGAATTCTATCCAGAAGACAACAGAATTGATGAAGAAGTAGAGAAGATAAAGGCGTTCCAATTGGTAAGTGTTGCCTTCTTTGATCAGCAAAATAAGTGCACTAAGACTAAGTCTTGTCTTTCTCTTTTTGATACTGGTAGTCCGCGTAGTTTCATATGAAAGTCCTTGGTACCATTCGTCTTAGAAAGGAAGAACCAAACCTTATTCCGAGGAATGGGTAATAAATATTTATCTATGTACGGCACAGTAAATTGTAAAGTTACATTTCGAGGAAAGATAATAGCGCATGAATGTATTATTCTTCCAGATGATGAATCTGTTGTACCTTTGCTAATCGGACGTGATGCTTTATATAAATTTAACATTTACTTATGTCGTTTAAAAAGAGTTTATAATATTGGTTTATTATTGAAATTAAAGTAATATGGAATAAAAAATAAATTAGTAAAATTATCAAAGGAAACACTTAGTGCACTTATGTCTTTTGATCTGTTAAAAAATCCAAACAAAGTAGAACGTAGTTGTGAACCCCACTTAGATGATATGATTGAAATCGAAAATTGTAAAGTTCCGACTGAAGAAGTTCCGCTCATTTTTGATATAAAGAAATTAGATTTGATTAAACTGAAAGATGAAAAAGAGGTAAATGACTTTGTTGATTTAGAAGTATTGATAAATGCAGTTACGGGCTGTAATGGGCAAAATTTTGAAGTAAATATAAATGAGTTTGGATTCAGCTCATTCAAATGCTATTAGGATTGCTCTCGACAAACACTTTTCGAAATTCGAGGTAGAGAAAAAAGTAACAGATTATTGTATGAAGATTAATTTAACAAAAGACGTACCAATGTACTGTCGACCTCGACGGATTTCTTATTTTGAACGTATTGAAGTTCAGAAAAAAGTTGACATACTCTTGGAGAAGGGTATTATAAGAGAAAGTAACTCACCCTATGCGTCAGCTCTTGTATTAAGCCTAGTACGCTGCTGATGCGAAACGAAAAATCCCATACAAAAATGACACAACGAAATCATAAACGGAAAATTTCGTTCTGCTTTTCGTTTTGCAGTACGCTGTTCGAAGAGCGAAATTCATAATTGTAGCAGATTATTTGGAGAAGTCTCCGCTCCTTTTTCGCACTGAATTAATTATACAAACTATTTATTGTGTGCGGAAAAATGACATTTGGGTTTTATTTGGGTTTTTTTTTGTTTATCATTTTTTTACATCATGGGTTTCTCTGATTTTTTGCGTTTATATTTGATTTTGTTTTTGGAATTAGTGAAACTCTCCAAGAATATTTTCCGTTGTGTTTTCGCAAGCGTTTCGTTGTCTGTTTGGAGATCACAGGAAATTTTCGTTTCGCATCAGCAGCGTACTAGGCTTTAGTGAGAAAGAAAAATGGGGAAATTCGAATGTGTGTTGACTATCGTGGTTTAAATAAACACACAGTAAGAGATAATTTCCCTTTTCCATTGATAGAGGATTGTTTAGAATATTTTGCCAATAAGAACATATTTACAACGTTAGATTTAAAAGATGGATTTCACCATATTAAAATATCTGAAGAATCTATCAAGTATACAGCCTTTGTTATACCCTTTGGGCAGTATGAATATGTATATATGCCTTTTGGCCTCAAAAATGCACCCCCAGTTTTTCAAAGATATATTTATTTAACATTAAAGCCATTAATTGATAAAGGTTTAATTATTGTTTATCTTGATGATATTTCTATTACAACTCATAACATGAACATGCATATTGAGATTCTTATCTTACCAAAGTATTACTATTACTCAGAGAAGCTGGTTTAGAATTAAATATGAAGAAATGTAAATTTGCATTTAATGAGATTAAATACCTTGGTTATAACATAAATAGAAATGGAATTCGCCCGAATAATAATCATTTAGAAGCCATACGCAACTACCCGATGCCCCAAAATATTAAAGAAGTTCAAAGATGTAACGGTCTTTTTTCGTATTTTCGCCGTTTTGTTCCTGGTTTTTCATGTATTGCTAGACCGTTAACGAATTTATTAAAAAAAAATGTAAAATTCATTTAGACGGAAGAGTGTACTGTAGCATTTGAACAATTGAAAAATATGTTGACATCATCTCCAATACTTGCCATTTATGACCCTAAGCGAGAAACAGAATTGCATTGCGATGCAAGTTCACATGGCTTTGGTGCTGTGTTAATGCACCAATGATAATAAGTTCCATCCAGTCGCTTTTTTTCCAAAAAGACTACCAACGTAGAGTCCCAATTAATGAGTTTTGAGCTAGAAACGTTGTCAGTAGTTTATACCTTGGAACGCTTTAATACTTTTCTTGTTCGTTTACCATTTGTTATTGTTACTGATTGCGAAACACTATCCCAGACACTGAAAAAAAGGATTTAAATCCCCGTATAGCCAAATGAGCTCTGATATTTGAAAACTATGACTACCGAGTACAACATCGAAAAGGTGAACAAATGGCACATGTTGACGCACTTAGCCGTTCGCCAATGCTTGCCGCTATTTCAACTGAAGGCATAGACAAAAATATTCAAATCATTCAATCACGTGATGAAAATAAAAGATCAATTAGAGATAGGTTAGAGAAAAGTGAAGTACCTGGGTATATTTTAGAAGATGGTTTAGTTTTTCGTATTGGGCTTCAAAATATTCGCCAACTGTGTGTACCAAAAGAACTTCTGCGATCAATACATGAAAACTGTGGACACTTTGGTATTGACAAATGTGCTAGTCAACTTTTGAAACATTACTGGATTCCTAATATAAAAGATAAACTTGGTAGATTAATGAGAAACTGCCTGAAATGTATATTCAATTCAACACCCCATAGAAATAATGAGCGAAATCCATATATAGTATACCAAAGCGATCAGAACCTGTTGATACTATACATATAGACCATTTCGGACCACTGCCATCGATTACCTCAAAAAGCAAATATGTATTTGTAGTGATAGATGGGTTTACAAAATTCGTCAAGCTATATCCAGTAAATGCACATGGAACAAGAGAAGCAATTAATGCTCTTGAGCGCTATTTAGATTCCTTTAGTCGTCCCCGTAGGATAATAAGTGACAGAGGTACTAGTTTTACCTCTCAAGAATTTAGTGGTTTTATAAGTAAATATAATATTGTGCATATTAAAGTAGCTGTAGCATCACCACAATCGAATGGCCAAGTTGAACGAGTCAATCGTGATATTAAGGCAATGTTGGCAAAGTTAACAGAATCTCCTGAACAGACTGACTGGCGACAAAAACTTAATAAAGTAGAATATGCTATTAATAACACTAATCATGCAAGTACTAAAGTCTCGCCGAGCAAATTGTTGTTTGGAGTTGAACAGCGTGGACGTGTTGTCGATGAGTTGACTGAGTATTTGGATGAGAAGTATAAAAATCCTCAAAGGGCAGATTTAGTGAAATTGCGAAAAGACGCTTCTGAATCAATTGAAAAGTCACAATTATATAATTTGAACTATTTTAATGAGCATCATTCCTTAGCTAAACAATTTAATGTTGGAGATTTTGTAGTCATCAAAAATGTTAACACTTCCGTTGGAATTAACAAAAAATTGTTACCTAATTATCGCGGTCCATATATTGTTAAGAAAAAGTTAGATAATGACCGATACTTAATAGAAGATATTGAAGGTTTTCAAGTTACACAGATACCATATCATGGCATTTTAGATTCCACTAGATTGAAAAAATGGGCTGAGTCGGTAATAAAAATTGATTAAAATGTTTGGATTTTGAAGGCAACACTGTCAGTATAATTATTGTATACAATCCAGGTCGATTGTAAATTCAGGATGGCCGAACTGTAATATCTTAACGTAATTTACCTTAACTTAACTTACTGTATTTTAAATATACTGTTACGAATTATTTTAAAACATTATAGCTTTTGAAATAATGATTTTGATATTTATTGAAAAATAATCATTCATAATCAGCAAATAAAACATCAATATAAATTGTTATTTTTGTTATTTTAAATAAAATTAATCTTAATATTAAACTGTCTGATATTTTAATTTATCTGGACTTTATACAGTCTTTTTTCACTTTAGCTGGTTTTTCACTTAAACGAACCCCGCTTAAGTGAAAAAAAATTTCACTTAAGTGGAGTCCGGACAAGTGAAAAAATTGCACAGCGGATTTAAAAATTCCAAAAAGGGTTCTGACATATAAGAAATACAAATGTCATTTTCGTGATGAAAATTCGGTGGAGGTAAAAAATAAAAAAGAAGTAAAAGCGTTCAGCAAATTTTTTGTTCTATTCTATTAAATTTTTTTTCACTTAAGACAGTTTTTTTCAATGAAAAATATTAAATTTAACTTAAAAAAACTATGTTTCAAGTATCTGTGTTTTTCACTTAAGCGATTTTCGCTTAAGCGAAGTTATAAAGGTAATTGGTCGACAAATACTCGGGGATGAAAAAAACGTTTCAGACAGATAAGCGGGTTCTTCTCTTAAGCGGGCTTTACTGTATATAGAATTTGTATTATAAAAAAACCTTCTTATAAAACTAAAAATCAAGGCTATTATTTCTTCTAAAAATAAAGTCCTAAACGAAGTAAATGTTTTCTTAAATCACGATAAATGATGTCAAAATTGGAGACAGACCTTTTCTGTGGAACGATTTTTTTATTGGAATATACCCAAGAACCACACCCTTAAATAATGCCAACCAAATCAATGCTACCATCTTTATATCCTAGTTTTGTAAATAAGCTTCGGTTTGTTGAGCCTTGATCACATGTGTGCTCTCGCACAAATATTCCAAGGTTTTCACAAACTTTCAAGCATTTTAAAATTCTTAGAATATACCCAAGAACCAGACCCTTAAATAATGCCAACCAATTCCGGGACACCCTGTATAATCTCAAGTGACCGAGACAAATAAATTGTTTAATAAACTGAATATTTAATGGGGCATATTCATAGTCACTGTTTAAGTTGTTTCTAAAAAAATACTGGGTTTATCCTATCTAATTTACATTGGGTAAACTCCAGGCTAAGATAAACTGGGGTCTAAAAACGACTATGAATATGCGCCAATGAGTTTTACTTTAGTTTAAACTCCTTAAATAGGTAAAACAAAAATCTCGAATCATATTAATTTTTTTCGAGATGTTTTTCTAGATATAGTCATTCGATATTTTTGTTCATTCTGGATTTTTGTGCATTCGAGATTTTTTCATTCTAGAAAAAAAAATGTTTTTTTTCTAGATTTTTGTCATTCGAGATTACGCCATAGAGTACGTATATTATATCTAGAGAACCGACTTATTCTCTTTCGGCCTACAAGCTGTTAGAACACTGAAATCTACTCTTTCATAAGCATGTCAGGGATGGAAAATGACATTTTTTGAATGTACTGAAAACTTCTTTTAAATTGTACTGAAATGAAGTCAATTGTACTGAAATTTTTTTTTGTTGAATGAAAAAATATTTTATATGTGACGAAAATATTTTGTTCTTTAAAACAACAAAAACAATTCATAAATACATAAATAAACAAAAAACATCAAATATAAAGAAATACATAACTACTTTATAGTAAAAAAAAGTTGAAAAACGGGCAAAATCCAAGCACCTTGAGAGAAATGAAAATTATTTATATAAAT
Organism: Epistrophe grossulariae; assembly: GCA_929447395.1. Classification (NCBI taxonomy): domain Eukaryota; kingdom Metazoa; phylum Arthropoda; class Insecta; order Diptera; family Syrphidae; genus Epistrophe; species Epistrophe grossulariae. Next base: position 63,472,998 of record OV839567.1, read on the forward strand.
TATTTTTCAGTCTAAAAGTTCTTCTGTCAAAATGCCTGCATTTTGCACGTTATTTTTCAAAATATTTCCATTAATATCAAAATCATAGCACGATGAATTCTTTAGCAAGTTTTTTGTTGGTATCAAGGCAGAACACGTTTGAACTTGCATTTTGTTTCGACATTTCAACTTTAAAATATTCTGATATGAAAAAATTCATTCGACATTTGCGAACGAATGAGGAACGGAAAGAACGGCTTTTGCAAGGAATTTTCGGTGAATTTAATATTAAGGGTCAGTTTCACAGTGCACACTTAACAAAATAAGTGGCACTTAATTTTTCCATTTTGGCAGTTTAGCTGCAGTTTTACTACCTGAGTAAGTGGAACTTAAGTGGCCAAAATGGGAGACTTAAGTGGCACTTATTCCGAAAAGTTTACACTGTTTTGGCACTTAAGTGACACTTACTTCACTGTGAAACTGGCCCTAAATATGTATTTGTATGTTCTTTTTCAATAAATAATAAGAAATAAATCACAGGCAATAATAAGTTTAGTTTCATTTATTTAACAAATAAGGTAAATAATTCCTTTCTTCAGCGTATTTTAAAGCCGTTCTCGGTGAAGTGAAATTCAAAAATGCAATAAAAAATAGTGGAAATAGTTTTCTCGAAATTCAATCAACGTGAGTGATTCTGCTATTCATGGGCAAAGAATATTGTTTTGGGAGAGAACTACTTTTCTGAGAAAGACTCACGTTGCTATGTAGACAACTAGGCCAACCGATTTTGTAAAAAATATTAAAATATTAATACTTCCATTTGTCCCCCATAAAGCTAGGTCATTGCAATTCATCGTCTATTGCGGGAAATTCTCGTCGCAAAATGCCTACCAGTCAAAGCACTCACTTTGATATTTTGTTGATGGAATTATTGAGTTCGATTTTGTTGCTTTTAGTTATTTTTTTTTACTAAGTTTATTAAGTGATTAATGAAATTTCAACACTGATAAGTTGATTTGTAAGCAACTTTCCTCAGAAATTCCAAATTGAATATTTTTTTGACTTTTTACTTCAAAATTGCTGCTGTCAAGTGTCACACACACAAACAGAAAAAAACCCGATTCTTTTCGCATTCCTTTCAACGACAGAAAAAATTCGATTCTTGTTAGAAAAAAATTCGATTCTTTTGTTGAAAGGAATTCGACATAATTAAAGATTTAGAAAATTTGCAAATTTAAATAAAACAGCTTTCAGAAAATTGTACTGAAATAGGGCAAATTGTACTTTTGTACTTGACCAAACTCAATTGTATCGAATTTGATACAATTGTACCGAATTTTCCATCCCTGAAGCATGTACACAGACAAGAGAAATATACAGATGTAGAATATGGTCTTCATCGAGTTCAGTTCCCTTCTTTTATGTAGATGGATCCAGCGTTGCCGTTTAGCCACTATTTTGTGTTCGGGACAAGTGGCCACCACTTTTTTGAAAATGACCTAATTTGCCCCTTTTTATTAATGCAATAAGATTTGTATTCGAAAACTTCTGAAAATTTGCATTTCTCCGAAAAAAATTCAATTCCACAAATTTTTTTATTGAACGCTGTCGTTTTGCCTCGAAAAATGCACCGATATTTGCATTCAGCAAAAGCAAACTGACAGAAGAAAGGGACAAAACTACACCGAATTTTGTTTCCGAATTTATATATTTGGAAAACAAAAACAGTATACGTCTACGTCTTGTTTTATATATTCAGTTGCACTTTGTTTATTTTATTTTGTGTTATAAAGTTAAAAAAAATTGTGGCACTAAGATGAAAAGGTAATTTATGATTTAAACTTTTATTTCATACACTGTGACATTTTTCTATATGGGACCCTTTTTTTTGTCTCGGGACACTTTTTGGGACACTCTTTAAATTTTGTCAGCGGCAACATTGGATGGATCTAGTAACTAGTTGTACTGTTTCTCGGTTATTGTATGATCATCCCAGTTTGAATTGATAATTTTCTTATCTGTCCTGTCTCTGTGCTGTGGTACATGTCCTACATGAACATGATACACAAAATAAGTTACAGGATACAACATCCAACTCGGGGGTAGATTTTGTTTTCAGTATATCATTTTCTTTTATCACATTTGAATTTGATTTCAGTGCAAATCAAGTTTGGAAAGGATACGGATGTCAATGCTTATGCTAATTGTTTTTTTTTTTTTAGACTGGTTACGTAGACGTAACTCGAAAACGTTAGGGTTTCCTTTATTTGCATTTCGAGCACGAACGTGGGAAAAAAAAATTATTCAAATATATATATCAATAATCGGAATGATCAGCAAAAAGATCACTGGCCAAAGAGAGGAATGATGTTATGGTCAAAACTATTCCTTTAAAACAATGAACTGTGGTTTTTTTTATTTAGTTTTAATGACGCGAATAAATCTTTCATTTCATTTAAAAATTGTAAATTTATGGTGTTCCTCACTAATAGTGGGTGACCATTTAAAATATCAAACATTTTATCAATTTTTTTGAAATTCATGAAAACACTATGTGAAAATACATACTTGAGAGGCCAAACCTACAGACATTTTTTGAAAATTTGTAGGGTCCACAATCCACATGTGCTTGACTGATTTTTGGACATACTCTTACAACATTTTGAGAATCTATAGCGTATAATACGACGTCCCAGCTGACAATATCTCCATTGGAAAGACAAAAGTCCGAAAACATTAGATTTGTTCTTATGGATTTTATCAGAAGAGGTACATCAAAACAGAGATGTACCTTTTTGCCCTCGTACGTCGTAAGCAAACCAATTACTATCGATATTGTCAATGCTACCATCTTTATATCCTAGTTTTGTAAATAAGCTTCGGTTTGTTGAGCCTTGGTCACATGTGTGCGCTCGCACAAATATTCCAAGGTTTTCACAAACTTTCAAGCATTTTAAAATTTGTTCTTTTAATTCTAAAACTGGACAAAATGTCGAACTCACAACCTAGTTCAAAACGTATTTAAAATTGGAGTTTTTCCTCGGACTGGTTCCCTTTTTCCATCCTCATAATCAACAAATCCGTTAATTCTGTCCTGGAAGTTGTTATATGTCACATTCTCCTCAAAAGAAATTTCATCAAAAATAATTACCACATTATTACTCATTACTACCTTTTCTTTTATTTTAGATAAAACTTCTCCATGGAAGCCCGTCGACAAATGTTTAATTTCCATCCACTTGTACAAGGACGTAGGATGTGGAAGATGGAAATCAAGAGTTTCTCTCATAAAATTATATAGAGCAGCATTTCTAAAAAACAAGTTTTGAGAAAGCCATTTATCGTTCTTTGAATAGGTACATTTTATTTTTAGTTAAAAGCATTTTTGATCTTTAGCAAATAAAAATTTGCGACAGGCAAAGAATCGATTAAATTGGAAATTGTTTTCAAGCCTGTTTTATTAGATTTTTTTTCTGACAAACTTCCTACCTTAATTCTATTTAATTTACGCTTTATTGCAATATGTTGAAGATTTTTTTTTTCAAATTTGTTTTATTTTTTCTCTAAATCAAATACTTTTTGATTCAATTTCAAAATTTCTGCTTTGTAATCATGATGATTATGTGCTTTAGAAAATTCATCCGATGAAGAATTCGGCAAACATTTGTCTGAAAAATCTTGAAATTGTGTAAGCCAAATAAGTTTTAAGATTTGTACCATAGGGATTTGATACATTTCCTAGGTTCAATGTGGGAACAGATCCTTTTTTTGATGTCAACGCAGCCGATCCCAGAACCACTGATACCAAGACCACTTATCCCACTCAACTGGTACCAGCAGCCAACTGCACCCAGGCCACAAACAAAAGAAATATACAGATGTAGAATGGTAGAATAAAAGCATGTTCAGGAAAAAAATTAAAAACCAGCATACCAAATTGAAAAGTCAGCATACCTCATACAATACTCTTCTGATGAGCAAACAAACCCAACCGTCATACATCGACTTCGTATGAAATCAGCGTTGCCCCCCTATTACAATTGTAGCGTTTTTGCTACATTTTTTTTTTCAAAAAAAGTCACTACGTACAATCGCAAAATATTCGTAAAACACTACAATTTCAGAAATTTAAAATAAAGTATTAAAAATGATATCGGATCTTTGCGTTTCGCCCTTAAATTCGCCAGTAGTCCTTATTTGTAAACGCTTTAAAATCAAATCAAAAATGACAGTTTTTCCTTTTTTCTTTTATGTACATGTTTTCTTTTTCTTAGGAGTTGAACCGTTTTAATTTGCTGTTTTCAATTTTATTGTTTTCGTGTTTGATCGTTGCAATAAATTTAATATTTCCTGGCAAGAAATGTGTTAAGTTTTTAAAAAATGAACATATTTCTTCAAAAGCTTCCAAAGCAGAAGTACACATGAAGCCACATTGTACACCATGATTAACAAGAAAGTTGAAAGTTGAAAGTTTTAAGAAATAAAATAAGAAGCTATACAAATTGGCCATAATTATTAAGCCATTTTACTTTTTTAAACTATTCATTGATTGAAAATTTTAAGTTACCTTTTAATAATTGCTTAATGTTATCTTTATTATTATTTTTAAATTACTTATTTTTGTTGTTGAAATTCTTGAATCAACAGTTAAAATTATCGTTATCGTAGTTATCACAATGCACCCGGCCATTGACCGCGAATCACAATCGGATTCGCTGAGTCAGCATTCTCATGACTGAACCTGTTCCCACAGTCCCGGTGCATAAATATCAGGCTACGCACATGCCATCGCCACCATGCACTATTGCATTGGCATTACTGACGAATCAGCGATTCACATCGTGGGACCAATGACCTCGCCATTCGCAGTGTGGGACAAATAGCTAGCTAACGGGAACTTGGATTCCGTTAGGCAGTTCATATTGGACCTTCGCAGAACTTAGACCGTATTCTCTTGGATATACATAATTCTATACAAATACCTTTCTTACCTATAACCTTTGTAAGTGTAAGACGAACCCGTTAGGCCAGCCCCTTGGCTGGCGGTTCGCGTTTTTTTTGATATACCCATCAGGGATATCATTAACCTCGTATTATAAGTTTTTTTTTGTATTTAAACAAATTACGATTAATTTTCAAGTAATCGACATTTTACTACATTTTAAATCGCTACATTTTGAAGTGATTGGGGGGGCAACACTGTATGAAATATTAAACATGCAACCAAACGCAACCTTTTTTTTTGCTTGAGTGCGTTAAACTTGGATCCGACGATCCTCGGGGAGTGGAAATGTTTATTTTCTTGTTACTAAATATGGAAAACGGAACGGGTGCACCAGACATTCTGGCATCTTTTTAGAAGACTGGTACAGGTACAGGCAGGATAAAAAAAAGATTAGACGGGGGTAGTTTTTGTTTTCAGTATATTTAATTTTCTTTAACACTTGAATTTGATTTCAGGGCAAATTGCAAATCAAATTTGGAAAGGATTCGGATGTCAATGCTTATGCGAATTGTTTTTTTCAGACTGGGTAGGTAGACGGAATTTATTTTGCACTTACAGGTTCCGTTGTCGTCACTCCATAGTGATGAATTTTAGTTTTCTTAAAGACTATTTGGACTATTTTTTAAAGACTATTTAGATATTAGGTATACCTATAATATTTTTGTTATCAAAATTTTGAGTTTGCATGCGAATTTTTCAAAAACTGTTTACATAATTTAAATTTAAGGTTACATAACAGATTTCTGGATTTCAAAATCAGTATAGTACTTTATTGTAAATTTCGCCGTTGTTTTTTAATTTTTTTTTTCAATTTAAGTCATTTTTTTTTTAAATTGCCCTAAACCATAAATACCTCCTAAACGGGGCGAGATAGACCCCCCTACTATAATAAAAAAAAGTTATACAACTAGATCCATCTACATAAAAGAAGGGAACTAATCTCGATGAAGACCATATTCTACATCTGTATATTTCTCTTGTCTGTGGTGTCGGTTATCAGCTATATAGGAAGGTAGATTGGTCAATGGTTGTAGGTAGGTAGGTATTTTACGTTGCCGATAATGAGAACAGATTATGGGTAGGTATAGGTAAGCAAATAATTGAGACTTTCAAAATTGTAGCTTATAAGTAGGTATAGGTACCTACTTTATAGGTATAGGCAGGGCCAGCCCCAGCCAAAATTGCGCCCTGTGCAAGATTTATAGTAAGCGCCACTTTTTATATTTGCACACATATATACACATAGCAAATGGGGGAACCCGATTAATCCTCGCAAACAAAATCTCCGCACGACACATCCTCGCAAAACCAAATCTCCGCAGAGACACATACCCGCAAACAAAATCTTCTCAAAGACGCATCTCTGCTGCGACACATCCTCGAAAAACAAAATCATCGCAAAGATACATTTTCGTGGTTGTTGATATATGTACGCAAGGCAGTTGACCGTGGTATTTTTTCGGTGGGCTTTTAAACTGGCAACAATTAGGTAAAATTATGTGGTATAGCAATGGGGTAGGTGATAGTAAGGTTGAACGCGAGAGGAGTAGCAAATATAGAAATAGGGCGCTGTTATTTGTGATTTGTCCATAAGGAATCTAAAGAGGTTGGGTGGAATGGGGGATGGGTTTATTTAAGTACGGGGCCGGATAAGAATAATGTTATGTCGCTGTTCATAAACGGGTGGTTCATAAAAATGTCAACCTCGTTGTTTCTTGAGTGATTTCAATGAAATTGACACTACTAATAGGTAAGATAACGTTATGAAAGAAAAATATATTTTCAAAACAGGGTGGTTCATAAATATTGCAAAAATATTTTAACTTCGTAGTTCCTTGAGTGATTTTGCTGATATTGACACTGCTAAGAGGAGAGATAAACTTATGAATGAAAACAATATTTTCAACAGGGTGGTTCAAAAAAAATGTCAACTTCGTTATTCCTTGAGTAATTTTAATGAAATTGACACTACTAATAGGTTAGATTAATTTATGAGAGAAAAAAATATTTTCAAAACAGGGTGGTTCATAAATATGGCAAAAAATGGTAACTTCGTAGTTCCTTTGGTGATTTTGCTGAAATTGTCACTGCCAAGAGGTGAGATAAAGTTATGAAAGAAAAAAATATTTTTAAATTAGGGTGGTCCATAAAAATGTCAACTTCGTTGTTTCTTGCGTGATGTCAATGAAACTGACATAGGTATTAGCTGAGCTTGAGTTATGAATAAAAAAAATATTTTCAAATTAGGGTGATTCACAAAATTGTCAACTTCGTTGTTTCTTGCGTGATTTCAATGAAACTGACATAGGTATTAGCTGAGCTTGAGTTATGAACAAAAAAAATATTTTCAAATTAGGGTGGTTCATAAAAATGTCAACTACAACTACACTGTCTAAGAGTTGTATAAGAACAAGAAGTAATATCGTTGGTGCTAGAAGAGACAAAACTATTCTTGTACAACTCTTAGACAGTGTAATCTTAATTAAAGCTCAGTTATAACCTATGTCAGTTTAATTGAAATCGCGCAATAAAATTGAAGTTGACATTTTTATGAACCACCCTAATTTGAAAATATTTTTTTTTGTTCATAACTCAAACTCAGCTTATACCTATGGCAGTTTCATTGAAATCGCGCAAGAAACAACGAAGTTGACATTTTTATGGACCACCCTAATTTAAAAATATTTTTTCTTTCATAACTTTATCTCACCTCTTGGCAGTGTCAATTTCAGCAAAATCGCCCAAAGAACTACAAAGTTAGCATTTTTTGCCATATTTATGAACCACCCTGTTTTGAAAATATTTTTTTCTCTCATAAATACTATTATCTAACCTATTAGTAGTGTCAATTTCATTAAAATCACTCAAGGAATAACGAAGTTGACATTTTTTTTGAACCACCCTGTTGAAAATATTTTTTTCATTCATAACTTTATCTCTCCTCTTAGCAGTGTCAATATCAGCAAAATCACTCAAGGAACTACGAAGTTAAAATATTTTTGCAATATTTATGAACCACCCTGTTTTGAAAATATTTTTTTCTTTAATAACTTTATCTTACCTATTACTAGTGTCAATTTCATTGAAATCACTCAAGAAACAACGAAGTTGACATTTTTATGAACAGCGACATAACATTTTTCTTATCCGGCCCCGTACTTAAATAAACCCATCCCCCATTCCACCCAACCTCTTTAGATTCCTTATGGACAAATCACAAATAACAGCGCCCAATTTCTATATTTGCTACTCCTCTCGCGTTCAACCTTACTATCACCTACCCCATTGCTATACCAAATAATTTGAACTAATTGTTGCCAGTTTAAAAGCCCACCGAAAAAATACCTCGGTCAACTGCCTTGCGTATATCAACAACCACGAAAATGTGTCTTTGCGATGATTTTGTTTTTCGGGGATGTGTCTTTGCGATGATTTTGTTTTTCGAGGATGTGTCGCAGCAGAGATGTGTCTTTGAGAAGATTTTGTTTGCTTGCGGGTATGTGTCTCAGCGGAGATTTGGTTTTGAGATGATTTTGTTTGCGAGGATGTGTCGTGCGGAGATTTTGTTTGCGAGGCTTAGTCGGGTTCCCCCATTTGCTTAGTGTACCTGTATATGTGTGCAAATATAAAAAGTGGCGCTTACTATAAATCTTGCACAGGGCACAATTTTGGCTGGGGCTGGCCCTGCCTATACCTATAAAGTAGGTACCTACCTACCTATAAGCTACAATTTTGAAAGTCTCAATTCTTTGCTTACCTATACCTACCCATAATTTGTTCTCATTATCGGCAACGTAAAATACCTACCTACCTACAACCATTGACCAATCTACTTTCCTATATAGCTGATAACCCACACACAGCACACTACCTCCCCTTACCTAACTATAGATAGTGCAAATAAACCAATCAAGAAATAGGTACCTACAAGACACTAAATCACAAAAACAAAAAGAGTGTGCGTACTTATGTACACGCGCTAGAAGTAAAACTTCTTTCACGACAACAGGGCAAGTATTTTTCAAGTCCTACCACTCAGAGCACCCGATTTGAAACTCAGAACCGTTGCAAAATCGTGACGCTGAATTTTGTAATTCGTGACGGGAATTTGTATGTCGGTTTGACATATCACTGACAGCTCCATAGAAAAATTTTGTACCCCCATGCCGCAAAAGAAGTTTTACTTCAAAAAGTTGTGGTTTCACGCCTCATCCAAAACATCCCTCACACTTCATCTACAAATAGGAAGCATTTTTCCTTTTTTGCTCACATTTCATTTCAATAAAAAAAAAAACAACACCCAATGAACGAGAGACACAATAGATTTCAGAATATTTCCATGCAAAACCAATATACCTACAACTATACATAACTCATGCCCATCGCATTAAATCGACCAATGGGCGAATTTTCAACAACAGAAAAAATCCCTCAAAAAAAAATTCTTCCCCCAAAAATTCCTTACTCCAATTCACTAACCATCTTGTCGAAACTATTAAATACACGAACCATTGTTTTATTTTCGATATAAATTTAATTGGTCTTTTTACGACAACTTCCGGGATGATTTTAAATTTAATTGGTCTTTTTACGATAACTTCCGGGATGAGTTTGGGGACCAGGTGTCTCGGGACCAGTTGTCCTGGGTGCAGTTGGCCGCTGGTACCAGTTGAGAGGGATAAGTGGTCTTGGTATCAGTGGTTCTGGGATCGGCTGCGTTGACACCTGTAGAACGCAATAATTTCACCTCCAGACAGAAATGCTCCAAACTCTTCCTTCCTGAATGCTCAGCTGATAAATCTAAATTATTGTTAAATCTTGACAGGAAAAACTTACTCATGATTATTATTTTCAAAATAAGTTTTAAATTTGTTGATACATTGTATGCACAGTAAAAATCTATTTTATTTTATTTCAATTAATAGCAAAAGGAAAACAACTGAAATGAAAACCGATGTTGACAATGACATGTTCGAAAGAGGTACGCTCACGATTCACAATTGTCTTTGACATGTTCGAAAGGGGTACGTTCATCAGGTCCAAATACTAATATTTCGAAATATCTATATTGGAATATGAAGCCATGAAAAAAAATTTCATTTTAAAAAAGGGGGAAGAAGCTATGCGATCGCGGACTCATATCCGCAGAAGGGCCACCCATGGTCGAAAGGTCGAGGTTCAGTAGGCTGTTGTTACTAATATACCCTAAAATATGTAAATCGTTAAATATAGCTATTTATAAAATAGCGTAGATATAAACTAGTTTTTGAAACTAGTTAATTCTAGTTTTATGCATTGCGAATTTTATCCAAAATTAGTTTAAATATTCCAAGTTTAAGATATCAAAACTTTCGTGAATAATATCGATTTGCTTAAAACTTGAAACTCGAAATTCTAATAGCAACATATACTTAGTTTCCGTAATGCTATAACTTTTGAATATGGTTCTGAGTTAATCATTTCATAATATGTGCATGCATGTCTGATGTAGATATATATAACTAATCAACATACAAATGATAAAATATTTTTATAAAAATTAAAAATAAATAGGAAAAGTATGTTTACTTAATTGTTAGGTATTTTACGATTAATGTTAGTGCATCTTGATTGATTTCGTATTTAATTTGTTTACAAATGTATTGTAAGGATACTATACTTGGACTAATTTTATTTGTACCGAATTTGAGATATAACAAACGCTTTTGAGAATAAAATCGATACATCGAACGGTGTCAATTTTTTTCCATCCGATATAAAGAAAACGAACACAAGAAAACACCGGAAATTTGTAGGTAGATATCTATTACACAAATAATAAGAAATTAATCCCTTTTACACCAACGCAGTCTATATGTATAGGTATATAATATCCTTAACAAATTTTAATTTATCGTTTAAGAGAACAAAATTTGAAAAAATCTAGGTAGGTGCTCGATTTGGGCGTTACTTCCAATTTATAATTTTTTTAAAGGAAAGAACGCCCAAAATAGAAATTTTAAAAGTCAAATGGGAAATAACGCCCAGAATTGGAAATGTCGCAAAAAAAATTCAGAAAAGCCTCACTGTATATGCGCCGCGATTTTCTTTTTTCACTTTGGAAATATCGCCCAAAATTTAGGAGAGAATTCAAAAAAATGTTTGAAGAAATTGAAAAATTGAAGAAAAAACACCCAAACTTTACGAAAACAGTTGACATTGAAAATATTTGGCGATATTTCCAACTTAAGATTTGAAAAAATATAAATTTCGGCGATATTTACATTTTTGTTTGGGCGATATTTCCAAATCGATTTGGGAGTTATTTCCCTTTGGCGTTTTTGCCTAACACCAATGTAATCTGATCTTGCGCAAACAAATTTGTACTACCATTTGCCATGTGTATGTATGTGTGAACATATAAAAAGTGGCTCCTACTACAAATCTGCTTTGCTCTTTAAAATCACAATTTTTGACAACAAAAACACTTTACTTCACTTAATTTCTCACATTTTCAACTTTAATTTCAAAACGAAGCACAATTCATTCAAAATCGCAGAGAAACCATTTTGTAAAAATGAACCGTCAACATTTATTGCAGCCTCAGCGATGGAAATCAATAATTACCTTCCATCAGCCGAGCAATATGGTCATTGGCATTGCCAAAGCGTCACCATTAGCAATATTCAAGGCAATATGGCATGAGTCAAGCAATATATTTCCTCAAGTACCTAGGAAGTATAGGTACCTATTGCTAATGGAGCCACTGGGTAAAAAGCTTTGGAATTATCTAGGTACCTACCTACCTAGGTACCTACTTATTTTTATAAGTCAATTTTATCCTACTCATACGCATTTTTATCAATAACCTAATAGATAGATATGTACATAAATACCTACATACCTATATGTATTTAAGTAGATATTAACTTTATATGTACCTACATACATACTTACATATAGCTTTGTATACTTATCTATGTACATACATATATATCATAACATACCTACGTTTAAAAAAAAAATACATACCTAGGTAGGTATTATCTATATCTATCTATCTCTACCTACCTACCTTCCTACCCATAGGCGCACCCGCGATTTCGCTAGCCCATAGGTAGGTTTATCTACCTACCTACCTACCTAACAAAAAATCTACCGAGTTTCTCCTCACCGAATAATCTTTACCTACGTAGGTATCTACATATCTACATATATAAAATATGATAAGGACACGTTTTTAACTGTACGTTATACCTATAGGTACATTTTTATAATACCTACCTACCTATCAGATATTTACATTCTTCCTACCTTCCTATAGGTACCCAACCTATCTACACAGTCCATTTGAATAAATACATACGTACCTACTACCTACTACCTAATGTCAATTCGTATTACAAAGCTTCTTAGTAATATTATCCCTATTAATCCTAATAGCTAGTTAATACTCACCATATATAATCTGTATTATGTATGTGTATATACCTGTAAAGTAGGTAACTACCTACCTATAAGCTACAATTTTGAAAGTCTCAATTCTTTGCTTACCTATAGCTACTCATAATTTGTTCTCACTATCGGCAACGTAAAATACCCACCTACCTACCTACCTACAACCATTGACCAATCTACCTTCCTATATAGCTGACAACCCACACACTACCTCCTCTTACCGAATTATAGATAGTGCAAATAAACCAATCAAGAAATAGGTACCTACAAGAAACTAAGAAACTAAACAAAAAGTTATGGTTCCACGCCTCAGCCAAAACATCCCTCACACTACATCTACAAATAGGAAGCATTTTTCCTTTTTTGCTCACATTTCATTTCAGTAAAAAAAAACAAGACCCAATGAACAAGAGACACAATAGATTTCAGAATATTTCCATGCAAAACCAATATACCTACAACTATACATAATTCATGCCCATCGCATTAAATCGACCAATGGCCGTTAATTACACTTAAAAATCCCTAGCAAAAAATTCTTTCCACAAAAATTCCTTACTTGAATTCACTAACCATCTTAACGAATATATTAAATACACGAACCATTATATTCGACGAGTTTTATCTTCGATAAAAATTTAATTGGTCTTTTTACGATAACTTCCGGGATGAGTTTGGGGACCAGGTGTCTTGGTACCAGTTGGCTGCTGGTACCAGTTGTCTGGGATAAAGTGTCTTGGGACCAGTGGTGCCGGGATCGGCTATACCCAACCCCGTTCTACATTGTGATTTCGAAAAGTTTCGAAGTTACTTCTGATATCCCCCGATAGGTTTTGCTCTAAACTTAATTGTGGTCAGAACCACTTTTAACTTTTGAGAGCGCTCGCAAATCAGCACTAATATACGTTGATGAATAGGTTTACGAAGCTATTAAACTAATAGTGTTCGATGAATACCACCCTTAGTATCAGTGGTTCTGGGATCGGCTGCGTTGACACCTAAAAATTTCAATAAAAAATCCGTGATTTTAGTCGCGTCTGCCGCGGGTTTGCGGCCACTTAGACGTCTGTCGTGTACATATTTGCACTCAGGGAGTCGAGGACTTTCGGATGCCATCGATTTCAAGTGGTTTCCCAAAAGTAAACATCAACATTCGTCCGAATGCCTCATAGACCGAGAGCTTACATCAAATTTAGTCAAAAGTTAACATCTATCTAAACATACCAGTGAATTTTTGTGATCACTCACACCCACAAACAGCAGTGGGCTCTTAGCCAATCATTAAAATTATATTTAAAAATATTTTCCAGTCAATGACCTTATTTCGTCTAATTTGCCAAAAAAGGCCTTCTATGTTAAAACCCTGCAGCCATGATGAAAGCGCAGTCCATGTACTATAATATGGTCTAAGCAACCAACCACATTTCAACCCAAACTGAACTCGACTTTTTGATTTCGTATATAAACACTCAGCGTTTAGTTACTGAGCGTACATAGCAGGTGTTTTTTGTTGACCTTCTTAATGTTCACATTAGGAAATGCTCAACAAAACTCTTTAGCTTTCCAGTTTCATTAAGACATTTTGCATCGGAATGTTGGCACTATTTGCTCGGGTCATCTGTCATTTGCCACGGTATAAAATTTTGTTTTATTTTAAAACGATAAAATAGTGAACAAAACTTATTAAACTAAATACAAAACTGAAATAATAGTAAAAATAGTGAATACCTACTTGTAATACTTTATTTTGAAAAATATTAATATGGGGTGCTACATACATACATATAAAATGGAGTTAACAATTTTTTTTTTTATTTTGAGAGCTTATTGTGTCTCATATTCTACATAAAGTAATGTGAAGTGATGTTTTTTAGTTTAAAACATTCCCCTAGAATAATTTTAAATTGATATTTCATAGCATTTCGCTGTAAAAAAGCACATTGTCTAAATATAAAAACAAACTTCAATCACGTGAATTATAAGTTGGGTTATATTTGTCAAAATTATAAATTCTGGTCCATAGTCGCATTACTTTTTGTTGGTGATGGCAAGGCGCTCAAATTTGTTGAGCGCCCGTAGTGCAGAGTTATTTTTCAACGTTTTAAATTTTCTTCCCATTATTTTATATGTATTAAATACACAATCAGCCAGTGAAATGAAAAAATTGTAAACTTCTTACCATATCTAAGTATTTATTTAGATATTTAACACAGCACCGCATGTTAATAAAGTATTGCATGTATGCACTATATTTGTTTTTATTTCACTTTTGTACATAATTTCATAAGTTTTTTTTTAATATTTTAATGATTTAAAATCTCAAAACACATTCCTCAAAAAACCAGCTAAAAAATTCCTTATGCGCCCCAGCATTTATCGCTAACTGCATGCCGATGCTGTGTCAATGCATTTGTATTTGTATAACTCACACTTTCTTGAAAAAAGCCCACAGCGGATGCGTTCATTGAAAATGGTTACTTACCAAAACCAATATTACTCTGTTCGAATCTTGTCATATATGATTTAATAATTGTGGATGACAATTTTTATTAAAATAAATTTATTGCGAAAAAAAAAAAAATTATTTGCGAAAATGTATTTCGTTATTTTTTAATAAAATAGTTCGCTGTATAATTTTAAATCTTCATACAAAAGTTATTTTTTCAAAATATTTTCAAAACTACCATACTCACCGAACATATTTTCCTGGCAAACATGCAAAGATACCAAAATAACAAGCAAATTCATTGGAAAGTTAATGTTCACATTAGAGTTACTGAAGTTTGAATGTGCTGTTAACTTGTTGTTTTTGCATATGCATGTTAAAAGTTGGCTTAATGTGAAAAATTTCTTAATGTTCACATTAGAAAGTCAACAAAACACGCCGAGCGTTGAACGTTGGATAATTCATAAGTCTGCTATTACACGATGAATCTAGTTGCATGCGCCTTGAGCTGTGCTCAAGCAATAAAAAAACTTTTTCTGTTTTTATTTTTGTTTTCATCATTTGATACATTGAAGAAAGAAAGGTTTGTGTGCCTTTAAATGAATATCAGTCAAGAAAAGCGATAATTTATTTTATTTATGTTGTTTTTAAAGATGAATTTCTCATTTCTGGAAAGCCTATAAGGGCCAGTTTCACAGTGCACACTTAACAAAATAAGTGGCACTTAATTTTCCCATTTTGGCACTTAAGCCGAAGTTTTACTACCTGAGTAAGTGGAACTTAAGTGGCCAACATCGGAGACTTAAGTGTCACTTATTCCTATAAGTTTACACTGTGAAATTGGGAACTAGTTTTCCATATTCGGTACTTAAGTGACACTTACTTCACTGTGAAACTGGCCCTAAGGCTATCAATAACAGTGCGTTGCATCGAAATTTACTCTTTGAACAACAAAACCATATGAAGCAGAATAGTAAAAAAAACGGGACAAGAGAAAAGAGAAACGTCAAATAGTTGCACCGAAAATTTTACCCACGCGACACCGGTCACTTTTTTCCCGTCTCATCTTTTCGATTTTTTTTTCTCTTTTGCACTTACGTAGTTCGAAAAGTCGCATGCATCTAGATGCATCGTGTAATAGCAGACTAATCTCTGGCTCAGAATCAAAATCACGACCACGGCTACAAGATAAGAATCACGACTACAAGATACTTAACGTTTTTTTCACCCTACCGCCAGTATAGATGTTTACACATCAAAAATCTCTGGAACTGAAAGGAAAACAAAATAGAAAAACAGCTCTGGTCTCAAAGCAGTCATGTAATTAAAAAAAGTACTGCTAAGAATACAAAATACGGATAGTGCTAAAGAAGCGTCAAAAAGAGTCTCGTAAAACTTG
Source organism: Epistrophe grossulariae (assembly GCA_929447395.1). NCBI lineage: Eukaryota > Metazoa > Arthropoda > Insecta > Diptera > Syrphidae > Epistrophe > Epistrophe grossulariae. Next base: position 63,489,264 of record OV839567.1, read on the forward strand.
CGCACGACTCACAGGGCAACTGGTCTTCCGTCTTATCTTTTTTCTCTTTCGCACTCATTATGTTCGAATAGAGTCAGACGCAAAGAATCATCGTTTAATAGGGGCTTAATATATCCTCCAAGCAGCCAACCAAATTTCAACCCGAACTGAACTCGACCAATCGATTTCGTATATAAATACTCAGCGTTTAGTTACTGAACGTACATATTGTTGAACGCACTCAATTTTTGTGAAGCTCAGAATCACGATCACGATCATGATCACGATCACGATTACAACGTTACGTTACGTTTTCTTTTCACCCTACCGCCAGTATAGATGTTTACACATCAAAAGTACAGAGACGTCAAAACAAGTCGACAGAAGAAGTCCAACGTGAACACCGTCAATGAAATTTAATCGACAACCGAAAGCTCTTAAATGGTGGTTTTTATCTAGTGGCAACGTAGTCAACCTATAATGGGATTTGACACTTACTGGTTCAACAGATAAAGGATGAATTCCAAAATTAAGTTCGAACTGTCAACCAATTTCTAACACAAAAGAACTTCCAAAATATGGGAGATGAGTTCAAAAATGAAGTTCGAACATTTGAAAAAATATCTAGAAAACTATATTTTGACGTACATGCAAAATTTATCTAGTCCCAAACTGACAGCGGAATCCTCTAAAATGACAGTTTTCATATTGGACTATCCTCCGCTGACTTATTTTGACTTTTTTGTATATACCTTCCCATTTCGTGGTGAGAAATACTTGGCCAAGAAAGGCATCTCTTTTTCGCTTTGAATTGGGAGATGCCGTTCTTGGTCACCTCTTTCTCGTCATGAATTTCATTGACGGTGTTCACATTGGACTACTTCCGGCAACTTGTTTTGACGTCTTCTTTAAAGAGATGGCAAAGAAAGACATCTTCCACTTCATGGTGGGAAAGATAGATAGAGTCAGACGCAAAGAATCATCGTGTAATAGGGGCTTAATATATCCTCTAAGCAGCCAACCAAATTTCAACCCAAACTGAACACGACCTTTCGATTTCGTATATAAATACTAAACATTTAGTTACTGTCTACTGAACTTACATATTGTTGAACGCACTCAATTTTCGTAAAGCTCAGAATCACGATCACGACCACGATCACGATCACGATTACAACAAGTTTGTTCGTGTACTTCTCGGACTAAATCTGGCAAACTGTCAAATTTGGAGGAGTGGGGGTGAAATTCTCTCAAAGAGAAGCGAAACTGTCCGAGAATACACGAACGCCTTAAACCAAAATATTTGCCAGTTTTTAAACGTCAACAAAAAGTAAACAAAAGCAAAAAAGTAAACAAAGCAACAAAATTGAAATTTTCATGATAATTTCGTATTCATTATTAAATTTGATGATGAACAAATTAAAATTAACGTTGTAAGTATTTACAAATACAAAATACGACACTAAACAGGAACATCACGTAATTTTTTTTTATTAATCCCGAATTCTATGAAGAATTCAGGACCCATGTTCTGTAACTCGGCGATAACTTTTCGAGGCGAGAAACGGCGAAAAATTGAACAAAAATGGAACAAAACTCATAGGAATCCTATGGATTTTGTTCCATTTTTCGCCGTTTCTCGCCTCGAAAAGTTATCGCCGAGTTACAGAACATGGGTCCAGAACTACATAAGACAGAATTAAAAAAAAAACACTGAATTAAAGTACACTTCACAAACAAAGTTTCTTAAATAATTTATTAATTTTTTTATTAAAAAGTCACTTCTTTTATTAAAGTAATTAATTTTTGTAAGTTAACGAATTAAAAACTTCATTTTTACTAAGACAAAACAAAAAGTAAACAACAGCCATTTTGTAAATTTTTTGTTGTTCTTTGTCTTTCAAACTGGCTTCTGACACAACACAGCACTCACCATTTTTTGCCCGAAGAAATTTCTCGGGTAAAAACTGGCAAGAAGGGGAAATTATTTTCTCTCTCATGAGCGCTCTCTCCTGCCAGAAACTACCCAAAATTTGCGTACGCGAACGGCGAACGCCTTCGGACTAGATCTGGTAAAAAATGGTAGTTTTGGGTAGTTTCTGGCGTGTAAGCGAACGGACCTATCGTTTGGTTTCCTTTCACGCCAAAAATCTGCTGCGAGCTCTTAAGACTATGAAATGGAAATATTCTGCAATCTATTGTGTCTCTCGCTCAGTGGGTGTTGTTTTTTTTAAATTGAAATGTGAGCAAAAAAAGGATAAATGCTTCCTATTTGTAGATGTAGAAAAATGTCGCATTGATTTAGTGTATAAAAAATAAACATATTTTATGTAAATTGTTGTTTTGTTGCAATTTCTAATCTTAATACTTAGTGAGCAAGTAAAGTGCACCACCTGTTCGATAACCCACCAGCCGCCACTGGTTATGACCAATTAACTGGGACAAAACTCGACAACTTCAAGCTCAAATATCTCGACTTTCCCATGAACGATCTTAAAAATATTTCCCTTGTAACGAGCTCAACGTCACCTTTCATTTGATACCAAACTCGTTTCTGTACACTCTTGGTCAAAGCTCCATAGTAAAATGGGCATTCCCTCTTGTGAAATCGATTTTTTGATTTTAAAGTCAAAAATTTAGGAAAATTGCTCAGTTTAGGTACATTTCAGAGCCCTCACTAATTTTCCTCCGACAAAAATTGAGCAGACGAATCCAAATCTTTTCTCATCGGTATTTTACACAAAAAATGAGACATTTTGCTGAGGAATTCTCTTTATATTTATGAGATTTCTGAAATCTCAGAAATATAAACTGACCAAATGAATTTTCCAAAAAAAAAAAGTAAGTAATCTGGAATTAATATAATTTAATTTTTGAGACAGTGGTTACGCGAATTATATTTATTTTAATGGTTACAATTTCCGCACGCGAATTGTAATCATTGTCTCAAAAATTAATATATTTATTCTAGAATTTTGCATTCCAGATTTTTTTTCTTAGATTTTGCTTTCTAGATTTTTTCAATTCTAGATTTTTGTTTTCGAGATTTTTGCTTTCTGGATTATTGCCTTATAGATATCGTGATAAGCCCGGGATAAACCCCTCTAAACAAATGAACATTCAAATTTGAGAATTTTTAATAAAATTTGGCACACGTCAGAAAAGCTAGGCGCAAACCGATGCGCGATGGCGGTGGCAATCGTGATAACAATGTGGAATGTGGATGCCGCACATGTAAATCAATGGAAGGGCACATACCGACGCGATATGTGGATTGCGTTCAAGTTCCACTGCTGCGTTCAGTTACGCGACTTAAGTTGAACTCAGCAAGCACCATTTGAAAATGATTACAAATACTAATAAATTAATCGAAAAAATTCGGGAGAATACTATTATTTATGATCTGTTCAACAAAGACTTCAAAAATATAAAAAAGGATAAAATATGGGAAATTTGTTCTTTAGCTATATCCGTCTGAATCAAAGTCAGGAGTTCGTCGAAGCATTCAATTGACATCCTAAAATAGGTGAAAAAATGATGCCTGTTCGCCCAGAGTTCTGCAAACATCGTATGAAATTCGCTTTTCGTTTCACGGGTCAGCTTGATTTACTGGGCCCAAATTCTGCTGCTGAAACAGGTGATGGAATTAGAATATGCAAAGTTTCTCTTTTTTCGTTACAATTTTACCTTTGCGCTCCTTCCTTCTCATCTATAAAGAAACCTAAAAGTAGAGCCTCTTTCATTTTCTTTAAATTTCGATTTTTTTTTTATTAAACTTCAATAATTAAACGTTTGTATTTTCGCTGACAACTTAAGCCCGCTGCACAATATATCGCGCTGATGTGAGCAGGTTTTTGAACGCATCTTTGTCGCGCGATAAAAGTTATTGTGATCACTATCGCCATCGCGTAGGTTTGCGGGTAACTTTAAAATGTGGATGCCGTATGTATAAATCATCACATCAATCGCTTAGATGACGTGTTCTTCTCTTAGACCATATAGTACATGGACTGCTCTTCCATCATGGCTGCAGGGTCTCAACATAGGAGGCCACCATGTTGGCAAAATGAGACACAAGGTTGTCTTACGCGAAGTAAGTTCCCCTTTTCGATTACTTTTGAGTAAATTATTTAGAGTTGTAAACCGTTTTTAATTTAACACAAATTAACAATTTTTTGTCCAATACCGCTTTCAAATATTTTGAAAATAATTTAATGCTTTTTTCAAGGGTATCACAAAATAAGTTGGCCGAAATAATGCTGACAGATAACCTTATTTCTAATTTGCCAAACATGGCGGCCTCCTATGTTGGGACACTCTTCAGTTGTACGAAAGGATAGGGAAAGCGCACCTCATGTACTATATGGTCTAAGGTTCCTCTCCATTGATTCACATGTGCGGCATCCACATTTTTATCGGTTTACGCGTAGCTTAACTCTTGCCGATTGCCCAATCTCCAAGCGAATAAAAGACACACAATAATTAACTGGGAAAAAGCTCCAGCAATTTTTCCAATTATTTCAGAAGCTACATTAATTTATATTCAAATAAATGACATAATACATATGTATATATTTAATTATTTTTTCTTTAACTTTCAAAAAATTTATATTACATGCAAAAAGTTTAATTTTAAATGGTGAAACGAGAAAAAAGCTGGGAAATATAGTTTGAATTCCTTTTTCAATGCTTCTTTGTGACATTTAACTTTAAGATAGTCTGTATATTTACAGTATCTACATCATAGAGTACGTATATTATCTCGAGAACCGACTTACGGGGTTTGTTCTCTTTCGGCCTACAAACTGTTAGAACACTGAAATCAACTCTTTCATAAGCATCTATTAGTGGTCCCGTGCATTTTAAATGGGATCCGATGCCCCACTAAATTTGAGCATAGTAGACACGCTCAGTTTGAAATATGGTGAATTCATGCGCTCAGATATCCGTTAAATTAAAAAATTGAAAAATTAAATTAAATTTTAGTAAAATTTCTTTTTTTAACCCTTTATCAATATAAATTTTAACAAATATCGTTGATTTTTCAGAACAGATATTTTTTGGGTGAATTTTTACCACTTTTTGATTTTTATCTTTTTGACGGATGCTTTAAAAGTCTCAAAATCATACAAATGATAGATATTTTTTATTTATGTACTTGTTTTTTTGATTTTTCGAAATTTTTTTAACCGAGATATTGACATATTATATCTATTGTTTTATTTATCACCTCATAACTTTTAAGTTATTGTTCATGGATCTAGGAAAGCTTTTCCCTACTCATTAAACCAGTTTGAGCTTTTTATGAAGCGTGTGAGATTGCTTATTTGGTAGATCACTCGGATCATCGTACTAGAACTCTCCCAAGTAGAGTCTACGTCTCTGTGATAGACAGTGGCGTAGCGTGGGTTTTTGCCGCCCGGGGCGCAGTAATTTTTTTGCCGCCCCTAGCAACTTTTTTGTTGAAGCCTCTTTTTTTTGTTGTTTGAAAAAAAAAATCAAGTGAAACAACTCATCTTGTTATAATTTATTTTTTTTATTACAATTTACAGTTGAAGTATTCAACACTAGTTTTATCAAAAACGGTTCGCTTGTTTTTTAGTGTTCAATAAAAGGTGATAAATTTACCACAGCTAGCTAATTTAAATTTTTTTTAAAGATTCAGATATTACTGAGCAAAATTGTATCACCTATTTTAACATTTTTCAGAAGAATTTTTGATAGATTTTTTTTGAGTTTTTAACCAGTAATACGTAAAATTTTCCATCTAAAAAAAATGCTAACATTAGGTTATGCGAAAGTACCATTTGACATTTCAGAATAATTACTAAATTTATTGAAAATTAAAATTTTTCGGTGATAAAAGTGAGCGATATATGAGCCACATCGAATTAGTCAAAACAAACCAAAGGTTTTTTTTTGTAGTCTCACTCTCACGACTTACGAGCAGGGTTCGAACCACAGTACTAAAATTTGGGAGCAAACTTGTAAAAAAGTGAACTAAATCGAAAATTTCCCGAGTAGGTTTTAAAATTAAGGAAAATATCAAGTTTTCGAACACCATATTTTTAACAAAAATTTTTTTTAAAAACACATCACATAAATTCTATTCGTTTCACAACTGAATAGAATTCAGATTCAGACATTCAGAATCATAGTTGCAAAATATAATAACAGAGGGGCCTCATGCCGTAAAACGAAAACGATCGAACGATATCGTTTGGCAATACCCATCTCTATCACATCAAAAGGGAAAGATAGGGACAGCTATTGCCAAAACGATATCGTTCGATTGTTTTTGTTTTACGGAATAAGGCCCCAGGGCATTTACATTCATATTTTGGTTTGACTAAGGAAATTTTGAAAAAAAATTAGCTCAAAAGTGACGCAGTAGATTTATTTCCCTCCATAAAATTGAAGGAGAATTGCAATTATTAGCTGTGTCACTGCTCGAAAACTTTTAAATAATTTCTTTGGCCAATTTGGAGAAAAATGGATCCAAATGAAAATAAAATATCAACAGAACATACAGAAATCTTTTAGCACTAACGCCTGTTTTGATAAAAACATGTTTTTAAAAATTGCCGCCCCCTAGCAAACTCCCTCCCGAAAATTTTGGAAATTTTCCGCCCCTAAAATGGATCCACATGACAAAAAAAAATATAAAAATAGAACATACAAAAATCTTATATGTACATTAAAGCCTGTTTTGATAAATATTTTTAAAAAATTCCCGCCCCATTACAAACTGCCTGTTTTGATAAAAACATATTTTTAAAAATTGCAAACTCCCTCCCGAAAATTTTGGAAATTTGCCGCCCCTAAAATTGGATCTAAATGAAAAGAAAATATAAAAACAGCATACAAAAATCTTTTACATTAACGTCTGTTTTGATTAATATTTTGAAATATGCCGCCCCTAGAAAATTGCCTCCCGGATATACATGTTTAAGATTTGCCGCCCCCATATTTGGGAAAATTGCCGCTCCCAAACAAAGTGCCGCCCGGGGCCTGTCCACTCCTTGCCCCTGCCACGCTTCGCCACTGGTGATAGAGCAGGACAAGTAGATAGAAGGTGAGGAATTGTTTCCTCCTCCTCTTCATCCATGCAGCTTCTACAGAAATCATTTGAGTATTTGCATCTAGGAAAATAGACAATTAATTTGATATATAAAACATACTGTACACCCTACACGACCTTCACAATAGTTAAATAAGAAACAGTTTGAAAAATCTCGGAAAAACTAAAAAAAATGGGATTATTGTTCATTGCCAACCGACGCGTGTTTCAGTTGAGAATGGCCCAATTTTTGTTAAAATTGAAAAACACCCGATTTGTGGTCACTTAAATGCTTATATATTTGGATCCAATGGTCGGATTTTCAAAATTTAAAATTAAAATTAAAGCAAGGATGACAGGCTTATACCAGCTATACAAAAAAAATTTCAAAACCGTTAAAAATTTCATACTAAAAAAATTTAAATAATTTTTGGAGAATAGTTTTCATCGAGGCAAACGTAACGACTACTGCTACTAAGAATATACTGGTGGGAGGGAGATAGTAATTCTAAAGACGGTGGAGTGTGTGCAACAAAACAGCATAATCTTGGCAAATTGGGTTCCCATCGGGAACAAAATTTGCTATACATATCGCTAATTTGCATGCAATATCGTCATAACGCAAAAATGCTGTTTCGAGGTAAATGAAATTGAAAATTTCTGTTTCGTGAAAAAGCTATGGAAAAACAGCAGTAGTGCTTAAAAAAATACACTTTTGATTGAAATTGTGTAAAGATATCTATATTTTTTTTTTTCAGAAATATAGAGAAATGAATTTACGCACGATGCTGTAATAAACTCAAAAATGTCATATTTTGAGTTATGACGATATTGCAGCAAATGAACGATATGTAGGTATGCACGTTTGTGGTAGGTATTTTGCATTCATAATTTGTTAAGGTGCCTTCATATGGTTAGTTTGGTTGGCTGAAAGCTACAGGCTACATTTTTTTTACAAAATCATTAAAGAGTAACATATAAGTATGCTGGTACAAGTCCGTCATTCTGGCTTTAATTTGAATTTTAAATTTTGAAAATTCGACCATTGGATCCAAAGATATAAGCATTTAAGTCACCGTAAATCGGGTGTTTTTCAATTTTTCAGCTTTTTGAGGTACTGGCACCAATTTGTTGTTGTATCAACAATTCACACGTATTCACGGACAGGGAATTTAAGAGTTTTCTATTACTGAGCTAAAATAAAATTTTATGGTGTTTAAGGCAAGGGGGTACGAGTCGGTTCTCTAGATAATATAGATATTACATGACCTACATATGGAGTAGTAGAACATCATTTTATGTATTTTTATTGCTTAAAAATGATAATAGTCCAGTCAATGAAGCCATAAAAAAGCCCAATTAGGAAATAATCACGGGAAAGCTGGACTTTGGTATATAACTTCCTCATGATGTTCATAAGAAACTGTCTAAAGTCCCCATCGATATAAGCACCGCCAACAATTTTATGGGGGGTTGAAGACCCCCCAAAATGGTTTTTTAGTTATAACTCACAAATGGGAAGTTGTGCAAAAAAATGCCAAAGACTAATTTTTAGCTTGAAATATTTCCTATAAAAATAATTAACATCCTTTTTTTTCATGAAAATAACCGTTTTCGAAAACAATCAGAAGAGTTTTTACTTTTCTATGTAGTTGGGTGACTTAATTCCAAAATTGTGCGTTTTAGGTGGGAGGGGCAAATTAAAAAAAAAAATTCTTAAAATAAAAAGTGAATACTAAAACACAACGGAAACACTTACAAAATTATGTTATATTATAGCTTTTTTTAAATCCAACAATTCATTCTTTTTGTATGTTTTTAAAGTGCTTAGTTTTTGAATAAATGTTAAACTTTTAATATTTCGAATTTTATTTGAATTTTATTGATGGAAAAATTAAAAGTTTAAAAATCATTTATTCAAAAACTAAGCACTAAAATAACTTAATTTAAATACATAATTAAAGAATGAATTACTGGCTTTAAAAAATTTAATTTGCCTTTCCCACCTAAAGGGGTGGACAAATATAGTGGGCTGATATCTTAAAATCATGTTCATATAATATACCGGTAACAAAAAAAATTGATGCATTTACAAAATGCACAATTTTTTAACTAAGTCGCCCAACTATATAGAAAAGTAAGACCCTTAAATCTTCCACTTGGTTTATTTTCGGGTCGCTATTGTTCTTTTTTTTATTTCCTTTTTTTTTAATTTAAACACTGCTGTTTTATGATTTTCTTCATTCTAATTCTTGAATATATATAAATTACTTTTTACTTTAAATTATTACTTTACTCTGTAATGGTGGTAGCGGTGGTGGTGGTGGTTATGGCTTGCGGCGCGGCGTGGTCGATTTTAGAATGAGAGTATGACAAAAAGAAAAGGGATGCACTGCATTTGGACCGGGAGGAACTGAAACAAATATGAAGTGTTCCGAAAACAAATAATGTTTGATCGGACGAAGTTATATTATGCGGCACACACAAGGTGTTGCACGGCTTTCAGTTCCTCTCGGGTTCCTCCAGCGAACTTTAACTTGATAAATTTAGATTTGAATCGACAATTATATTAGAACTGAACAGTTTATTTCGGAAACTGTTATTTTTATGAAAAAAAGTATTTCAATGTTTTTTGTGGGAAATTTTCCGGGAGTTATTCCTGAAAACCATTTTGGGGGCTTCAACCCCCGTAAAATTGTTAGCGGAACTCATATCGATGGGGACTTTTGACAGTTTCTTAAGAATGCTGTGAGAAGGGTTTATACTAAAATCCAGCTTTCCGGCGATTTTTTCCGAATCAAATGCTTTATTGACTGGACTATAAAGTAAATTTGCAATTATTGACAGTGAAGAAGTGTTACCGCTAGCAAACTCTTAAATAATTTCTTAAAAAATGTATCCATTTGAAGCAATGATGTATTAACAAATTTTAGAACAAAAACCTTTCATCAAAGAGTAAATATCTCGCACGTAGAACAAAAATGTGTACCATTTAATTTCCAAATTTCTGAGTTTTGCGGTAGTAACATTGTACATATTAATTATAAATAACAATTTTTCAAGCAATATGATCACATTATTTATATTATATATATTGTGTATATAAGTTATTACTCAAGCAACGTCAGGGGAAAATTACTTTATCTAAATTTTTGTTATAGTAAATGAATAAAGCGTAACATATAATCATCTATTAAATATTTCAGAAAATATAAAGTACACAACGTAATTAATGTTTAGTGTTATGTTAGTTTTTGTTAATTTAAAATTCTTATAAAGTGCAAAAATTATAACTGTAGCAAAGCAAACAAAAATTGTGCTAAAATTTATTAACTTCTTTTTTTTTTCTTCGATAAAATAAATTTAAACTTACATTTTCGTTAAGGGATGTTGTCGGATTCTTTGAGAAGAAACCACCGAGCAACCCACCCAAAATGCCAGAGCCTCCTTCAGTCAGCTTTAAAGTGTATTAGTTTTTTTTATAATTTATTAATAGGTAATGTTATGTTTGTGAAGTGTATATAAAATCGGTTGCATTGTATGCATAAGTAAGAATTTTTAAAATATGTTTATTTGTTAAGAAGGGAAGTGGTATTTATTTGTATGTTATACTGTTAAGAAAATATACATAATGTTTGCATTTTTTTGTTTAAATAGTGGTGTATGGTATGATATTTATTGAGAAAGGCGAGTTTAAAGTTTGTATAGTGTCCTGAATCAAAAATCCCTTTTCGAAAGTGTAACTAGGTTAACACTTCCCATGAAAATTAGTGAACAAATATCAACATCGAGAGCCGAACGCACCATTGTCAAAAATCTAAATAACCGCGAAATTTCAGCGCTTTTTTTGGAGTTCGTGAAGATAGTCGTGATCAAGTGTTAGCATATCAATTTTTTTTTGAGTTCTCATCGCATGCACAATATTTCCATAGTTCTGTTCGATTTTACCGAAAAAACTGATTTTAAAAAATGAGATGCTAACTTCCCGTAGCATATCAATTATTATTGAAATGTCAAATGAAAATATTTTTTTTAATTGTAAGAAACATTCTTTAAGAGTTCTTCATTTCTTAAAAAAATTGTTCCGTTATATGCAGACCTAGAAAAAAATAAAACCAACAAAATAATTCTAATTAAAAAATAAAAAGTGTTACCACTGGTCTATTCTCAACTGGTCCTATTGGCAAATCATTAGAAAATTGCAAGGAATTACCAACAACAAGTTATGAAAACATAGAAGGCGAACTGCCAGAAGTAAAATTTGAATATTTAAATACAGATCAGAGATTAAAATAAATGTGTTCGACTTTGTTCAAACAATTCTCTATTTTTCCTTAGGCTGAAAACATACTGGAGCTGCAAGCAGAGCGGTGATGCGAGAAGTGAGCAGAGCGACGAAAACAAACAAATGTGCTCTTATGAGAGCTCTCATGCTGAGGCAATTAGCAATTAACAACGATCAGGGATCAGTTCTCATAAGAAAGCATGTAGTTGTTTTTAACGCTCCGCTCACCATTCGCATCGCCGCTCTGCTCGCAGCTCCAGTATGTTTTGAGCCTTATGTTCGTTTACACTCGATTGCTCTGCCTCTATACTCGCAAGTCATTTTATTCACAAATAAAAACACTCACGAGAAAACTCAAACAAATTGGTCGAACTCGTTTGTGTCACTGTCCTTTTAAAAAAGTGGCTATTTAAATTAATGCGACCCCATTCCAGAAAAATGCACGAAAAAAGATTAGTTCTATGATGTAGGTATATGTTAAATGGGCTTTTTGATAATATGTTGAATTTTTAATTTTATGCGATTAAAACTAATCCATTTTTTAAATTTACCCGACGACGTTTCGTTGAGTACTTTCAAACATTTTCAAGGGATTTTCTTTATTGGAATATTTAGTTACATTTTTTTGTAAAAAGTCATTAAAAAATTGGAAATTTACAAATATATTGCACTATTTTATAATTTGAGACGAAAAAAAAAATAAATAAATAAATATAAACTTTTTACTTTTAAATTTATTTTAATAATTTGGCCAACGCATTTTGTCATGTTTGGACATCCTCAGGGAACATTTAAAATTAGAGTTGTACAAAATTCAAGCCCACATGAAGACAAAAGTAAAAAAGAAAAACAATAAAATAATGAATTTTAACATCTAACGTTTAAATGTTTTTTTACGTCTTTTTTAATTAAAACAATTACTTCATTTAAAATATTTCGTATTTTGTTTCTGTTTATTTCAAGAATCTCGTAAATGTCAAATACGCGTTCGTAAGGTAAAAAGTGTAGGAGTTCTACATTATCGATAGAACAAATATACCAATATATAAGCCCTCGCAGTCTTTGCTTTTTACTTTGTATACGCCACTTTTTTTTAATGTTGTCCGTTCGTCCTTTGGTTTTATTGTTACATAGGGATTTCCGTAGGGTATTATCACTTAAGAAGGCTCGTTTGATTTTTGTGAACTGAATGTTTTCATCAACTTTGTTTAAAACTTCATTTTGGAAGTTTATCAGATTCCAGAAACTCAGCTCCAAATGGTGAAGACGACGATCCAATTGATAAGCCTGACGTTTGAGTGTAAAATGTCCCGTTAATTGGGACAATTTTTTAATTGAGCTTTTGTATTTAAGAAATATTTTTGATACTGAAATACAATAAATCATACTTAGAGCCAGTTTCAGCAATGTAGTGCATTATTACCTTACAATATACATCAATAATAGTGTATATTTGGCTGCTCGTAAGATTCATGACATGACCCCCAAGCAGGGTTGCAAAAGCTTAAGTCACTTTCTAGCTTCAGCTTGGCTTTAATTCACAAGCTAGTGGGTGACTTATGAATTAAAAAAAATGTAATTCAGCAGCTAGTTACTGACTTATGAATTAAAAAAAATTTAATTCATAAGTCAGTTGGTGACTTGTGAATTAAAAAAATTTAAGTCATAAGCTAGTAGGTGACTTATGAATTAAAAAAAAAATTTAATTCACTACCTACTAAGTGACTTATGAATTAAAAAAATTTAATTCACTTCCTACTAAGTGACTTATGAATTAAAAAAAATTTAAGTCATAAGCAAGTTAGTGACTTATGAATTAAAAAATTGTAATTCATGAGCAAGTAAATGACTTATGAATTAAAACAAATTTAATTCGCAACCTAATAAGTGACTTATGAATTAAAAAAATTTAAGTCATGAGCAAGTTAGTGACTTATTCACTATTTACTAAGTGACTTATGAATTAAAAAAAATTTAATTCACTACCTACTAAGTGACTTATGAATTAAAAAAATTTAATTCATAAGCTAATGGATGAATTCTGATTAAAAAAATTATGTTTTTAAATACTAAAGGTAAAAAGATTATAAAAAACGTACTAATAAACGTATATGTATATTTTTTAAACTTTTTAATATTGAATATTCACTTTTTTCACTTTTTCACTTCACAATTATGTACAAATTTAATGCGCACTGGTCACTAGTCACTGAACAATTGATGGGTGAATGATTTATGTTTGTAAGTTAAAATAGTTTTTTCTATTATTTTCATAAAATCTTCCAAGAGAGAGAATGATAACCCATCATTTGCTCAACACAAATATTTTATCGATATTGCTTTTTTATTCTATTGGGTTATAGGGACTGCATAGACGTAAACTCACACAAAATTCTTAAATAGCTTGAAAACCACTTTCGTTAATAATGAAAAAAGTATGTAGTCAAAACAAGCTTAAGAATTTCCATTATACCAACTAGCTTATGAATTAAATTTTTTTTAATTCATAAGTCACTTATTAGGTTGTGAATTAATTTTTTTTTAATTCATAAGTCATTTACTTGCTCATGAACTACAATTTTTTAATTCAAGTCACTAACTTGCTCATAACTTTAATTTTTTTTAATTCATAAGTCACTTAGTAGGTAGTGAATTAAATTTTTTTTAATTCATAAGTCACTTAGTAGGTAGTGAATTAAATTTTTTTTAATTCATAAGTCACTTAGGAGGAAGTGAATTAAATTTTTTTTTAATTCACAAGTCACTTAGTAGGTAGTGAATTAAATTTTTTTTAATTCATAAGTCACCAACTAGCTTATGACTTAAATTGTTTTAATTCACAAGTCACCAACTGACTTATGAATTAAACTTTTTTTAAATCATAAGTCACTAACTAGCTATAGAATTATTTTTTTTTAATTCATAAGTCTACTAACTTATGACTTAATGATTTTTTTAATTCACAAACTCGCAACCCTGCCCCCAAGACCCAAGAGCGCTGCTTTAAACTGGAAGACGAGTGAAGTTGGTTACTAGCAGTCCATATATATTACGTCAATGAGTGTTATATAAAGGTACTACCGAATGTGCTGGCGAATGACAATGTTTTTAGAAATAGACGTTAAATTTGTAAAATTTCTCTGCCCCCCTTAAAAAAACAGAGAAGCTACGGCACTGCATCACACCAGTGTGGCAAACCACCACGCACACGGTACAAATCGAGAAAACGGCACAAAAACTCTAAATATTTAGATTTTTTTATACCGTGTGCCACACCAAAATCTGTGCACAACCTTACACACCACTCAATTAAGATGCACTGACAAAAGTGTACACACAAGTGTCGTGTGTATGGGCCTCTTAAACATCTCAAGAAAATTGTGTACACCTAGACAGGCAGGTACCTACATGAACCAATTTGTATATTATAGCAATTTTTTTTATTTCGCTTCAAAATAAACAATCGAAGGATCTGTTTCCGAACATCCACAAGCTACTTAAAATTCTGGCGACATTTTTGACAATGAAACGTCTGAAAACTTTTTAAGAAATTCTACCGGTGAAGAAAGACTAACAGGATTGGCGTTAATGTCATCGATAAATTGAGTTTGACACTGAGGAAGTTATCGATGTATTTGCAGCTAAGAAGCCCAGAAGACTGAATATAGTTTTGTAAAAATATGTAATACTTTTGTAATGATACTACACTCAGCTGATTTTTTGATTTTTGTTGTAACTCGCCCTCAAATATTTGTTTGTTAATGATTTGATTGTAATTAGGTATGTTAAATGTGCATATTTTGATTATTTTAAACCCTTTTAAGATAATTCAAAGGTTTACTTTATTATTTTTAATAACGATAATTTAAAATTTTACATTTTCTCAGAAAAAAAAATAACAGTATAAAATGAAAAATTACGTATTTTTGGGAGGGTTTGCGACGTGTCAGTATCGTGTGTTCCCTCCTCTTGGCCATACTACAGCCTCCATATGTTCTGGCATACTCTGGATAATGTTTTTAATATCCCTTCGCGATAAGCTCTCCCAAGCGGCCAGAGCACCATTCCTGAGCGCGTCCAGTGTTTGTAAGGGGTGTGATGAGCACTTTATCTTTCTTTTTAGAATGTCTTAGACATGCTCTATGAGATTTAAAACCGGACTGCGCGCGAGCCACTGCAGTTTTTGAATACCAGTGCCTTGAAGGTATTTATATACGCAACGCGCTGCATGTGGTCGTGCATTATGGTACAGGTACATAAAGAGGAACTGATGGTAACCTATGAACCCCATATAGGGTAAGACGTATTCCTCAAGGTTCTTCTCAACGTATCGCGTTGCTGTTAATCGACTATACAACGATGGCCGACTCCGTACACGTACACCCTTCGGAACTTATACCTCCCCATACCATAATTGAGCCTCCATGAAAAATCATAGTTTCTGTGATGGTGATGGGAAACTGCTGTCCTCTTCTTATCCAAACACGTTCTCCTCTTCTTTTCCATAAACGTCGAAGAGGAGAGCAGTTTCTACCAGTATTGCCGCTGAGGAATATGAAAAGGTCACATAAAAAAGGGTCACGAGATAAAAAAGATCGCATTTTGAAATTTCTTTTAATAGATAGCAAAATCAAACGAAAACCGTATGAATAAAACATGTTTTGGAGTAATTTTAATTTTATATTAAAAAAATTAACCAAGCAAAAGAAATCAGTTTTCAGTTGATACTAAAAATAAAACACATTTTTATTCAGATAATTATTGAACTACATTTATTTGTATACTTAGTATGACTTATTGCATTTCAGCATCAAAAATATTTTTTAAATACGCCTAGTACGGAGATCGAGCAAAACTAAATTTTATCTGTAAATTTTTTTTTCTCAAGACAAATTTTGAAGGTGTTGAGATAAAAATAAAATTCAAATGAGGACAGTAACGTAGCTGAAAATATTTGTAAGGGTTTTGAAAATCTACACTGCAATATTAAAAAAGCAAACAAATCAGTGCAAAAAAAGGTTTGCAGTACCTATACGGTTTCATAGAAAAATCACTTCTATGAAAATTTAGTACCTATATTTTCATGCTTTAAAAAATGTCGCCGCACTAAAATTTGGCCCTCTTGAACCCATTCCCCACCAGTCGCCACTGACTTAGTGAAAACAGCTGTTGTATATAATCTATTCCCGTAACTTCCTTTCATGTTTTATTTTATGTTTTTTGGTCATCATCCAGATAACACCCATCAATATTGGAAATGCTAAAACCGAACATATGTTTTTGGTTCATACAATCCGTGATATTCATGAAGCGCCAACATATGTCCAGCAAAATAATGCATCGAACATTATTTGTCTTGGAAAATTATGTGGAGACTTTTGCATGTAGAGTTTAAAAAAAAGTTTGGATTTTGCGTTTGAACTGCGTACTGCTCACAAGGCCGTAGCCAGACAGTTTTTTCGGGCGGATATAATTTTTCGAAAAAAAAAATTCATCAATTAGTAATCAAAACCAGAATAGTCCATTAACCGAAATTCAACCATATCATACACAATTTCTTTTTAACATTTGGACTTGTATGTAGGTTTGTGCATATACATAATGTACATAATATGTTTATGTATATCATGCAGTTCCGTTGAATAGGTATATAAGAATCACATTTTAAGCTGACTTAAGAAATCACCTAAAAGAGGAATCATTATAATTATCCTAAAATAGGTTTCAGGATCTGTTGTGCTAACGTTTTGCCTACGCTGCTGCCTTGATGCTATTCGTGGAATTTTCAGTTTCTATTCTAGAACATTTAGTAAGTTTTGTGCAGTCTCAAAAATTACTTCGAATTCCGTGATGATATTTTTTCGAATTCCTACTGAAGAAAAAAAGTGCACTAGCTACGGCCTTGACTGCTCAAGAAAAATCCTAGACAAAATTTGTCCTAGGAAAAAATTTGTATGAGAAATAAAATTTTTCTCGAACTGCTTTAAGTTCAATTAAAACAATGTCCCAATTAATGGGACGTTTTACACCCAAAGTTCAGGCTTATCAATGGGACCGTTATTTTCACCATTTGGAGCTGAGTTTACGGAATCTGGATCAACTTCCAAAATGAAGTTTTATACAAAGTTGATGAAAAAATTCAGTTCACAAAAATCAAACCAGTCTTCTTTAGTGATCATACCTTACGGAAATACCTATATGTAACAATAAAATCAAAGGATGCTAGGACACTTTAAAAAAAAGTGGCGTATACAAAATTAAAAGCATAGAATGCAAGGGCATATATTGGTAAAACAGCTAGGACCTTAGAGACACGTTTTATCGAAGATTCAATGTTATCGGACCCATATTCAGGCCTCTTACAACAACTCAAAGACTATGGATATGTTTGTTCTATCGATGATGTAGAACTTCTACACTTTTTACGTCACGGACACGTATTTAACACGCACGAGATTCTTGAAATTAACAGACACAAAACACATTAAACGTTAAATGTTAAAATTCATTATTTTATTGTTTTTCTTTTTATTTTTGTCTTGATGTTGTGTAGGTACTTGAGTTTTGTACAACTCTAATTTTAGATGTATAACTAGTGACCTGAGGATGTCCTTACATGACGAAACACGTCGGACAAATTATTAAAATAAAATTAAAAGTAAAAAAACACCCTGGAGCGAAAAAATCACAAAAAAAATCGAAAAAGTTATTTCATTGAAAGGGAGGAACTTGGAAAGATAATTTCAACAAAAAAGAGAACTAATAGTGCTTTATATTTATTTTTTTTTTTTCGTCTCAAGTTATAAAATAGTGCAATATATACATATGTAAATTTCCAATTTTTTGATGACTTTTTACAAAAAAAATGTAACTTAATAGTCCAATTAATAAAATCCCTTGAAAATGTTGGAAAGTACCCAACGAAACGTCGGGAATATTTAAAAAATGGATTAGATTTAATCGCATAAAAATCTAACATATCAACAACTAATCTTTTTCACGCATTTTTCCAGAGATGGGGTCAGAAAAGTCGCATGGGAAAAAAAGGGATCAAAATGCGCCTAAAGTCGCATAGCAGCAACACTGGTTTCTACCCATCACCACCATAGAAACTTTGGTTTTTCATGGAGGCTCAATTATGGTATGGGGAGGTATAAATTCCGAAGGGTGTACGGAGTCGGCCATCGATGTATAATCGATTAACAGCAACGCAATACGTTGAGAAGATCCTTGAGGAATACGTCTTACCCTATATATGGTACGATCAGTTCCTCTTTATGTAGCACTATGCACGACCACATGCAGCGCGTTGCGTACATAAATACCATCAAGGCACTGGTATTTAAAAACTGCAGTGGCTCGCACGCAGTCCGGATTTAAGTCTACGACATGCTAAAAAGAAAGATAATGTGCTCATCCCACCATCTAAAAACACTGGACGCGCTCAGGAATGGTTCACTGGTCGCTTGGGAGAGCTTATCGCGAAGGAATATTAAAAACATTATCCAGAGTAGATATGCCAGATCGAATGGAGGCTGTAGTACGACCAAGAGGAGGGAACACACGATACTGACACGTCTCAAACCCTCCCAAAAAAACGTAATTTTTCATTTTATATTGTTTTTAATTTAAATTTTTTTTCTGAGAAAATGTAAAATTTTAAATTATCGTTATTAAAAATAAAGTAAACTTTTGAATTATCTTAATAGTCCAGTAAATACAGGTAAAATAAGGGGGGTTACCATACAAAAGGTTGGGTAGTTCTAAATCTTTGATATGTTGTTTAGTATGGTTAGTATATAAAAAAAACAGATTTCCACAACCACGCCCCCTTCGCCCCCTTCACAGTCCTGGAAAAACCACCGAAAATCGGCACTTTTTTTTAGTAAATTTCTAGAAAATAAAATTTCCTACACATATGATCCTAGTAGCATTTTTATACAACCAATAGCAACGACGCGACGCTATGAAGCTCCAAAAAAAAGGACAAAATTTCGTATTATATAAAATTTTCAGTTTCTTCCCACTTTATAGGGCAATAACTTTTTAATAAGTGATAAAAGCCCTCCGAATCAATGTTTTAGAGAATTTTATGACCTACAAATTGCATGTACCACTTTTTATTTTGCGCTAAAGAATAAGCACCTGAGAGTTAAGAAAGTGTTTTTTGGTTCTAACGTTTTTATTAACTCTTTTTGATTGTATGGACTCATTTTGACTTATTTTGTTTACTTAATTTTTAAATTTTCGCATTTTAATAATAGGTATTGTTTTACGATATGAAATTGGCGCTAAACAATGTATGTGACGTTAAAAATGCAAATTTTCGATTTTTAAAAAATTAAGCCGTTACCAAAATTAAAGTTGACTTTGTTTTCTTTTTGGGTTTGGGTCTTTTGCTATTTTCATTATTTTTTCAAATGGGATTTGAAACTGTAAGCTACTATGATTGTTATTTTATTTTGTAATTATTTATGCTTTGATTATTTATTGTCATTACTCTTTTAAATATCCTTAGATATCGAGTTTGTTAAATTTATTTCATCTTTTCTGCTTGTGTTATGATTTTGTTTTTCAAAGGCTTTACTGGTGTTACATTTACAGGCCTTTTCATAAGTTTTAGTAATTTTTTAAAGTGAATGTGAAAAAATCAGTGTAAAATGGATTCCTCTTCTCAATCAGAGACATCAGGTAATGTTTGCTTTATTTGTGAAAAAAATTTGGGGGGAGATGACGCAATTATTGTAAAACAAAGAGGAATTGAGACTTTACATAAATCAAGTATTAAAAGGCGACAGACTCATCATACCCGACTTTTGGCGAGGAGAAATGAAATTGAAGTACACAAAACTTGTTCAAAAAAATATAATAATGAGGGAATGATAAATGCGTTCCAACATCGACAATGTCATGGGGAAGATGAAGGTGAGCTATTTGCATCAGTGCTTAGGTCAGATAACGAAGGAAGACTTCAGTTCAAGAATCATTGCTTCCTGTGTGGGGAATTAATTTCACCTGAGTTTCGAGAAAAACAGAAGAAATCTCCTCTTACAAAACGAAATTTAGTGCATACGGTGCAGACGCATTCGATTAGAGACAAATTTTTGGATGCAGCTAGGAAACGTGGCGACGAATGGGCTCTGAAAATTATTGGTCGGGTTCCTAATGACTTGGATTTAGTTGCGACTGATGCTCAATAACACTTATTTTGCCAAAGAAAATTGTACCAAACAACAACTTCTGGGTTTACAAGAGGATATAGGCCGGATGCTAGAGTAGATAATTCACTGGAATACATTAATTATTCATATCTTGAAAAGAACAGTGAGGAATGTCAATTTTCGTTTGATGAGTTGATAGAAAATACAATTGATAAAAGAACAGTTAAATCCCGTTTACTGAAAAAGTATAGAGAAGATATTCTTTTTGTGGAAACAGCCAATAAATCATCTGTTTGTTTCAAAAATACGGGGTATAAAATACTTACTAAAAACTGGTACAGAAAAAAAAATGAAAATCCCCAAGCAGAGAGATTGAGAGTAGTGAAAGCAGCTTCAGACATAATTTTGGAGGACATTCGCTCTCAAGTCTATAATACGAATGAGTATCCAGCTCCTGACAAATTTTTGAACGATATAGAATCATGCATGTCATTGCTGCTGCACGACCCAGGTCATTTCTTTCATCCCTTCTAACAGGAATTAGTGTATTTATGTATAGAAAATTTGGTTCTAAACTTCTTATTGATCTGATGTCATCTCTTGGTTTCTCATCAAGTCACCACGAGGCTCAGTTACTTGAAGTTTCTACCATCATGCAACCACAACCGCCCCTGATACGAACGTAGGGATGCTTTCTGCCAGTTGGTGTTTGATAACACTGACTTTAATACTAATACTCTTGACGGTCTGGGGACATTTCATGCCATGGGTGGCATAATATGTGTAACTCCACATGATGCAGTGAAGTATGGCGAAAACGTTCCACGTTTACGAAAATCGACTGCACCAGAATTAGTGTCAAAAACGAGTTCTTCAGAACTTCAAAGATTTACCAAGAACTCAAACGCTGGCGCTGATTTTATTTTTCCATCCAATAATGATTTTCTGTGGCTATGACTCCTCCAAATAATCTGCTACAATTATAAACATCGCTCTTCGAACAGCGTACTGCAAAAAGAAAATCAGAATGAAATTTTCCGTTTATGATTTCGTTGTGTCATTTTTGTATGGGATTTTTCGTTTCGCATCAGCAGCGTACTAGGCTTTATCAATAAAGATCATTAAGTAGTCGGGTTTTTACCTATTTTTCCGACTTTAAACAGAGTACCGTGTTTTTATTTATTTATCCTTTTAAATTACATTCCGGGGGAGAGTACGACAACTTGGACGCCGAAAATTGATAACGGATTTTTATAGAGGGGATGGTCTATCTCGCCCCGTTTAGGAGGTGGAGGTTATTTTCGAAAAAAAAACACATAAATGAAAAACCAAATATTAAAAAACAACAATGGGGTGCCGTCGCACCCCATATAAAAAAAAGGAGATGAAGCAAGTTCGTATACAGGAAAGTGAATTAAGTTCGTACAGGCTATGCAAAAACAGACGCGTACAGACTCGTTTCCATCCTCCTCCCTTCTTTTATACTTATTTCAAAAAGAGAAACACAAATCGGCATCTGCGCCACGTCATCCGCAGATATACATACATATCTATAGGTGTGTTTTATTCATTGCTGCATAGCCAGCGCAGTAAAATTTCCCTTGGCAAACAAAAACAATTTGATTGCTGGCGAAAAAGAAGTCAGTAAGAAAAATATGGCTGTGTTGGCGATAGAGCTTTCAATTATTGAAATGAACGTATAGAGTGAGTGATCGTTTTATTCAGACTTGTGCTGCGCTGGCTATGCAGCAATGAATAAAACACACCTTATGTTACTTCTTTGTGCGCTTAATCACCCGAGGGACCGAATAAAAATTAAGAATATATACATGTGCGAGTTGTATAAAATTCAGTCAGCGCGCTCTCTGGCAAGACTTTTTTTTTAATCTGGTGAAAAATCTCGACAGTGTCGGTTACTATTTTAAAAAGAAATAAAAAAAAATAAAATAAAAACAAACAATAAAACCAAAATAACAGTAACAGTGGTACAGCCGTACAGAATATACAAAATAGAACATTAACACAAAGTTGTGGTACAGATTGTACGGAATAAAATCGGTGCAGGGAAATAACTTCACGAGAAATAACTTTACATGGGAAAAAAACTTCGCCACTAGTAAGAAATAATTTCACTTTTTTCCATTTGAAATTTATCGACTTTCCGCTAAAATAGCCTTTTTGGTTTAATTCAAATACTCATAGTGACGTTAAAAATTGTCTGAAATTAATAAATAACATACCATTTTGTTTATTAAAACATTTTCTAAAAAAAGGATTTAAAATTTTTTTTGGAATGTAACGGTTTGCGAGCAATTCTAAATTAAGGATGATCAAGGTTAAATTTTTACTCCTTTTTCGTTTATAACTTCTCAAGTGTTTTGCTGTATATATATGTTGTAGGTGGATTTGTAGGTACAGTAAAACCCACTTAAGAGAAACTGCAAAATGTCACAGTCTTTCTTTCACTTAAGCGGGTTTTTCACTTAAACGAACCCCGCTTAAGTGAAAAAAATATCACTTAAGCGGAGTCCGGATAAGTGAAAAAAATTGCACTTAAACGGATTTAAAAATTCCAAAAAGGGTTCTGACATATCAGAAATTCAAATGTCATTTTCGTGATGAAAATTTGGTGGAAATAAAAAATAAAAAAGAAGTAAAAGCGTTCAGCAAATTTTTTGTTCTGTTGTATTAAATTTTTTTTCACTTTATAGAGTTTTTTTCATGAAAAATATTAAATTTAACTGAAAATATGTTTCAGGTATCCGGGTTTTTCACTTGAGTGAGTTTCGCCTAAGCGGAGTGTTATAAAGTGTCGACAAATACTCGGGGATGAAAAAGTGTTTCAGATAAGCGGGTTTTTCTCTTAAGCGGGTTTCTTTTAAGTAATATAAATTGCAACAAAAAGTGTTTAATCTTTTTTCATAAGAAGTAGCACAAACGGAGAAAAATGGCAAAAAACAAAAAATCTTATTTTCAAGTTAACGGGACAGAATTTCCCGCATATTTATACTCACAATCAACCCCCTACAATACTGCATTCAAACTTAGACCACTTCAAAACTTTTCTCAGATGGTATGAAAATTACTCCCAATTTTAACTGTACAAAAGTGTATAGATATTCTTTACTATGTATCTTTTTCTTAGCGATGATGATGTATATTCATGAGGTAAGAAAAAAAATGTTTGGATGCAAATGCGACTTCTGGAGTGATCACATTTTAAAGTATTTTGACGCATCAAAAAATAGGTACATAACTACATACATACCTATATTTACGCCATCCACTTTACACATTCCTTGCTTGGTGCAGTATCTACTTGCATAACATATAATGTATTTTTTTAATGCATTCATTACCTAGGTGCGCAAGATTGAAACAAAACTATCCTTCAGCACGAATAGCGTTGCCACCAAAAAAAAATTTCGTGCCACACTCTTTGAAAAAACGTGTCATTTGTGACATTTTCGTGCCATATGAAAAAAATCAAGTTATTCTTTAAAAATAATTTTTTATTCAATACTATTACAAACAAAAAACAAACAAAAAATCAATACCTCTATTCGTATAAGTATTTTCCAGAAACAGGAATTTTTGGCATGTTCATAATAAGTTTTGTTCTTATTTATTAAAATGGAATGTATCTGATGGAAGCCATAACTTGCAAACCGACAGAAATATGTCCACCTCTTGGGTCCCCATTTAGATCATCGTCAACAACCGCAATGAGTTTCCTCATATTTTCCTTGGAAAATCTACATATATTTCTTCCTGAAATCCACTTCACTTAGCACTTCCATTAGATCATATGCAAGTATTTTTGTATAGTTTTCTTTTTATGGTTGTTGATGGCTGATTGTCCAATAATTAGAATCAATAGTAGTTTAAAAACTCGATAAATATACCAGACATTATTAATTTTATTCAAAGTTAAATTAGCAATCTTCACTTAGGTATTTTTTTATTTTTGAATAAATTTGACACATCTGGTTCTTATTCCTTCGCTAAAGCATCTTCTCCGGTGGTTTAACTTAGTATACGTTACTTTTTAGAAATTTTCTTTTATTCATAACATTTTGCACTTAGTCCACGGAATAAGACCTGACCCTTCGCTTTTCTACGTTTATTAATTTGGCTGTATGAGTTTAAATTTAAGTGAAATATTGCAAAAAACGTGCCATATTGAAACTTTTCGTGCCATTTTGACACGCAAATTTTCTCGTGGCACATCGGCAACGCTGAGCACGATAGAAAATATTTCAATCACGAACTTCCACCATCATTTGACCATTCGGCGTTTTGGAGCAACGGAGTTGCGTGAGCGGCACAGAGTCCCCGAAAAGGGAGTTAAAATCCTTGGATCCCGCGAAGCGGCCCACGCGAGGTACTTTTGCTTAAGAAACTGTTGACAAGAATCTGCTTTTAGTCATAACAAATTTTTTTAATTAATAAATTTAATTAATCTTTACAAATTCTTTTATTTTTTGAAAGAATTTTTCTTTTTTTTGAGTTTCACCAAATAAGCAACCGCTTAGTAAGCCTTTTAAGCTATTTTGAAAAATTTAAAATCTCTTTAAAAACTTTTTTTAGTGCTTGCAAGAACTTCTTTTTTTTAGTCCCTGAAAAAAGAATAGCCCTACAACGCCCGTAAGTGTTGTAAACCAACTTCACCCAATCCGTCGGACGTAAGCAGTCGACAACTGCTGTAGACACTCTTAGGGCCAGTTGTACAAATATTTAAACCGTGGTTCAGCAATTTTTATCCACCGATTTCGGCGGATTAATTGAGTTTCAACAGTGGTTTACTGTTCAAGTGTGTGATAATAACCAATTACATTCTTGAACCAGCGTTGAACGTTAGTTAATCCGCCGAAATCGGTGAGTTAAAATCTTGAGCCGAGGCTGAACCACTATTGTACAACTGGCCCTTAATGAGGTCTTTCCTCTACGGAGTTCTAATAAGAACAGAGAAAAAGTTTTTTTATTATCACAGTTTTTAAATTCAGTACAAAACTATACATTAAATAATTAATTAATAAATTATTAAAAAATATGTTTTACATAAAAGTTTAACAGTCTTATTTATAAATCTATTGCAAAGTAAGTCTAACTTTGGACAGTTGTCCAATTCCAAAACCTTATTTATGAACATGTTCCATCGAGTGTCTAACTTTGACACTGCAATTCGTTGTTCAAACATATTCTAAAGTGTGTATGTTCAATGAACAAAAAATTGGAAATTAAATGAAAAGTTCATTGAACGAAGCCAAATGTTCACGAAATTGACAGATTCCAGAGATGTCAGTGAATGTATGAGAACATGTTTAGACAACTGTTGGAATGCGTTTATAAATAAGGAGATGTCCAAATATTTAGACAGTCGTTAGCTGGACAAGAGTGTTCTAAGAAATTTTTATAAATACGACTGTAACTTTTTAAGTTTTACATAAAGCATATTTATGTTAATTAAGAAAATTGATCTTTTATTGGTTTTGCGAACTATATTGCTTCAATGTTATTTAAGTGATACCTATTGGTGAAATAATTTTTTATCAAATTTAATTCTGAAAAAACGCGCTCCGCTGCCGCAGAACTGTGTGGTAAACTTAATATTTTTAGTATTTTATAAACAGATTCTGTGATATTTTCAAAAAGATTTTCTTTTTGAGCATGTCTGGAGGAACTGGCACCGTCATCGGGGTTTGTGCTTGGTGTTATTTTTTTTCTAGTAACAAACCTTGAGTATATGTGTTTTTAATAATGCAACAATGTATATACAAAAAAAGAAAAAAAGATAAAAACAGCAAACAATGTACGAAAGAATAACAAAACAGCGAAAAAGAATTTTCTTTTTTTACAACGACGATACAAATAATTTTGTTTCTTGGAATGTAGAAACTGGAACACTTTGGAAATATATATCTAACAATGTTTATAAGCAGGGTCGAATTTGAATTTGAAGAAAAAGATAACTAGATTTCGACTAAACTGTACTCAACAAGTGCGATTAAGTCCAACCAAGGCGATTTCAACTCGATGTATGTAGGTGTACAGACAGGGTGGAAATGTAGTTCAAGCTCACTTCAGTAATGGATATAAAGCAGTCATGTGAAATTAATACCATAGGTAAGAAAAGTGATACCAGTTATACTTAAAAAAAAAACGGTTAACAAAATAATTTGAAGAAAAATAAATTTAACATAGTAACAAATAAAAAAATTTAGAAAAGTGTAACACTTTAGTTACACTTGTAACATCGTGGCAACGCTTCCTCCTTATATACTTTTTAAAAAGGAGGAGGAGCCTAATCCAGTGCGATTTTCTCCAAGCCTATATAACCTCAATATTAAATTGACAGCACTGCATGGATTTTCATTTCCATAGTAAATTGTGACACCAATCAATGAGAATCAACGAGAATGAAGTTTCCTACTATTTTGGTCTGCAGAAATAATTTCAATACCACCAAAGTCAACGCCAACAGCAGCCAAAGCAAACCCAGCCGCCTACACCGAAACCAGCAGCAAGAACAACAACAACCGTTACTCAGCCGCCGCCGCCACCACCAAAAGCCAAGGACAACACCACCAAGCCAACAGGAATGCCGCCAATTTTTTGCTTCTCCAGAAACGTCATTGAGATCAGCACGGGCCCTACTATGTAACTTGCTTCTACTTTCGAATTCGAAAGTTGTTTTCAATGCTTATTTTAAGTATGTATGAAAGTGGGATCAAATATTAGTGCTTTCGACTTTTTGCCACATAATCTTCAAGCGCTGTTCTATTTCCGTTTTTATGCGTTTGCTAAAGAATTAGCGAGCTGAGATTTTGCAAATTCGAACAATTTTATTGTAGAATTGAGTTAAATAGTTGGGCCCCATGTTCTGCAAAACAAACCAACTAACAGTAACATTCAAAAACAAAAACACAAATATGACGATAACCAGCGCGGGAGACAAGGAAGCATTTGAAAAAAGTGTGAGTGCCGGAACTCACGGTTAAGATGTGTGTATGTAACGTAACGTGAATCACAATCACAAAATCACGATCACAAGATACGTTACTTTTTTTTCACCCTACCGCCAGTATAGATGTTTACACATCAAAAATAAAGAAATTCTTGAAGGAACGCAAAATACAGTACAACACTTTCACGCCCCGAGAGGAAAGTAAGAACCTCCTTTTGCTAAAAGGAATCCACCACACGTACGCGACTATAGAAGTGGAGGACGAGCTAAGGATCGAGGGGCTCCCGGTCGTCAAGGTCTCTCAGTTCAGGGCAAAGAAGGCACAGGGTAAAACCTACAATAACTTTGTCGTTGAGCTTAGCAAGGACTGCAACATTTCTTTAGTCTACACCAAGACTTTAGTAATGAATCAAAGGGTGCACTGGGAGCGCCTTAAGTCGAACGACATCGTTCAGTGCCGAAACTGCCAGCGTTTCGAGCATGTCGCCACTAACTGCGGTCGCCAGTACGTGTGCGTGAAGTGTAAAGAAGACCACGAGCCAGGCCAATGCAAACGCAAAGAGAACGCATGATTAAATGTTTGGTGCGCCAACTGCCACAAGGAAGGACATTCACCTAGCTTTAAGGGTTGCCCAACTCTTAAAGCAAAGCAGATAGAAGGAAACAAGATCCTAGCAGAGAGAAAAGTTCGTCAAGCATTTGTGGCAAAGTCAGCTTTCGCAGTTAACCGGCCTGCAGTCAGGTTCGCTGAAATAGTGAAAGAGGCCCCGCACCAAAACCAGCACCCCCAAAGACGCAACAATCAAAAACGCCAGCCAAGATGACCACACATCGACCAGCTATACCAAGGACCATGGCAGCAAAAACTGGACAAGCCAAAACACCAGCGCCTGTAAACCTCAGCAATGAAGTGCAGAGAATCTTTGGTTCCAACCTGCTCACGGTCATGGGCAAAGCTAGGAGCGCGGTTCCAACAAATTACGCGCAGCTTAGCGATGGGGAGAAGTCCGAGGCACTGGCCACCTTACTCTTCCAGATATGCAGTTGAAAACCCTACGCATAGTGACGTATAACGTGAATTCGTAATACAGCATCGTAAAGAGGACGTTCAACATGTTCATGAAGAACAACAAACCGGACATTGCACTTATCAGCAAAACCAACGTAAAGAAGCGTAACAACATTGACATCATCGGTTACAAACATTTCGGAATGACAAGACTGAGGATCGGAGAGGCACAGAAATCTTCATGAGAAAAAATATATCGTCAAACACCAGCGAAACTTCAATCACAGGTCTTCTGACCAACTTAAGGGAGATGTCGAAGCCAAAATTACACCCCCACCCGAAAACATGAACATGGCGAACACTGAAATTGACACAGCTATCGACAACCTTAAATTGGCTATCTATAACGCATTCGACAACCAAAATTAACAACTGACATCTAAGGATAGATACCGGCACCTTCCTGAATATGTGCAAAAATTATATGCACATAGACAGCGATTAAGGAAACTCTTTCAGAGGATCCACCAGCGAGAGTTAAATACGTCCAACAACAGCTACCAGGCAGTGTGGAGTGAATTACAGTGCCTCATCGTGATGTTCAGGAATTCCATCCAATTCCACAACGACAACCAATTTTTGAAGAGACTGCAGTCGATAAAACCTGGTCGTGACGCCTTCAAGAACATCAACAAAATTATTGGGAAAAAATCATTCATACCGGAGACAATCATCACCAGCAGCGGGGAAGTGACATCAACGCAGGACAATGAAGAAGCATTCGCCAGCCATTTTGAGGGAAACTTACTCCCCAACTCACCTGCTGACCCAGCCTTCCTTGAGGAAGTTGAGGAATCCACCCTACAGCGCCCAACCTGGAAAGATGCACTTTTAGCGACACCAACCCGGCAGGTGACCCGATACTTTCCCCAAAACTTGAAAACTACTAAGAAAGGTGACCGGAACAACATCACAAACTACAGGCCAATTTCTCTCCTTAGCAACCTAAGCAAACTCTGGAGGAACTAATACTTAGGAAACTCAAAAAGTTCTGCTCCGAAAACTCCATAATTCCCGAGCAGTTTGGATTTCGGGAAAAGCACTCAACGTTGCACCCACAGCTGACGTTTCAACACAACATTACAATGCCCTCAACAGTCATCGTGTCACCGTCGGATGCCTTCTGGATGTCGAGAAAGCATTCGACAGCGTATGTATTAAAGGCCTCATACATAAACTCTACTTACTTAACTTTCCAATAGCACTAATCCAAATTATCTTTTCTTTTCTTTCTTCCAGAAAATTCTTTGTACAACTGGAGAAATGCTCATCGTCAACGAAGAACATCAGAGCTGGAGTTGCCCAAGGCTCGAAGCTGGGTCCGTTCCTATACAGCATACTGACCTCCGACCAACCCATCCCAAACAAGTGCGAGAACCTCCTATACGCCTATAACTCCCTGATCTACTGCACTTCGATGTCACCATTGATAGCTATGAGGAAAGTTGAAGCCCACATCCACCGACGACTGTTTGAATTCTACCAAAAGTGGGGTTCAAAATCATTACTGCAAAATCTGAACTCATCTGCTTCAGAAGACCGTCAATTCTCAATCGTGGAGGCAGCCAAACAGCAGCAAAGTGCAGACTTCTACGCCTAAGACTACCAGACGGATCGTCAAAAGGAGCGTAAAGTACCTGGGAATCCATTTCCACGAGTTGCAGAAATTCAACCACCATCCAAGGAATGTCCTCAAGAAAGCCAGCTGGGCTTTCCATCGTCTCCACCGTACCGGACTAAGCCAGCAGACCAAGATCTTGATATATAAGCAGCTATCTGCACTGGACTATTCTTCGACAGGCAGCGTCAGAAACACTATAGGAACGAGCTTCTATACTCAGAAGTGAGAATAACATCACTGGACAGCTACCTACTGCTTTTGGCTAAGAAGCTAATAGGGAACTCAGCTAACCACCCCAACCAGGTCCTTATTTCATAAACATTGACAATTGCGACAGGTGACAATTTGTTAATTTACAACTTGACAATTGTCAAAATCTGTTCCATAAACAATTTGACAATTTTGTAGAATTGTCAGAAAATACCCGACAATTGTCATCTTTTCGTTTCGTAAAGAAATTGTCATGAAAATCAATCATCAAGTATTTTTCCACAATTGTCAGGAAATTTCCGACAAATTTGTACTGACAATTCTTTTATGAAATGAAAAAAAATTACAATTTACATATTTGTCAGTATTTAATTGACAATTGCGACAGAAAACTCAGTTACGGTCAATGTTTACAGTAAAAAGCCAGTTGTTGATCTAAAATGATAAACGATATATTTTCAAGTGAAAGTGATGACGATTCTCAGTTGGATCTCTTTGTAATACGTCGGTCGCCGGCGCCCTCGGAATTTTAAACAGAGAATAAATAATAATTTCGAATCGTTAAATGGCCTTCATTTTAAAGAAAAATTTCGTGTGAGAAAAACAGCCGCGGAATATATTTAATCGAGAATTGGTGCAAACTGTAAAATTTTAAAATTGAAAGAGTGCCAGCGTTCTGTTACTTCTGACATCGAAAAAATTGGTCCAGTAACGATGAAAATTTAAAAAAAATGCAAAATTTTTGTTCCATATTTCATCATTTTTCGATCATAACAAATTTCAAGATTATACAATGAGAAAATTTTCACGACAAATTTGTCCGTAAGTATAGGTAGGTATGACAATGACAAAATTGTCACGACAAATGTGTCAGTATATGACAATGGCAAAATTGTCATGACAATTTTGGATATTATGAATGACAACATAACCAACACTGACAACGACAACGACAATGCCGTTGCATTCTATGCTGACCCCGGGTCAGCCCACCACCGTGGCTGAAGCGCCAACATCCTCTCCTCACCCCCCCACCAATAACGACACTGACAACCGGGATGGAACACCCCGAGGACAATAAAGTCAACAGACTTAGATTTAATCTAAGCTCAAATGTACAATATATATTTTTATTTATGTTAAGTCAATGTATAAAGTTAGCCCCCCTTTGTGCCAACAATAATGTAAATTTATCAATGCATCCAATAGTTGTAAGCCAAATTGTAAATATTATGATCAATAAAACAAACTATTATTATTAACTATTCAAAAAAAAAAAATTTTCAGTTCTTATTAGAACTCCGTAGAGGAAAGACCTCATTAAGAGACAGGGACTTTTTTATTGGTTGGGCAGGTGTTCGGGATTGGTGGATGATGTCTACAGCAGCTGTCGACTGCTTACGTCTGACGGTTTGGGTGAAGTTGGTTTACATACAACACTTACGGACGTTGTTGGACTTTTTTTTTTCAGGGACTAAAAAAAACGTTCTTTCAAGGACAAAATTTTTCAAAATAGCTTAAAACACCTAACAAAGAAAAGTTCTTTCAAAAACTGAAAGAATTTGTAAAAAACTATTAATTAAAAAAAAATTGCTTAAAACATTTACGAAGCGGTTTTTAATTTGTAAATGGTTCTAATTATGACTTAAAGCAGATTCTTGTCAACAGTTTTCTTGTAAAAAAGTCCTTTTTAAGCAAAAGGACGTCGCGTGGCCCGCTTCGCGGGATCCAAGGATTTTAACTACATCTTTGGGGGCTCTGTACCGCTCACGCAACTCCATTGCTCCGCTTAGAGTATGTCAAGTCGCAAGGCAGGCGCCTATGTCAACAGTTTGCTTGTAAAAAAGTCTTTCTAAAGCAAAAGGATCTCGCGTGGCCCTCTTTCGCGCTTCGCGGGGTCAAAGGATTTTAACTCCCTATTTCGGGGTCTCTGTGCCGCTCACGCAAATCCGTTGCTCCGCTTAGGGTATGTCAAATCGCTAGGCAACGGCCTATGTCAACAGTTTTCTTGTACAAAAGTCTTTCTTAAGCAAAAGTACTTCGCGTGGCCCGCTTCGCGGGTTCCAAGGATTGTGAGCCCCTTTCTAAGTTTTTTTAAACGCGTTTTGGTAGAGAATCAGGAAGAAATGAGTTATACGAAAAATTGACTTTTATCTTTATATGAGATTTGCGGCTAAACTAGACGTGCTAGATGCATCAAAGTTGACACCTTTAAACTTGACTTGCAGCTAAATTAAGCGACCTAGCGACTTCAAAAATGCATTCGTCATCCGGGAAAAGTTCAAAAAAAAAATAAGTTGGTAAAAAAAGTTTTTTTCCAAAACTTAAAAAAAACTAAATAAATAATAAAAAAATAAATTCTTGCTGCCAAAACTACAATTGCCTGGCCCGCTGGGCGGGTTCCAAAGATTTTCACCCCCCTTTTTAGGTCCCCTGTAGCGCTCACGCAACTCTGTTGCCCCGCTTAGGGTATGTCAAGTCGCCAGGTAGGCGCCTATGTCAACAGTTTTCTTGTACAAAAGTCTTTCTTAAGCAAAAGTACCTCGCGTGGCCTGTTTCGCGGAATTCAAGGATTTTAACTCCTTTTTCGGGGGATTGTAACAGTTTTCTTGCACAAAAATTACCTTGCCTTGCAGCTTTCCTAATCAAAATGCATTTTATTGAAAAAAAATCGTTTCTTTTTAAAATCATTTTTAGCCCTTAAAACAACTTTTTTAAGCTATAAATCGTTTCAGCAGCATTCCTAGCTTATTGGTAGAGAATTGCTGGATCCATTTTCCACTAATACACTGTCGTCGGCACCAAAATGAACTTCGGCATCATCGTCACCTTGCTTTTTCATAATAAAATACATTTAGTTTAGTCACACTAAATCATGAGAATCAAAATAAAAATAAAAATAAAATTCGTCGACCAATTAATGTATTGAAGCAGTAGGTAGTGATTCCGGAATAAACTTCAGTTCTTTTCTTATTAGAACTCCGAGGAGGCAAGATCTCCTCAATAAATAATTCAATTGGAGATATTTTATCTTTTTTTCATTTTGTCGGTGAGTGGTTTTAAGTGTATAAGGAATTTTTTCTTTTACGCTTAAAACCCATTTTTAGCGTTTTTTCATGCTTTTCAATCAAATAATTGGGCGTTAGGCACGGCCGTAGCCAGCCATACGCTAAAAAATATTTGGGCTTACCCAACTTTTGTAATTTTAGATAGATATTTGTACTTACTTATATTTGTATAACTAACATACATACCTACTTCTTCATCTCCTTTACTTTTAATTCGTTATTTAAAAAACATGAATGTGATATTGCTCATACCAACGATTTTAATAAAAATTAATACCATTATTACAGTTGTCAATTATCAATTACCAGTAAATAAACTTTGAAAATCTGTAATAAAAAAACCCAATTAATACAACTTTTTATCATTGAGAATAATGTAGAACGTTGTGAATTACAAGAAAATTGATAATTATCAAGGAATAGTTGATCAGATTTTTTATAAATTGAGTTTTTATGTAAGTATACCAAATTTCAATATTTATCAGATATCAATTGATAATTGACAACCGTAATAGGCGTGTTAATTTTTCTGGACTATATATTTTGACTTTCATTAAACAAAAATTTCAGCTTACCCAAAAAAACTCGGAGCTCACCCACACATTAGGTACTAGCTACGGCCGTGGCGTAGCTAGGGCTTTGGGCTTTTCGCCCAAAACCATAACGCCCAAATCAAAAAATTTCGTAAGGCCCCAAAATGGTCATAAAGCCCAAAAAGTCAACAAAAAAGTGCCAAAAAACCCAAAACGAATGTCACAACGCTCAAATTGTTTTTCAAATGAAAGAACGCTCAAATCGTCAATTGTCATTTCGCCCAAAAGATTTTTGAATTTGGGCGTCATGACATACTCCTTGGGCGTTCTGGTATTTATTTTGGGCCTTCTGACGATTTCTATCGTTCTTAAATCTTATCATCACCCAACGTCATAAAATCCAAATCAAAAAAAGTCATAAAAACAAAAGCATCTCCCAAAATTTCACCCAAAGTTTCTTTCAATGTCATAACCCCCAAATTTAAAATGTCATAACGCCCAGGGGATTTCTTGTTTGTTAAAATTGGGCGTCATGGTAAGCAAGAAACTGCGTTTAATGAACTTAATGAACTACATAAATACGGTGCTGTGAAATATGGCCAAGGGCGTTATGGTTTTGGCCGAAAAGACCTTACGCCAACAATTGTAAAAAACACTTAAAATACTTTTTAAGCGTTTTTGAATAATTTAGTCAATATTCCAAAAATAATTGAAAATTCGCAAAACCGCTTAAAATGAATTTTAAGCGTAAATTTTTTTTTCACATTTTAAGGAGACTTTTGAGCATTTTCCAGAATTATTTCTAGCTCAAAATGCCTTTTTAGCGTTTTGTCATTTTTCCGTGGCCCCGCCCAATTGATCAAAAATATTTCAAAAAAATCTATATTTTTCCTCTAAACATTCATAAAAAACGCTTAAAATTAATATTTTTATACATTAAGGCTTTTTGCATGATTTAAAAAAAAATTCCAGCTTAAAATGCGTTGTCTTGAAATTTTTGCCGTCGTCCAGCCCATTTCTTGTGATTGGCTAAGAATAATTAAAAAATATTTCAATAAAATAAAATACTTTGTCAAAAAATATTATTTTAAAAA
Source organism: Epistrophe grossulariae (assembly GCA_929447395.1). Taxonomy (NCBI): domain Eukaryota; kingdom Metazoa; phylum Arthropoda; class Insecta; order Diptera; family Syrphidae; genus Epistrophe; species Epistrophe grossulariae. Next base: position 63,524,311 of record OV839567.1, read on the forward strand.
TATTTTTTAAAAAGTACAAAATAATACTTAAAAAGAGTAGTGAAAATCCCGTCAAATATTTATAAAAAAATCATTCGGCGGGATTTTTATTTTTTTTTTCGGTGGGATTTCGTGATTCGGGATTTCGTTAAAATTTATAATAGATTACCTATATTATAATACTAGAATCGATACATTTTTTTATTATCTCTTGCTCGATGATCTTATTTATCTACAAAAGTGTAGAAATGTTCGAAAAATCTACCTAATTAAATTTATAAAAGTAGGCTTGTACACGGTTAAAAATTTTGGTGTAGTTTTTAATATTTTTTGGGTTACATATATGACAACACCAAAAATGTATCAAAGTTTAATACATCGCAAATATTACATTTTTACTTTTAATACAAAAATTATTACATTTTATAATAGAACTTTATTAGAAAAAGAGAGGAAATAAATTGAGGAAATTACTCACAAGGAAATTTCTCACAAAGAAATACATACTCGTAATTCGTAATAGCTATAATAATGAATGTGTATTTTTGCAAGAGTACCTATTTATCTTTGTATGTCAATTTATTTCCATTTGGGAATAATTATTCTTATTATTTTTATTATAATAATAACATTATTTTCCCCATCGTTTTTCACAAATGAGAATAGAAATCTTATTGCGATTGAAATTTTGTCTACTAATTAACATATTGTGCCTCGAAAAACTGCAAAGCGCCTTCAAAATAATGCATATTTGAATTTTTTTATTTTTATTTTTCTTGCTTTTTAATACAATATTAACAAATTTTAATCTTGGTTGTATTAAAAAGTGACGCAGTCTGTTCAATATGTTCATATTCAATATGGCCGACAAAAAAGAGCATCGAAGCAAAAAAAGGGCGAGGAGGTATTAGAATGTAATCAAAAATTATTAGAAAAATTCTCATATTTGAAATGGCAACTGAGAGAGAATTTTTCCCTCTCTGCAAGGGATATGTTTTATTCTTTTGGGTTAAGATCAACTCTTTTTTGTATTACAAATGATATTTTTATACAAAAATATTAGAATGTAATAAGAATTGATTAGAATTTTTTTTAATATTTCCCTAGTATTAAAATGTAATATTTGCTGTATTGCATAAGGTTGTAATACAAGAGCTGTATTCAAAAATACCCCAAAATTTTTAACCGTGTACTTAGTAGTATGACAGGAATAATAATCTTTTACATTTGTATGAAAATACATCATATAAAAAGGGCTGACCACGAGAAAAGACAACACGAGACTTTGTAGACTCGTTTAGGTCTTGGTTTCGTGGGTATAGCTTAGTCTCGTTTCGGTATCATGTTGGTCTCGTAACGATTTTTTGTGTTTTTGAGGAGAAATATTAAATATAGGAGCTGGTAAATATTTTGTTTTTTCAAATATTTTGCTTTTATATAAAAAAAGTATGTAAAAACAAAATATTATTCAACTTCGCAATTTAAAAATGCAATTTTTTCTGAAACTCTTGGTAAATTTCATTCCAAAAAATACGATTTCGTTTCGGTTGCTTTGGAGGTATGTAGTATCGTTTTGATATCCCGATACGAGTAGACTTGTGTAGTTCGCGAACGAACTAGTTCAATGAACTAGTTCCATAGTTCGTGAGGATTTTTTTTTTCGATTTTACATTCTTTCTATTTAATAATATTTCTGTGAAGGCCTTAACAAATAACAGAAGTCATTTATGACATGACATGACATGACATGACAGAACGTAGAACTTCTCACTGACCTATCCCAAAAGTCTGTATATTTTTGTTTATAGTAAATAAAATATTTATTTTTATTAACAGTGTTTATTTGAATGAAAAATTTTTCAATTTACCTAAAATTTGGATGCAGTTTAGACAAGCAAATTTTTTTTATTTTTTGTAAAATTGACCATTTTGAACTAAACTGAACTAAAATGAACGAACTAGTTCAGAAGCGTGATTTGAACTAAATTGATCGATCATTCAAATGAACTAAATTGCCCAACTCTAAATACGAGGCCCAGGCGAGACCGAGACTTCAATCGTATCGTGGCCAGGCCTATTCGTAAAATTTTCTTGAAGTTTACTCACATACATAAATCAAAAGAATAAAAAAAACAATTTCCAATAGGTACCTAATACAAAAATTAGCTATATTAGGGCCCGCGCACACCATCAAATTTTCATGCGGCTACAATTTATAGTATACATACAATTGTAGTAAGAACGGACATTTGTCGAAATTTGAGCAAGGGAATCTAATTTTATTTGTCTCTATGTTTAGTGAGAATTCAAAAACAAAAACTGTATATAACCTATGTACATAGGTACACAAATACAGCTCTGCATAGCATGCTGTAAATCAAGTTAAGGAGTACATTAAAAGTCTATTTTGAATATATTGTAGCCCGATAAAAATTTTGAAGTGTGTGGGGCGAGTGCTCTTACTTGTTGTGGTTGTCCTTGTATTTGTTGTTCATCGTGTTCCATTTGCTGCCCCGTTTGTCCCATGGCTCGTCTAGGGGTCGTAATAGTTACAGGACCTTTTCTTGTAGCAGGTGCTCGAACAATATCTAAAAATAAATTATTTTTTCTTTTATCAACTTTCGCTGTCTTGTCTGTCTGTTTATATCTATGCGGTACAAATTTTGTAAACGATTTTAAAATTAAGTCTTGACAATTCAGAACTAAATGACAACACGTTTGTTTAAAGTTTCAAGTCTTTAGCTTATCGAGAAATAATTTTTAAATCAACTGCACAATTTGTACCAAACAGGAATGCTGCTGATTTCATATATATAGTAAACAAAAGTTCGTCTAATTTTAATTAAAGAGGCGACTGAAATCGTATAGATTAAAAATTCATTTCACTTATAATGTCGACACACTCACGCACTCTGGTTTACGTTTTACATCTGAATTTTCAGAATTCTGAATTTTTAGAGCTTCTGATTGGCTAGCTGTCATAAAAAGTTAGATGACTTTTATTGACTTTAAGTTACGTTTTATCTGAATTTTCAGAAAAGAAATTCTGATGTGAAAATTCAGATGAAAGATTTATGTCATGTATATAATAGTGTGGAAACAAAATCTTATACAGCATGATATTCCAGCCTACACGATTTGACATGACGCGACGTGTTAATACATGAAAATTTTTAGAAATGGTTCTAATTCTGTAATCAGACATTATATCACATTTTTTTTGATGTTAAATTAAACTGTTGTCATGTCGGATAGTGTGGAAGGGCTTTTAGTAAAATGAACGAACCTTTTGTTTACAGTGAATTAAATAAACTCAACAATTTTTTTATTGATGTTTGGAAAGTTTTTTATAATTTTGTAGGCCTTTTTATTAATAGCACCGGGGAGACCGACCTTTGCTCGGCTTTTTCTAATTGAGAAAATTGAAATATGTATGAGAAAAGTAGACATGGCAGTTAGTGGAAAACAACATATGCCATCCATTAAATTTGTACACTATAAATGCGTTCAATAAGGAAAAACCCCAAATCAAAAATAAAAACAAATTCCTAAAACATCTTCCTGCTAATTAGAACAATATCTGAAAAATTCATCCAAATTATGAAAGAAATAAATGAACGGCTCGATAGATTTGCATAAAATATTTGGAGTTTATTCTTATAAAAAATTTATGAAAAATTTAGAAAAATTTGAAAATTGGATTTTGTAAAACCCGCCCACTACCACGCCTTCTTTTCTTACTCCTTAGGAAAAACTTCAAACGCTTTGAATAAAAATTTGCATTTTTTTCATCTGCCACGCCCACTTTTGGAATATATTGAAATCTCGTAAATTGCTTCAGCTATTTGCATGAAATTATCAGGAAGTGTACTGATGAACAAGAACAAAATCCAAAAAATATTTTTGGATAAAAACCGCCCACTTTTACTGTTTTATATAGGCCCTTAACTCAGGGGCGCTTAAGCGTTTTAACAATTTGGATGAAATTTTGTATTTAGATAATATTTTAACTTTCAAAGCTAATAAAATTAAGATTTTGTTCTTATGAACGAGAGATAAATTTAAAATTGGGAGCCATGTTGTTGTTTTTGGTTTGCATATCCACCAAGGTGTCAGAACAAAGAATATTATTTGGAGGAGAATCCTTCTTCTGACATGTGTATCAAAATAAAGTAAGGCCAAAATAAAAATGTCGAAAGTTTAACGAAGAGCAGATAAACAAACAAACTGTTTTTTTTTTAACTTATGTTCATTGTCATTTTCCATTCCCTCGCTTAATTTTTTTTTTATTTAAACAAAAACAGTTAGAAATTTGAATCTACTAGACAACTTTTTTCTGTGTGGATAATGGTTTTCCCGCAAATTATTTTCAAGCACATTTTTTAAGCATTTACGATATGATTTTTTTCACAAAAACACGTTATTAAGTATTTTTCTTTTTCACTATTATGAAAGCCCAATATTATGTGTTCTTAAAAATACTTAACATTTTTGTACCTAAAAATACATTTAAAATTATTAAAAAATAAAAAACAAAAAATAAAGGAAAATAAAATTAGTGTGATATTTGATGAAAACGAATTAAAACGAATTAAAAAATACTTTGAGCGTTTAGTGTATATTCATACATATATTTGGTTTCTCGGAAATGGCTTCAACGATTTTGATAAAATTTTCAGATTTTATTACGATGAACAAGAGAAAAAATAGAAAAATTGGATTAAGAAAAATCCCACTTTTACTATTGCTTGTCTCGGAAACAGTAGGTGTAGCAAAAGGCCGTAGCCAAGGGGCGGGGCGTCACAAAAGGCGTAAACGGCTCTAACGATTTTGATAAAATTTAATATTTTTTTCTTATGAACGAGTGAAAAATTTTAAAATTGGGAGCTATGTTGTTATTAGGGTTTGCATATCCACAAAGATGGAGTTATATAGGAACCACAAAGCGTTATATAATATTATATATACAATTGTTATACATATTATAGTTTAACATTATGGATATAAGGTGAGTGCGTATTGTTAAATTTTAAACCGGACACCCCCTTAATCGGTTCTAAATATTAAATAAAATTATTGCAAATTTTTATCTCTAAGACTTTGCAAGGATTTTTTAAAATTTGAATCACATTTGAATAACTGTACATCCATAGGTCGCTGGTTCATATCTGGCTCGAAGGAGCAAATGTTTGAGTATTATTTGGAATTTACAACCCCGAGTTTTACTCAAACATTCTAACTAGCAGGAAGATGGTTTAGGAACTTTTTTATAAAGGGTGTTTTTTTTAGACGTGTGGTTTTCAATCTGGCAATACTTTTTTCGGAGTTGGTCTTTTTGACAGCTGTCACTTGATTTATGCTCAGTTTGGTTTGCCATTTCATAATGAATAGATTTACTTCTGAACAACGTTTGCAAATCGTGCAAATTTATTACCAAAATAATGGTTCGGTTCGCGCGACGAGATGGCCACCGATCCCGATTTTCACAAGAAAATTTTGTTCAGCGGTGAAGCTAACTTTTGGTTGAATGGGTACGTTAATAATCGAAATTGTCGTATTTGGAGTGATCATAATCCACAAGCCATTGTTGAGACGCCGTTACATCCTCAGAAAGTCACTGTTTGGTGTGCTCTATGGGCAGAGGGAATCATTGGTCCATATTTCTTCAAAAATGAAGCCGGCCATAATGTTACAGTCAATGGGGAACGCTATAGAGCCATGATTAATGACTTTTTCGTGCCTGAATTGGAGGATGTTAATGTGGACGAGCTTTGGTTCCAACAAGACGGCGCTACATGCCATACAGCCAACGAAACGTGCGATTTAACACCGCTGGACTTTTTTTTGTTGGGTTATGTGAAGTCGCTTGTCTACGCAGATAAGCCCAAGACAATTGACGCCTTAGAAAAGAATATTCGGCGCGTTATTGCTGACATACGGCCAAAATTGCTGCAAAAAGTGGTCGAAAATTTCGCCTCTCGGCTGGAATTTATTCCAGCCAGCCGCGGCTGCCACTTGCCCGAAGTCATTTTTAAAACATAATGGCAAAGCCTTATCTTTATAATAAAGCTAAATTCTTGGCCATAACATTAGTTTATATGCATTTTATTTCTTCTTGAAAACCACAAATCTTAAAAAACACCCTTTATTTGAAATCCCTCATGCCACACAAATTTTTGATTTGAGGTTTTTCCTTATTGAACGCATTTATAAAGTGAACAAATTTAATGAATGGCATAAATGTTGTTTTCCACTAACTCCCATCTTCTCTCATACATATTTCAATTTTCAATTAGGAAAAGTCGAGCGAAGCTCGGTCTCCCAGGTTCTATTCCTCTTAATCTCCGAAAATACTGAATTGATTAAAATGAAAATTAGTAGAGCAAGAGATTAGAAGTACAAGACGGACATAGACTAGTTTTTTAAAATTTTAAATTAATTTAAAATAGAGACTAAGTTTGGCCGTATTTTTGATTGTACAAATAAATTTCTTAAAATACATAAGCATGATGGTAAAGAAAAATTAGTTTAGCGAGGGAATGGAAAATGACAATGGACATAAGGTAAAAAAAATACAATTTATTTGTTTATCTCCTCATCGTTAAATTTTCGACATTTTTACTGTGGAGTTACTTTATTTTGATGCATTTAGGGCAAAAGCATAGGCGTCTTTAGACATTTGGGGGCCCTAGGGCAAAACCGATATGGGGGTCCCATGCACTCTGATTTTTTTTTAGGTTGGGATCCATTTCCTAAGGTACTTTTATTTTGATATCACACACAAATGGATTTAGTTTCTAAGTGAAAAGTTATCGGACCACAATTTTAAACAATATTCTAGGTCTAAAACTGCCGATGAGCTGAAAATATTGAAAAGAGCAAACACTTCCAATAAATAAATGTTACAAAAGAAGTAATTTTTATAAAGATTGGTACTTTTAATAAATAGATTTGTGTGGTTTGCACTTAAAAAAAGATATTATACAAGATTTACTTCTCTGACTTCTTCATTTAGTATTATTACAAATGTACATGGTTTTTATTGCACACACTCCACCGTCTTTAGAAGGGCTATCTCCTTCTCACCAGTAAATTCTTAGGAGCAAACTTTTTTTTTTGTATTCCTCTCCTTCGTTGCATTTACCTCGATAAAATGTATTCTAAAAAAATTGTTCCAACGTTTTTAGTACGAAATTTTGAACGGTTTTGAAGCTGGTACAAGCCTCTCATTCTGGCTTTAATTATGTACTTCAATTCTGAAAATCCGTTAATTGGGTCCAAAGATATAAACAATAACTGAACGCAAATTGGGTGTTTTTCTGATTTACGAAAATTTGACGATATCCTACTGAAACTCGTCGGTTGGAAATGAACAGCAACCCCATTTTTTTCAATTTTTACGAGATTGGTGTAAGTTATGTATGATATATATGTATAAAATTAACTGTCTGTTTTCTTAGATATGAATAATAAAAAACTTTTTGTAGAATATAAAGATGCATTATCAATAAAAATCAGTTCCTATAGCGATTGTAAAATCGAGATCTTTTGTGCCAGATTGGTACGATAGTGAAATCAAAAAGCTAAAAAACCGAAGAAACAAGTTATGGTCTACTTTTAAACTTTATCCAACAGAAACCAATTTAAAAAAATTTTGTGAATCAAGGGATATTTTTAATAGAATATCTAGTTTAAAGTATCTTAATTACATTCAGAAGGTGCAAAGAGATCTGAAAATGAATCCAAAGTGTTTTTGGAATTTTATTAATAGCAAAAGAAAATCTTGTCCCTACCCGTCTGTTCTCAAGATAAATGATATTTCAAGTCATGACCGACGGGTTATAACGCAACTTTTTTCTGACTTCTTTCAAAGTGCCTTCAACTGTGATACTTCAAACTGTGATACTTTAGACTGTGATACCTTAACCTGTGATTCTTTAATCTGTGATAAATCTGACGAAATGGCTCAAAATTTTGACCATTTGAAATCTTTTACTTACTTGACTGATATGAACTTTAATATTAATACTGACAACATTGTAAAATTCATATCTAACCTTGACGATAGTTGTAAACCAGGTCCTGATGGTATACCCTCTACTATTTTGAAAAACTGTGTACGTCACTTGTCATTACCATTGTCTATTCTGTTTAAATTTTCAATGTCTTCATGTGTATTCCCATCTATTTGGAAAAATTCTTTCATAATTCCTCTACATAAAAAAGGAAAGAAAGACGAAATTAAAAACTACAGGCCTATTGCCTAATTATCTGTGATTCCTAAACTTCTTGAGGCTATTATTTGTGAATCTTTGTGTTTTTATGTTAAATCATTTATTGTTCCCAATCAATATGGTTTTACAAAAGGTCGCTCTACTGTTACTTTTTTAATAGAATTGGTTGAAAACTGTATTGATTCATTTAAAAACAAAAAACAAGTAGATTGTGTATTTACTGATTTCAGTAAAGCCTTTGATAAGCTGTCACATCGAGTTTTGCTTTTTAAATTAAGAAAATTGAGATTTAGCGAATACTTTGTAAGATGGATTCAATCTTATCTATTCGATAGATCTTACTCGGTGTTATTTAACAGTTGCGAATCGAATAAGTTTAAAATCAACTCTGGAATCCCACAGGGTAGTCATTTAGGCCCTATTATTTTTATTTTATTTATAAACGACTTACCATCAGTGTTAAAATACTCTAAGTGTCTTATTTACGCCTGTGATGTGACAATTTTCAAAGCAATTTCAAATACTCGGGATCGCGAACAATCACAATGTGACCTTAATTCGTTTTTCGACTGGTGTACTCGTAACTGTTTGTTTCTCAATATCGATAAATGTAAAACTATGTGTTTTACCAGAAAATTTTCTTTTACTTCGTTCAACTATTTGTTTAATGATATATCAATATCTCGTGAAATCAATGTATCTATTCTTGGTGTCACAGTCGATCGCAAACTCGAATTTATTGAACATATTAACTGCATTTCTAATAAAGCCAATTTAATTCTTGGTTGGATAAAAAGAGAGTCGAAACAATTTTCTGACCCTTTCGTGACAAAGCAGCTTTTTATATCTTTTGTACGACCTATTTTAGAATACCCTTGTCAAGTTTGGTCACCTCACTACGAATGCCATAAAAATAGACTGGAACAGGTGCAAAAAAGATTTCTTAGATTAGCTCTCAGAGGACTGGGATGGGTAAATCCTTATGATCTCCCACCTTATAACAACAGACTAAGACTTATTGATTTACCCATGTCTCGAGGATAGACGTTCCTATTTATGTTTTGTTTTCGTTGTAAAATTAATCAACGGTAACATAGACTCTTTGCACCTTCTGTCTCGACATTTTTTTTTGCAATTAATTAAAATTTTATTATACACTTTGGTAAGAATTTTGTAAAAAAATTTTGTAAACTAGCAATTTAGTTATGTTAAATAAATAAATAAATTATGCAATAACTAAATAGTTGTAGGGTGATAAATCAAACAAAAGAAATATGTAACTATCTCGGTTGAAAAATTTTTTGAAAAATCTTAAAATTGTACACAATCTATAAATTAATAATATCTATGACTTGTATCATTTTGAGGCTTTTATATTTATTCGTTAAAAAGATAAAAATACAAAACTATTCAAAATTAACCCAAAAAATAAGTGTTTTTGAAACATGAAATACGGTGTCAAAAAAAATTTAAAAATTTCCTGAACCATGGATACTTTTTTGTTTTGTTTTTCTGTTTTACCTCAGACAAATCAGAGCACATAAGTCATGTTTTTTTTCCATCGGAGCTAGCTCCGAGCATGCTCTGTATGACTGAACAAATGGAGCAAAACGCTGCGCGAAGTCAACTTCATACAATTTTTATGTAATTTGACAGATTACTAAGCATATGACAGTTCAGTGCCCAAGTATGTTTCATAATTAAATATGAGGGCACTGATCATAATCTCCTCAGAGCTTTGCTCAGCCTCTGCTCATAGCCAAAAAAAGAAAAACTCCATTTTTACCTTTCCGGAGATGTAAAATTTATTTCAATCGGACTTGACCCTGATTTTTAGGAATTTTCCAATTTTGAACTTTCAAAAATTTATATTTCGCTTTTTACATTTTATAGTTTTTTTTTAAGTTAAGTTCTGGAATTTTAAATATCTTTCGATAAAAAAATAAATAAATACTCAACGACCTTCTGTTTAAAAGTTACTTTTTGGACCCTTGACCAGTTAATCTATTTTAATCTACTGAAAATTCAAATTTCAAAAAATCCGTTCTTTGTGAGGGGGCCCCCGAACAAACTGAAAATTTCATTCAAATCGTTTAAGTCAATTCGAAAAAAAACCTAAGAAGTACCTAATATAATTGGGCGTGAGTGTAGGCGGATACTTAATCCAATTTTTTAATTTTTTTCGTATACACTGAAAATTTCATCCAAATCGTTTGAAGTTTTCCCTGAGAAACTAAGAAGAAAGAAAAGGGGGCGTGGTATTGGGCGTATTTTACAGAATCAAATTTTCAAATTTTTCAAAATTTTTTCCTAAGAATAAACTCCAAAAATTTAATGCAAATCGTTGGAGCCGTTTCGGATAAACCAAAACCCAAAAAAGTAGGCGGAGCAGTGGGTGGATATTACTTTTTTTTTTATTATTCTTCTCACTCATAAGAATGATCTCTAAAACTTTCATTCAAATCGTTTGAATTGTTTCCGAGAAACACAGACATTACTAAACTAAGGAGTTTGAAAAGTGTGCGTATCAGTAAGCGGATTTGACTGAATCTAGTTTTCGAGTTTTGCTCTCGTTCATAAAAAAAAACTCTGAAAAATTCACCAAAATAGCTACAGCTGTTTCCGAGACAAACAATAATAAAAGTGGGCGGAGTTTAGTAAAACAATTTTTCTTTTTTTTCATAAGGATAAATTCTAAGAAATTCATTTAAATCGTTTGAATTGTTTCCGAGAAACTAAGAAATAATAAAACTTTATTTAAAATGTGGGCGGATTTTACTAAATCCAATTTTCAATTTTGTTCTTGTTCATAAAAATAAACTGAAAATTTCATACAAATCGTTAAAACCGTTTTCGAGAAACCAAAAACTAATAAAAGTGGGTGAGGCAGTAGGCGGATTTTACTTATTACTTTTTAAATTTTGTTCCTTCCTTTAAAACGCTCTCACAAAATTTCATCTAAATTGTCGGAGCCGTTTCCGATAAACTAAAAATGAAAAAAGTGGGCGGAGCAGTGGGCGGATTTCACTAAATTTATCTTTACATTCATCAAAATAGCTAGTGCCGTTTCGAAGAAACCAAGCAATAATAAAAGTGGGCACGGCAGTGGGTGGATTTAAGTAAAAGAATTTTTCAATTTTTTATTATAAGCATAAACTCTTATAACCTCATTCAAATCGATTTAATAGCTTTCGAGAAACTAAGAGATAATAAAAGTGGGCGTGGCAGTCATAGAATTTTACTAAATCTATTTTAGTATTTTTTTCTCGTTCATAAGAATAAACTCTGAAAATTTCATCCAAATCGTTGGAACCGTTTTCGAAAGACCAACAACTAATAAAAGCGGGCGAAATAATTTATTCAAAGAAAAAAATAATTTTTTAAATAAACAAAACTTTATTTAAAATGTAAAATTGATATAGAAAACAAAAGAACAACTGAACTGTTTGATGACTAGATCGAGAGTGCCCTCTTTGGTTGACGATGTTGACTCTCTTTTTGTGCTTGGTGATGATTGTTGTTTATGTTTCCAGAGCAGCGTCAGCGTGGCGTGGAATTGTTTACATCATTTGGTTATCGCTAAGACGATGCTAACCCTCTCAAGTGGTTAGTGATAATTATTGTTTATATTTCCAGAGCAGCGTCAGCGTGGCGTGGGATTGTTTACATCTTCTCGTTTATATTTTCATTATCGCTAAGAGGAATGTGATAACTCAGAATTTTAACTGCATAGACTCTAATGCAATCTCTTTATCGACTACGGCATTTTTATCATTGCTGTGGGATATTGTATATGTAACTCCCCCCTCCTTAGGATTGTTGTTACCCCTGAAACAATTTATTTTGTCCCTACTTAAGTATAAGATTAGGATACATAGCGTCAAAATAGTTATTGTGTGTATAATATTATATGAATTATCTTTGTGAATATTTTTTTTCAATTAAAAGATTTGATATATTTGCGTATAGTTTAGGGTTATCTAAAAACAAAGATTTGTCTTCTATTTCATTATAATTTTCAAAATTTTTGTTATCTATAATAATCTTACATTTTTCAAATTGTATTAAAACATTATTTCTTATTTTTATTTTTTTTCTTTCATTACAATTAGTACTTATCTCTATATTAGTGTTCTTAACTAACAATTTTCCTCTAGTTAACTCTAATACAATATGTTCTTTTTTATTTATAATTTTAGAGCAATTTTGTATGGAAACACAATTTTAATATGGTTGCAATTTATTTAATTCTTCTTCTTTATATATGTATTCAAATATCTTTATTTTTGATTATATATTGATCATTTATTTTCAGTTCTTCTTTATTAATATTTGGCAAACTTGTTATAAAATATTTATTAACTTCTAACATTTCATCTGGTATACTTATAATGAATATAATTTCTTGGTCATATATATAAACCTGTTGTCATTTTTATATTTTGTAGTTTATCAAAAGTTACATTGTACATAATTATTTTATGAATAGAAAGTACTGAATTTACCATTGTATTTAATTTACTCGATAGGACATTATTTTGAATTCTTTCTATTACATCTTTAATCGTATTAATTTTTTCACGGATTTCCAAAGTTATAATGCTCTGAATTATTGAGGAACTACCAAGTTTAAAATTTATGAAATCTTTATTTTCGTATAGATCATTGAATGCGGATTGTATTGTATTTAATTGTTTTTTTAATTTGTTATTAATGTCTATTTGTTTATTCGAGGTTATAATGAGTTCATGTTTATTGAGTTAAATTATGTTTTATTATGTTCTTCAATATCTTTTCTATCATTTTCATCTAACGTACCAAACAAAAATTTAAGTATGCTACCACCAACATTAATTAAACTTCTTTTATTATATGATAACAAACTACTGATTTCGGCTTTAATAAATTTTATTTCGCGATAGAGTTCTTCGGATAATTTAATATTTTTTAAATTATAAATGTCATTATCAATGTTGTCTAAAACTTCTTCAATTTGGGTCACATTTATTTTGTGCACTACATGTTTATAACTTTTAACTATTTTTATTTTATCAAGTTTTATTTTAGTATAACCTTCTTGGTTATCTATATTTTCAATAGTGATATCACTGAATACTAATTTTTTCAGGAGAATAAGGATTAGAAACTTCATTATAATTATTGTTCGATCGGAAATACATCTAACTCGACTGAAATTTATTGATCAATTGATTATATTCTGTTTGTATTTGACTTTGCACTCTTAAGGTAGAATTATAATAGTCGGAAGAAAATTCTCTCAGTTCACTTACGCATGGAGCGGTCGGTGAGCGCTCTTCACTTCCGAAAGCAAAAGTTAACGAAAATTGGTCGAAACGAAGCAAACCTCAATTATTAATTCTTTGTATTCGTTTCGTTTCGTACGACCACTTACGTCGGCATCCGACTATTATAGTTCTACCTTTAGGTCTCCCAGGTCTTTTCTTAAGAATAATGTATTCTTTATTTTTAATTTTCGTCTTTTTATGCCGTTGTATATTTACAGGGTGAACATGATCAGTTTTTCTATAAAAGAATCGTGGTGTATTCACAAACACAAAAGCTAAAATCGACAAGTTCCAACAAAACAATGTTGTCTACGAAGTAAGCCGCGGTGGAAAAGAAGGGGAGGCGTGCAATTTGACATACATTGGAGCAACTAAAAGACTGTTAGGAGACATAAAGAAGAGAAAACCATCAACAGGCCTTGCACAATATATAATTAACAGCGGACACACACCCAATTTCGACGAAGTAAGAGTAATGGATAAAGAAAAGAGAATCAATGCGAGATTTACTCTTGAAAGCTTACGCATACAACAAAATTTGACAAGAACTATGAACACTAAAGAAGACAGTGAAAATACAGTAGTAAGCTACGCTTTAGCGATTACATAAGTACCTGCCAACCTAACCATACTGTGATCATTTTTGTTTGTCTCTTAATTTATTAGTCTTCATATATTATATTTCTGTTTGTTTATAAATTGTTTTCAGTGTTAATTTATTTAAATATCAAATATACAAAATTCAAGACACCATTTTAAAAATTAAAAAAATGTAAATCCGGCAAAATTCTAAATAGCAAGTTTTTTGGTTTAAAAAATAAAAAAAATGTTTTAAAAATAATAATTTCATATTATATTAAAGATCTAATAAAATACCCCTGAAGAAGTCGTGAATAACGACGAAACGTTGAGAAAAAGATGAAATCAAGTTTGTTTTATTTGCATTTAATTTCAAATCGACCAAAAAAGCCTGCATAATTATTCATAAAATATACGTTAAAAAATTGGTCGCATAATATATTCACGTATCGTGGTGTAGTTTTATCATACTTCGTATGATGATTTACTATAAAATCTATAGTCTTCTCTATTTTTGTTTGTTTTCTCTATTCTTTTTTCTTTATTACTTTGATATGTTCTACATAATTTTGTTTTGTCTGCAAGGCCTGATTGAATGTTAAAAGGTTTCTCTTTGCTTAATACTTGTATTGAGTTATTATAATAGAAAACTGCTTTGTATAACGTATCAATTCTATCAATTATACCTAGTTCTTTACCATTAGATAGACATCTGTAGGTGTGTTTTATTCATTGCTGCATAGCCAGCGCAGCAAAATTTCCCTTGGCAAACAAAAACAATTTGATTGCTGGCGAAAAAGAAGTCAGTAAAAAAAAAGATGGCTGTGCTGGCAATAGAGCTTTCAATTATTGAAATGAACGTATAGAGTGAGTGATCGTTTAATTCAGACTTGTGCTGCGCTGGCTATGCAGCAATGAATAAAACACACCTTGTATTTTTCCAAGATGGTGCTATGTACACGTTCAATTGGACTATTTCCTGTGAGTGAGTTTGGGGTAGTGAAATGTACCTCAATATTTATATCCTGTAACATTTTATTTATACTTATTTGGTTAAATTCATTATCCATTACGATTTTCATGGGTTTTTTATACTGAGAAATGAATTGCATAACTGCTTCTTTAATAGTTTCTCCGTTGCTATCCTTTATGTGAGTCATTGTTAATTTCTTACTAAACTTGTCAATAGTGGAAAGGAATTTCAAGTTTTTATGTAAAATATATCGATATGAACTATTTGATTGATATCTGTTGGAGTCTCGGTCAATTTGAATTTTGGCTTGATGGGATGCCCATCGTATTTGTTTTGTTTGCAGATGTTGCAACTGTTAACAAAGTCAACTAATAATTTTCTCAAATTAGGATAATAAATATATGGTTGTATTCCCAAGTAATTCTCTTCGATACCCGCATGAGCTGTTTCTAGTTAGTGATAAGATTTTATTTTTTCTATAACTTTATTTTCATCTTCTAATTCTTGTGCTAGGTAACTACACTTATAAAACTTCATTATAGTTTTGTCAAATAATTTGATTAATTTCTGTTGTAATTGATTGAAAATGTGATAGTCATCACAATATATTCCTGTTTGTTTAATTTCTAAAACTTCTTTAATTTGTTCTTCAAATGTTTCAGAATCGATTATTGTAGGAGACAATTCAATTAACTTTCTATTGCCTACTAAAGTCTTCGTTCTTATCTTTCTTCTACTATAATCGTTGTTAACCACTACCTGTTGTTTAAACTGGTTAACTGGCTTTTCTATTATAGGAAAATGATCTAACTGTTACTCATCTTTTGAGTGAAGAGTTTCTTGTAGGCTGGAATCATCTAAGTGATTAATTTCTTCAGTGTTTTTTATTTCTCTACTGAGATAATCTGCTACTGTATTTCGACTTCCTTTAAAGTATTCTATATCGAAATTATATTCACCGAGTGACAGAATCCATCGTTGTAACCTTCCTGATATATCTTTACCTAGACACTTTTTTTTTAACCATTTCAAAGGTTGATGATCAGACTTCAATTGAAATTTCCTTCCATAGAGATACGGTCTTAAATATTTGACTGCCCAAACTATTGCTAATAGTTCTTTCTCTGTGGTGGAGTAATTTCTTTCGTGCTCGTTAAGGGTTCTACTTATGAATGTAAATGGGTGTTTATCTTGAGCTAAGACTGCCCCTATTGCATAATTAGATGCATCATTTGCCAATCAAAAGTTTTATCAAAATCTGGATAAGCCAAAACTGGAGGTGAAAATTTTTTTAGTGTCTCAAATAATTTTAAATACTCAATATTCTTTGTATCAATTTCAGTTCCCTTTTTTAAATATTTAGTCATTTGTTGAGCTACCTTAGCATAATCTTTTATAAATTTTCTATAGTAACCCAGTAAGACCAAGGAATGATTTTATTTCTTTGACTGTAGTTGGGACATTAATCTTTTGTATTGCTATAATTTTATCTTGATTAGGTAAAACTCCTTTGTCTGTAATTGTGTGTCCAAGAAATTTAGTTTCTTTTACAAGAAATTCACATTTGTCTATTTGTACCTTTAAATTGAATTCTCTTAATTTTTTAAATATCTTATTTAAATTTGTCATATGTTCTATTAAGGATGTTGAAAAAAACAAAATGTCGTCCATATATACGACACAAATTATTATTAATCAGTTCTCCTAACACTTCGTTAATCATGCATTGAAAGCTTGCGGGAGCATTTTTCATCCCGAAAGGCATTCTTCGAAATTCAAAATGTCCTTTTGGAACACTGAATGCAGTTTTTTCTATGTCTTTTTCATTAACTCTTATCTGATGAAATCCCTTTGCCAGATCTAATGTAGTAAAATATTGGGATCTTCCTAACTTATCTAAAACATCGTCAATGTTTGGCAATGGGTATCAATGGTTTCTTCGTTTAGTTTACGGTAATCAATTACCATACGCCATTTTGAAACTCCCGAGTTATCTATTTTTTTCGGAACTATCCAAACAGGTGAATTATACGGATTAATAATTTTTTGTATAATTCCATTATCAAGCATTTCTTTTATTTGTCTAGCTATTTCTTGTTCGTGAACTTTTGGGTATCTATAAATTTTAGTAAAAATTGGAGTATCTGTTTTTATTCTAAAAGAGTGAACAGTTTGTGTTGTGGAACTTAAAAGTTCTCCATCTTTATAAAAATAAATCACTGTTTTTATTTAAAAATTCTCTTAGCATTCGTTTTTCTTCTTCATTTAAGTCCTTGTGTAAAAGTTTGTTCATATCTGTTGAATTATCTTCTAATACATGGATTTCGTCATATTGAAAAGGACACTGATCATTTACGTTGATAGTTTCTTTCTCTATGACTGGAGGAGAAACGAAAAGGATTATATTTCTATTTATTTCTAAATATTTTTCCTTCATATTAACTATACCTCCTATGGCGTTTAAGAAATTCGATCCTATGATCGCATCAAAATTTTTATTTTCAAAATTCATTAATTTCCACTCCGTTGTTGCATTTGCTATAAATTCTTTTGGAACCTTTGTAATAATTTGTTCTGATATATATGTATAGGAATTCACTGTATTAACTCTTATTTCTTTATCTAATTTAATTCTGGTACAGGACTGAAGTTTTTTCGTATCAAGAAGCGTCATAGTAGATCCTGTGTCTACTAAGACTCTTAATTTTTCATTATGAACGTTAAGTTCTACGATGGGAAGTGTTGATGGCCCCATACTATAAAATTTACTTCTTCATCATTATTTAAATTTACCAGCAATTCACTCAACCGATTAACTTCCATTGGTTGAACGCGATTGTTATTAAATCTCCTAAGTTGACTTGAACTTGGTTGATTGTTGTAATTACTATTGTAATTATTTTGATTTTGATAGTTTTGATTTTGGTTAGTATAATTAAATCGAAATCTATGATTCTGATTAGGATTTGAATTTCCAAAAAATTTATTGTTGTTAATTCTAACTTGTTCTGAGGTTATTCTGTTACTTCTATTGAAATTTTGATTGTTTCTGTAATTGTTATGGAAATTGCGATTTCCTTGGTTTAATCTTGATGGATTAAAATTATTAAAATTGTTTTGGAATTTATTAGAACTAAAACCTTTGTTTGGATCATTATGATTTTTATTTCGAAGCATAGCATTGGCTTCTCAAAATTTCATAAGCATTAATCATATTTTTACAATTGGAAGCAATTACAATAATTGCCTTTTGTAATTTTGTTTAAATTATGTTTAAACGCCTCAAAAACCAGAACTGAGAGCCTGCGTATAAATAAGATTATGCTCTAATTGGGTTTTCGTTTGCAACTTTTGCAATAACACATCTAATTTTTTGTATAGTTCGAAAGTATTATTTTCTACAATACTACCTATTTCTTGTGCAATTTTAATATATGTCTCCTTAATGGAAAACAATCTTATTAATCTTCAATGGTGAGAGATGGGGAAGACTGTTTGTAGCTCTTACAGCCTCTCCTTGAATTTTCGAGTAAATGATGAACGTAGCTTTTATGGTATTTTTCAACGTTTGTATCTTGGTCAGAAAATATTCGATGGTCGATATGAACAGGGCAAGGTTATCGTCTTTTTGGCCTCGATATGGGTTGATTTTTTCCAACTCCTTGAGCAAACACCGTTGCTCTTCTATTTGTGCATCGTTTAATTGTATGTCGTTGTCCATGCTTGCAGGTTCACTTTCACTATCGGTTTGACTGTCACTTTCGTTGTTCTTTTCTCTGTTTTCTCTGTCTTTAATTTTTTGTTTTTCGTCAAAATTCATTTATTAAACACTCCTTCTACGAGATTTCGCAACATACATTTTTATTTAAAAATTCTTGAATGGCTGTGTTTTTCACAAATGTTTTATTTTTCTTTTTTGTTTTTTTTCACAATTTAGTTTAAATTAATTTACGTTTAATTTAAGTTTGCCAGAGGAAAAAAAAAAATTAATAATACAATCGCGAATTGCGTTCGTATCACTGGATCTCATATGTCACTGTATTTCACTTGTACAGATCTCATTGAAGATCCTACAGACTGTGCCAAATAATTTATTCAAAGAAAAAAATAATTTTTTAAAAAACAAAACTCGAGAGGCGCAAAATTTTAAACAGTTCTCGTTTAAGCAATAAACCCGACTCTAGTTAAAACAGTCCTTTATTTAAAAATTCTTTTTTAAATTTTTCTTAATTTTAAACACTTTAAACAACTCTTCTAACTAAAGAACCTGTTTAAGAAAACGTCAGCAAACTTTTGTGAAACACAACTAATTTTGACAGATGAATAAATCAAACAGAACGAAAAATTAAAAGAAGAACTCAATCTGTAATTTTGCCGAGCTATAGGAAAGTGTTTAGAGATTTTAAAACGTTAAAATAGTGAAAATACTAAATAAAAAAGTGAAATAAAAGTTAATATAGTGAATACTTGCAATATTTTATAAAAAAAAAAACATAAAACAACATGAGGTGCTGCGTTAAATCGTGTAAAAACACCTATAATATGGAGTTCTCAATTTTTTCTTTTCACGCTGATTGTGTCTCATATTCCACATAAAGTAATGTGAAGTGATGTGTTTTAGGTTAATGCATTATCTGAGAATACTTTTCAATTAATATTTCGTAGAATTTTGCTATAAAAAAGCAAATTGTTTGAAAATAAAAATACACTTCAATCACGGGAATTAGCTGAACCCGATCTGTGAAAATTGAAATTCTCGTCCAGGGTAGCATTAGTTTTTGTTGGTGATGGTAAGGCGCTCAAATCCATTGATTATTTACAATTAAATGTCAAACTATCGACAACAACCTGTTCAAAAAGCTTAAGAATGCAAAATAGTTTAGAAATTGGCCTATAGTTAGTAAATATCTGATTTGTAACCTTTTTTGAAAACAGGGGAAATAAATGCTGACTTCCACATTTGTACTTGGAAATTTACCAGAAGTTAGGTATAGCGCAAAAATATGTTGAAGAGGAGAAGCTTAGATTGATTTACAATTTTTCAAAATTATTGGAGGGATACTGTCAGGTCCTGGTGAGTAATCATCATGGAGTGAGGTGAGGTAATGAAAAACTTTATCAATGTCAAAATTCATATTATTAAAGGTGGTTTGTGGACAGTCTTCTAAGTAATGGAAGTAGTCCTTGTCAACAATAACTGGCGAGTCATTAAAAGTTTGACGAAAGTTATTTGCAAATGCCTCACAAATTTCTGGAGTACTCTTTAAAATATTATTATTAAAAGTTAAATTGACTGGGTAGCCATCAGATTTCTTTTCTAAGTTAACAAATTTCCAAAAACTTTTAGCACAGATAATAAACTATACAGATGTAGCATCCATATGGGAAAAAATGTCCATGAAAACGAAATTCGTCCAACAAAATTTACCCGATTTGCCATTCCAGCATAGTTGAGGTAAATTAGAAATGAAAAAAGCACATATGTATTTTAAAAATTTGAATAAACTCTTTTTTTAAATTTGCTCTTCTTCACACACAAATCTGGAAAGAATACGAACAGGGTTGGCCGAACTAACTACTCTACATTTTCTACATCATTAACTACGCATAGTTAATTTAATAAACTACACGTCTTATTTTCTACAAATTGTTAAGTTTTCATATACATACCTACAAAGTAAATTTAGAGAAATAATACAATTTCAATAAAAATTTGAACATTTTAACTCAAAATTCAAGCTTCAAAATTACAACTCACAGATCATCTGATATTTGAAACTAAGTTTGCTACAATTTGTTTCATTAACTACATAAACTACGTAGCAAATGTGAAAAATGTAGTCGCCATCCCTGTCTACGAACACTTCTCCTTTTTTTGTTGTCCGTTTTATCATCTTATTCGTATTCTGTTTCCTCAGACCAGTAAGAACATAGCATGAACGCAATAATTTTGTCTATTCCCCTGACGTTTCGCCCTCTTGCTCTACTCGGCGTTACACTTTTTTGAAATTCTGTTGATTTTTTCACATTGTTAGTAGGTATGCCTCCACTTAAACATTTCTAATGTTAAAAGAGCTTTCTTAAAAGTTCAACTTTTTAGAGAAGGGATAACATTTCAATTTATTTTCTCTACTACTCTAACCTATGGCAGAGCTACATCACGGAAAAAACGCACAATTTTGTTTTTGTTTTCCTATTTCTTTTACTCCTTCAAGAGCTATGAGAAAAAAACGAACGAAAAAAAACCTGATTGCTTCTCTCTTTTTACGAATCGTGTGTTTATTGTTTTTGTTTTCATGATCTTTATTCACCGCAGGTTAAATTTGAGACAAATTTAATATAAAAACAAATCCGAGTCTGGTATGCGGTTTTCAAATCGAGGATGAAAATCATCAACATCGTTAGATTTATGTGTATGTGTGTTTCATTATATACATATGTATTTTGAATGTGCGCTTCAATGATTTTTGTTAAGAAAAATATTGAAATTGATTTTTTGAGAATGTTTTGAAAAAATAATTGAAATAAAAATTCATCATACATAAACAAGAACGTTTCTTTCAAGGAAAATTTTATGTCAGTTTGCACAGAGAAGAGGTTTTTTTGAATTATGTATTATTTTTAATAGATTTAATGAGGGTAGTTAAGTGGAAGACCGTCGTCGTCGGTTAGCTGTTGATTTTGTATACATGTATGCAATTATTTTCATCTAGATTTGATAGAAGTTGGAATAGCTTTTGGCCAGATTCAATTCATTATTGGTTATATAGCGGGGTGATGTTTGATTGAGGTAAATTTGTTAAATTGTATGATTAGGTATTTAAGGCGTGCTAAAAGAACTGTATTAAAAATTTTTTTTTTTTGGGATTTAATAGGGTGGGTTTTAATAATAAATAGTAATAAGGGTTTAAAGATTAGGACGAAGCATATATAGCATCTATAGATACCTACCTATACAAAATATTTTGATTTTTAATTGTTATAATTATTAATACATAATTATTAATATTATAATTATGGAAAGCAGCTAAACGCCTATCAAAGCACAAGACAGAAAATG
This sequence comes from Epistrophe grossulariae, assembly GCA_929447395.1. Taxonomy (NCBI): domain Eukaryota; kingdom Metazoa; phylum Arthropoda; class Insecta; order Diptera; family Syrphidae; genus Epistrophe; species Epistrophe grossulariae. Next base: position 63,546,442 of record OV839567.1, read on the forward strand.
GATTGCAAACCCGAAATTAGAAAGCTGAAATCCTCGCGGAACATCTCTCGAATTTTTTTAAGGCCTTTCCAGAAAGTGCAGTTAGGTACAAATAATTTACATTTTATTGATAGAAACGACGAAATGGAAATTCCTTTCTTCACGCTCAAAGAAGTAAAAAGCATGTGTCAACACAAGCTGTCAAATAAAAAAGCACAGGGGAATATTCTAGTAACTGCTCTGGTTTTGAAAGAAATGCCAACAGTAGCCTTCAAAAAACTCCAATATATAATAAACGCATGTCTTAAGCTTCGATATGTACTACATCATTGGAAAATTGCAGAAGTCATTGTTATTCCTAAGCAAGGAAAGCCACCACCAGAAGTAATTTCCTGCAAGCCAATATCTCTTATACCAATTATGGCATAAGTTTTCGAAAAGCTACTCATGAAAAGGCTTAGCAAAGTACATAATAGAAGAAATGGAAACTAATCCCAAACTATCAGTTTGGATTCAGAAATAAACATTGTTGAAAAGGTATTGAAGAAAAACAAGTATGTTCCGCTCTATTTCTAGATGTTGCTCAAGCCTTTGACAAGGTTTGGGATTTGAGTACAAACTGCATAGGGACCCCCCAAGGCAGCTCTACGAAATACTGAAATCCTATGTTACAGACCGATTCTTTAGAATACGGTACGAGCAAGAGTATTCAGAAATTAATAAAACTGAAGCCGGTGAACCACAAGCAAGTGGTCTAGGACCAACAATGTATTTGTTATATACTAAGGATATTCCAGTGGATAATTATGCTATCTTGGCCACATTTGCAGATGATACTGCCATTTAAGTGCTAAAACTATCCAAAAATAAAGTCCTTCGTGGAATAATAAATGCCCCTTGGTATATTAGAAATAGCGATTTACATCGTGACCTACAAATAGAAATGGTTTCTGAAGTGATTAGAAAACACGCTGTTTCACATAATCAGCGAGTACATAGTCATTTTAACTCGGAGATGGATACTGTATTAAATATAAGAGATAATGTTCGAAGATTTAGAAGAACAAAGCCTCATGAGCTAATGGTCTAAAAGCGATGGGAAAGTATTAAAACTTTAGACTTCTCCCAATGCGATTTTGAATTGAAGAAATAACTATGGTTTGATCCTGATTTTCCGGTGGTTTTAGTGCAGCACAAGTCCCACACTACTCGATACCGAATATTACCAAGTGTCCTTTGAAAATTTCCATCCGTAGAGAAATTTTGTTTTGATTTGTAGGTATACCTAATCTACCTATCACATCAAATTGAAATATTTTATTATAATTACATATTTTTAAATTATTTTGTATTTGTTTCCTTTTACTAAACAACAGGTCCAAAATGTTGAAATGTATTAATAATCCCTAGAAATAAATTTCTTAATATAAGAATCTGGAAAATGATTATCTAAATAAAATTAAAAATAATGTTTACCTAGCTAATCAAAAAATGCGCCGATAACGAATCTAGAATAGAAAACACGAAAACTACACAAAAAATAATACATTTTTCCTGCTTTAAAAAAATAATCCCCACCACTCAACAAAATGTTCTACCTACCCACATAAGGAATAAATCCAATATCCATGGATGCAAAGAAGAAAAAGAGTTCATATACTTTTCATTTTTTGTCGCCAGCCTCAGACGACCTTAAAAAAAATCGTACAACAACGCAGTAAAAAAAAAAACAACATAATCGCAATGTCTTTCGTCTTCCTCTCGATCGTTGCTGACTGCATAGTATTGCCAAAACAAAAAAAAATACGTTTTTATTCAATTTTTCCCCATTCATCTCATTCCTATATCCTGAGTAACAGAACAAGAGGGAAAACATATGAGCGAGCACGCAAGAGAGAACTTTTTCCAAAAGACATATAGCTTTCTTTCTGTGCTGTACTATGAAAAAGCAAGAGCTTTCTTGCCTGTTGATCGTCTGTGTGGTGTAAAAATAAATTGGGAAATTTTTTTCTATGGGGATGCTACATCTGTATAATTTATTATCTGTGCTTTTAGGAAAAAAAAAATGAACTTTCCATATTATACAAGTAGTCATTGTATAAAATTTTGGAGAGATTTTTAAACTCATTAAAAAGGGCTATATAAACTTCACAATTTTCCGAGGACGTACTCTTATATAATTCTTCCAAGCCCCGTTTGTTTTGTTGCGAAGAATTTTAAGTTCTTTTGTATACCATGGATGGCAGAAACTAGAGTATTTGTAAATTTTTTGTGGAACTATATCTTTAATACAATTATTTAAAACAAGATAAAAATAAGCAACTGCATCATCAATGTCACATGACGCTGGTATATTTACAATACCAGATGTAATTAGTTTTTCAGAAAGCAGCTCTAAATCTGTCTCACGAAAATCAAGTGTATATGAGTAGTCTTGAGAATTTATATTGTTGAGTAAGTGACCGCCCAAGTCAAGAAACATATCTAAGGGAGGATGGTACTTGTCTATGTTAGATATGACTGTAGTAGATTTCACCACTACTGTATCAACAGCATCAGAAGAAAAACTAAAACGAGTGTTCGATTTAAAGAATTTTTTATACAACTAACTTGCTAACTAAATAACTCTGTAGAGATAATATTGTCCAACAATTGAAGTTCTTGCTGTGATGCTTCAAAGTAGGACTCGTCTTCGGAAGGTATCCAATCATTGTTTAGGAGATTAAAATCACCCAATAAAAGAATAGTGGAACTCAGGGAGGCGATGTTCGTTAAATGGTCCAGTTCTAAAGAAAGCTCTGAAATAACAGGATGTGAGCTATTAGGAGGAATGTAAACGTTCCAAATATATAAATCTTTTGATAGCAGGGATATTTTGATGCAAATAAGTTCTATTGCAAGATCAAATGGGAAAGTGATGAGAGTGGTACTGAAATGATTTAGAACAGCGATTAAGACCCTTTCTCCCAATAAACTCGCATTTTCAAGATGACGGTCTTTTCTGACTAACTACTGATCAAGGAGCTCCGTGTCCAAGATTGAGGCGGTAAGCCACGTTTCAGTGAAGACAAGAAGATCGTAAGGAAATGCTTGGGAGTTTTTAAAAATATTAGAAGCTTTACTGCGAAGCCCTCTTACGTTTTGATAGTAGAGGGTAAGCTTACTAAGTTTTTTGCAGCATTATTATTTATTTTGGTAGTTCGAACGCGTTTTTGTCTGGCTGGGATTGCAAATGGGATTAAAGATTGAATGTGGTTCTGTAATTTTAAATAAAGAGACGAAACTGTTGGGTTTACTAATTTGTGTGCATTTAATACAAGAAATGTTAGGAATACTTTTAGAGGCAACGTGGTGCTGTACGATGTCATCCGGTGTTATTTCAGGCAGGAGACGAGACACAAAAAAGGTTTTAGGTTTGGGCTTCTAATGTTCTAGGAGCAACAAAATTATTTGAGTGTGTTTGATTTATTAATTCAATGATGGATTATAATTAATATCAATAACAGGTCCTGAAACTACTTGATTTGCAGCAGAACCATTGTTTGGCAAAATGTTTAGATCAACTAAAATACTAGAATTGAGAATTGCTAAGATCGAGCAAGTTATCTGTTTTATTAAGATCGGGAGTACAGTTAACTTTAGCGCTTCTTAAATTAGATCTTTTAGGCGCTTGACCCAAGTTTTTAGCTGAAGAAGTACATTGGCGCCCTTTTTTTTGCCTTTTTTATAATTAATGATGGAGTCAGTGGGGGAAGAGGAAGAAGGATTACCCCTTAATGTCTTCTCAGCAATATTAGAATCGATTATTGTATCAGTTTGTGGTGTTACTAAATCACTTGTACAAGATGATTTATCAACTAGAATGTTGGGAAAAGAGAATTCATTTACTTTGGTAACAACATTTGAAACGTTTAGGGATAACTCATTAAGAAAATGTTTGCTTTTTGTATTTTAGGCTAACCTGTAAAAGTAGGTGCTGTGGCATTTATGGATTTTAGGTAAAATCTTTTGTTTTCTGTGAATAAGTTCTTTGTATTATTAATGATTTTGTTAAACTCTTGTACGTATATTTTGGTTGGATCAGATTGTAGTTTCAAAATATTTTTATTAGCGATAAAATCGTTAACTTTTTGTATATATATACATATATTTAAACATAATCACAGCAGTGTTGCCTTTGTCAGCTTTTGTGACAATGGCGTTGTTTGTTTTTATTTTTTCGTTTATATTCTTTAGGTTGATGATGTCGGATTTGTATTTGTTGATTAAATTATTATGTTGGTTTTTATTATTTTTTAAATTTTATTCAGTTTGTGGTTGATGTCTGATAAACGTTCTTGTTTCATTTTTAATGGTGCTGTTTTCGATTCTTTTAATGGCAGATTCTGCATTGATTACTTCATTTACTATCTCGTTTTTTTGTTGTTGTTGGGTAAATTAAATTTGAGACCTTTATTTAGTGTATTGGTTTCATCTTCAGGAAATATGGTGTATATTGTGTTGTTTCCTACACGCGCATGTTTGTTTGCAATTGATAACATGGTTATTATTATTAGTTTGATTTCGATTAAATAGATTTTTAATTTCTTTATTATGTTTTTTGTATGATGGGATGGATAACTATTTGGACTAAGGTGTCCACTTGTGCCATAATTTGGTATAGTATTATAGGGTGTAATAAGTTAAGTAGGTCTAGATGTAGTTTGAATAGTTCTGTGTTGATGCTATTTTTCTTTTTGTGTAGATCTTTAATTTCTTCTTTAATCCAAGTTTTTTTAGCGATTTGCTGAGTCTAGTTCGATGCGGTAGGTATGATGTTAATGATGATGGTATGATTTTAAGTTGTATACACTTTTTGTTAAATTTAATATTTTGTGACTTTATTTTGGTGTTTTGTATTTTTGTAACAGGTTAGCTTGGCGAGCTTCGATATAATACATTTTGTGGAATGGTATCCAAGTCATAGGTTTATTATTAAAAATTACCTTGTTTTGTCCGCTGTATAACTTCTTTAATTTTATAATTTATTGTTTTATTATTTTTACGCGTTTCGGCAATTGAATTGCCATCATCAGAATTTTTTTCATTAAATAACGTTATTCAAAATTAGGTAGGCACAATTAGGTATATTTTATTTTCCTTTTATTTTGCACGTCGCGGAGACTTTGTTTTGCGCGGTTGAAACTACAGTGGTTGAAGCTTTTTTTTTTGACTTATTGTGGGTGTGTTTGTCGGTCGAGTGTACGTGTGTTTTTATTGCGGTATCATAAAAAAATGTGTTTGTTGTAAATATTAGTTTGTCATTTAAAAGATTATTAACATTGAAAATGTTTATAGGGTCGTTTTGAGAAAAATATGGTGTTACCAAAATGATTAAATGAAATGAATTAAAAAATATAATGGGGGGGTCGGTTCGGGTCCGGACCCCCCATGAGCATTTAAACCAAATATTTTTATATTAATTCATTTATTTATTAAGGCGGGTATTCACCGAGCACTCATAACTTATGGGCCTTATAAACCTATTAACCAAGCAATAATAAGTGGATATTTATGAGCGCTCATAAAAGTTATGAGTGGTCCCGACCACTCTCTCCGAAAAATATTCCGACATTTTCGAAACTACTTACACAACCACCACCGCCACAAACACAAACATCTCCATCGCTACCAACCCATCTATATCGCAATCAGCAGCTGCTACGTTACTTAATTCGCCCGTTTGATTCTTCGGATCGAAGCAAAAATTTTGGGGAATATTATGAGCGCTATGAACAATTAAGAATATTAATGTAATATTTTCTATTTAATTATAAAACACCGACCAACAAAAGTATCTATCGATTTGACGTTTGATCAATAATTTGCGAAAAAAGTTTGATTTTAAAGTTCGGGAGTGTCATGGTTGACAGAGAGTGGCTCTCTTTTTCGAAATTCGAAATATATTTATGAGTTTTCGGTGAATACCGCAAAGTTATGAGCATCATAAACTTATGAGGCTCATATGAGCGCTCGGTGAATACAGGCCTAAATATTTATTTCTCTTTGACATAAATTTGGTCTAAATTTGACTTACTTAATTCCAGAAAGCCCATCTTTTATAAAATTTCGACTAAAAAATTCGTCAAGTGTAATGAATACGTAAACCTACCTCCAAAACTACAAATGCATCTTAGTGGAAAAAGGAGTATGTCTACCTACTTACATTAGATTGCGTAACAGTTGTATGGGGAAACTTAGTTCAAGAGCCTAAGGTATGTTAAATTTTGAAGACTTAGTCAATTTATCATACCTCTCCAAAGCAACATATTAAAATACTATTCAATATTGTAAGGACAAAAAGAAGTTAGCATCGCAATTTTTGATTTTCGTAAAAAAAACGGTTGTATTGCAGCAATGTACCCAACTTATGCTGCCATGTGCCGTAAAAAATCGTACCTAGCATATGGTTTTTAAAGATTATAGCCATATTTTCAGCTTAGCGTGAAGTTAACGACGCCATATTCGATTTAAAAAAAAAATTGCTGTATTGTGCTCAACTTGTGGTGCGTTGTGCCGTAAATATTTTTGAAATTTTCGCAAATTGAGAATGGAATTATGTATTTCCAAAATTAAGTTTTTATAAGAAGTTGTGCTGTTTGGTGCTTAATAAAAAAATAATACAACCGAAGAGATACAAAAATCGCATATTTGCAACTTTTAGGACCAAACGCAATTAATGTTGGAATGAAATTAGCACCATCATTTTCGATTTTCAAAAAAAAAGTAGTGTTTTGCTCAACTTGTGTCGTAAATATTTGTTTTAAATTCGCAAATTTGGAAATTTTAGGGATGAATTTTTTTTGCATAGTTACGATTTTCAAAAACATCAAAGTTGTGCTTTATTTTGCCCAAAAAATGATTCGCATATTTATAGCTTTTGGGGCCGAAAATAAATGTTGGGAAGCGTGAAGTTAGTACCGCCATTTTTGATTTTCAAAAAAAATTTATTTGCGCTCTATTGCGCTCAACTTGTGCCTTAAATATTTATTTAAATTTGCTAATTTGAATTTTTTTTTTTATTTCAAAATTACGATCTTTTAAAAAGTTATACTTGCGCTGTTTAAAGCTCAGTTTGTGTTTTTTTTATTTTAAACCAAATAGCGGTGTTAACTTCACGCACATAAATAATGAAGCACAAAGCCCATGTAAGTTTAATTTATTTTAAGTTTTCTATTTGTATAGTTGGACCCCCCCCCCATGACCAAATCCTGGATCCGCCACTGCTAACAGACATCTGGTTTTTAACGTTCGACAGAAAAATAAAAAGAGTATCGAAAATTATAACTCAAATTAGTACTTAATAACGCACAATTTTGGAATTAAGTCGCCCAACTACATACAAAATTAAGACCCTTAACTCTTCTGATCGGTTTATTTCGAAAACCTTTTATTTGTATGAATGAAATATTTCAAGCTACAAATTAGTGTTTGACACTTTTTTTATACAACTCACCATTTGGGAGTTATTCCTGGAAAACCATTTTGGGGGGCCTTCAACCCCCGTAAAATTGTTAGCGGCACTCGTATCGATGGGGACTTTTGACAGTTTCTTAAGAACACCATGAGGAAGCTATATACCAAAATCCAGCTTCCCGGCGATTATTTCCGAATTTGGCTGTTTTTTTTGGCTTCATTGACTGGACTTATTGTTGAACCTAGCATAGGGACCTATGTATATTTGAACATCTTTGATAAACTTATAACTTAAGTTCTAAGGGCAAGATATTCAAGGTTAAGGTATTTAAATTAACGTTAGTCAGTCTAGAGGTAGGATTAACTTAGCGAAGCAACTTATATATATAACAATCGAAAAGGGTTGGATTCGGTAAGCTTTTATCTTCTGTTGTAATTATCGGATCTTTGAGGTTAAGGTCTTAGAATTCATGTAAAATCTAAGGCTACAAATTTATGTCACAAAAGTTTACCTAAGTCTAAGCCAATGTGGTTTTTGAACTTGACCTACGTCTAAACCAATACGATTTTTGAACTTGACCAACATCTAAACCAATGCGATTTTTGAACTTGACCTACGTCTAAGCCAATGCGATTTTTGAACCTAAAATATGCAAAGGGCGTTGTTTAAGGTTCAGGTATTTAAATTAACGTTGATCAGTCTAGACTCTAGAGGTAGGATTAACTTAGAGAAGCAACTTAAATATAGGTAGTAATCGAAAAGGGTTGATTTGGTAAGCTTTTATCTTCTGTTCTAATTATTGGATCTTTCAGGTTAAGGTCTTAGATTTAAGTTAAAATCTAAAGCTACAAATTTATGTCAAAAAACTTTACCTACGGTAAATGCGATTATTGAACCTAGAATATGCATAGGTACCAATATACTTGAATTTCCTTAATAAACTTATAAATTTAATTCTAATGTCTAGCCAATGCGATTATTGAACCTAGAATATGCATAGGTACCAATATACTTGAATTTCCTTAATAAACTTATAAATTTAGTTCTAATGTTCAGATGCTCAAGACTAAGGTCCTCAAATGCAAATAAAATGTTAGGCTTCATTTAAAGCAGCTCATACACGATACAATTTGGTTGTCAACTTAATTGGGTGTTTGGCTTTCATATAATCAGATAAATGAATACTGCTTAACTGTCAAAACCATTATTATTGTCTAAAGAAATTATACGACTCGAGTTTCTTAAATATATTAAAATATGAGTTAAAAATACAAAATATTATAGAATTAAAACAACAACATTAATCTAACCGCCAACTGGGATGTGACATTAAAAATATCTACTATTGTAATTTCAGACTGTAGAATGGTTTCAAAGACAGCTTCAGAAGTTTTGGTGCAACTATATAGGATACAATTGAGAAATCACCAAGATAAGTCATGTTTCATTTTATCGAGCTAACACAAGTCATTTTCAATGTCCCCATAGTTACTCTATGAGTGCAATCTGTAAATTTTTGTTAATGTTTTTGATGCTTTATAAAATTCAAAATCCTCTATGGTATCAATGTATTTTCCTTTTATGCACCAGTGTAAAAGTTTTAAATTAGTTTCAAAATTCGTGTAAGAATGGTTATTCAACATGAGATGTGTGGCATAATTGTATTGTGTTTTGGGCATGTCGTTTTTTGGAAGATGTTGTCAGGTTGTGTGTAAATGCAGGAATTTGACACAATGACTTTCGACTGAAATTTCAGATTTTTGCTTTCAACGACATAAATTCAGAAATCTGAAAATCCAGATGTAAAGCGATTTTTATTGAACCTGCCCATTTTCAAAATTTCACTGATTTCCGTTCCGAATCAAATCCGTAAACGCAATCGATTTCCACACGGATTCAAAAAAAGTTCTGCTTTTACCTTTCACGTTAGCTAGTATTCAAACCTTTTTTTCTTTCGAAATCAGTAAAAACAAAATTCTAAACGTCAAATTTGTTGAAAAAAAATTAAAAAAATTTAATAATATAATAATAATAATACCACGTCAATTTAATTCCGATCGAAAATCAAAGCACACTCATTCCGCAATTATTGAAAGCGAAAAATATTTCAGAACACCTAGAGTTTGAAAACGAAAGGATTTTAAAACTTTTTTGAGAAAAAGAGTTCTGAGAATCCAAATTAGGAGTTCCAGAGTTCCTGATTGGTTTCAGAAAGAGTTCTGCAATATTGGAAAACTTGGGGCAATTATGGTGCCCATTGACTCAGAACCAAAAATTTTCAAAACCCAAAAAATCAAGAAAAAAAAAAGGAATTCTGATTAGAGTTCCCTAGTAACTTTTTTTTTCAGTGGGCATCTTAATTTGCCCTAACATTTTCCATCAGGAATTCTAGACTTCTTGATTTTAAGTTGAAAAACATGCTCAGAACTCTTTTTCTCAAAAAAGTCCTTGCTGCGTGAAGTTAGCAAAAAAACTTTTTTTCGAATTTTAACACTTCATTCGCCAGAACTATTGAAAAAAAGTATGAGAAACTCTAGAACTCTTTGTTTGCTACCGGGAACTCTCATTTTTTATTCAATTTTAAAAAATTCTTTTGCTGACTTCACAGGACTATAGCAGCCTATGGAGAATTCTTTTTTCACTGATGGATGGATGAGCGAGACAGCACTAACCTAAATTTCCTTACCTTATAGTGCATTGAGATGCGAGTAAAATGATGTGCCTTGTCGTATCATTAACCCTTCTAACATAACCTAACTTAACCTAATGGAAAAAACTAGTTAAATAAACTTACTTGGGATTAAAATTGGAGCACTGTCTGCAGATTGAGAATCGCGGGATTTCGTTCTAATTGTTACCGCTCTGGGATTTAAACCGGTTATTTTGCCAATGTCGATCAGTGCATGGTCACCAGTAGGAGAATTGATATCGGTTACTTTTTTACCATCGGCATAAACCGCGTACCCAGTGACTGGTCCTGAAGAAGAGGGTCGGTTGACTGGTTGCCAAGTTACAAGAATTGTACCATCCTGTGGTCCTGCTTCTAGTTGTATATCCTAAAAATAAACTTTGTATTACAAATGCATTAAGAAATATTCACTCCAACCTGTGGTGGATCAGGGAGTCCTTTAGTAAGGGTTCGAAAATCAGCATAGGCGCCTGGAGCTTCTTCCGTTGGCCGTCCTCCATGGGGAGGAATGCAACCAGTTGCTCTTAAGTGTTTTGCTCGTACAGTTACTCGATATTGTGTGCTAGGTGATAATCCAGTTATTGTGTGTCGATATATACCAGGCTTGACAACACGAACTTCTACATTATTTACACAAATTATATGTTGATGATTTGAATTAGCTGGAAGCCATGATATAATGGCAGAGGAACATGTAATATTAGTAGCTCTAACTGCTGATGGTCCTAAATGTGAGGTATCTCGGCCAATTATCATTGTGCAAGCAGCGTCTCGAGAAGTTTTTCGGCTTTGCGCAACACTCCGTACACTAATTCTGTGAGGCTGTAAGAAAAAAAATAAGTAAACCGTAATTATTTTGTTTATTTTGTTTACCCTTGTAGAATCAACTCCTTCAATTAAAGCGCGCGTCCTGTCAGTGGCCTTAACAGTAACTTTTAGAACACCATCAACATAGACATAATAGCTGTCTATATTCGTATAGTTAGTCGGTTCTCCTGGAGACCATCCAATAAGTACACTTTTGTTCATTTGTCTCTCCAAAGTAAGGTGTTTTGGTGCCGAAACTAAAATGAAACTTTGATTTCTTAAAATAAACTAAAACTTAAAAATAATTAAGCCTTAACTACATCGGCCACTTTTTGCAAAATTACAAAAGTATCATTTTTGTAAGCTATCAGAAAAATTATCGCAAAACAAGTTTGAAAATTTTCACTTTTTCACTTTTTTGGCCAATATAGTCAAGGCTTTAGAATAATGTTTATGAAGCCTTGATATTTTTGTGTAAACAGTCGGTTTCGCATAAGGCAACAAAAAACGGGTGAACAAACTGAATTTACTTCTTACTTAAGGAAAGACGGAGAAAAATTGTTCCACTTATGCCATTACAATACATTTTTCAAGAAGTGAAAAAATCTCTTTATTTTCTTTTGACAATTCAAGTAGAGCTTATTCTTTGAAAAGTAGGTTCAATGAAATATAGTTGAATACAATAAAATCCAAAATATAGAGAATAGAAGAAATGAAAAAAAAAAAACAAACATATTTTGGGGAACTAGACAATAACTTTGGCGCCGCAAAATAATTTTTTGAAGCAACGGAGTTGTTTGAGCGGGACAGATTACCCAAAACGGAGTTAAAATCCTTGCGACCCGCGAAGCTTTCCAGGGAGGATTATTTAATTAAAAAAAAAAAACTATTTACATTGGCGTTTGAACATACCCTAAGCTGACCAACGGAGTTGCGTAGGCGGGACGTGAAGCTGTTCCAGGCTAGGGTTACCAGCTCTAAAATCAGCAAAGCCTGACAGTAAAGAAAGAAAAGCCTGATTTTTGAGAAAAAAGCCTGACACATAAAAATTTGTTTTTTTCCTTTTTGAAACTTAATTTTTATAAAAAAAATAAAATGAAAGCGTCTATACAGGAAAAAACCGCAAGGGATCTGGGACTTGGTGTTGACAAATTACGTCTAGTTAAATCGAAAATGCATTTCAATGACCAAGAACCTGCCCCAAAGTTAATTTCCTGCTTAAACTTTTTTAAACAAAACACTTTAACCATGATGTAGAAAAACTATATCGTATTTTACAGAGTGCGTTTTTTAATTTAGAAAATCCTCTATTTTGATTTAATTTTTTGGTCACCCTGTCCAAAATTGATTTTTATTTTTTGCCATCATTTTTATTAATTTTTCTCAATAGTTACACTAACATTTTATAAAGAAATATTTTTCATGACCTTCATTATGTAGCTACAAATAAATCGAAACCCCTAAATTATGTTCAAAATTAATTTGTACTTGAAACGTTTCAAATAGCACCCTGTATAAATATCCTACTGCTCAATAACATTTTTTGCTTTTAAATGCTTGTCCTAGTTTTGCAGTTTCTTAAAAGGTATACAACTTATCACAACTCACCTTAGATCAAAAGTTCTGACCATTTGAATCTAATAAAAAAAAAATAAAAAGTCGACCATTTCATTTAATACATCATAACAAAAATTTCGAAATAAGCAAAGTATTTTCTTCTATTTTAAAAATTATGATTTATTTGAATTTGTTTGAGAATCATTTTTCATGTTCATAACTTTTGATAAGTTGTATACCTTTTAAGAAATTGCAAAACTAGGACAAGCTTTCAAAAGCAAAAATGGTATTTAGTAGTAGTATATTTACATACAAATTTAAATTGATTTGATATTGGAGATTTTTAACGTGTTTTTTCATGAAATAAATAAAAGATATTATTTTAAATAACTTAAAAACACTTATTTTATTTATTTATTTACTTAAATGCATTTCGGAAGCTATGCTTCCATCGTCAGTAAGTTTTATATAAATAATAATAATAAAAAAAAAAAAAAATTTTTGATATATTAAATACAAATAACTCATTTCAAACAAAAACAAACTACACAAACAAATTTATAGTGAATTTAAGATCTATTATAAAATTTTTTGAAAATTGGATCTTTTATTGGTTCATCGTCACTATTCATTAAATTATTTCTATTTTTTAAAATGTAAAAACTACATAAAAATACCAATAATCCCTGAAAATTTCATGCTTTTAGCACCAAAACTCAAAAAGTTATGCAGCTTTTGACATTTGAGAAAAATCACGATTTTCAAAGACTAAAGGAAAATTATTGAAAAAGCGAGCGATTTTGAATTTTTCGGTCTTAATTTTTTGGTTGCAATCTAAGCTTCATAAAATCGCCCGGTCCCGGTTAAATTTCAAGAAAGGTGTTTTTTAGAATCACCCTGCTGCAGAACTCTTTGTCCCTTTCTAAAAAGTGCCAACTATAAATGAAAAATTTGAATGTGTTCACTGCGATTTACAAGCATTTCAATTTGAAAGCATTCATGTAAACGTTTTTCTTCTTACAATTATATTTTATGCAATAGCTTTAAAAAAGCCTGACAAAGGACGAAACCTAGCCAAAGCCTGATTGGACATTAAAAGCCTGACGCGTCAGCCGAAATCCTGACGGATGGTAAGCCTATTCCAGGCAGACTTTTAATAAAAAAAACTGTTTTCAATCGCGCCTGCTTGACAACTGAACAATGAACATACCCTAAGCGGAGCAACGGAGTTATGTCATGTGAGCAGGACTGAGGACCCAAAAAGGTTGTTAAAATCCTTAGAACACGCGAAGTGGGCCAGACGACAGGTTGGTACTTTTAATAAAAAGAAAAACTACATTGGCGCCTGCATGACGACTGAACATACCCTTCTAAACGGAGCAAAAGAGTTGTGTGAGCAGAGGACCCAAAAAGAGAGTTAAGCTAAGTACAGACGATTGTCAGGTCTTACAATATTGTCAGAACTGTCAATTAGCTGACAATTGACATATTTCTTACAATGAAAAATTGTCCGTTCACACGGTTAGTAGATTTCGTCCCAAAGCCTGACAATTTTCGGACAATAATACATCGAATATATAAAAACAAGTACCGCAAAGTGCCATCCTGAAAGTAATACATTTTAAAGTTCTCTTATTAAATTTTAATTAAATAGTAAATTAAAGTGCCGAGACCTCCCAAAACATTTTGTTTCTTTTCTTAAACGTATCAATACGCCCTTTTCAGGGCGACCATTTATTTCTCGGAAATAATTTTTTTTTTCTTTATAGGAACTAAATGAATCCCTATTGGGCAGCATCAGAAGATGTTTTAGAAACCCGTGAAAGATCTACGATTGGATTTGCCAGAAATATGTCCCACTTTGTTACATTGATTTGCTTCACAATTTGCTGATTCCGTCTGATCCTGAAATCATCCGATCCTTGGTTTCCGATCTATTGACTGTCTCTAATTTCTCTCTGCGATTAATATTGAATTTATCAAAGTTTTAGCATATTTTTAAATCATATTGTGTTTCTATTATATAAATACATTTTTGGAATATTTTCTTTCACGCGAGTGGTTTCCTATTATTTTTAATTACCTAATTTATTTACAAAATTTAATTCTGTATAAATCAAAGTTATTTGATTGTTAAGTGGTGTTGTCTCCATGTTGTGTATATAATTTTGTTGAAAAATAAAAATAAAAAAAATAATAAAAATAGAGATTAATATTCTATAAACTTTTTAAATTTGTTTTTGTTTTTAATTTATTTAAAAAAGTGTCACAACATTTATTTAATTTTAATTATTTAATAGCGATGCATTTCGGATATAAGCTTATGCTTTACCTCATCTGCCCTGGTGAGTGGTGAGTGCAATTTTATTTGTTTTTTTCTCTCCAAATATCATTTGTTCCTGCGCTGTGCGCTGCATATTTGCCGTAAGCTGTGGATTTATTTGAAAGCCGACGATTTTCATCAGCATCCAGACAAATTGAAACCAAAACCATTCCACATTGTCATAGGGTTGCCATGTGTCCCCTTTTTGGAGGACATGTCCTCTTTTTAACCCCAGCGCGGAACGTCCTACAACGTTTTAAGAAATTATCCTCTTTTTTTCCTAACAAGTAATTTTGAAAATACAAAAAAATCATTGAACTCTGGATTTAAAAGAAAAACAGAGCCAGTACAAATCTGATAGAAAACATAAAATGAAACAGATCATATTTTGACTCCCATGTTTCAACCCTCAAGTCCGAAGAACTTTACTCGGAGCTTATCAAAGTCGCTCAATTCTATTTTCAAATTCCGAGTCACAACGCGGACGTTGAAAAAGTGTTCGCATTAATAAACTCACAATGGACAAAGGGGAGAAATAGTATATTACCTGAAACTATTAAGGGTATAATTTTAACTAATTTTAATTACAATACAATAACTTAAGCTGTGAGTCATTTTATGACCTTATATTTAATAGCAATGATGAAATCTTGAAAAAAAATCAATCTGAAGATAAAAATAAAAAGACTAAAAAGTGTTAATTATTATTATTATTTATTTTTTGCATTTTAATTTATTTTATGTTCATGGACCTTGTTTTTGTTTTCATTTTGTCCTTTTTTTTAAGGTAGATGATGTCCTCCAAAGTCCGGGATTTTAAAACTTTTTGTCCTAGGTTAGCTTAATTAGCCATGGCGACCCTACTTTGTAACATTTCAACCAGTGAGAACAATTTTAGTAAATGTTCTGCCAGTAGCCATAGCGATAGTTAACACACGCCAGCGACGCATAGTGGATCGACTCCATACAATTAGACGTGAAAAAGTCAATGACTAAAATTGCAAAAACTTCTATTTCTTATTTATAACGGATAACTGTTAATTCTGAAAACACTTCTTTTTTTCTTGTTTAAACCAGTTTAGCATGGACAAAATTACCTCCAAACTTGAAAGTGAAAAGTCTTTTCCTGATCTGGTGCGTTTTTTAGAAAAATAGTTGTTAAAATTACAATTTTAAGTGAATTTGAAAAAAAAATGGCAGATGTTCGTGAAGGTATTTACTTTTATAAATCTGTGTTGAAATTGTATTAATGTTTGTTTGTTGAATAAAAAAAATTGTGTTATTCAAGGAAAAAAAAATTATTTTTACCGTGTTTGTTTTGGAAAATCTTAATATGTACCTAAGGTTGCTTTAAAAATAAATTATGTGTTTTGGATAACTGTGAACGTCTACTTTCTGGAAATATGTGATAAACCTCGCAAAGATTTGGAAAGCTTTTTTTTTACCACTTTTAAGGAAAAGATTTCTGTGTTCCAAGGAAGGAATTTTTTGAAGTTTGGTGTTCGAATTCCAAATCGACTCGGACAAAAAAACTTCTAGTATATATTTCGAACAAGTTTAATTCATCAGAACCAAGAAACTGTTTAAATACTGCTAAACTTAAGAGAATCATCAGTTCCAAATATTTCTAAAAAAAATTAAAAGTTTTTTTGTCGCGAAAAGGCTACCAGCTTATTTTTTTGTAAAATTATATTACTTTTCTATATTTATGAACATTATACTAGATTGAAACAGATATTTTTCAAGAAGATTAGAATTTTAACGTCTAAGTGTATGGAGTCGATCCACTGATTGACGTTGACCTTCGGAAACGTGATCCGATTGGATGTCGATGAACCGGGGATAACGCATTCATGGGAACCTGCTGACATTTCACTTACACCTTTGCATTACTTTAGGTAATGCGCAATGCGATATGCCTATAACCATCCGGTGGGCGAAATAGCTTGCTCAGCATTTCGATTGGCTGGGCAGACATCCAATAGATGGGATAGGAAGTCCGCCTTTGGGCAGACGTAAACGTTAGCGGACACTAAAGTTGTATATTATCCTATTCATTGAATAAAATCTCATTAAAACAGTTAGGCCAACTCATGTTCGCGTTCGGTAAACCAAAGATGTAAAATCCTTAATTGGCGCCCGAGCAGGGACCCTGGAAACTGCATCCTTTTAGCCTATGAATCAGTGCTACTCAGGACCAGCACACTTTTTAACAAAAGTGATAGTTAATGTACATACGGGAACACAGTCGCTTTCCTGGATCTTGAGCAGGACTTTCTGCATTCACATGGGAACATGCGGATACTCAAAAAGGCAAAAGGATGTGGTGTGAAGATTGATCGTGCCATTACTAGGTCGTCTTTAAACGACTAAACGGAACTAACACGACACTTCCTTGCCGAGTTTCCGTTTGAAAACCCGTTATAATAACTTTTTTCTTTTTTTCATAGATGTTGTGGTATAGTGCGGCATATCATAAAACTGAATAACCTATATTTACTGGTGCGACATATCATCAAACTCAAGAAACTGTGAGTCGATTAAAACTGTGTAAAAACTTAAGAGTTTATTAAAATTGTGAAAAAGAAAGTTAGTTGAAGAGAAATATTTCGAAGGATAAAAAAGGCAAATATAATCAAACTTCGAAATTTATGTTAAAAAAATTGTGAAAAGAAAAGTTATTAAAAGAAAATATCTCTGCGAAAAGAAAAGTTATTAAAAGAAAATATCTCAAAAGATAAAAAGAAAGAATAAATATAAAATTTTGAAAATATAATTTATCTAAAAGAAGAACTGTGAAAAGAAAAGTTATTAAAGAAAAATATCTCATAAGATATAAAATAAAGAGTTAATATTAAAATTTATTTAAATTTGCAGAAATTTAATAGGAGAAAATACCTCAATAAAATATATCTATTTTTTTGAAGTTAGCTGAAGTTAGTTTTTTTAATAAATTTGTACTAAAGAAAATATGGGCACGACTGGGTCGCACGAACTTGCTCTTATGTGCGATCACACTGTGTTTTTAAAGTTTTAATATTTCAAAAACTATATTTTATCTTATAAAGGAAATAAATTAGCTAGCCTATACCTATTGTACACTACGTGCTTAAAACGTAGTTAAGTTTAAGGTTGTATTATGCGAGTAGGTACATTTATTTATGAACAATATAGCACCATGTTGCAAATATGCATGGAACTTACAGTTTATACTGAACAATTGTAAAAAACATATATAATTAAACACAAATTGATTAAACAACCTTTGAAATTGTTTTGACACCAAAGCGATGTACATCATCCGATTTCTTAAGGAAATCTCAATTTATGAGAAAAAAAAATTGAAAATCGTTGGAGCGGTTTTTTTTAAATAGTTTTTTATACATACAATTTTGAAAAATACAAAAAAAATGGTACGCAATTTTTAACCCTTCATTGTTGTGGAATTAAAAAAATTAAAAAAAAATATCATCTACCCATTTTCGAAATATGGAATTTTAAAAAAATAACTTTGAAATTTTTTTTAATGTGGTAGATCGTATAAATATTAGATCACACAAAAATTTGAATCAAATTCGTAGGTGCCGTGTTTGAGAAATATTTGTGTGGGGAGTACCGTTATTTTTGATTATAAGAATAATTTTAATTAAAAATCTTCTAGACAATGTTAAAAAAATGCTGGGTACCAAGTTTAATAAAAATTGACCGAGTCGTTTTGAAATTATTAATGTTCTCAAAAAAAAATTTGAAACTTTTTTAAAAAATCCAAAAATTTATTTTTTGAAAATTTTGGTATACAAAACATTTAAAAATTTTGCAAACTTTCTCCAAAACAAATGGTGAATATTAGTTCAACCGTTTTTGAGAAAATCGAAAACCAAAAAAATGGTTCTGTGGGAGGTACCATTTCTAATCATTTTTCGGAAATTTTTTTTACAAAATGCTTGCCTTTTTGTAAAAAAAATTAATTAAATTACTGATTTTCATTTTTTGGTGAGACCCACTTTTTTCGACTTCGCTATCATCGTAATGTCAACTTTGATCAAAATCCCGAGTTCGATTTTATTTACGAATCCATAACTTGCCATATAGTTCCAAGTAAGTAAAAAATAACCTCATACCAAAAAATGGATGATGAAATTAAAGAATTAGTTCAAGATTTGACCGGTGCGGTTAATCGCATTTATCAACAACTAAAAACTGTTGAAAACAGAGTAGTGTCGCTCGAAGTTGCGAACAGAATTAGCACGAGTGGTGCGAGGGTATCAGTGCTGGCGAAGCACCCTTAATAGGTCCGAAGACTGAAGCTGAGCTAAAAGAGATTAGCAAGCTTCCGGACAGTGTAAAGGAGCTACAAATATTCGATGGGAACCCGACACAATATGTGTCATGGATCCATAACGTGGAGTCGATTTTGAGTGACTTCAAAATCGTTAGAGGTAACCCGATTTGCAGGGATATTATGTAACACATTCTAAATAAAATTAGGGGGAATGCGGAAACCGCATTAATATCATATAACATATTTGAGGATGACTGGAGTGCGATCAAGAGATGCCTCTCCCTGCATTACGCAGACAAGAGGGACATAAGGACTCTTGAGCAGCAGTTGAGTAAGTTGTCTCAGAGGGGTTCCAAGATTGATGAGTTCTACGCTACTGTGAATCATAAATTCTCCCTCATAATCAATAAGATTAAAGCGGAGACTTAGGCTAAACTCATACTGGAGCTGCGAGCAGAGCGGAGATGCGAGAGGTGAACAGAGCGTCGATGAAAGAAGGAGTTGATCAAAGAATAGGTATCACATACTGAAGCGTTGATAGTCGATTATGAGATTTAAGACTGAAATGATGTATTCCTATTTTTTTCAAGTTCTTCGCTCAAAAATGGGTACTTATTGAAAAAAAAAAACAGAATATGCACTGTCCACTGTCCTTGCCTTGAATAAAAGTAGGCACGAACACGGAAAATTTTGCCATATACATGCAGAACTTCGACTGGATCCGGGAAGATTTTATGCATATAATCGAATGACCGTTTAAAATGGAAGATGTAGTACATCCACAGTACACAAATCTAAGGTAATATATTGCGCAGGTTGTCAAAGCTGAAAATGTCAAAAAATTAAAAATGACTGTTCGAGTGCCCACAGAAACAATAATATATTGAAATTAGTCAATGAAATGGGCGCTGGATCCACCATTTTACCACCAAACTTGATTTTGACAGATGTGCAGAACTGAACAAAAATGAAGACGCTAATGATATTACCTTTAATAGTCTATGGTAGTACCTACATCTATTTTTTTGAATAATTGGGGACGACCAAACTACACATTTTAATCATGGAACTCCATCGGGACAAAATCTTTGCCAAAAGGTCTACTATAAGAGAAATTAAAATATAAGCTCTTGAAAACTATGCATATTTCAACCAAACCTATGAAATTTAATTATTTTAAATTATTTTTTATCATAATTTAAATTAATTTCCGTTAAAATATCGCTTTAATTCTTCTGTATATTCAATTTCTTCATGAAACTTTACTTCGATAAGAGCGAAGAAAACAAATTTGTTTGAACACGCCGCTCTGCTCGTTTATAGCAGCGCTGCTACCTCGTTGCTAGACTCCTCAGTATGAGAGCTTTCATAAGAAAACATTTGTTTGTTTTCGACGCTCTGCTCACCTCTCGCATCTCCGCTCTGCTCGCAGCTCCAGTATGTGTTCAGCCTTACTCATCAGAGATAGAAACGTATCGTTACCGTGCCCTAGATATTTTTATACGTGGGCTGTCTGGGGATCTTTCTCGTATTTTAATCATACAGAAACCCAAAACACTGCCTAAGGCCTACACGGCTTGCTTAGAGGTTCAAAACATGAATTTCAGGAGCAATACAATTCACAATCCATACCTACCCAATTCAATAACCGCCCCAATTAATCAATCCTTTAGGCCAATGAATGGATGAAGACCGAACTATACTAAGCCAGCGATGCCACCGAAAAAATTCTCGCATCCTAGCTCATCTCAAAACTACCGTCGGAACGATGATCCTCCACCTAGGGCAACAGCTCCAAAACCGCATGAGAAAATGAAGTTGGGCTCGGTACAATCGAGGCAGGTAGATTATATTAATCGTCCTCGTAATGGTAACCCATGACCAAATGTTAGAGCAGAAATAAGAACAAGTACAACCGAACCCGTGTAAGCCAAAAGTTACACATTCCCTGCGTGCATGAGAGAGGTGGTGGAAAAGGAGATAAGGAATCTGCTTGATGAAGGAACTATTCGTTCTGCAAATAGTCCATACAACTCGCCGATATGGGTTATACCCACAAAGCCAAAACCCTCAGGGGAAAAGCAATATTGTGCTGTAATCGACTATAAACGCCTTAACGGCATAACAATTGCAGATACTTATCCAACTCCAGATATAAATTATACGCTGGCCAGCCTTGGTAAGGCAAAGTATTTTACGACTCTAGATCTTACTTCTGGGTTCCATCAAATTCCAATGAAAGCCAACGATATACCAAAAACTGCTTTCTCGAATATGAATGGCAAGTATGAATTCTTAAGGCTACCATTAGGGTTGAAGAACGCCCCAGCAATCTTTCAAAGGATGATTGATGACGTCCTTAAAGAATTCATAGGAATCATTTGCTATGTGTACATCGACGACATAATTGCTTTTGGTCAGAATAAGAAGACCACCTCAAAAATATCGGTACTGTATTCGAACGACTCTAGACAGTGAATCTTAAGGTGAATTCTTGAACCGAACAGAGAAAATCTAATCTAATCTAAATCTAACAAAATTGAATCCGAATGTTGTAAACGGTATTAAAATACCAGAGAGTTATTGTACACTAAGACGAGCGAGGATTGTAATGTCAACAAATATGATAGGTACCCAATTAACCCGGAATTCCAACCAATCCCTATCCCCTCTTATTTTTGTCAAATTTTCCATCTGGATAAAGTTGAAATCCAGAATGAGAAATTCATCAGCTGCGTTGACAAGTTTTCGAAGTTTGGGAAACTTTTTCATATTAAGAACAGATCGGTCTTACATCTGCGAGAGAAGATTATAAACATTCTTCACTATTTTACAGCTCGGGAAAAGTTAGTTACCGACAGTGAAAGTAGTTTCCTTAGTCCTATCATAATCAATTTCATTAAAATGCTAGGGATTAAAATATACAATATCCCCGTTCGACGATCCGAGATCAATGGTCAAGTTAAGAAATTCCACTCGACAATCTTAGAAATATACCGTTGCCTCAAACAAGAACATAAAGATCTGCACCTGAAATAATTGCTTAATATTGCAGTTGGAGGATATAAAAGTTAATTGTGCACTTTGTGATAAAAGCATCAAATTTTTTTCATTGTTGGTACATTATATGAATATGATTTTAAGATATTGGGCCACTTCGAAATTCCGCCCCTTTAGGTAAAAAAAAAATATTAAATAACAACGGCAACACTTACAATATCATGCTATACCTTTTTTTAAAGCCAAGAACCCATTCTTCAATTCTGTTTTCAAATTAAGTTATTTTAGTGCTTAGTTTTTGAAAAAAATATTTTCAAACTCAAAATTTTGAAAAAAAATGAAAAAAAAGATTATTATGATTTTTTTGCAAAATTTTACGTTATTAAGTACTAATTTGCTTTATCATTTTCGATACTCTTATTAACTTTTAGCCGAGTGCTAAATACCAGATAGTCTTAAGTCATTTAGTTTTTTAGAAAATTGAAAATTACCATAACTACTTTTTTCTTAGAACCGTCATTTTTGAACATAAACAATGGATTTTGACTTTCTTGTTTAAATTATAAAATTGGTCCAATCGATAAAACTATTAAAGGTCATATATTTAGTTATAAATTTTTAAAATGTTACTTAATAAGTTTGGTAGATGAAAAAAACAAATTTTCACAACCACGCGCCCTCCACCCCTTCAGTATCATAATAAAATCACAGAAAACCATCGCTTTTTCAGTCTTTTGCCTTGAACATCATTCTGAAATATGTATTTTAAGTTATTTTGCGACTTGTAGAAATCAAAAAAAGCTACAAATATGATCCTCATGGTATTTTTGTACATAACTGACGCCATTAAACTCCAACAAAAACTTAAAATTCCGTTAGTTGTAAAATTCTCAATTTCTTCGCACAGTACAGCGCAATAACCCCTTAAAGTCTTCTTAGTGGGGCGGCTTAGTTAAATAATTGTGCACTTTGTGATAAAAGCATCAAATTTTGTTCATTGTTGGTACATTATATGAATATGATTTTAAGATATTGGACCACTTCAAAATTCCGCCCCTTTAGGTGGGAGGGGCAAATTTAAAGAACAAAATACATAAGATTGAAAAAAAAAATATTAAAAAACAACGGCAACACTTACAATATCATGCTATACCTTTTTTTAAAGCCAAGAACCCATTCTTCAATTCTGTTTTCAAATTAAGTTATTTTAGTGCTTAGTTTTTGAAAAAATTATTTTCAAACTCAAAATTTTGAAAAAAAAATAAAAAAAAAAATGTATTACGATTTTTTTTGCAAAATTTTACATTATTAAGTACAAATTTGCTTTTTCATTTTCGATACTCTCAATAACTCTCAGTCGAGTGCTAAAAACTTGATAGTCTTAAGTTATTTAGTTTTCTAGAAAATTGAAAATTACAAAATCTATTTTTTTCTTAGAAACATTTAAACCGTCATTTTTGAACAAAACGGTGGATTTTGACTTTCTTGTCTAAATTATAAAATTATATATATAAAACTATTAAAGGTCATGTAGTTATAAATTTTTAAAATGTTACTTAATAAGTTTGGTAGATGAAAAAAAAATTTTTTGATAACCACGCCCTTTCCACCCCTTCAGTACCATAATAAAATCACAGAAAACCATCACTTTTCAGTCTTTTGCCTTGAATATCATTCTGGTATATGTATTTTAAGTTATTTTGCGACTTGTAGAAAACAAATGAAGCTACAAATATGATCCTCATATTATTTTTGTACATAATCAACACCATTAAGCTAAAATAAAAACTTAAACTTCCGTTAGTTGTAAAATTCTCAGTTTCTTCGCACAGTACAGCGCAATAACCCCTTAAAGTCTTCTGAATAAATTTAAAATTTGATCACATACAAATTACCACTTTTTTTTTGCGACGAATACCTATATTGAGGGGGGGATTGAGAAAGTGTTTTTTTTTCAAACGTTTCATTTTCAATTAAACCGATTTCCGTTCGATCCGCTACAAATTTTGCGAACGATTTTTAACTTATTGAGACAAGAAATTAGGTACATATGGGGTTGATGTTATCGGTCCACGGAAGGCCGCAGAAGCCGGCAGAGGTAGGTAGGTAGGGTGAAATGGCGGTCACGAGCTACCTAGCTTATTGAGCCAATTAGAGCTAGAGTGCATCGTTTTGATACCATAACTCATTGGACTTATGGATGGAAATGGTATGGATTGTTTGAGTCTCGCAGCAACATGCCACATTGATCAGACTGTCGATTGGCTCAGAGACTTACAGATTTGTTCCCTTAGAACGATCATCTAGTCCTAGGAAAGATGTACAGTGCCTACTGAAGTTTATCCTAGAGCTAGTGCGTTTCGTTAAGGAAGGAGATCAAATCTTTGATCCTCATCTCAGAAAGTTCGTTAAGGTCACGGAAAAAAGCTTTACCAAGTGACTGAGCTCTTTTTTTGGCCAAAGCGGAGCATTTACAGAGGAAATTAATGACTGTCTCCTTTTCCTGCTGGTCCCCGCAACTACGACAGTGATAATTGTGGGGAACATCTAGCTTCGATGCATGCTCTCCGATTGGCCAGTATCCTGTTCATGTTGCAATGACCTGGCTATGTCTCGCCTGGGTCTGCAAATTAAGTCGTTTGTTCGGGATTTACTACAGGTGGGCCAAATCTTCCTATAAATGATGGAATTTGACAAATTGCTCCACCTGCGATTGGATTCGGTAAGAAAAATAGAGAATATATTGCCCTACATGACTCCAAGTGAGTCATGAAGGGGGGAACCTTGCCTGGCCAGTTCGTCAGCCCGCTCGTTTCCCTCACCTTGAGATTCACGTTTAGGCTGGCGAGGTCATCACGGCATTGCTGCACCAATTTGAAAGACGATGCAGCTGAGCTAATGGCTTTAACAGCTGTCAGGATAGTGGTATTTCGGTATTGGTTGGGGTCTTGTTTGAGTACCTTACATGCTTCCCCAATTGCCAGTAATTCAGCTTGAAAAACACTAGCAAATTTGGGTAGCCGAAAAGATCTAGAGATATTTAGAGATTCGGAAAATATTCCTGAACCAACCCCACACTCCATCTTTGAACCATCAGTAAAAATAGTTGTGTCGAAGTCTTTCGTCACGATGTCGTTTTGCCAGTCCTATCTGGATGGGAAAACAACTTTAAAATCCTTACTGAGACACAGAATAGGAGCGAAGTAATCAGTAGTAGTTGACAAAATATCTGTGGGAATAAGGTTATTAATACAGCCGGCAGAGGTATTGGCCTTGTTAATTATTTGACCAAAATGGGAGCGAAGGTTAAGCTCACTGTCACAGATAATTCCAAGGTCTCTAATGGATTAAATTATGGGAATGGCCACGTTGCGAAAGCAATATGTACTAGGGGTTGAGGGAAACCGTTTACGGGAGAAGGTTATAGATTGAAAGTAATGTTGAGTTCTAAGAAATTCTCTTCGCACCAAGTTTGGAATAAATTGAATTGACCTTAATGATTTTAATATCAACTACATAACTACGATATGAGCCAGTAAATATATTGACTGTCAATATCGTTTATTGTTAGAACAAAGATAAGAGGGCCCAAGTGGCTTTGAAGAACGCATGAAGTGGCGTAAATGGGGATATGGGGGTCAGAGATTGAGAACCTGAACAAAACCGGAATGATCATTATAAATCCTTCTTTCATTCCGTTAACTATTTTCCAAAGTAAGATCAACGAATGGTTTGAAAAATATATGTAAATTCACAAACGCATCGTTGCAGAGATGTTGCACAATCACTTGGGTCAAACATTCATAAAGCCAACAAACCAGCATCAGTTTTAATGTAAAGTGTTCACTATTGCAAACTTGCATCAAATAATGCGCAAAATTAAAGCAAAACCAGAATCAAGGAAATGCAATGCGTACTTGCTGATGTATTGCATCAGCATCGGCTGCGTTGCGCATCAGCATCGCAACAAAGCAAATGTGTGATGATTATGAATGTACACTATTGTTGATTAAAAAATTTACTGTCCGTAATCAATTGAGACAAATTGTATAAATTACACCCAAATGATGTCATTTTTATATTATAAAACAACTCAAGTCTTCTTAATTAAGTGAATACAAAAAATTTAAATCTTAATATAATACGTTTTTACTAAAAAGTATAAAACAATCTCCCCATACACTTAAAACGAAAAACGATGGGGTGCATGCAATAGATCTTAGTAATAATTCTCATTTGATTGTATTTGTCGCAAAATATTTTTTGCTTAAATAAAAACCAGAATGAAGTTATAGGCAAGAGACCGAAAAAAGTGTGGGTTTTTCAGAATTGTGAAGGTGGGCGTATGGGGCGTGGTTGTCGTAATTTGTTTTTTCATCAAACAACCATATTAAATAACATATTAAAAGTTCATAACTACCTAAATTATTGTAGGTCTATTGATTAAACTAATTTTATAATTTAAACAAGAAAGTCAAAATCCATTGTTTATGTTCAAAAATGACAGTTTTAAGAAAAAAGTAGTTATGGTAATTTTCAATTTTCTAAAAAACTAAATGACTTAAGACTATTTTTTTAGTTTTTAGCACTCGACTAATAGTTAATAAGAGTATCGAAAATGATAAAGCAAATTAGTACTCAATAACTAAAATTTTGCAAAAAAATCATAATAAACTTTTTTGTTTTTATTTTTTTTTTCAAAATTTTGAGTTTGAAAATATTTTTTCCAAAAACTAAGAACTGAAATAACTTAATTTGAAAACAGAATTGAAGAATGGGTTCTTGGCTTTAAAAAAAGGTATAGCATGATATTGTAAGTGTTGCCGTTGTTTTTTAATGTTTTTTTTTTTCAATCTTATGTAATTTTTGTTTTAAATTTGCCCCTCCCACCTAAAGGGGCGGAATTTTGAAGTGGCCCAATATCTTAAAATCATATTCATATAATGTACCAACAATAAAAAAATTGTATGCTTTCAACACAAAGTGCACAATTATTTAACTAAGCCGCCCCACTAAGTCGACAGATACAACAGAACGATCCACTCTGTAACCAAGCGCAAACCGAGCGACTTTTTTTTTAAAGAAGTCAGAGATTTAATTATCAAAATTTCCTCGATTTCCGCAATAAATAAGAAAAGGGTTTAGCCCAAAATGTATACAGCCTCTAAGGGCATTAAAGCAACAAATAAACCTCTATTCCGTAAGGAAATAGTAGCTAAAGATGATAAAGTAACTGTCATCAGAAAAGTGCATAAGGCACACATTAAAAATGTAAAAAATTAAAAAAAAAAAGAGGGATGAATTATGTCCTTTCCTAAACTAAATTTAAAGATTTTATTATACATTTTCTTTTTTTATACATTGTATACTTTTATATATGTACAAGTAATTAACCAAATCAGTAAGAAGTAATATCAATAAAAATATTCGGCCCCGGGCAAAAAAAAAAAAAAAAAAACTTCCAATTTAATGATTAGGAATTCTAGTCTTGATGGATATAGTTCACACTAGATATTCGTCACGAAATCTATGTATGATGAACTGAACTTAACAAAAAATTGCGTATTGACAAAGGCCCTCACTAGTCAACTGATAAGTCCAAGTGAGATCGCCGGGACGAAACGCACAATTTTTGTAGGATTAAAGGCCGTAAAAGCTATTTTGAATCAATAATTCAACAAGTCCAAATAAAATAGTGCTAAGTCTTCTACTTGGCTGATGTATTTCAGTAGATAGTATATAGAATTTGTATTAATAAAAAAAACCTTCTTAATAAAAATATTCATTAATTTGGTCAATTTACAGACTAACCTGCCTAACCTACCTAGCAACAGCCCAGAGTTTGCAGCTGTTTTCTTATACATCACCGCTGGTTTCCAACAAGGAGAGCAAGGCTTGGATAATCAACGGCTACTTTAACCTCATCCATGTCATCGACCTGAGCCAATTCGAGCGTCAACTAGAGGAGGTCTCTAAACCGATAAAGGAGAACTTCCGGGACTTAGACAGGAAGCAGGTGGTTAACTTTCACCTCAACCAAATAACCGACCATATAAACTTGCTGAAGGCAAAACCACTGAGGAAACAGAGGTCAATCGAATGGATTGGTTCAGCATTAAAATGGGTTGCAGGAAACCCAGCAGACTGGAATAGAATCCTGCAAAGTCAACAGGAAATCGTAGAAAATAACAACCAACAGTACAAAGTGAACGAGAAAATTTCCAACGTTATAGAAGACATGACTAGGAAGATTAACTGGGTCATTGACAACTCTAATCACGAAGTAATGGTTGCAGATATTAAAAAAATTCGAAGAGGACATCATTCATCAAGTGTTACTAATCAAAAAGGAAGTAAATGAAATTGTCAATACAAATCTCCTAAGCCATGACGAAGTTACTGTGCAGATAAATTAATTCGAGACGCTCCCATACGAAAACGAAGTTGGAGCCATGGGCCCTACTAATAACGAAATTTAGAGACGACTTAAATATTTAAGTAAAATGGACCATAATGGTATATACTCTATATAACAAACCAAACATGGTATGACTAAAATATTTAAGTATACAGTAAAACCCGCTTAAGAGAAACCCGCTTAAGAGAAAAACCCGTTTATCTGAAACTCTTTTTTAATCCCCGAGTATTTGTCGACCAATTACCTTTATAACACTCCGCTTAAGCGAAACTCGGTTAAGTGAAAAACCCGGATACCTGAAACATATTTTCAGTTAACTTTAATATTTTTCATTGAAAAAAACTCTCTTAGGTGAAAAAAAAATTAATACAACAGAACAAAAAATTTGCTGACGGCTTTTACTTCTTTTTTATTTTTCACCTCCACCAAATTTTCATCACAAAAATGACACTTGAATTTCTGATATGTTAGAACCCTTTTTGAAATTTTTAAATCCGCTTATGTGCAATTTTTGTTTCATTTATCTTATATCTTATACTTAAATTTTTTTTCACTTAAGCGGGGTTCGTTTAAGTGAAAAACCCGCTTAAGTGAAAGAAAGACTGTGACATTTTGCAGTTTCTCTTAAGCGGGTTTTACTGTACCATAAATAATGAATATTACATGGTACGGTCTCTTCAATATGAAACATGTGATGTATGGTTCATTATTTATAGTCCATACCATTATGGTTCATTTGACTTGAATATTTTAGTCGTCTTTAAATTTGGTTATTGTTAAGGCCATGCACCTACCGTACTAACACCAATGAAGTCATCAAGCTGATCCAAGAGGATACCATCTTCCTCACTTATATCTAACAACTCAATACAAACCTTATCAGGAACATTTTTGAAACCATAAAAATTAAAAGCAGTAGATAGATTTGTTACATATTTATATAAATTGATTATTTTAATTATTTAAATGTATACATTTTAATGCAATTCTTTGATATTGATAATGCTTTATACACTTTTGTTTGTAAATTTTATCAGCATTAATTTGAAGGACTTTTGTTTAGTGAAAATAAAATTTTAAAGGACTTTTAGTTTAGTTAAAACATATTTTGTAGGACTTTTAGATTAGTTAAATCAAAATTAGAACGACTAAAGCTTTGTTAAAAATAGAAAATTTTTAAGGACTTTAAAGTTAAAGCATATTTTGTAGGACTTTTAGATTAGTTAAATCAAAATAAATTATGAAAGGCAATTAAAAAGGACTTTTAGTTTAGTTAAAACAGAATAATTATTTATTTTTATGACCAGCTTAGATCAAAAGCTTTCGGTGAAGATTCGGGACCTGTATCGCTTCATTCATTAAGAACTCGTACAGGCACATCCAATTTGTACCATTCAGATAACCAGTGATCTCTTCAGATTGCAATGAACTTTTATCTCTGTCAGCATTGGACAAACACCAATAAAGTGTTTTATATCTTCCCTCTCTTGCAAATTACACAAACTGCAGCTTTCCGACCCCTCACTACGATGTGGCATGTAATTCAGTTTGATCATCTCTCCTCTTATTTTAAATGTAGTTCCAATAACAAGACAGCTAAACGTACTGCTAAAATAGTTGTTCTCGTTGAGGTTAAAGTTACACGTGGAGTAGTAACGCCTTTCCGTTGATGTTCTAGCTTTTTCGATTAAGGTATATCTTTCGTTCTCATCGGTGACTGCTATTATTTCGTAGAGAGATCTTTTGCACTGAGCACCATTCATTAATGACCAATTTAAAGTGATGCCACAGTTCGCTGCTAACGAGTTCCAGTCTTTTACTAGTAATGCTTTTTGACGTACCGCATACAACATAATCTGTCTAGGTAGTCTTGATTCCTCCATGTCTAGTACTCTCACAATATAATCTTAAGGGTCGATATAAACATTGACGGAAGGCCGGTTTCTAAACAATACATATATTTTGGTGTTACCCTTGGTAAAAAGAATATTCTTCTTAGGAAAAAGCGAAGCAAACATTCTACTTGTTCAAACCTCTGCACTCCCCATACCTGTGCCCCGTAAAACAAGATTGCCTTTGCCGTAGCATTAAAAACTCTATGTTTCAGGTTAACAGCAATTAGTGGATTGTTATATATTCTTTGACAATTTGTACAAATGGCAGATTTGGCCTTATGTAATTTAAGTTTAAGATGCGTTTCCAGGTTCAAGTTGAACGTGAACTCCATTCCCAGGTATGTATATGATTTTACTACTTCAAGATTATTGCCCTGATATTTCCAATACTATTCTTTTGCCGTTTTTTCAGAGCCGTTCTTAAAGACCATAACTTTAGATTTTTCTGCATTTACCCTAAGGCTCCATATTTTGCAGTATCCTTTCAGTTTATTGATCATCATTTGCAGAGACACTGGCGATTCAGCAAGAATTACTATGTCATCTGCATACAATATGACCTTTATCTTCAAGTCATCAAACTGCACTCCACAAGTCAGCCAATCTACTAAATCGTCCAGAAACGGGGCAACAGCGATTTTCGATTAATCGAATCAAAAGCTGCCTTAAAATCGACGAAAAATGCATATAATTTCTTATTTTGGTTAAGTTTCCATTGTGCGAGAGATCGTAGAATAAAGATGTTGTCTACTGTGGAATACCCTTTGCGAAAACCACTTTGAAACTCACTCAACTTTTTTTCTTCTTGAACCCATTTTCTAAGTCTTTCGTAAAGAATCACTGAAAATATTTTTAAAGCTGCATTCAGGAAAGATATTCCTCGGTAATTTTTCCGGTCTTCAGCATCTCCCTTCTTAAAAATAGGCCTTATTAGTGCTTCATAAAAATGGTCAGGAAAAGTTCCAAACTTGAGAAGAATGTTGAGTGCCTCTGCAAGCTTAACTTTGAAGAGCTCCGTACTGTATTTAAAGAACTCCGCTGGTATTCCGTTTGATCCGGCTGCTTTCCCATCTTTAAGTCCTCGTAGAACTGCGTTCACCTCACTTACAGTAATTTCGGCATCTAATAAGTCGATTTCGTTAGAGGGTTGTGCATAACTCCATGACAATTGTTCAGACGAGTAAAGCATCGCAGCATAATGTTCCCTCAGCAATTGCAATGGAACTGTTTCCGCCTCAACTGACTTGAAATTACCATTAATCTGCCTCGTTATTTTCCAAAACTCTGCAGAATCCCTACATTGACTCAGAGAAATTGACAATTTTTCTTCAAATATCTTTTTCTTTTCCTTGCATGTTTTCTTATAAAGTTTATTTGTTTCCATAAACTCTATCTTAATCGTTGGCATTTCATACTTGCGGAGAAGTTTTAATAGTGCTAAGGACCTTTTCCTTAACTGCTCACACGAGACATCATACCAATCATTCTTTTTTCTTAAACCATTCGTTTTTTTCATTAATCTCGCTGCCTCCTCAATTATTCTTTCTAACTCACATATTGGTGCGTATTTCAATGAAGATGAATTTTCAAGATTGATTAACATGCTATCCATCTTATTATGGAAAGCGTTTTTTGTAGCAGTTCTCCATTTCAAAATATTTTGGTGGCCAGGTTTACATTCATCTGCAAGTGGTTCACTATATTCAATCGTCAGACATATTGGGAAATGATCGCAATATGTGACATCATCAACCATAAAATCTTTTAGCATGGAGCTCCATTCTCCACCAATAAGTCCGAAATCTATTGCCAAGCTCCCCTGCTTTCCAACAAACGTAAACTCACCAATTTTATCCCCTTCTGTACAGCCATTCAAAATACTTAAGCTAAAATCATTACAAAGCTCTATTATTTGTTTGCCTTCGCTATTGA
Source organism: Epistrophe grossulariae (assembly GCA_929447395.1). Classification (NCBI taxonomy): domain Eukaryota; kingdom Metazoa; phylum Arthropoda; class Insecta; order Diptera; family Syrphidae; genus Epistrophe; species Epistrophe grossulariae. Next base: position 63,578,780 of record OV839567.1, read on the forward strand.
CTTTAGCATCTTTGCTTTTTCGTTTTTGGTACCCAAAAGTGTTTTCCGTTTCTAAATCTCCCATTCTCGCGTTCAAGTCACCAACTATCATTATGTTGTCGGTTCTGAGTGCACACAAAGAATCATAAAACTTATCATAGTCTTGTTGCCAGTTATTGCAATTGATATATATTGGTGTTATATATAGCGTGTTATTCATAATTTTAAGTTTAATGCATCCCATATTATCATTTAGTTTTACTTCATATTTTGCTTTCATATTATTTTTAATTGCGATAAGAGTACCACCACTCGCGCGTCCTCTATTGGCTATCCTTATAGCTGGAATCCAGAAACAAGTAAATTGCGAAAAATATTTTTCAAAATCTTTGTTTCGGTCCTCTAATAAATGAGTTTCAAATAAAAATACAAATTCAAAGTCCAATAGATATTGAAAAAACTTAGGATAACAAAGTTTGTTGTTTAGTCCTCCCACATCGTACCCTAAAATTCGCAAACATAAATTATCTTTTTTTATTTCCTCCGCGACATCCCTGTGCTATTGCGCAGAGAATCTTGGCAGCACTGAAGGATTCTGAACATCATCGCTGACATTTGTTCTATACCCTGGTTTTGTCAACGGTCTGTCATTCTCAATCATTTCATTGCGCTTTGATAAACAAACTCTGAAATAATCGTCGGAAAGATTTAATTGTTGAGATAATTTCGTAAATCCACATTCTGCTCCATTTATGAGACCAACTCTATCATCCCAGGTGTATTCGGTGCCATCGATTATTAAAGTTTCGTCTTTTAAAACGACTTTTGCGTTACTTCGTTCGCGTTTGACCAATTTTCTTACGTGCAGCAAATGTGCCCTTCGTGTTCGGATACTTCGAGGGTAATCTCTTTGAACCGAGATCTTGGTGTTTTTCAGTGTTGAAGTGTTCTTTAAAATTGTGTACAAAGTTTGTTTATTTTTTAGCTTTACAATAAAGTTTTTGTACTTAGAATTCCATGATTTAACTTGTTTCAATTCATCTATTATGTTATTTCCGTGTTTATTTGACAGTTGGGCGCAGATTTCCGCCACTTGATCCTTTTGTTCCACCTGGTCGTTTGCTTCGATTCGGAAGATCAAATTTTTTTCGGTGGTCTGCATTTGCATTTTTTCGATTTCCTTTTCCAAGAAACCGACTTTCGCATGGAGTGAATGAACGTATTCTTTAAGTTCACCATTTTCACGCTTTAATGCGTTAATATCAACAAGAACCTCCTCTATATCCGCTTTCGTAGCTACATGTTGTTGCTTTATATCGAATAGATTTTCGAGGTCTTTTAATGTCATATCTTTTACAAGGCTTGGTGTATTTTTCCCTTTTTTTCTATCCTGTGAATTCATTTTCTCAGGCGAAGTGATAGAAATCGGACGTTTGTTTCTGTTCATATATGTTATTGTCAATAAAGCTGATTACTGTTAGTCTTTGTTCTGTGATCCTCTTGGATTCCTCGATTTTTTGTTTAGAAAGCAATTGCAAAGACAATATAATATTTTAAAAGTGCTCACCAATTGTTAAATGACTGTTTTTAAATGTTTTTCGCTATTTATTATAGCCAATTTATTGTAAAAATTATGTTTTAATATATGACCAATAATACTTCACACTCTTCACTTTAGCACCAGTGTTGCCACTCAAAAGCAGTACATTTACGAGCTCAAGCTCTACAGTTTTGCAAGCTTTACCAACAATCATGACGAACATCACTAACGAAGGACATAAATAGATGTACAATTCGTGCATAGCCTTAGTCTTCGGAACATAGAACGCCTCAGTAACCTTACGAATAAAGTACGTATTTCCACCATTTCGGACGCTGTTATCCTCTTGTTGCTCATCTCTTTCGCATGTATCATATGGCGGAAAGTTAGCGGAAGACTTAATCTCCCAACGATAAAGATTACTGACGTCACTGATCTATGGGACTTAGATTTTCGAAGGGTGAAAAGTTAACACACGCCAGCGACGTTGACCTTCGGAAACGTGATCCGATTGGATGTTGATGAACCGAAATAGCTTGCTCAGCATTTCGATTGGCTGGGCAGTCATCCAATAGGTGGGTTGGGAAGTCAGTCTTTGGGCAGGCGTAAACGTTAGTGGACACTAAAGTTGTAAGTCCTGTTCATTGAATAAAATCTTATTTAGAATAAAGTCTATTGTCTTTCATTAGAGAATCGGTATAAACAGTTAGGCTAACTCACGTTGGCGTTCGGTGATGTGATGATTATGAATGTCTGAATGCCTAAAATGTTGAAATCTCCGACTTTATGATTGATTCAATCATATGTGACATGGTAATTGCCATAAAACGTTCCATGTTCAGTGCATTGTGTACCTTCCAGTTCAATTAAACTTTTTAATAAATCGAAACCGTTTTATTTCTTCTGCGATTAGTTCGTGACGTTGTTTCTAATTCAAAGATGATTGATAGACTGCAATACCAACTGCTTTTATTTAATGATAAAATTGAGGCTATATCTAACATCCCGATCTTAAAACGTCAACAAACAAATGTATTAAAATCTCAGTGCCCCTTATGGTATTAAATTTAAAAAACGCAAAAGTGAAGAACTCGATATGACATTACCAATCCTTTCGAAAAAGCAATTCCCTAATTTGCCCCTTGAATCTACATCTCAACATACCTTATCGTCAGGTGTGCCAATTCAACTTCCTGCTACACCAACCCATCTATATCAACTTAAACTTCATCTGAGCAGCCTCTTGCTCAGCATGCTTCACCTTCAGATGCACCAACTCAACTTCCTCCGTCACTGACCCAACATGCATTAACTCAACTTTCATCTGAGCAGCTTCAAAGTCAAATTCTACAATAACGTTTACAAAAACTACTACATCTCTACGACTCATCTTTTGTGGACTCCAGTTTTCAAATTTACCGTCTTGATCGTCGTTATGATCCTAGCGCAACTGTTGGCGGTGGTTTGCTAATAGCTGTTTGCACCCACCTTTTGTGTACTCTTGTCGACGATGTTTTGTAATCCGACCCAAAAGTTCATTGTCTGAACATTAAAATCTCTGGTCACCTTCTGGTCATCTTGATTTTTGAAGCGGAATCATGAGAATTGGAAGCTGCTGTGATGATTGCACGTCTATGGGCTCTTAATGTGGCCGTATAACTTTTATATTTCATATTTTGTCTATACTTTTCAACGTTTCGCAAATAACTGCTTACTTTATTTTGACTTCTGTTAATTTTTTCGCGATGCATCGCTGGTTTAGGCCTAATTCTCGAAATGCTTTTATTGCCGTTTTCTTCCTCGCTTAAAAATTTTCCGCGGCCTATTTTCGACGTATTTCGTATTTAAAACACAATTAAAATTATTGGCAGACAAAATTTTGAGTAAAATTGACCGACGCAGCTCAACGTAAACTAAAGTTTTTGATGTTGAACCTATTCAGTTGAGCCAACAAATATGTTCGCTTCTACGGATACATCTGTTCTAGCTAGCGTTTCAGAATAACGGTAAACTTTAAGACAACATTTTGTCTCTCAAACTAAGCGTAGAATGATGCTCTTTCATTACATATATAACAGAGATGTGTCATTGCAATATATATTATGAAGAGAGGCTAACAATAAGGTGAACAAAAGTTTGAACCTATTCAGATGAGCGGCAGTGTATGTAGGACCGTTGGAGCCCTTAATAGTTATATTGAACTAAAGGATGAATTTATAAGCTACTCTAATCTTCTCTATTCAAGCTTTATATTTGAAACAGAAAATGAACTAAAATATAATCCACGTAACTTTTGGAATTATGTTAATTGTAAAAGAAAATCTGACGGTTACCCAGCATATTATGAGCTATAGTAATTTAACTAGCCATTCTCCAGAGGTTATAACAAACATGTTTGCCGAATACTTACAAAGTGCCTTCGTAGATTATTCTACTACAAATTATCCAATTAATGTAACATTTTCTATTGACAAGTTCTCACACCTTAACTCAATTAATTTCAAAATTTCTGAGGCAACTTTTCTTAATTACATCGAAAAGTTAGACGAGTGTTTTAGTCCCGGCACTTTTTATTATTATTATTATTATTATTATTATTATTATTATTATTATTATTATTATTATTACTATTATTATTATTATTATTATTATTATTTTTATTATTATTATTATTATTATTATTATTATTATTATTATTATTATTATTATTATTATTATTATTATTATTATTATTATAACTTTATTGATACATAAATAAATTAAAATATCAATAAACAAAATTTAAGCTCTTCCTACCAGGGCTTTGAGCTAGATGATGAGAAAAAAGAAGACTAAATATATAATTCTAGTTTTGAAATAATATCATTTACATGTTGTATATTGGCGTAGGAGATGACTGTGAGGAGTTCTTGAAGATCTTTTCCAGAAGTAGTTTTGGAGACTGAATTTATTTTTTCGCACTGTAGGATGTGTGCTACAGTAAAAGCTGGCTTTTCGTCACAAAATTCGCAGAGTGGCAGAGGATCTTTGGTGATTAAATGATTGTGGGTCATGTTGGTATGCCCCAATCTCAATCTTATGTATGATTTTATAACCGTACTCGGTAAGTTAGTGGGGTATATTGCCTTTGCAGCGGTTGGGTTGATCATTGAATATGAATGTTGGTATTCCTGCCAAGCATTCTTAATTTTGGTGTTCATCGAGGTTTTTAATTATTTTGTTAGGTCTTTTTTGTTGAATTGGTAAAACGAGATGAGGGGTTCTTTAAAAGCTGATTTGGCTTCTGAATCAGTATTTTCGTTACCAACTATGCCTGCATGTCCATGTAGGTACCCATGCCAATCTTAGGTTGTTTTTTTTGCAATAAGCTTGTCACAGATGTCCGCAACAAGACTTGAGGAATTGTTGATATTGCTAATAGCGTTTATTGAAGAAAGGCTGTCGGTGAAGATAATTGTTTTTTTTATTTTTGGAAAATTGAATTGCTTTAAGTATTGCAAACGCTTCTGCCGTGAAGATTGATGAAGTGAAATGAAGTAATCCCTTACCGATAACAGAGCCCTCTTCAGTGACAACAGCGAATGAAGCTCCCTCGCTTACCTTCGAAGCATGAGTGAACAAAAGCTGCCATCCAGGAATTCGATTCTATCTGTTAAATTGGGAAGTCCGGCTTCGGTTAAGATGTTCCTTATAGGTGTTGTGCGAAAAGCTCCTTGACAGAATCTTGCAGCTGAGTGATACGGTGTTGTAATAAGTTGATAGATGTTTTTGAGCAGTTTCCATAAATTGGGAGTCCATAATCAATTTTTGATAAAACTATAGATTTAACAACATTTACTAAATTTTCAATTATACTTGAGAAAATGGTTCCTAGTGATACTAGATCTTTGAGTTTAGTAAACAAAATAAGGTCGTCCGCATAAAGAACGTGATTTATTTGTGAATAACTGCGAATAATTTTACTAATTTCGTTAAAAGCTATTATAAATAAAGTTACAGATAATGGTGACCCTTGGGGGATACCGTTCTTTATGGCCAAACCACAACCACGCTTCGTGCGCTCGGGCTTTTGACAGGCTTTTCACCGACTTTACGATATTTTACGATATCATGTGTCAAAAAGCGCGACCTTAAGAATTTGCAAAACGAAATATAGCTTTAAACCTCGGGCGTTGAGATATGAGAGAATAAAAGTTCTGTTTCCTTAAAATAACAGTGCGCAGATTCTTCGCAGATAATAAGGAACTAAAAATGTCCCTGTTTTTATGGTTTCAATTAGGTACTAATAACAATTTAAATAAAAAGCTTTGCTAATGAAAGTATTTATTAATGTCAATGTTTTCTTTTTGATTTCAATGAAATATGAAACAACCGTCTTACGACATTGACACAATGCTAGTTTACGAAAAACCTTTCTTCAAGCATATTGAACTGTGACAAGTAATTCGAAGAATGACTTTGTATTTGCAATCGGGATGTGAAAAAATAATTAATTATTATTACTATTATTATTAATATCACTAGTTGTATTTTATGTTCCCAGATCAAATCCAGTGCCTATACCTACAATTTTTAACTCTCGCATCGATTAAATTGGTCAAGAAAAGTTTCAAAAATGGAACAAAACTCATACGAGATGTTTCAATTTTTGAAGATGAACATTTAACAAATGTAAATTTTAATCTTACATGGTTTTTTTTTGCAGTACAAGATCATGAAATCCGTTCACACAACACATAAACTAGATTTGGTTTGACATTTCGAACAAATTTCATTATTAAAGAAAACTATCGAAAAATGTATGTATTGTAGTTACGTAAAAGTCCCAGAACAATTACCTACACACATTTAATTTTTTTTTCTTTCTTTTCCTATTGAAAAATTCACAAAACGGAATAAAATGCCTCTGCCTGTGAACAATTCACTCAAAACTGTAATACGAAGAGATAAAACAACGATCCCAGTGACAACGTTGTTGTATACCTATCTCTTTTTTCCATTTGTTTATTTTATTTGTTTCTACTCGTATCTGTTTCTTTACACTACTGGCGCCATTTTGCAAATTAAAACAGTCATCTACCCGTAAAAGTCGGATCTTGTGTTGTTTTTCCTAACACACAAAATCAGACAAGTGAGAAGTCGGCATTACAGGTACAAAAACCAGAGAAAATTCACTCTCCGGAACCAGACAAAAATTGTCTAAATCAAACAAGTTCAACCAAACAAGGGTACTTCCAAAACAGCTGTTGAGCAGCAAAATATTTTTTTTTTAATTTTAGAGTGAAATAAATCAAACACAAACAGATTTCACTTTAAATATGATTTATTTGTTATATTTTTACTGTATCCAATTAATTAAACCTTATCTACATGGATGTGTGTATCTTTTAGAATAATAAAATCATTCAAATTTATTTCCAAGAATCCATAATATTCAATTGAATCTGGATCTTGAACCACAATTTAATAAACCACACGTACATAGGAATAATTTAATTTTTAATACAGCAATTGTTGCATTTAACACTTATTTTAGTCACTCACACACAAATATTCCAATGGTTTTACTGAAATAACATATTTTTGTATTTTTATTTTAATAAAAACTTTCACATCCGAAAGAAATGGAATAGCAAATAAAAAAAATTGATTGTTGTTTGTTGAGCTGTAAAAGCGCGACCAGAATAGAAAATAGATCTATTCGGGCGTTGCGCTCCGGCTTACGATATTTACGATCTAAAGCGAACGCGAAGCGTGAGGTAACATTTCAGATTGCTTCATAAGAGCCCATTGTTTCTATTCAATATGTCAAAGTCAGAGCTAATAAATGTTATTAGTTTTAATACGAAATTTGCGATTGGTTAAAAAAGCTTTAACGTAGTTAAAAACTTTCGGGCCAATTTTCCAGTGTGCTACTTGATTTAAATTAACATGTGGGCCAATCCTGTCAAAGGCTTGCTCGAAGTCAATTGTGAAAATTGAAACGTTGTTTTTTTTCTGAAAGAGCCGAGGATATAAATGTATCAATATGTAGAAGTGAATCTTGGGTGTTTCTTCCCTTCTTAAATGCTAATTGATTTTTATCAATGTGTTTGTTTTTTCTAGCCACCATGATAATTGATTTTGACACAATTTTCTCTAAGATCTTTGATGTACAGGGTAGAAGGGATATTGGTCTGTATCCTTTAATAAAAGAGTGGTCTTTGTTAGGTTTTGGAATAGGCACGATGGTGGCCACCTCAAGTATTATACCGTTGTCGAAGATGTTGTTATATAAAGACAATAACTTAGTCTTGAAACAAAATGTTGTGTTTTTAAGCATGGTGTAGTAAGGTATCCTATCAAAACCCAGAGTCTTACCCTTTGCTGATTTCATACTGCTCTCAAGCTCTAAGAGATTGATGGGAGATTCGATTAAGTTTGCTAATTCAGAAGTAATGTATTGTGGCTTGGACTTGCTTAAACATTCGTTCTTTTCTTCAATGTAGCTCTGATGGAAATTTGAATCATCTTGAGATTTCTCCCAACACTATGCAAAACAATCATTAATTTCAATTGGGCAAGTGAGATTTTTTGAATCTGATTTAATAAGTTTAATTGTGTGCGGAACATAATTGCCTGCAAGGCTTTTGATGTCAGCCCACATTTTTTTGGGGGTGGAGTTTTGATTTATTTTCCCTGTAAATTTATTGAAACAAGAAATTTTTTCTACCTTTGCCGCCCTTCGGAATTGAGCATTTGCTTTGCGATAGCAAATTAAATCGAAATGAGATGGTGATTTTTTGAAAGTTTTAAATGCATCTTCCTTTTTTTGGCTAAGATTTGCAAGATTTTGGTTCCACCAGGAAACTGTTTTACGATGAGATTTTTTTGTTGTCTGAGGAATTGACACATTAGCTGCAGAACGAATTGCTTTGACGATGGAAGCGGCTTCTCTATTAATATTATTGTTGGTGGTGGTTGCTCTGGCTGAAATTTGTTTCTAAATTTCAGCTTGGAACAAGTTCCAATTAGCTAAGTCTGTTAGGAATTTTGATTGCGGCTTTGGTAGATTTAGGTTGTTGCCTAAAGATATGGTGGTAAGAATTGGGAAATGATCGCTGCCGTATAAGTCATCGGAGACCTCCCACGAAGACTTTCGAATAAGGTGCGGGGATATAAGCGTAAGATCGACGTGGGAAAATGTTCCATGAGTCGAAAGATGAGTGGGACGTCCGTCATTTAATATTGCAAGTCCGGTGTTGGCTATAAAGTTTTCAACTAGTCTATCACGGCTGTTAATAATGGGGGAACTCCAAGAAGGAGACCAAGAATTAAAATCGCCTGTTAAGATTACAGGGCTATAGATGTTGTATAATATTCTATCAAGATCGTAAGTGTCAAATTTTTGCTCTGGTGGTATATAGATAGATGCGATGGTTAGTTTCTGTTTTAGTTCGATTTCTATTGCAATAGCGGATATGTTGGAATCAATGGTAATGAATTTATGAGCAATCGCCTTGTGTACAAGGAGCGATATACCTTGTGTTACAGGTTAAATTATGAAAGAATGCTGAGTATTTGTTGGGTGGGAATGGTTGTAGGTTATGCTTTATATGTGTTTCTTGAATAGAAATTATACATGGATTCATGTCTTTAATTAACAATTGGAGTGCATGATAATTATTAAAATAACCATTCATGTTCCATTGTAGAATTTTGAGATCGTTATAGGCGGTGGAATTTGTCTTATTTCCTGAACAATCTAATGTACTAACAGAAGGCAAGAAGCCACCTGGTGATACAATATTCCCGCGCCCCCACCGGCGACGGTTGCCACCATCATCAAGATGGTGACAGCCATCACCAATAGAGGCGCGGGTTAAGGGGAGGCTATTAGATATGTTATATGCTGTCATATTCGTTCATATTCATAGAGTTTTGTTTTTCGGTTTGAGATGAGAAGGTAAGAGAATAATTTTGTTGGTTATTTTTATTTGGATTAGTTGTATTAGAAGTTATAAGAGATAATTCAGTTGGATTAAAGTTGTGGTTTGAAGTGGGTTTGTGTTGTGGTCTTGAGTGTATACTAGAGGTTTGAGCTTTTTCATTATCGGATTTTGTTTTGGTGGCTGGTGGAGACTTTTCTCTTTCGAGAGAGTTGGAGTTGGTTATACGTGTTTCCTTATGTATATGTGCTGTTTGGGTTGATGATTCAAATTCTGAATTGTTAAAGGCTGAATTTGTTTGTTGGGATGATGAACCACTCTGAGTAAGAGTTGGTTTCTCTTTGTTTGAATTGAGTTGCATGGGGAAAGCATAAGGGGAGGGTTTGGCAGTGATTTGAGTTGTTTGTTTGACTTTCTCTGAATAAAGGTCGGAAGATGAAGTAGATCTTATCGGGTTCCGCTCTTTGTGAATGCGTCTTCGGCTAGGGTACACTTCTTTTTGGTTTTGATTTCGAGCTTTTCTTTACTTCGTATATACTTCGGACAAGCCTTTGAGGAGGCGGGATGAGAACCGGAGCAATTGGCGCACAGAGTGCGGGTACAGGTTATGTCTTCATGAGGAGGAAAGTTGCAAACTACACATGCAGCTGCACGTTTGCACCACTTAATTGTGTGTCCAAGTAGTTGGCACTGGCGATAACGCATTGAATTGGGAACGTATTCCGATATTTTGGTTTTATGCCATCCAATTTCGATTGTGTTGGGAATTTGAAATAGGTCAAATGTAAAAATCATGAGACCTGTAGGGTTTCTCTTACCATCTTCATGCAGTTTGGTGAATTTATACACATGGGTTACATTTTGACTCTTTAGTTCAGATATGATTTCGGACTCTTGAACGTTTATTTGAGATTGAGATTATCGTGAACCTTAATGTTAACTGGGCAAATATTATCTAAAACCTTAGATTTGATAAATTTGTCTGCAATATTTTGGTCTTTTGTAAGAAGAAATATAGAACCGTCTCTTAATTGCGAAATTTTTTCGTATTGCGTACTGATTGAGTCAATTGTTTTTTTCAAAATGAAAACGCTGATAGAGGTCAAAGGCTTGGAATCGTCTTTAGAGGTTATGTGTACAAAACGTGGGTTTTTAAATGTTGTTTTTGTTGGCAAGTCAGGGAATTCACTAAAAACATTACTAGAATGTTTTAATCTTTTTTGAGGAGGGGAAGGGAGGAGGTCAGGAGGTTCAGAAAGAGCACATTCGTCGAGAATACTGTATCGGTTTCCCGGCTGACGGACAGGCTTTGGAGCCATGCCGACAAAAAGATTTAACACTCACAAAGCAAAACCTTGATCAAAAACTTTTTTTTTTATCGGATAAATAAAAGAAAACGGTAAGCGATTTGTTGGAAGAGAGAAATGGGAGAAACGAAAGTCGTATGCTTTTCCATTACTATAGGTCCGTACGGTTGGAAGGTCAGCCGATGACTGAGTCCCGGCACTGATGGCTTACCTTCCTTTATATTGAAAAAAAGTGCAATATATAAGTCATACCCGTTGTTTATGCTTTTCAACGAGTCAAAAAGTTGTTCCACCTTTCCCACTCTTTGGAAAAATGCATTTCTTACTCCCATTCACAGGAAAGGTCAAATAAAATTAATAACAAACTACATGCCTATTGTTAAGCTATCTGTCATTCCTAAATTGTTCGAATCGATTATCTGTGATGTTCTGTCTTTTCATTGCACCTCTGTTATAAGCGAGAACCAGAATGGTTTTGGGAAAAAAAATCTACGATCACAAATTTATTACAATTCATGACGTTCTGCATAGATGCATTTGAAAAATATAAGCAGGTAGATTATTTTTTCTTTTCCACTGTATATTAGGCTGTCTTGTGTTGAGTTTGTTCTCTTTGTCCAGTATTGTTACATCTTTAAAGTTCACTGTGTGTCCGCTTTTTGTTATATGCTGTGAAAGCCCTGTTGTCTCTTTGTGTTTTCTTTTGTTTGCTTCGTGTTCCGCTAGTCTCGTTGCTAAATTTCTCTTAGTTTGTCTTATGTACACTAGATCACAGTTTTCATTCTTTTTTCCTTTACATTTGATTTCATAAACCACATTATGTTGTTGTTGTTTTTGTATTTTTTATTTTGTGTTTGTGAATATTGACTTGAGTGTCAGATTTGATTTATGTGCAAATGAAATGAAAATGATTATGTTTCCACTGATTTTAGTAAACCTTTCGACAAATTGAACCATGAAATATTACTTAATAAATTAAGCACTATTGGACTAAACTCTATTCTATAGTGTTGTTTTTAAAAATGAGCGTTCTAAATGGTTTAAAGTTAATTCAGCTGTACCGCAGGGAAGCCATCTTATTGTTTGCCTTATTTATTAATGATCTTCCTTATGTTTAACAAAATTCTATGTCTTTAATTTATGCCGACGATGTGAAAATGGTTCGAAAAAGATCTACATACATTTTGGGAATAGTGCAATACTAGGCGTGTTTTTTTGCAAGCCCGGGGGGAATTGGTTGAAAAAACGACAGCGGGGATTAGCGACGCCATGACAGTAAAAATCATGGAGTTTTCATACAAACTATCGATAACATGTATGCAATTCATGCCGGTAACACAGTTTTTCGGTGCGCTTAAGTTAAGCCCGGAGAATTCTCCGGAATTAGTAGTTGTTGCATTTAACATGTTAATTGTTTAGCACCGACGTGGTTTTTTTCATCCAATTCCCCCCGGGCTTGCAAAAAAACACGGCTACTAATAGTCTGTTTTTAAATATTGACAATTGTAAAATCATGTGTTTTACACGCAAACATACCTACAATTTATTTGTTAAATACGTTACATTTGTGTAGTCTGTCAAGTTTTACACTGATTTTCATCTATGTGTCGTAGACAATTGTCAACAATTATGCATACAATTGCTGTCACATTTGTCAAATTGCAAATTAATAAAATTCATTCCAGAACATCGTGTAGGTGGACGCGAAAAGATCTTTTAATACAAAGTATTATATAAAAACAAAATTTGAAATGTAGGGAAGGCCGAAGAATTAAGCGTTTCATGGGCTAGGCATATTATTTGAACATTTTGAATTGACAGTTTTTGTTTTTAAATTATTTTTGATTTTAAAAAGAACATACCTACATGCAACATACTTTCCAAATAAAATTTTTCTTTTTTATGATAATAAATAGATGCTTTTCTTGGTTTAATTAAAGGGTTTGCTCGTGATTTTCGTGATCCTTATGTCCTCAAAATTCTTTATTCATTTGTAAGATCAATTCTAGAACACGGAAGCATTGTATGGGCTCCATACTTCGCGGATCATATCAACAGAATTGAAGGTGTTCAAATAAGATTTATGAGATTTTGTTTACATTTTATCCCTGGTCCGATAGGTTTATTTTGCCACCTTACACTCAAAATGCCTTACCATTAACAAAATTTAAGGACTACTTAAATATTTAAGTAAAATGAACTATAATGGTATGCACTATAAACAATGAATCAAACATCATGTTTCATATATAAGAGCCCGTACCATATAATATTCATTATTTAGGGTCTACTTAAATATTTCAGTCTGACCATGTTTGGTTTATTATATATAGATGGTCTTATTTATAAAAGTTGTCTAACTTTGGACAACTCTCCAACTTTGGAAAATGTGTTTAAAAACCTTGTTTATTGTTGTTTTATAGCTGCCTAACTAAGACACAAGAGTAGTTTATCCTAACCGTGAATAATGTGATATTTATTTTTATTAAATAAAGCATATTTCCACCGATTTGAAAATAGTTAGACAGTGTCTAAGTATAGACAAACATTTTATAAATACGACTGAGAGTATATACCGTTATGGTCAATTTTACTTAAATATTTAATACGTCTCTAAATTTCGTTATTGGTAGGGCCCAATGCAGCCATATTTCTACGATTGGAATATAAAACTGATTTCTTCTAAGATGCAGGCTGTTTTTTTCACACGTAAAAGAAAGCTTATCTCTTATTGCAGCAGTGGCGGATCCAGGATTTGGTGATGGGGGGGGGTCCAAATATAAATAGAAAACTTAAAGAAAAATAAAACTTGCGTGGGCTTTGTGCTACATTATTTATGTGCGTGAAGTTAGCACCAATATTTTCGATTTTCAAAAAAAAAAACACAAACAAGCACGAAATGAGCTTAAAACAGCACATGTATAACTTTAAAAAAAATTGCAAATTTGCGAATTTAAAAAAATATTTACGCCACATCGCAGCACAAGTTTAGCACAATACTGCACAGCAAAATGATGGTGGTAATTTCAAGCTAAGTTCCTTCGCATCAATTGCGTTCGGTAGTAAAAGTTGCAAATATGCGATTTTTAGCTTACTTCTTCGGTTGTATCATTTTTTGAGCACAAAACAGCACAACTTTGAGTTTTAAGAAAAACTTAAATTTGGAAAAGAAATCATCCTCAAAATTTGCAAATTTGCGATATTTTCAAAAATATTTACGGCACATATTTACAGCACAAGTTGAGCACAATGCAACACAGTTTTTTTTTTTCAAAACCGAAAATGGCGGCGCGAATTTCTTTTTGCTCTTATAATATTGAATACACTGAAAAAACCCAATATCAAAATAATATTTTTATAATAATAATTCAATATTTTTGGTGATTCATATCAAATTAACCACAAATCATGATAAATCTATGTTAAAAATGCTATTCTGATAGTTTTTTTGTTTTATTGAAATTGAAAATGTTACTTTGATAATAAGTTTGATATTAACATTATGATATCAATTACCATTATCAAAACTAAGTTGATAATTTTTACTACTACCGTATCATACAAAAATATTAATTTCATATTTTTAGGCTAAATTTGATGTCTTCAATGTCGGATTGATAAGAAAAATTATGTATTCTTCAGTTAAATATAAAATTGATATGTGCAGAAATGTTAATTGCAAAAACGGAATATCATTTCAATATTTTTTTTAATATCAAATATCTGCAGTATTTCAAAATGTTGTATTTATGACAATAAAAATATCACACCAATATTTTTAAGATCAGACTGATATTAAAAATCTCAAATTAACAATAATTTTTGATATTGTAATATCAATTTATCATGTAAAAGTTTGGTTGGCATTGAACCATTATTCATAAAGTTATCAATTTTCAACACGTTCGGTTCGTATTGCGAACTGGCCCAGTGAAAGTGTTTTGTGCTCATAAGCGGAAGGTTCCAGGTTCAATCCCAGAAAAACCAAGTGAGTAATTTATAAATTTGTAACATTTTCACAATAAAAAATAATCAGCTGCGTTTATCACCATTATGGGAAATACAAAATAATAAATAAAAATGTAAAGCTATAAAAATACAAAATTGAAACCATCGTCAAACCCTACAAATGCAGACCATATTTTTTTTCTTTTCATTTTATTGGACATATCATAATTACGATTTTCATATCATATTGATAATTGATCATTATCACAATGATATGATCAGAATATCAATATTGATATTTTTCATATAAGCTAACTTTTATAACCGAAAAATGTTAATTTTACGGTGGTTTTTACAATATTTTATTTTTTATGTTATTTATATTTTATGTATTTTAATATGTTACTTTGGTGAGGTTTGATAAATTGCCTAAGTCTTCAAAATTTAACATAACTTAAACCCTCATTAAACTGTTACGCAATCTAATATAAGTATGTAGGTATACTCCTTTTTCCACTAAGATGCATTTGAAGTGGCAACACTGTGTCCATTTGTGTTTGACGTGTTTTTTTTCACTCCTGAATAAAATTTTTTTTTTTTTTTAACTATCATTCAATCCTTTAATTTTCCAAGTTTTTGATGATTTTTATTTTTGTAATTGAAATATTATAGACTGAACCCTGTGTGGATTGTTGATTTCTTGAGAATTTTGACTTTGATAAATAGTGTTTTTATTTTGTGCATTGACAAATTATTCTCCGTTCCTGAGTGATTCAGTGTAATATCTTTACTTGAGTGAAAAAAAGAAAAAAAAAAAAAAAAAAAAAAAAAATTACATGGTATACGGCTGTTTCTTTCTGTGCAATTTAATCTGTTTTATTGAACTATAATTGAGTGTTTTTTTACCACTTGACATATTTTATTGCATACTTTTGAGCAGTATAAACTATATTTATTACAAAATTTGTGTTGCATACATTTGGACTCTATATGGTTTATTTACTTGATAAAACAAAATAAATTCAAGGCCGTAGCTAGCATCGCCCCCGAATATACATTAATTTTTCAGAAACTTTTAACTTTTACACGAATTGACATAAGACATTTATAAAATGGATGTTTTTATAATAAATAGCCTCAGAGGTGATATTAATTCCTTAGAGGGAAAAGTTGATCGACTTTTTGATGCTGTTGCTCTTATCAATGAGCAGCTTTCAAAATTATTTATATCTTCACCTAAATCTCCGAAACAATCGATTATTGAAAATTTAAAAAATAGAGAAGTAACATTTCATAAACCTTCACCAAAGTTAAAGGAACCTGCTGGCTCCAGCCGTGTTACCCGCAATACCCTAAAAAGAACAAACTTAAGTCTTACACCACTAGCCCAAAAGACAAAGAAAATAACTTCCATATTGAAACCTCAATCTTCACCTTCTACTAAATCATCAATGTTAACAACTTCGTCGTCATCTACATCTTCTATCCCTTCTTCTCAGTCTTCGTCATCATCATCTACGTTATCTACATCTTCATCATTTTCATCACTTACGACATCCAAGGCCCCAACTTCATCTCTGTCTACAATATCAGCATTAACTGTGCCCTCTACATCGTTTGTGTCACAAATGCCTCTTTCATCTACGACATCTAAGTTTCCATCTGTATCATCCTCATCTACATCTTCTTCAACATCTAGTTTCTCTTCTTCACCTACATCATCGCTTTCTACCGAATTTACTCTTTCAACACCATCAACATCTATGCTATCTTCGACTTCTTCAGTTTCTTCTATCTATTCACTACCATCGAATTTATTTCCAATCACCACGTCTACTTCTTCCTCATCATCTTTAATACTACCTGCTATAACTTCAGATGCTCTCACTCATAAGGAAGTTCAACTCAAAGCAGCAGAGCGTATATTTTTATCTAATTTTGATCCTGAAACAAGTTGTGATGATATATCCAAATACATAAGTTCACGCTACAGTAAAGCCAAGCTAAGGCTGGAACAGTTGCCTACCAAAAGTACGGATTATGCATCGTTCAAATTGTACTGTAATCAGGAAATTTTCAATCAACTCACTGATCACAAATGTTGGCCTAATGACATAATCGTTCACGAGTTTGTAAATAAAAGGAATATGTCCCGCAATCCTTTTCAGAAAACACTGACAAGACAAACAAATCGTCGCCAATAATTGATATATTTTATCAAAACGTTAGAGGACTACGGACTAAGACCAATAAGGTCTACTATTCATCATCCATCTGTTCCTTTGACATTATTGCCCTCACCGAAACTTGGTTATATGCTGGTATCAATGACTCTGAAATTTTTGACAACACTTTTAATGTTTTTAGGCGTGACAGATACGCTGATCCCAATATTGATACTGTGGGAGGTGGAGTTTTAATAGCCATAAAGTCTTGTTTCATAACCACGCAAATTCATGTTCCTGTAGCACTTGACAAAGAATTTATCTGCATTAAAGTCAGTCTAAAAAATAAAAACTTATATGTTGTAACGCTATATATCGTACCTGGAAGTCCTCGTGATGTCTATATAAAAGCCTTCGAGTACCTGAGCTTCATCAACGATTTATTGGAGTATCAGGATGAAATTATTTGTTTGGGCGATTTTAATCTTACCCACGTTGCTTGGATACGCTGTCCAGATACAAATGTTATGTTGCCAACTGGAAATTTGAAATCGGACGATTCAAAACTAATTGATGATTTAACTTCTATTGGACTTCGACAACGTAACGATATTTTAAATACAAATGGAAAGCTGTTGGACTTAGTATTTACCACTATTGAAGACGATATTACATTGGAAAAATCAAGCGAGCCTCTAGTGTCTGAAGACATCCATCATCCAGCGCTGACTTTTTCACTTTATTTTAACTCAGATAATTTTAATAATGAAATTTTAGAAAATTCATACGCTTTTAATTTTAAAAAAACTAATTTTTTAAAACTAAATACTTTGCTATCACAAGTAGACTGGTCTTGTCTAAATAACTGTTTAAATGTTAACTCAATGGTCTTTGAATTTTATAATATTTTGTTTGATTGTTTTCTTAAATCAGTACCTCTTGCTATTCAAAAATCGAGATCTTCGGTTCCTGATTGGTACGATAATGAATTAAAAAGTCTTAAAAATCGAAGAAATAAATTTTGGTCCGCTTATAAGCTATTTCAAAGTGAAGCAAATTTTAAAAAATATTGTGAATCAAGAGATATTTTTAATAGAATTTCAAGTTTAAAGTATTTTAATTATCTTCAGAAGGTGCAAAGAGATCTTAAAATGAATCCGAAATGTTTTTGGAAATTCATAAACAGTAAAAGAAAGTCTTGTCCTTACCCGTCTGTTCTCAAGTCGAATGGCATTTCAAGTCATGACCCTCGAGTTATAACGCAACTTTTTTCTGACTTTTTTCAAAGTGCCTTCAACTGTGATACTAACAACTGTGATACTTTAAACTGTGATACTTCGAACTGTGATAAACTTGACGAAAATGACAATAACTTTGACCTTTTAAAATCTTTTCCTTACTTGACTGATATAAACTTTAATATTTATTCTGAAAACATTAAAAAGCTTATATCTAATCTGGATGAAAGTTGTGTACCAGGTCCTGATGGTATACCTTCCATTATTTTGAAGAACTGTGTAAATCACTTGTCGTTTCCTTTGTCTATTCTTTTTAACTTCTCTATGTCTTCTTGTGTTTTTCCGTCTACTTGGAAAGATTCTTTTATAATCCCTTTACATAAGAAAGGTAAAAAAGATGATATTAAAAATTATAGACCAATTGCTAAGTTATCCGTTATTCCTAAACTCTTGGAGGCTATTATTTGCGAATCACTATGTTTTTATGTTAAATCAATTATCGCTGCAAATCAACATGGTTTTACAAAAGGTCGCTCTACTGTGACTTTTTTAATGGAATTGGCAGAAAGTTGTATTGATTCGTTTAAAAAAAGAAAACAAGTAGATTGTGTCTTCACCGACTTCAGTAAGGCATTTGACAAACTCTCACATCGAGTTTTGTTATTAAAATTGAGGAAGATGGGGTTTAGCGAACAGTTTGTATCGTGGCTCCAGTCTTATTTATTTGATAGATTTTATTCGGTTCTTTTCAATGGCTGTGAATCAATTAAGTTTAAGGTTAACTCTGGAATACCACAGGGTAGCCATTTAGGACCCGTACTTTTTATTTTATTTATTAATGACTTACCGTCTCTTCTGAAATATTCCAATTGTCTCATTTATGCGGACGATGTTACAATCTTCAAAACTATTGAAAATACTCGAGATTGTGAAGAGTTTCAGTGTGATCTTAATTCTTTTTTCGATTGGTGTGTTCGTAATTGTTTGACTCTCAATATTGATAAATGTAAAACTATTACTTTTACGAGAAAGCTATATCTCCTGCAAATTATTTTCTTAATGGTGTATTATTGTCACGAGTTAGCGATTTAACTGTCCTTGGTGTCCTATTTGATCAAAAACTTGACTTTATACAACACATCAACTCCATAACTAATAAAGCTAATTCAATTCTTGGGTGGATAAAGAGAGAGTCAAGGCAGTTTTCTGATCCTTTTGTTATCAAACAGCTTTTTGTGACATTTGTGCGACCCATTATTGAATATGCTTGTCAGGTTTGGTCACCCCACTATGACTGTCACATAGCGAGATTAGAACAAGTGCAAAAAAGATTTCTGAGGTTTGCACTCAGAGGATTGGGTTGGGAAAATCCTTACGAACTCCCGCCTTATAACAACAGACTGAAACTGATAGACATGCCTAGTCTTGAGAGCAGACGCTTGTATTTATCTTTTGTCTTCATTGTGAAACTTATAAACGGAAACATAGACTCTTTGCACCTTCTGTCTCGCATAAACTTTAATATTCCCCAAAGGAGTTTGAGGAATTTGTCCGGATGCATATTTATTTCAAATTATCGGACTAATTATGAACGATTTTCTCCTCTCAATAAAATGTTTAAATTATTTAATTTTTTCAACAGTAAATATACTAATTTGTTCAACCAAACTGTTAATACTTCAATTAAATTTAAATCAACTTTTTTTCAATTTTGTAACATGTACATATAATTATAACCTTTAAAGCTAGCAATTAGCTGAGTTAATAAATAAATAAATAAATAAATAAAGTTTTTGAGGAATACCCATTCATTGCACTTGAAGAAATTTTTAGTCGCAATTTTTAAAACAAAATAGGGTTTTTGTAATTAAGTAGGTCAAACCTAGACCAAATTTAGGTCGAAGGGAAATAAATATTTAATAAATAAATAAATTAATATCTATACAAATATTTACTTCCAATGCTCATGGGGGGGGGGTCAAAACAGTGCCGTAGCTACTCTGTTTTGTTTGGGGGGGGGGCAGAGAAATTTTACTAAATTTAACATCTATTTCTAAAAAATTTTCCATTCTTCAGCACATTCGATAGTACCTACAGATAACCTGAACAGAATGAACACAGATACTTACACTCACTGACGTAATTTATATGGACTACTAGTAACCAACTTCACTCGTGTTCCAGTTTATGCCAGCGCACTTGGGTCTTGGTGGTCATGCCATGAAACTCGCCTTTACGAGCAGCCAAAGATAATCTATATATATTGATATATGTATATTGTAAGGTAATAATGCATTATATTGCCAAAAAAAACCCAATGGGAAAGATCAGAAAAAGTAAGTTCAATCAATATTTACAAAAATTGTTCAATTCATTGGCCAAAAAACCGAAAAAAAACTAAAAAAAAAATGTCTTCCATTCAATTTAAATACAAAATTAACTTTTTTAAATTCCATCTACTGTCGGTTCTTCATAAGTATTTGAATTTTTTTAGTGTTTGGCGTCTATTTAGTAACGAATGTGGCCGCTCAGTCCCAAAAGTGCTGAGATTTCTTGGAACATTTTTCTCCGCAAGAAATGTATGGAAGTGGCAAGTAACTAGCAGCCCATATATAATACGTCAACGCCTACACTCGAATATAACCATGCAGCCTCAACGCATTAGCATGTCGACTGAGAGACTAAATAATTTATCTTTTCTGACATTCGAGAACAAGTGACTTGATTTGTTAGACCTGGACATGGTTCTTTTAAGATTCAGTGAACTAAAAAATGGAAAAGTGAAATTATAAAAAAAATAAATAAGTAAATGTTATTGTTAAAAAAAAAAAACACAAAAATTGTAAGCGAAGTTCACAAAGATTAATTATTCAATGACTTACATTTAAAAAAAAATCGATATAAATTGAATTGGTCTTTTTACACCAACTTCCGGGATAAGTTTAGGGTCCACCCACAGACAAGAGAAATATACAGATGTAGAATACCAGAATAAAAGCATGTTCAAAAAAAACATTGAAACCTAGCATACCAAAATGAAAATCTAGCATACCTCATACTCATACCTGTTCGAAACACTGACATACCCTCGAAATTTCAACATACCATACCATATCCATCCACTGTCCACAACCGTTTTAAATAGCAAACGTCGCCGTCAACGTGAACTCTTTGCATTTATGTATCTTCTTTCTTTCTTTTGGTTTCAGTACAGTGTTGCCGAAAGTACTCCCATAGGAGTATTGTACTACTTTCAACACCTGCGTACTCCCGTACTCCTCCTTTCACATTCGTACTCCTGTTTTTTTTTAAAGACCTAAAATATCTTACACTTGCAGCAAAGTGTTATGTTAACCTCAATAAATTTAATTCACTTCAAATTTAATCCAAATTTTCAGCACTTTTATCTATAAAATGAGAAGGGTTGTTAATTCATGCTCGAAATATTCTAATACCTGTTAGAATAATTCACAGTAATCATGTATTATATAGCTATTTAGTGGAGGAAAAAAAAGCTGTAAACGTGTCTTGTGTTGCTGGAGGTTCTAAAACAAATGAGTCTGCTGTTGTTCCTGAAAATTCAGCACCAGCCAACGATATTGAGCTTTTAAATGCTGAAAAATTATTTAAGTATTTTCGTTTGAAGTTGATACACCGAGCAAATCAAAATCGGTAGATGCAAAAAAAGTCCCTGATGTCAATGTGTATTCTGTTGCTGATACAAAGCTAAATGAGTCTTCTGCAGTTCCTGCAAATTTGGTGGATGAATCACTTGAATCCCCTGCCGAAAAAACTGATGATGTTGAGTTATCTGATGCTGAAGAAGTTGATACATCTACCTCATCTTCTAAAAAAGCAAAAATCGCACACAAATGTTTCGTCAAGGATGGTTGAGTGATTTAGCTTTTCTTAAGGAAATTGACAAAAAGCCATTCTGCTCGCTTTGTAATATGAAACTTACAAACAACAAAGTGCATATAGTGCACACACTCATCTTTGAAGACTTAAAAAATTATGTACTACTATTTTTTTCAAAATACTCCTCTTTTTTGGCTGCAGTAGTACCTTATAATATTTCTCTCCGGCAACACTGTTTCAGTATTTTCTGTTTTGGGGTTGATCGTTGATACTTGATATTGATTTCAGTGCAAAGCAAGTTTCGAGAGGGGATGGTTGTTATGCGGATTGTTTTTTTTTCAGCCTACCAATAATTTGCACTTGTAATTTTTGCTTGCTTACCAGCGTATGTGGCACGAGTACAATAACGGTTTCACTTCATTTCACAATTAAAAAAAAATTGGTTAAAACTTTTTTTTTTCGTTTTTTTATAAAAATTTCAGTTTGCATGTGAATTTTTCCAAAACTATTGGTATAAATAATTTAATTTAAATTTCTGATTGAAAAACAGATTTCTGACTTTCAAAACCGGTATAGAACTTTATTGTAAGTGTTGCCGTTGTTTTTTAATATTTTTTTTTCCTTCTAAGTCATTTTTTTCTAAAACTGCCCCTACCTTCTAAACGGGGTGAGAAATGCCCACCCTCCTCCTATAGTAAAAAATGCTTGATTTTAACCCTACATATATACCTCACTGTTCATACGCCGTAATGCTGGGTGCTAGCACTGTATTTATGTAAGCAAGCAAAAAAAACAAAAATCTCATAAAAAAAATTGTTATAGTAATTGTCAATTTTCTCAAGAACTAGAAGACATAAATTTTCTGGGTTCGACTCAGAATTGATATGTCCACTGACTTTAAAAAGCCAATTCAGCACTTCATTTCACAATTTTGACTTTGCAAGCGAATTTTTCAAAAACTATTGACATAAATATTTAGATTTAAATTAACCCTTAAGGGTTATAGAGCAAATTCCTGGCTTTCAAAATCAGTATAGTAATTTATTGTAAGTGTTGCCATTGTTTTTTAATATTTTTTTTTCATTTTAAGTCATTGGTTTCTTAAATTGCCCCTACCTCCTAAAGGGGGTGATATAGACCCCCTCTTGCTATAGTAAAAAAATACTTGTTTTTGATCCCTCTACAAAAAACCGTTATCAATTCTTGGCGCCATAGTTATCGTACTCGTGCCAGGGTCGATTTCATGAGTCAATACAGCCACAAACTTTAATCCGCACTTTGACATGACAAGTTGTCTTGATTCAGATGAGCAGCCATCTAGCTCAACAACTGTCAAAAACTTGTCCATTCACTATTTTGCAGGATACTGTTGTTATAGGCTATTCAAATCGATGAAAGAACCATGCCCTAATTGCACTCAAACATTAATTAAAACAGATAAAACACTAACAGAATATTCTGAATTTCTTATTCATCATAAAGCATACTTAAATTCAGAATCAGACTTGGGAAGATTATTTCCACCTTCCAATGAGTTTTTTGAAATTTGTAAGCTTCAAATAAATGTTTTTGAAAACATATACACCAAAAGTCCACAAATTATCAACATAAGATCTCATATATGTATCTTCAGCCACTACAGAAACAGAGTTATGTATCCCCGAATTGTTTAAATACCCAATTTGTGGAGAACACCATTTGAAAGCGCTTTCATTTATGATTTTGGTTTCGCTAAAAAATCAATACAAAAAGGAAAAACACAAAACAAATGACTTGAAAATTAATGAAAATCTAAAACAGTTAGGAAAGAAAATCCTAATTCAGTTTGTTGAAATAAAAATAGCAAAGATCTGATTATTAATTATAAAGATCATAGGCCAAACAAACTTTAATTTCATTCTTATTTACAAAAATAAACTAATTTGTTCCGGGAGCTATAAAATTTTTCGTTTTTATGAAAACTAAAGTTTATTGCATGTTATTTATAATATTATGAAATATTTATGTTTTTTTTTCCAATTGAAAATATTTTACGATTTAATAAATAAAAAAAAATCATTTTATATCAAAATCACATTGTAACGCCTTTTTAGTTTCGCTTTCGAAATAGTGAAAAATTTCGAAATAGTGAACAGGCCTTGTTTTAATTACTTCACGAGCGTCTACTGTATGTATGTGAGATATTTCTATACTAACATGCTAACGTTGAATGTCCATTTTAAATTACAAACATTCTATCCATTTGTTTAAAAGAAAAATTTATGTATATTTTGGTGTTCAACTAATTTTAATGAAAACATTTTTTTTTGGAGAACTACTACCTATAGGTACTTATACAAACAACCTCATTTGTGCCCATACATAAGAAAATTAGAAATCCAAATCCGAGCAGAATAGCAAATCCTGTCATAAAAAATATCTATTTCGTCATTCAGTTTTAATCATAAGTAAACTGTTCTGCCTGGTTGCCTACTCAATACATCGAAAACGAATACCTACATACATACATGTATAATATATTCCTACGTTACCTTAATATCATCATACCTACACTCGAAAGTTTTACAAGGCAAAATTATAAAATTCAAAATAAACTTACCTACCTGCATAAACATACCAACCCCACACCATTTGCTTACAAAATTTGTTTTTCTCCTCTTTTTCCCTATCCCTTTTTACAATTAGCCATCTCGTCACCCTCTATCAAATCTATAGAAAAAATCTAATAGAGAAAAAAAGCCCCATACTGGTAGAAGGATATATTTTCTTTCAAGAGGCACACAAAAATCTTTAAACAAAATTTAGCCAGTGTGATGTGTGAAACAAGAAAACGAAGAAATCAACAAGAAAAAAAAACTTTTGAAAAATGGTGATGTTGGTGGTATGCTAGTGAATTTTTTCTTTAGAGGAAGAGTGATGATCAAACTATTTTACTTGTATGATCATGCCGAATTCAAGAAATAGTATGACTAGCGTCATCTACAAATAAAAAGAGAACTAAACTCGATGGGGACCATATTCTACATCTGTATATTTCTCTTGTCTGTAGTCCAGCTGTCCTGGGGCATCAGTGACTGAACGACACGTGAGGGAAATTTCATACAAGATATCGAATATTAGCCGCGTTTTATTATCTACGGATCTAGATCGGGATCATCTTTTAACACGTAATACAACAACAATTTTGGATCTGTATCTGTATCTGGATCTATTTTAAAGATCCGAAAATAAGTTTTAACTCTGGCGAGCAGACGGCTCTTTAGTCGATAGGAGTACAAACTGTAGTGTAAAGAAAGAAGACAGTATCTACATGAAAAATAAACAAACATAAGAAAAAAAGAGATGGGCATACAACACTGTTGTCAATATGGATCCGTATCGTTTTATTTTCATGGGATGACCCTGATCCAGATCCGTAGATAATAAAACACGGCTATTGTATATAAAATCTATAGTAATACCATTGAATAATTACAAATAGAAGGGACACCGGATTAGATCGCCGCTAGATGGCCGGAAATCAAAGTCAACGTTGTCGCCAATGTATATAAAATCTAGAGTAATATTAATATAAATATATAATTGTAAAGATCCCCTCGTAGTTGGTTTGGTGGGATCGTTAAGGTTGAGGTCTTAAAATTTAGGTAGAATGTCGGGTTGCATTTTTTTACGAAATCATTGCGGAGGAACATAAAAGTATGTGTGAAAAAATGTAATTATTTTAAAATGAAACACACATTTAACTCAACAAAATATTTTCATGCACGTGTACTTGACCCTTTTAAGGAATCTTATTATGTTTGCAGAATTCAAATAATAGATTCTTCTCGCTCTAACTACTTATTCCCTATACTTAGCTAAGTCTCAATAGTCTAATTTGTGGCGATCTCAGCGACGCGTACAGGACATATGTTAGACTAAAAAATATGTGTTCATGATAGTACTATAGATTTTATATACAATGGTCCCAACCCAATCTGTCGCAACATGAAGTTCCGTTCAGTTTCGTGCGAAAGTGCGCGCGGTGTCGCGGAAGTGCAGTTCTGCCGAGTGCGGACATTAAGTGCGGATGATTGCTGCAGCTAAAGCCTAGTACGCTGCTGATGCGAAACGAAAAATCCCATACAAAAATGACACAACGAAATCAGAAACGGAAAATTTCGTTTTGCTTTTCGTTTGCAGTACGCTGTTCGATGAGCGAAATTTATAATTGTAGCAGATTATTTGGAGAAGTCTCCGCTCCTTTTTCGCACTGAATTAATTGTACAGACTATTAATTGTGTGCGGAAAAATGACAATTGAGTTTTACTTGTATTTTTTTTTTTTTGTTTATCATTTTTTACATCATGGGTTTCTCTGATTTTTGCGTTCATGTTTGATTTTATTTTTGGAATTAGTGAAACTCTCCAAGGATATTTTCCGTTGTGTTTTCGCAAGCGTTTTGTTGTCTGTTTGGAGATCATAGAAAAATTTCGTTTCGCATCAGCAGCGTACTAGGCTTAAGTAAGCAAAATTGTTGTTATGTTTTACATGGCAATTATTTTTAAGCAAATATATGTGGATAACCTACTGTTATTTTTATTTATATTTTTTTACGAATTTAAGATTTTTTACCCTTGGGGTAACTATAAGTTTTTAAATTATTTTTTTTTTTTTTTAATATTTGATAATACTAAAACATGCTAAGGCTAGCTTCACACGAAGACTATTCGGTCAAACGAGTTCAATTCAAACGACTTCTACTACAAGATCCGTCATTAAACATGCCTATATTGATGAGATGAGGCAAAAGAGTGAATTGATTATGTACTGTTCGCTTACCAGTGTCAT
This sequence comes from Epistrophe grossulariae, assembly GCA_929447395.1. NCBI lineage: Eukaryota > Metazoa > Arthropoda > Insecta > Diptera > Syrphidae > Epistrophe > Epistrophe grossulariae. The sequence goes on from OV839567.1 coordinate 63,605,573, forward strand.
CGATGTCGCTTTCGTTTTCAATTTCTGTTTGAGATTCGCTTAGTCGAGCCAAATCTTCTTGCGTGTGTGTTAATAAAGGGTTGTTGGGTGGTAATGAAGGCATTGACGTCGTATCACACTGTAATGATCCATCTTCAGCATCTCGTAATGTTGAAAGAACAGCTTGATGAAATTCTAGCAAGTCATCACCTAAAAGAATTATTCAGTTATATATGTGTATTTTAATGGCTATGCTAATAGATTTTACCAACTAAACGTTGAACAAATGAAGCTGGAACCAAGCCTCTTCTTCCATCAAGAAGTTCGGCATCTAAATAACCACCTTGAGGTTCACCACCTGACCAAACTAGTAAATAATCTCCACCACTGAGAGAAAGTTCACCTTCGGCCTCCCTGCAATGCAATGTTTTGAATGAATAAAACGTACAAATAATTAATTTCTATTCAACTTACTCTGGAGGGTCATAAGGGAACCTGGCAATGAACACACAACATCTTCCTTTTCCCGGTATATCCAACATATCTACTTGAGGTTCAGAAGAACCATTTAAAATACTCCCACGTGCTAAATTATATAAAATTTGATTTTTAATAATAAATAATTGTTGTTTTTTAATTGCATACTTTCTATATCTATTGTTGATCCTAATCCTATACCATGCTGGGAATGCATTGTATTTGGATTCAAGTTATCAATGTATTCATCAAATCCCCAGGTACTTGGTGGTGGTATCGGAGAGCAAGGGGAACTTCGGTTGCCATAACGCATCAGGGAAAATTCAACTTCATCTAGCATTTTAGGTTTCGAATTTCGAATTGTGCTTGCATAGGGGAGCGAAGGAGCTCCTGAATCAATAAATGGTGGGGAGTATGTGCTCTGTAAACTCGGTATCACTCCGGTTATACCATATATAGATGACCCAGCAGTTGCCCCCGTCGAACTTAATCCGTTTCCCAAAATCGCACTTGTGTCTATCATACTACTGATATTTGGATGCATATAAGAAGATGTAACTGAAATACCATTTAAACCTAAGCTGTAACTACTTGATGAGGCTGGATGTGAACTGTGAAGTGACAGCATGGGCATTGTTGTGCTCTGCAAATTGTATAGTTGTATTGTTCCACCCTTTTTTTTAATACAAAAGAAAACAAAAACAATTTTAGTGTAGGGCATGTTGTCTACAATCGTGTAAACGATACACATTGTTTATGCAAATGACTTAGATAAATTGTTTTTTTTAGTTTAGAAGGAGGCGGAGAGTAGTGTAAATTTATTTGGTTTGTCATCTACCAATCTTACTAATCAACAATTTAGAACTAACCGACCATTTTCCTCATCTATATAAAGGTAAATTAAAAAATGTTGTTTACTTTCTTACACCTGCAAGAGCGTCTTTATGCCATTGATGATAGAAACGTCTCAAACTATTTTCTTCCAATATTCCTGAGATCATTGAACAATAACTTCATTTTATTATCCACATGACCTGATCTGGAACAGGTCCTCATAATAAAACAAACAGGATCACAGTGACAGCCAAAGTATATTACCATCTCTTTTTTCATTCCGTTTGTATATTTTTCATATGCTTGTTGGCTTTTTTCTTTGCACTGCAATTTACACTACCTTACCATAATAAAAATAAAAAGGTACTAGTTTTTGGATCTTGAAATAGATCCAATTTGTATTAACGCGTTAAAATTTGATCCGGATCAGATCATGTGCATCAAGCTACAGCTCGACCCACATAAGCTGTTGGGATGGCGGCTTGGAAAATAAAAGACGACAAGGCGTTAGCTAGAATAGTTCTTTCGTATCGATCGCGATGCAGCCCTCATGAGTCATGTCATGAAAAACAATATGGACTCTTATTTGATTTTAATCATTTTAAATTGTAAAACCCAAATCGAAACGAAAATTTGCATGCCTGTAAATGTAGATTATGTGCATTCATACCATGGTATAAGAATAACAAGGTATGTTTGAAAGTTCAGGGCGACTAATTCGTGACGACAACGATGTACTATTTTTTTTTGTCAAAGAAACAGTTTTTATTTTTTAAAGGGTGTTTTTTTAGACGTGTGGTTTTCTATCTGGCCATACTTTTTTCAGAGTTGGTCTTTTTGACAGCTGTTACATGATTTATGCTCAGTTTGGTTTGCCATTTCATAATGAAATGAATAGACTTACTCCTGAACAACGTTTGCAAATCCATTACCAAAATAATGGTTCGGTTCCGCTGCGTCCAATATTCGGTCGACATAATCGCCCAGCAGACTCGGTAATTCGAGCAACCATGGATCGGTTTTGCACCACGTTTACAATAGTGGATAATGCGCATCCTCAGAGACGCCGTACAGTGCGCACCGAAGACGCTATTGCTGCTATGGAGCAGAGTATCGAAGAAGGACCAATGAGTCCATCCGCCATCGAACGCAACAATTAGAGCTGTACCCATCCACTTTATGGAATATTTTGCCAACCGCGGCGGCCACTTGCCCGAAATCATTTTTAAAACATAATGGCAAACCCTTATCTTTATAATTAAGCTAAATTCTTGGCCATAACATTAAATTCTATGCGTTTTATTTCTCTTGAAAACCACACGTCTAAAAAAAACACCCTTTACTTTTTTTTCTTATTTTCGTTATTTTTATTATTTAAAGCTTTTATTCTAAAATATTCTCGTCTTGTTTTTCTTGTTTATACGTAATTTCACCAGCATCTTCGACATCAAGTTGATTCTAGTATATCCACCTAAGTTTTCCAATGCATCATATTGAAGTTCATCAAATTACTGAAGGTCAGTCTGAAAACGTTTGTCTCATCGTCTTCTTCACGTTGATGATATACTATGACTTGTATGAAGCAAAGTTTTATTTCTTGTCCAGCCAATGAAGCCATATAAAACAGCCCAATTAGGAAATAATCGCCGGAAAGCTGGATTTTGGTATATAGCTTCCTCATGATGTTCTTAAGAAACTATCAAAAGTCCCCATCGAAATGCCCCCCCAAAATGTTTTTTCAAGAATAATTCCCAAAAAACTGTTTAAATAATTTCTAAAACATCAAAAATTGGTTCGTTAACCACTGATATAAAAAAAATTAGTTTGGAACACCCTGTGAACAATTAAATAGCCTCTGACTTTTTTTTTACAAAATTCTTAAAATTTTAACTGTTTTTGAAGTTTAATTCTTGTCTCTGTTAATTCGTTTTTCAAAGAAAATCTAGTGCAGTGTAAGATTTAGAAATACCCTGTGAAGTAATTTTCTTAAAAATCACAATTTTTATAGACTTGGAAATTTCTTTAGCGATACTTTTATGCGTTCAAAATTTATGATTTTGCAACCAAAACAGTCATTTTGGACCGCAAACCAACCAACACCATCGCTTCAAAATCAGTATCAGATTCAACATTTTGATGTACTTTTTGTTTATAGCTGAGGTTAAGCTCGCCGGCTTACCGGGGTTTAGTTTAGCTTTAGTTTAGTTTAGTTTATTAGATTTATGAGGTATACATTAAGACTTGGTCTTTTATAGTACATGATTTGGGTTTTTTTGTCTCCAAGTTGTATAATACACTTTATTTGTTTAAATAAAATAATAAACAGTTACACAATTTTTATATAAATATTTATTTATTTTAAGTTTTTATTTTAAAATTTACAACTTTTTTATTTTTTGTGACGACGACGCGTTTCGGAGCTGCTACTCCATCATCAGGTCGAATACTTTATCATATACTAATACTATAAAAAGTATTCGACCTGATGATGGAGTAGCAGCTCCGAAACGCGTCGTCGTCACAAAAAATAAAAAAGTTGTAAATTTTAAAATAAAAACTTAAAATAAATAAATATTTATATAAAAATTGTGTAACTGTTTATTATTTTATTTAAACAAATAAACTTTTATAGTACAGCAATTATTACAAAGAATTATGTTTAAAAAAGTTTACAAGTAGGTAATAAATTGACATTAATAAATTTAACAATGATTGAAAATAATAATAATTATTAAAAACAAAAAAGGGAATAAAGAAAAAAGAAAGAATTTGTAGATAAAGAGTTACGAAGAATAGATCAAGATGAAAGAGAAATAAAAAATGAAATGAATTGAAAGAAATACTTATTGTTGCGATGAGAAAAATTCAAAAAGTGCAGTTTTAAAGTTGTTTATGTTGGATAATTGTTTAATATTTAAGGGTAAGGAATTCCATAATTGAATTGCATGGATGAAAAAAAGACGCGATGAGTTTAAATAATTGAATCTATGGGTAGTAATGTTGAAAGTTCTAAGGGAGTGGGTGAATTGTAGCTTGGAATAGAGGTAGGATGGTGACTTTGTACTTATGATTTTGTAGAGAAATATACAGTTTCTAATACTTCTATGTTGTTGTAAAGTACAACCTAAAACATTTTTCGCGTATATAGAGATTCTCTCGTGTCTACGAATCTGATAAATGTACCTGACAGAATCATTGAAAGCCACTTGCAGTTTGTGATACGAGTGTGAATCAAGGTTACTATAAACAACCTCAGCATAGTTTATTATAGGCATTATGAGAGTAAGAACTAATCTTTGTCTTGTTTTAAGCGGGGTAAAACTGGCTGAAATCCATAATTTACGTAGACAATTATATATTCTTCCGACAACTACATTGATGTGGTTATAACACGATAGGTTCCGATTAATGACAAAACCAAGACTTGTTACCGTTTCCACTAGCTTCATTGTCGTGCCCATTAGCAATATATCAGGCAAAGAAGAAAGTTCAAAAAACCTGTTAGAAATAGGGATTACTTGACATTTAGTTGGATTAAGTACTAGGCCATTGAGTACAGCCCAGTGCGAAATTGCAGATAAATCTTCATTAAAGTTTGAGACAAGTTCATCCAAGTTTTTAAATGGTTTTGAATGGAAAAGTTGAACATCATCAGCGTAGAGGTGAATTGATGAATGTTTGCATATTAATGGTAAATCGTTTATATACAAACAAAAAAGAATGGGACCCAAGATTGACCCTTGGGGTACACCTTGTATAAGAGACATAAAATCAGAGCAACTATTACCTACCACCACTCTTTGAGATCTGTCACTCAAAAAACTACCAATGAGCTGTAAGGCCCTGTCTCCAAAACCAAAAAAATTACGCAGTTTCCAACAAAGTATGGTGTGGTTGACTTTATCAAAGGCCTTTGAAAAGTCTATAAGGCAAAGCAAAGTAACATAACCCCTGTCAAATTCCTGTCTAATTTCATCCAATACGTGCACCATAGCGGAGGAACAGCTATGGCCAGCTCTGAAGCCTGACTGAAGTGGACTGAGCAGGGAATTCGCACAGATATGAATCTGTATTTGGTTCGCCAAGACTCTTTCAAATACCTTTGATAGGCATGGGAGAATGCTTATGGGCCGATAATCATTCGCTGAATTTGGATTAGCTTTCTTGGCGACGGGTATCACTTTTGCACATTTCCAGGATAAGGGAAAAGTTGAAGACATTATACAAGAATTTATAACGTGTGTGACATGACTAGTTATATGTGGCAATATAATTTTAATGAATTGAAGAGGCACTCCATCTTCTCCGACAGCATTTGATTTCAGTGACAAGACGATGTCGATGATTTCAGACTCTGATACGGTTTCAAATTCGGCATGAAGTTCAGAAGAAGCTGACAGAACCGTTTCATACTCAAATCTATTTGGTGAAGCTTCAGTAGACAGAAATGAGCGATTGAGTTCATTTAAATCGAGCGCACAACCAACACTTGTTTTGTCAATCATACCGCTTTCCCGTAGATTTCTCCATAATATTTTGGAAGGCAGGGAAGTATTAAGCTTTGAGGAGTAAAAGTTTCGCTTAGAAACACGAAGCAAGTGTTGCGACATTCCGTGCTACTTTATACCTGCTCCAATTGACATGATAAGAACTACGCTTCCATTTAGCATAGAGTCTGTTTCTTATTTTGATAGCATTGATAACTTCAATAGTGTACCACGGACAGGCCTTGTTGCGTATTAAAACAGTTTTGGTAGGTACAAATTCGTCAAACAGATACCCAATAAGCATCTGTAAGCAATTAAGCTTCTCATTAGGATCAGCTTTCAATCTACAGAGCTCCCAGGGAGCTGAAGACGACGCAGCTTGGAGGCCATCAATATCAACAGAGGATAAATCTTTAAAATCAAAAGAAGCTACTGAAACTATACGGGAGAAGGCAATATTTAACGTACAAAACAGAAGATCATGTTCACTTACACCGTCAAAAGAAATCTGATCGTATAGCAATATAGACTGCGGGTCAGAGACGACTAAGAGATCAAGGAGGCTTGGCACTGCATTTGGCCTGAAGCATGTCGGTATAGATGAATTAACTATTGATAATCCATTTGACCATATTAAATCACTGATTTGTCGAGAATACGAATCATTTCTAAGTAAGTTACGATTGAAGTCTCAACAGACAACAATATTGTTATAAAAAGGAGAAATTTCTGATAGATATGAAAAAAAATGGCTCAGGTGAACAACTTCGATGTGGGTTGTACCCACACGCAATTAGGCACTTCGTGTTAGCATCAAAAATTTCCAGTATCAGATATTCAACTTCTGTATTAAATGACTTACCAACCATTTTAACGTTAAGGGAAGATTTACAATAAATCGCAACTCCACCACCAGTGGTAGATGTAACTCTATCATTGCGAAACAGATTATATCCATTAATTTTGTACAAACTATCGGGGATATTCGGTCTAAACCATGTCTCATCAACACATTCTTTCCAAAAAGTACGTAACTTTAGATTTTAGGTCTTTTCCTTTATTTATTTAAACTTAAAATATATTACAATGATTTAACTTATAATTTCGTCATAACTTTTGCTTTCGAGGATGTCTTTAAATCTCAGCTTTTGTTGATGACTCCTTGTGGGTTCTTGTCCTTGTCCTTATAATTTGCGTCTTAAAATTATCGCTGCAGGGGTCTCCTTCGTGTTAAATTACACCGTCTTTATCCGGCAACCAACTGGCGAACCAGGCAAATCAACGGACGAATCCGGCAATAAAAAGACGAATGTGGCAATCAACGGACGAATCCGGCTATCAACGGACGAATCCGGCTTTCAACAGACGAATCTGTTAATCAACTTTCGAACCAGGCAAATCAACGGACGAATATGGCAATCAACGGACGAATCCGGCTATCAACGGATGAATCCGGCTATCAACAGACGAGTCTGCCTATCAACGGACCAATCCGGCTTACAACAGACGAATCTGGCAATCAACTGGCGATCCAGGTAAATCAATGGACGAATCCGGAAATTAACGGACGAATCCGGCTATCAACAGACGAATCTGGCAATCAACTTGCGAACCAGGCAAATCAACGGACGAATCCGGCAATCAACGGACTAATCCGGCTATCAACGGACGAATCCGGCAATCAACAGACGAATCTGGTAAACAACCTTTTATAATCTCGAGACCCCTTACCGCTGGTGGGGGGAAGTCCGTTAATTAATGTCGGTTGTTTTCTTACCTATGTAGGTTGGTTCTTCGGTTCGGGTACTTATTGCTCTGATGTAGGCTCGACGGATGCCTTCGATGAACTGATTTCGGTCGTTTGTATGACCTCCTCTTACATAGCTTTTCGGAAGAACTAAATGTGAGTTATAATTCACTAAAGTAAAATGTTCTATGATTTGGTATGTTGCTAGCCACGTCATCGCTTTGTTGTCTATTCGACAGCATTGTTTTCGTCTTACTGGTGGAGCAAGGTAGTGGAGGGGGTGATGAGCATAATAGAAACTCACTATCAAGCTTCGTCGATCGTTGTCTAGCTGGTGTCCTTAGTGTAGATCTTCCTATTTGATAAGCATTTTTTCACCACGCTTAATGCTGCTGAGGGGTGTGGTGAATTAAATCTTGGACAAAGATATTATAGTAATTTGATATCAGTTGTTGACGTCTGACGACACTTCGTCATGTATGCATGGCCATGTGAACATACGGCTGGTCGGGTAGGTATTTTTAATTTGTTAAACTGGACAGGAGCGTGGGTTTCGTTAGTTAATATATTAACACGGAAGGCTGGTGGTCGGATATGTATCTTGGTATTTTGTTGTTGGATAGGTATATGATTTTGGAAAGGAAACAGGTGCGTAGGTGCGGGGAGAGGTGTCGGCGGTTATTGTGAACTATATGGTTGGTCTGTTACGATTGGTTGGCTATGGTTTTGCCAAAGTCATAGCAACCGGTGCGTAGCCTGGCGGGGGGAGTGTTCGAATTGTAATGCCTCATTTCAACCACCGCGCCGATTCAACGAATTTAAATTATTAAGATTTGCAGATCAGTCTTTGTTCTCAGTTCATATAATTGACTTGATACATCTAGATTAAAACTTAAATCTAGATGTAAATTATACAAA